>JAVIWC010008875.1:0-600000 GCA_031894815.1 Creontiades dilutus | reverse complement strand
ATTCAAACAGGAATTTCTCCGTCAAATCGATGTGGAATCGCAAAGTTGATGTTTTTGAATGTTTATAAACCATTGTCCAAATTTAGAAATAAGTAGACACAATTACTGGATTTGGTCATTTTTTAAAAATTTAATCATTTTGCTTGGGAGTCTACCTATATAATAATTATAACAGGGTGGGGGGGGGGGATGAAGAATTTGCAGTCTATTTCCGTGCTTTTTTCATTAAGAATTTCATCCGGTTTCTAAAAGTATCCATAATTGTTTATAGGTTACGTTTATAAGTGAGATCCTATAAAAACAGAGCAAACCGGCTTCTCTATGATACATGCATAATTTACCAAAATATTTGATTATGAAAATGCACCAGACGTTAAGAAAATTTAGCGGTGAATCCGAATTTGCGGTCAAAGGTTGGAAAAAATAGTTTTCCTTCGTGGTTTTTGAACAAGGAACAGTTCTGTGTGTTTTTATGACGCAAAATGAGGTTGAAATTTTGAAAAGTGTGGTCTGGTTCCATTCCATTGCAAGGTACATCCCGTATAAATCTTTTATCGTCTCCTTCTAGAAATGTTGAAATCAGCAAACTTAGCATAAACAAATGATTTAGTTCTTATTAGTTGTTAGCGCAAGTAAACACGTTCTTTTGCTACCGAGTGCACTTACAGGGAGTGGAAGCTTTGTTTTCACTTTCGGGTCATGAAAACATTTTTTTTTTTTTTTCAAAATCCGAATTTCATCACGCATTTTGCGTTGTAGACAATTCTGAACAACTTTAGTTTCGTGTCTGTCTGCTTGTCTGTCCGTGTGCCTGCAAATCCTTATAACCAGCCAAATTCCCACAAATTTCATATAATTTTGATGAAATCTTCAGAGAGTGTGTGTTTCAGGCTGTAGATGGTGGGTTCCATCGCTCTGTATTTCAAATTTATACCGTTCGAACTCCGCCCCAAGCAGCGCCACTGGTGTACCAAACGGGCCAACTTATTCCGAGATAATCCGAAGAGATGATCTGAGATCTCTCCAGTAATAATTTCAAACGTTTTACTATCTATTATTAAGTTTTGGTTTTGCTAAATATCCCTGTAAGGACAGTGATAGAGAATGAGTAGAGGCCTATGTTACATGCGCGACCTGACATTTGGATTAGAATAAAAATAGTGAACTCCGTATAAATAGGATTTGAAGTTTCAAAGGAGCGCGACGAACTCAATGTTCAAATTTAGTTCACCGCATGACCACCGAGACGGAAAGTGACGGGCTGGTCTCATGGAAGTATCCCATCCTTAGCAAGGGGCCGTTGAAAATTAAAATAAAACTATTACGAAGTCCCCAAAAACCTACAACAACTCAATAATGTACAATAATTTTTGTGTAATCTGTTTGTAAAACGTTCTAGTCATACAGCGTGATTGTAAATTTTCTTAAACTATCGTTTTTTATTGATTTGAAATTATTTTGATATTTAAGTAATTTTTCAATAAAAAAATTATCACGAATCAATTTTATAAGAAAGATTGCTCAAAATTATACGTTACAAACAGTACATGCATCTGCTGCAGATCCATCTGATCTGATCGATTAATTTAATCATGGATCGCGAATCAAGGATCCACGTTGATGGAGTGGTTCATGTGACAGAACCTCCGCTAGGTAGGTATTCCGGTATTTGGAGGAATAATTCCTTATGATGTCAACATTTTATGAAACCTCCCTCATCTGCATTCATTGTGCACCACAGTTCTTCCTATAATAAAACCTAATAAAAAAAGTGATATCTAATCCGTCAACATCAGTGTTTTTACTTAATGTTCCTCACCAACTCATACACATCAATGAATCTTTAATATTTTATTGATTAATTGATTGATTTTCTTGAATAGTCGAAAACCCCACTAATTAATCGTCAAGTTGATCACATAACAATTTTTAATGCGCTAAAACTATCATACTATTGTTACTGAGGTAACAGAATTGAGAGAAAAGCACGAACAAAACGTCTGGCAAGTGGGAGTGGCACATAGCTTCCTCGTATCCATAACATGACTTTTGATATAAAAGAAAAGAATATTCTAGGCTAAAACTTAAACATTTAATCATTGTGCTTTGCTCTCGGAGAATGCTTTTATTTAATCTCATAATAACGTCGAATAGAACAAGCGACATAGCAGATATCAATTCTAATTATAGAGATGTGAATATACCCATAAGCTGAGTTTGATATGAATGGAACGGACCATCGAGGCTAAAATATATAAATTGACAGTTGACACATTGACGTTGAATGGATTGATAAATAAAGTGATAAATTGATATTATAGCATTTCGAAAAATAAAATATATGCACCGTTCAATGATGGTTCGATCCAAGCTCGAGGCTAAAACTTTGTTTTCTCTTTATTACTCACGAGGACCATCTTTACATCAGTCAGAACAATCCCTGAAAATTTCATCGAAATCAGTCATGAACTCCCGGAGTCATGCGCGAAACAAGGATTTCACAATTGCGCATGCGCAGAGGCTACTATTGATCCGGGGGTCTTGGAACCTATAGGGGATCATCTACACCCCAACCCACACAATCCCTGAAAATTTCATCAGAATCGGACTATAACTTCGTGTAGTTTTGCCCGTAACAAGGATTTGCTGACAGACAGACAGACACACAGACGACACGGAACCAAAATTGTTCAGAAAGGTCTAAAATTCAAAATGCGAGTGGAATTTTTGATTTTGGAGACTAGAAAATTTTCACATTCTTAAAGTGAAAGCAATGGTTCCACTACCTTGGTAGACTCGGAAGCAAAATTTGGATCGAGTCAAAACAACGTCACTTTTGAATTTGACAGTGAAAGTAGTTGTAATTGAAGTACACATAGATTTTACAGATATTTTCATTGTGGTTTTATGCACTTGTAAACTAAAAATTTTGTTAAAACTAGACCAAAAATACAGTAAAACGCCACCATCCCCACTTTTCTATACCAATTATTTCTTGAAACATAATTGTTTAAAAGTTTACTCAAGAGAGCCATGATTTGCACCATAAACACCCACATTTCTCCAATTGAAACCAACTTATTCACCTTTTGACAACATTTTTGGATATAGCGTTGAATTTGCCACAGGCTTGGTGAATTTTCATAACCAAAAACTAACTTCTAATGACTCTAATTGCAGTTCTAACGTTCAACATAAAAAAAAATAAATAAAAAAATTAATCAAGTTAATGAAAATACTTGAATTCATCTCCATTTCCCCCGTACGTGCTGAAAGCTGTCAAATTTCAGGAAACTTTGCAAATTTCATCAGCTTTCCTATGGTATGAGCAAATTTCCGATTCCGTATCGATTTCATGGAGAAATTCCAGGTTTTTGGGCACCTTGGGCATTTGTAGCTAGGGACCTGCTGCTCTAAGATGCTACATTACGAAATATTAGGCTCAAATGATTGTAATGTTAATGAACTATTTCACACTTAAGAAATTATTTTCCGGACTCAATCATTTCCCCAATCCATGCTGTTCGAACTCTCGCTGCTCTCATTTTTGGGATCCGTCCTTTGCTGCCACGGTGTCCAACATATTTGCGATTACAAACTGGGATTTCTCCATGAAATCGATTTGGGATCGCAAAGTTAATGGTTTGTAGTGTTTATAAACCATTTCACCGTTCAGGGAAAATGTACCGGATTTCATCATTTTCCTGATTGATAACGTTTGAACGTTTGCACCTTTTATCCCTGGGGAGCACAACATGCTCAACGTTCTTCCTCCTCTAAACTGGGATTCCTCCATGAAATCGATTCAATCCAAGGATTTGCGAAGTTGAACATACCATTGGAAAGCTGATTATATTTTCAAGTTTTCCTGGAATTTGACATTTTTCAGCTAGTTCATTTGAAATGGAGTCAAAGTAAAAGAATTTTCAGAAATATGGGTCTGCGGGGGATTGTTAGTGGTCATGAAGATGCCTACCACTGTAAAACATTTAACACTGAATTTCTAAAATGTGGTTAAAAGTTGGGAAAATTGGTTTTTAATGCACACAATGCTGTTTCATTGAAAAAACCCCTATAAAACAGCATATCTTAGGAATGGTTTGAGATAGAAAAGTGCAATTGCCATCATTCTGCTGCCTTTTGGTGTAATTTTACCCAAAATATTTTGGAGAGATGTGGGTTTTTGATGCAAAAAACGCTGTTTTATTGAAAAGACCTTCAAAGCAGCATATCTCAAGAATGGGTTGAGGTAGAAAAGTGCAATTGCCGTCGTTTTGCTGGCTTTTTGGTGTCTTTGTATCCAAAATATTTGTTTGTATTAAGTGACGGACACCCTTGTGGGTTTTTTAGTTCACAGAACGCTGTTTTATTCAAAAGGCATTTAAAAAAGCATCTCTCAGAAATGGGTTGAGATAGAAAAATGTCGTTACCTTCGCTTTGCTGCATTTTTGGTGTAGTTTTAACCAAAATATTTGTTCACATGAAGTGTGGGACACCCTTGTATAAGTGAGGTGTTATAAAACCCGAAATCAGGGGGCGGATGTAATATCGTTTCCGTTAACAGAGAAAGTGGTAACTTCGTTCCTGAAGGAGAGAACGGGCTATAAGTTCGTTCCCAGTGCAACTGCTATGTGCTGGGTGTTGTAATTTCGTTCCCATTAGTACCATGGGCAAATGAATTTAGATCAAATTAGCACGTCTGAAATTCTGCGAGGAGTCAGATGGACTGATTTTAACGTAATCAAAAACGCTGCAAATTCTTTCATTGGTGTATATTATTAAATTGGCTTGCTTCATGATTTGAATTTCTACTAAGCTTTTTTTTGTTTCACAGGTGATAGAGCGATTATTGAATTTCAGAGATATGCATAGAGCACGTAAATCTGTTCTCAACCAAAATACCTATTTGGAGATCAGTTGATCATATTTGTGTATCCTGAAATTCAATAATCGCTCTATCACCTGTTAACACGCACACTACAGTGGGTTTATAATTCAATTTTATTCATTTGAGTTGCGTGTGACCACGTAAATCGGTTCTCAACCAAAACACCTATTTGGATTGATCAGTTGATGATATTTGTGTGCTTCCTCTACATCAGTTTACCTTTGGCTACATCGTTTAAATTTGGATTTAGGGAAGTTTTAACGCAATACGAGTGCTAAAGGACGATAAATTATAGATGTTTTTATTGTGGGGGGTATTGAGGTTCAATAAAAAAAAAACGCTGCAAATTATATCACTGGGGTTTATTATTCAATTGGCTTGGTTCATGATTTGAATTTCTACTAAGCTTTGGAGTGTGCGTGTTTCACAGGATAGAGCGATTATTAAATTTCAGGGGGCACATGTCGGATCAACTGATCAATCCAAATAGGTATTTTGGTTGAGAACAGATTTACGTGCTCCATGCATCATATCTCCTGAAATTCAATAATCGCTCTATCCTGTGAAACACGCACACTCCAAAGCTTAGTAGAAATTCAAATTGTGCATGAACGCAAGCCAATTGAATAATAAACCCCAGTGAAAGAATTTGCAGCCTTTTTTTATTGCAGATTCGGATTCTACACCCTTTGAAACGTAAACCATGAAATTTTCGGGGGGGGGGGGGGGGGGGGGGGGTTAGATTTTTTTTTTTCAAGAGCGATCACAACGGTTTATTATGGAATAATAAATCAAAATGGAAAATGTGGAGATGTCTGGTGATGAATTTTGCCTTAAAGTGCGAGTGAAATGATTAGCAAAAATTAGTCGTGAAGACTGTGGTATCCGAATAAAAGGACGCCAATTTCTGGGGCGGGAATATCGCCTCATCTGAGACGTACGTGTCGTGGACGTCTTCAGCGTATTTGTCGGCAGCGGTTGTGTCTGGCTGATGTGAAGCGGTCCACAACGTCCCTGTAGTACTAGTAGTAGCATTCATTACTTGACAATATGTTGATTCCGAGTCTGCAAAGCAGCAAGCCTTTTGTTCACTTTCGGGAGCCGAACAATTTTTGTTGCGCACACGCTAACGTGAAATTCTTTAAACAGGTATAACTTTCACAATTTTGATTCAATTTAGCTCATATGATAAAGGATAATACCCGCAACGTCCCTCAAGGTTTCATATGAATTTCATCATGACCGAACTAGCGGTACGCTATGCGCTTGCGCTTACGTGGAATTCATCAATTTGTGTTTTTACTGCCTCTGACGAGTAACCGCAAACGCAACTTGTATTTGAAACGCAATTAAACCAGAAATATCGATAGGTGAGTATAAGTGCCTACTTGGGGGGTGGTGTGTGTGTGTGTGGAATTTTGGAACTATAACCCGTACATTTTCCGGCTTGTTGCCACACACCAACGATTAAACAGACTTTCAATTTTAATCACCTTTCATCTGAAGTAATTACATTTACTTCAGTCTGTAAAATGTCACAACGAATCTTTAGGAAGTTTGACCGATTACCTCAACATCTTTCATCTGAAGATTTCTATATTTTCTATTTTATAATGGTGTCACTTTGATTGTGACGAGGAAGCTGTTGTGCTTCTCTCCTTGGTAGGGTATTTTTAACTGGTTCCCTTCCTGGAGAAGATTTTCTCAAGTGCTTGAAGAATGTACTATAAGTAACCAATGTACCTCGGTATCTTAACTCTGATAATTGGCATACACAGAGGGGATATTTAACTTTAAATGTCTGGAACTGAAACGATTGATTTGAAAACGAACTAACCTGATGAAGTTTTCAAACATCTCCCCTTTCAACGTCTCCATCTATTTCTCCCTATGCAACCCAGACGCTTCGACTCGTGCATTTCGTTTTTAGACCGTAGACGGCCCGCTGCGGCGGCTATTCTCGTGGGCCAGATCTCCTGAAGGTACCTCCTATCCCCTTACCAAACATAAACAAACTTGCCCCTTAAACCCACTTCCGCCGGATCGAAATAAGGTTAGAAACGCAGGCCAGACGCTTCTAATTGTGGAGAACTCCACACTTCTGGAAACGGCATTATCCGAGCCCGCTAAACATTCGAGCCTTAATCTGTTGAGAGTATTAAGAGCTTGTAAACAGCTGTAAATTTCACTTCTACCGTTTTTTTTTTTGTCTTGAAGCCAACTTGAAGTTTAATAGCGACCGGAGCTTTGCGTGGAAAACACGTAAATATTTTCTTTTCAATTATTCGTGTAAATCCACGGAATCTGTTGGTATCTCACGCACTTAACGTCGATAGATACAGATTTTAATAGTTCAGTTGTGAATTGGTAAAACAACCGAGAAGAAGAAGAAAAACATATTCACTACGTTAACTCACATCGAAAAAACATACGCTTGAACAAGTTATGAAGGTATGTTTGTTCATATTCTGCATAATGAAACAGCACAGCCAGAATTAGAATGAGAATCAAAAAGATCGCCCGAACCAACAACAAAACCAGCAACGGAAAAATCTCAATGTTTCAAATTTCATGGATTATAGCCGCTTAAATTTTCAAAATGTCATTGAAACACAGGAAATTATTTCACAATGTTTTTTTTTTTTTTTTTTTTTTTTTTGATCCGGTTGATGGATGATTTGGGATTGATTGACCTTAATTTGAATTATCGCGTTAAATTTATGTTAAATTGAGTTTAAAAAAATCAACTTTCAACGTAGTTACGGAAAAATTTGTTCGGATGTTCTTCAATTCAACGAAGATTTTAGATTTCTTGAAGTTTTTCTGCATTTTCATCCATTTTTGTACACATTTTAGTGAAATTGAAAGACAATTTTCAGCACAAGTTGGAGCTTCAATTTTTAAATGACGTTGATAAAATTTGTTTGAGTAAAATTGTATTAAAAATTTAAATGTTATGATTTTCAACAGTTTATTGTCCATTTTTAGAGACTTTTTAAATACCTACAATTTTTTCAATTTGAAGTTTACGAGCTGAAAAAGTGTCCAACGAACTCATCCTTTTGATTAGAATGCTCAAAAACGAAGTTTTTCTCTCAATCCTGTTGAAAGTTATCGTTTTGGACACACAAACACACACATTTTTATATAAAAACGAACCTCTTCCAATGGTTCAACTGAACTGAACAGAGATATTTATAAATTTGACAAATAAAGCAGAAAGACTAAAGGTTGATATTTCGGCAAACTGCCTCTTTCAAAAATAAGAGGAAATACAAGAATGAATACAACAGGTTACTCTTGTGGGATTGACATTTCACAATAAACACACACACACACCACACACAAAAAACCAGGTGGTTTGTTGAACCCCAAATTCGTATTTGTGCTCTCTTAGATTGTTGAAGAAGCCGATTATTTCCCTTTGGCGCGTTGCGTCTAACTATTACTCGGTAGCTTTCATCAAATGTGGCTTGATATTTATGAGCGTGGATGGCTTCATGAAGCTTACTCTCTTACTCTGGCCCTGTGGCTGTATATATGGCTGTATCCGAGTTGCGGTCACGAGGTGACAGGCCATTAGTGAGATGTAACGTCTTCGAAGGTTAAAATCCAAATTGCAGTCAAGAGGGAGAGATCGAGATTCAACTCGTTTCAATTCGAATCAACACGTTTAAAACATGTTCTAAAACTCCAGTAGTTGACTACTGAAAACCGTTGGTCGAGTAAATTGGTACAAGAACGGTATTTACGTACCGTTTTTTTCTCACTGTTGGCAGGCAAAACTCACGATGCTTATAAGACTGCTCTCGATCACCACCACCGTCTTACAATGGATTACTCTCCACAAACTGTATGCAGTGACTTCAAATTAGCTATCCACTCAGTGGTCAGAGACGTATGGCCCACAGAGACTGTGAAATGTTGCCGTTTTCATCTAGGACTGTCGTGGTTTAGGAAAATGCAGGCATTGGGACTCGTGAAAATTTACAAAAACAAGGCCAGTGAGGCCTCACAGTTCTTGAGGCTTTTTTCGATCTTCCATTTCTCAATTCCAAGGATAGCTCACTTAAAGTGGGGACCGCCATTCGGATATCCTTCCCTGAGAAGGGGACCGCAACTAGTACATCTAATTGCATTTTGACCGCAACTCGGAAACTCCGATATATCACTATATCATGAACTTTCAAGGATCGTTCTCATTTGCCTCGGAGTCCAAAAATACTTGGAAACGACACCGCACTTGCAGATGTCAGTAAAAACCTCGAGAAAGCAGTTTTTGAACAGTTGTTGGACCGTACTACCTAACCAAGTGAAGCGATCGCCATTACATTTCGACAAAAGGAAGGAAATGATCGGTGTGACCAAAATTATATACTGTACAATTGGTGGCTCCAGGGCGATTTGGTAGAAAAGATTTTCTCTTATTATCCTTGAAATTCGCTTCGTACTCGTTCATTCCAAAATTTTCCACCAGTTCGAGCACAATACTAAAGACCACGGTTAAATTTCAGTTATGATTTAATATTTAGTTCAAATATGGTTGAAAAATGAGGTACCCAACTTCTCGATTCTTTAGCTAGCACAAAATCCCTGCGGGAATTCCAATAGAATAGGCACAGCGTGGATGGGAATCATTCTCATAACTTCAGCTTATTCCGAATTTCATTCACTAATTTACGACTTGTATTCAAAACTAACAATTCCTTTATTGGAGAACTGGGTGGAAATATTGAAAATCCGGTCACCGGGTCTTTATGTTGAAACCACGGACGCCTCAGTTTGGCCTTTGGAGCCACTAACGAATCCACGACGCCCACACCAGACCAGTCGGCTCAACGGAGAGAAACCCGAAGGAATGAGAGACAGTCGCATTTTAAATGAATGTGATAATCAAAGGTTCCCGGTTGTTTGTGGTCGGATACCCCATAATGGGGGCCCGAGTTCTCTGTATCGGTTTCGATCCATTTACGAAAGCTTTTAAAAGCCCTGTCATCCCTCATGTTCACATCTTTTATTCATTTCCATGGGGAGTGAAATTTTTCATTGCTGTCGATTCGAGGAGTTGAGGCCTATGGAAGCTTTCCTCCGGGATTTCTGTGAGGATTTCAACTCTCAAGGAGGGTGGACCATTCCTTCAAAATGAGTGTATAGAGTGTATGAATACCCTTCAGCAAGATGGATCCATTCTCCTGTAATCCATGTTCTGTTACTTCTATTGAGTTAGGCTCTACTTACATTGCACGCGAAACGCGAAGCGACAAGATGCCCGAATTTCAAAGCGTTGCGATATGTTTATATTGCTACCGGTTGAGTAGACCAATCGATTGTTTGATATACCGCTCAAGAGTCATCCCAATTCAACCCCATTGATTCGTTTTTATTGGAGAATAGTGCTTTGAAAGTTAAATGAATTGAATTTTTTACAATCAACTTCACATTCTTACGATACGTTATACCAGCAGCGGTGGACTATGTCCCTGTTGTGGTACAAATTGTGTTTTTGATCCCACAATGCCGGACGTTGTTGCACGCCACTAATCAATTAGTCAATTGAATGTGAATATTCAATTGAATTAAAATAATAGGACGGAACAATGGATCATAAATTTAAACTATTGAAAGAGTAAAATTCACAAGAACTCGCTTCAAACCGCGATGTGGCGATTGCTTCAGACGACTCGCGTGGAACCTCTGTCAATCTCCGCTCCGGTCGGAGTGGATACACCCAGCGCCCGTTTTCACTCAGCAACATAGGCCGGCTTTCGTCTTTTTCGCGCTTCATTTGTCAGCAACCTAAATTTATATACACCTAAACCCGCAATATTTTTTTTAGTTAAAAAGCTAAATTTTTTCAAATTGAATCCGATTAAACATGAGTCAGTTAAACAAAAGATTAAACAATAATTGTAAAATTAACTAGTAGTTTAAATTATGGCAATTACATATTTACGCAGTACACAACCTTATACACATAACCTAGCTACCATTCTCAGGTCGAATTGTTGCCGAACGCTTGGCCAGATACTGATCTAGTTTCTCCGCGAATGCCAGATAGCTAGTTAAATAATAACAATAACTAATGAGACATGTTTGATCATATCAGAAATTACTTTACAATAGAAACATTGTTTTACTTGGCAAACAATGTAATGATGGATACACTCAGGTGATAAACATTTTTTTACGCAGTAGTGGCAAAAAATATATGTTATGTTATGTACCCCATTTTCAAATTCTCAGGTGTTTCCATTTTACTTGGGTAAGTGCCTAGAAACGGTTCCATCGAACACATAGAAAAATATTACTGTTTCCTTGCATTTGGTTTGGAAATCCAACTATGAACCAGCACGCTTTATATGTCAGATTAATACAAATACTGATTAGTCCAATTCTCCAATAAAGCGAATGTAAATTTCATATCGGCTTGAGATGAACGCCTTCTTGGAACCCAATACTGGCAACCACCAAATTAGTCCCATACAACACACTGCAACAAATGCTGACCTTTAAAAGTGTTTGAGGTTAACATTACAGGATAACTAACCACCATTAAATAGAGTCCCTTTATATACTGTCTTATTTCTTGACAATAATTAATTAGCAAAATATAAATCTCAATGAAACAACAAAAAATTTACTTACCTATGAGTGTTTCACTTTTTATTGTGTAGCTCATAAATCAAAACCTGTCCAGTCACTAAACTAGCGGAGAGGAACAACTACATCAGGTTATTTAGTGTTTCAACAACAGTGGCTTTTGTCCCAAGGTACAACGCTTCATCTAGATATTTAAATATATATATTTATAGCAGAAAAATCAGTCTAGAGCCGCCTATGCTCAGCAACCTTATTCGCCGGCATTTCTTCTTTTTCGCGCTTCATCGCCAGCAATCGCCTGCGATGTAAATACACCCAAACCCGTACATTCCTTGTAAATTTAATTCAAAGTCGGCTGAGAGTTATAACAATTAAGATTGTTATAAAAATAGAATTTTACGTTTGCACATGAGCAACATGCGCAATGGTATTCTATAGAACGCCTATTAGGGCCTGACGAGCTGAGCCATTGTCTGAGAGTTACTATGGAAACTGACTAGGGAAAACCTTATTTTTGAGGGTGAATATCTTGAAAACCCCAATGGAAAATGTTTCATTTGGCTTGGAAATGCTATACACTCCACTTGCCTATCTCAATATAAACCTCGAAAAACCTCGTTTTGCCCAGTTTTTGTGAGAAAGAACGCATCCATTTGTGAGGTAAACAGATTAGAAGTTAGGACCAACTAAACTCCAATGGATCCCACGCGAGAAAGGATGAATTTTTTAAAATCAATTTTATGGCCTTTCATGGGCAGTATGGCGGACGGACATTGAAGATATGAATCAAAAATTCAAATGCCTATCATTAAAAACGATAAAACGAAAATAGTGATCATAATTAATGACTGGGATCCGTATCCATAGGTGATGTTAAATGTTGGGTGTATTCTAAGAGCAGCCAAAGAGAATTAGCGGTTCGCGTAACACAAATGGGCGGAACGTGCGGTTTTCAGAAGTAACGTTCAAGAAGAAAACCAACTGAGTTGTTATTAGATCTATCTGTCCATCTCAATTCCTCTTTCATCCCATTCTTCCACCTCGTCGCCAGTTGGGAGGGAAGACAGGGGTTTTTTTTCCCTTCGAGGCAAACTGCCAGAATGCGCCGGTCTCGCCGTGAATAGCCAGAACTAGTGACGTTCTCGAAGACACCCGATCCTTTCTGTGTTTTATAACAACCCCTTGAAATATATGGAGGGGCGTCTTCAACCGACCGAAAACGATTGAATAAACGGATGCCTAATAGGATCAATGAACAGACACAATAACAACATAAACAAAAAAAAAAAACATCGTCGCTTCTACGAGACACTTAAGCCTCCATTTGCTGACGTATTGTAAGTAATGACGGATATGGATGGTTCCCCGATCTTGAAACTACTAAGCCCAAACAGGTATTATCAAGGTATTGCGGCAAAATCGCCTCAGCAATTAAAAGGAATAGAATAGGATTCATTGGGCACATCAGATAACATGAAATAGTTTAGCAATCAATAAAATAAATACATCATCCAAGTACATGATTCACGTTGGGCACACCACAGAAATAAGCTCATCAGAGCTATGCTTCCGGGTGGAGTTCAGTTATTGATCGAACATCACAATTTACAAATGAAACACTACACAATAAAATAATTTGTAGTAAGAGGCCACGAAACGGAAAATAAAGAACGCAATCTAGTCACGAAGGAAGACAATATAATTATTCTTTGAATCAGTGAAGTGTTGAAAAGTATCAATCGGGTAGTCTTTGCAATTAATTCCCAGTGTGAGAAAGATCCTCCGAGCCACATTGTAGGGGAATATTATCTCGAAAGAAGTAAAAGAACATGGATTACGGGGGAATGGATCCGCCATGCTGAACGGTATGCTCTTCGCTATACATTCATTGAGGAAGATAATATCTTGTCAATCCTGAATCTTATCTCGATAGAAGTGAAAGAACACGGATTGCAGGAGAATGAATTCATCTTGCTGCAATTCGCAGTCTACCTACCTAGCTAGGTACCTCATTTCACTCATGTTCTGAATAGGTTTCATTTGGTCTGGAAAAGGTTTTATTTGGCTTGAAAACGCTATATCGAGGTTTTCATTACTAGTGCTTATATGTGTAGTAGTGAAGCAGAGTTGCGTGTTTTGTTTTATCTCGTTCAATTTCAGTTGTTACATTGGTGGGTACCAACGTCCAATATTATATTCATGACGAAGTCATCCTATCACATTTGGTATATCTAGAAATCAATAGCAAAGTGTGGACGCACACTGATCTCCTGGAGGGCACTTGAGGCTAATTAATTTCCAACTCGATCTACGGAGGTGAAGTATAAATGATGCTATTTTAAAGACATCTAGAATACAATTACAAGGAAGGTAGTAGCCACACACTACGTTTAATAAACAGATTAGTGATTTACGTAGTAAAGAAATACGTTAAAAATACTACTAATAAATAATAGTACTAATGTGCAGCGTTATCTTCGTATCTGGAAACCAACTTCTGGGGCGTTGAAATTGTTTTTTCTTGAAAGTAGTAAACCAAAATGAAGATGTAGTTCCTACTTTCATCGGCGTCGTGTAGCATATACAGGGTGTCCCAGGAGTTATGCACGATCCGACTTCCACGTGTTCTGCAACTCATTTCCGAACAAAAATGCCTCCCAGCAATTTTTTGCCAGAGGCCTCGTTTCCGAGTTATTCGCGATTCAGGATTTTTTTCGTGTTTTTGATCTTATGTCATTAAAACTGTCATAACTCCCTCAATTTTGGAGATAACTCCAATTTGATGACACCGTTGGAAAGAGCGTTAAATTGTCCATCTATTTAATGTCAGCAAACCATTTTTTTATTGCATTGAAAACGTGCGATTGTTGCGCGGAATGGCAGTTTTGTCAAAATCTTGTAATCGCCTGTTTTTCATCTCGCCTAGAAACCCCATGAATGCTTGATGCAGAACTGTGCAGGCCTGGTCAAATGTCAGCTTCCCAACGGTGTAGTCGTTTTGGTTTTAAAAAATATTTTTAGTTGAGGAAATGGTGTTCAACTGCAGAAAAACGTGTGTTTTTTGTTAAAATTGAGGTTTTTCCTAAAGTCTGGACGGAAAAAGGTTGGAGGCGGAATGTACGCAACCTTTCTCGCTGAATCACAACGCCAGACCTCTCAAGTGACAATTTAAGTTATTTTTGTCGGATGCATAAACCCGTTCGTTTGTGAACAGCGTCTACGGCATTTCTAAGCTGTCCAGCCAAAGTCAAGATAATCGAAGAGCCGAGAAATGGCTATTGTTTGTGTTCATTAAAGATTGATTGCGATGAGCAAAAAATTGCTAGGAGACATTTTTGTTCGGAAATGAGTTGTAGAACTCGTAGGAGTCGGATTGTGCATAACTCCTGGGAAACCCTGTTTAACTAAAAGAGACCTAATGTTTGAAAATTAGGAAAGCTACGGTGGAGGCATTGTCTTGGTCAGGGGCGAGGATATGCAATGACCCGCACGACCCGCCGGTCTTGAAGGAGGGGTTGCTTTGTGCGCCGTGTATTATCAACCCCAATCTGATTTGGCTGTAGCATTGGGCGGGCAATGTTGATAATTTGTTGTTTCTGACCAAATTCAGTTTTAGTAAAATGTTTGTTGGCTCAAACTATGTCACCCAGTTGTAGGACAATCGTAACATATTGGGGTTTAAATCGAGTTCATATAAAGAGTTAGAGTTTAAAAAAGATTGTTAAGATATAAACCAAAAAATAAATATTTAAAAATGAAAAATGAAAACGAATGACAACGTTTGTTTGTGAAAAGCGTCTACGGCATTCCTAAGCTGTCCAGCCAAAGTCAAGGTAATCGGAAAGCCGAGAGACGGGTATTGTTGGTGTTCATTTACGATTGATTGCGATAAGTCGCTTTCAGTTGAGTAGCTATACCACTAGTGAGTATGCTGGCCTGATTTTTGTGTACAGTTTTGCCAATGTTGATGCTTCTGAAGCAACAAGGGAGTCACACTCCCCCTGTGTACAACTCACAACCTTGCGAACTTTTGGAAAAACCTTAATTTTAACATAAAACACACGTTTTTCTGCAGTTAGACACCATTTCCTTAACTAAAAATATTATTTAAAACCAAAACGACTACACCGTTGGGAAGCTGACATTTCGGCGCACGTTTTACCAGGCCTGCACAGTTCTGCTTCAAGCATTCATGGGGTTTCTAGGCGAGATGAAAAATAGGCGATTTCAAGATTTTGACAAAACTGCCATTTCGCGCAACAATTGCGCGTCTTCAATGCAATAAACAAATGTTTTCTGACATTAAATATATAGAAATTCTAACGCTCCTTCCAACAGTGTCATCAAATTTGAGTTATCTCCAAAATTCAGGGAGTTATGACAGTTTTAATGACATAAGGTCGAAAACACGAAAGAAGTCATAAATCGCGAATAACTCGGAAACGAGGCCTCTGGCAAAAAATTGCTAGGAGGTATTTTTGTACGGAAATGAGTTGTAGAACACGTAGGAGTCGGATTGTGTATAACTCCCGGGACACCCTGTATGTGCATAGATGGAAATTTATATTCACATATTTAGTTTATGCATCATAAACAGGCTGTTTCTTTTGTAACGTTGATGTTCCGATCCGATCTAACTACGGCTTGTATATTAGGACGTAATCGCTACCATTATCCGCTCCCGATCTCAACGATAAACGATCTGAAAGTAAAATTACACGGCAAATCTTCTTTCGTTCGAAAGACCGTACCAAACGGTACAACTCCAGGTAACCACCATCAGATAAGACTAATTGAGTTATCTCATGAGTGAACCAAACACGAGTCGAAGATTTGAAAAGAGAAAAAATCGAGAAACCACGAAAGTAACTTCATGGAGATAGCGAGCGAACATTTTTTGATCACGTTGCTGGTAACTTTAATGGGTATTTGCGAGGAGCTACGTGGGCAGGACTTGCTCGATCTCTCTCGATAATGGGACGCAATTAATTTGCCCGGCTAACCCCCCCCCCCCCCCCCTAAACTCTTTATCTGTATTGAGAGATAGATAGAGAGAGGGATATCCGAAGGAGAGTGGGTTATTATCATTTTCTTTTTTCGCTCTCTCTCTCTCTTTTCAAAAATCATTTGCATGATGGTTTCGGTCTGAGGTCGGGTTTTATGGGCGGCTCGAAGCTGCCCCGGTCCAAATATGGGGCTAAACCTGGAGACGTACGGGGACGGACGTAGGCAGACGGGACGGATCCCGAGGCCGGATGGGCGAATATCAGGTGCCCCGGCTCAGAGTGAAAATCGATTTTCGGTTCGTGATTTCCGATGATGATCCGCTTTAATCTAACAAGAAAAAAATTAGTCGGTTAATTTTTTTTAATAATGAACCTTTGTTATCAACCAAGAAACACAAATCAACCCCCCCCCCTCCCTCTAAATCTATTTCACGTTTCAAGGTCTGTAAACATATTCGTCCTTCCGCCGAGTGGGTTTGTAGGCAGATACATTAATAGTAGTACGTTGAATGATACGGTAACTACGTTAATGTAAAGTAACTACTGGGCCTCGAAAGCAAAAGTGTACTTGAATTTAAACTAGGTTGCTATTTTCCTGAATGTTTCCCAAAGAAAGGGCCAGAAGATTAGAAACATTGGCAAAATTAGGAGGCTCCTTTTCTCTAACCATGACTACGAGGTCACGGATGGGCAGAGTAACCGTTCTCCTGAAAACGAATTTCAAGTTTGTAACGAAACGGGCAAGCACGGGCTGCTAATCAAGGTTATTCTATCATCGCTAGACCTTCCAGAATACAGCCGCAAAACAATTTCGTTGCAGCCGCTTACACATTAATAGTTACAACAAACGCTGCACATTCTTTCACTGGGGTTTATTATTCAATTGGCTTGCGTTCATGATTTGAATTTCTACTAAGCTTTGGAGGTGCGTGTTTCACAGGTGATAGAGCAATTATTGAATTTCAGGAGGTATGCATAGAGCACGTAAATCTGTTCTCAACCAAAAAACCTATTTGGATTGTTCAGTTGATCATATTTGTGTGCCTCCTGAAATTCAATAATCACTCTCTCACCTGTGAAACACGCACACTCCAAAGCTTAGTAGAAATTCAAATCATGAACGCATGCCAATTGAATAATAAACCCCAGTGGAAGAATTTGCAGCGTTTTTCACAGGTGATAGAGCAATTATTGAATTTCAGGAGGCACACAAATATGATCAACTGATCAATCCAAATAGGTATTTTGGTTAACAACCGATTTACGTGCTATAATAATAATAAACCCCAGTAATAATATTGAATAATATTTAATTATATATTATCAGCGTTTCATGCATATCAGAATGCTTCAACCCGTGTATCGGCTATAAACTACAAGTATCCACATCGGCTATCACTCCAGTATCCACATTCACTACAACTCGACGCTATCGGCATCACTAGGTTACAAACAAACAATAATAAACCAAAAAACGCAAATGTTGGCACCATAAATCGGGCCATACATCGGGAATGGTTTGACCTACGGACCTGCGGAGGGGCTCATTTGATTCCTCAGGGTATGTTATTCAAATAGGTAAATATTTAGGCCGATTCGACTTGTTTTGAGGTTTTTAGGGATTTCACAAAACTTTGACAGCCCTCAAAGGGCACTTTAAATTGAGTGAGAGAGCTGGCTCAAGAATTGGGGCGTCGTCGGACCAAGATGGATTTTTCCTGAAAATTTCAGATTTTTTGCTCCAGCCGTTTGGGAGAAATCGTGCTTACGGCGTACGGCGGACGGACGGAAAATTGTTTATTGCAGATTTTGATTCTACACCCTTTGAAACTTGAACCATAAAACTTTCAGGGGGGGGGGGTTAGAATTTTTTTTCCAGAGCGATTACAGTGGTTTATTATTGAATAATAAACCAAAAACAAGACGGCTCGTGTTGTCATTGAGTTGCGTTGTTATTACTTCCTTCTAAAACTGCCGATCATATTGACTGCTTTGAACTTGAACATTTTCTACTCACTCTCGGGGATGTATTCCATCGAGGATACAACAGGATCAGACGAAAACTTCATGAACTGGCTTGCACTCGGGAAATATTGCAACTAAACCCATGAGGGACCAGCAGCCCTTAATGCACCTTAATGATGCTTAAATGCCATCGAACAACTCCATCTCCATGGTTTGCTTATTTCCCACCCTACCGCACCGAGTGGAACCTTTTTCCGCCCATTTTGATAGCTAGATTACCAGCTAGATTTGGGATTCGGAGCACCGTGCGCCGTACATGCCACAGAAGGCCTTGGGATCGATGTGAAAAAATCCGTTCTTTCACGTATGGATTTAAATTGCGGTCTGTTGTCGCAATTGAATTCTAGCAAACCCAATCACCACAAAAACTGTCCAAAACACATCTTTTTTCGATGTTTATTGACGTGGGGAAGTCATTCTCACAGGGTTCATTTTCTGGACAGTAATTTTAGAGACAAAATTGACTGGGGTAGGTTCCCGATCCGTAGGAATCCACAAGCATCAAATAATCGCAATCTCTGAACCTAAAAGTGACCCCACAAACCTCACAAAGATGGTTAGGCATTATTCAAAAAACAATAACCCATTGGCCTCATTGTTTAGTACATAAATTAGTTGTTTTCTTCAATCAAATCATATTTATATTTCAAATTCCTCCTACCCACTTCCTTAAATTCGAAAAAAAAACGAGAGAAAAAAAAGCGTTCTAATGATTTTCAAATGAATTCTGAGCGCGAACTGAATCGATTACCTGCAAACTTCCTGGGGCGCGAACCGGTTCTCAACCCACACGACTCCGAAGGAGGCTCGGCGGGAGTGTGAGTGCGTGAAGACGCGATAGGGGCTGTCAGTGTGAGTGAACGGTATTATAAATGATACGACCGTTCCTTCCATTCATGAGCTAGCGATACTCGCGAAGAATGGATCCCCGGGACGCCGAGGAACGAGGAAATCGAACGTCTTATCTGGGGTTCTGTTGTCTGCTGATCTTCAGAGAAACGACGGTATAGACAAGGCCGTTCGGATGCTGACTTCAGTGATGGATGGACCTTCTGACGTAAGGGTTTTGTTCGCAGTTTGACGCTTTATCAACAGAAATAATGTAACAGAATATTGTTGAACCCACTGCCTTAACGGCTGTTATCTGTTATATGTGGTACTGTTGTCTGCTGTTCTTCAGAGAAACGACGGTATAGACAAGGCCATTTGGATGCTTACTTCAGTGACGGATGGACCTTCTGTTGTAAGGGTAACAGAATATTGTTGCCTTCACATTCTATTACCCGAATACCTTATCGTTGGTACTGTATTCTGCCCATTCGCATACCTCACCACTGAATTTTGTTATGCTGAACCCCTACCCCTCATCCTTCTCGTATTTTTGCAGCACAGTACTCCTCCTAACTCTCTCCATCTATCTTCATACTTACACTTCTTTTCCCACATCTCTCCTGATATCACCCCACCTCTCCTCATGCCAAACCACACCAAAAAGTTGTTTTTCCCTCGAACAATTACAAAGGTTCGGTATTGGAAATAGTAAACCAAAACGTAATCAGTTGATATCCTGCAGCGATTCTGTTTCCGAATCAGTTTTCCATGCCAGTCATCCAATGCAACGCATACCTAATGCATACATATGCATACGCATACGAATACCTAATGTATTACTACCCTTATTAGTAACGTATCAATATCTAAGGGGGAGGACAACTAACGCCTTCAACGGCCCCACTGAAGCCGAGTGCACACCGTCCGCTATACAGGCTGGCCAAAATTTAATGGACCAGGCATTTATCTCCGTAATTTCTGAGCCTAAAAAAATTTTCAAATAGTAACTTCACTAATGTTTAACAAGGGAGTCAAATATCACAATTTCGCGCTGCAAATGTGCGATTTGAACATCAACTTGGAAACCCCCATTTTTTATTGCAGATTCGGATTTTACCAAAAATTTCATAAAAATTTGACTCCTCAATAAATTTTTTTGATTCCGCGCAACCGGTTCAGCGAGCACGCAAAGTTGCGCAACCCCAAAATTGTCAAATAGTGGATGATGTTGAAATCCAAAGTGTGGTGCATGGATTTTTATTGTTGTTTAACGCTGATTCACGTGTTGCTATCCGTTTTTGATTTTACTCGATTTTTGCGGAATAATGACCAAAATTTGTTTATTTGTAAATGGTAGAAGTTACCATTTAAAATTTTTTTAGGCTCGGAAATTACGGAGATAAATGCCTGGTCCATTAAATTTTGGCCACCCTGTATAGGTGAGGGGCCATCAGAGGGGAAAGGAGAAGGTTATGAGTGGTGGAATAGGTACACTCGGCAGGCCAGGAGTAATGTTGAAACTTAGGAGGTAAGGGGTTAATTGTCGATTGCTTAATTTGCTATCGATATTAGATGGAAGGAGAGATTCGTTACCCGGTTCTTCTAACGTACCTATATCAAGGAGGTCATGGTGTGGACTTGCCCCTTCTAAAGGCTAAGGCGATATGCTGGTAGCACTCACAGGATATATCAGAAGCCAAAAAGCTTCATGATCATGCTTAGCAGTTTCAAGAAAAGAGCACAGCATACTATCCGTATTCATTGGACACGCGGGATTTAAAAAAAACAGGGGGCTGAATGAGGTGAGAAGATTCGCAAGTGAAAGGGGAGGGATTAATACTTGTTTTTGAAAGTTGATTTTTTAAATAAAATTTATATTTCCCGTTTTAATTTGTGGAGGCAATAGTACAGTCACTATTAGAGGGTGAGTGCTTCATTACCAGGCTCTGCTAATATGGAGCATGGAGGTGATGGTGAGAGTTGAGGCAATTAGTCCCCAAACCCAGAAAATGCCCCTGAAGCAGGACAGCCACAGGTACAAGTTTAGGTGTAGCAGTTTTGAACTGGAAGGAGCAATCGTCCAAATCCATCACAAGCCCTCATATTTCTAAAGAGATTAACATAAATAGGAATGTTTGTCTTTTTTTGTTAAGAATACTGTTTCACTTGAACTTCTTACTCTTGAGAACTTGAAACTTCAAGGAGTAGGTAGGTATCCAGAGTGAGAGGTGGGTAACCAAAGAAAGCGGACTTTGTGGATATAGAGCGAAGGTCACCGGTGGCTTGAATGTGCCGGCAGTGAATAATAGGGAGCGGTCCAGCCGCGGGCCATCATTGTACGAGTAGCATTGTAGTCCGACAACACCGCCGGGGCTATCAGCTTAGTTGAGAGCTCAATTTGATTGATGACCGAGCGGTGGGTTTTTTCATTTCCTTCTACGGCCTCCGAAACCGCGATTCAGTTTGCTCGCCGAGCACCGGAGTCGGGAGAAGCAACAATGGACACCAACAGGATAACGACCGTTGGGGTGTCGGGGTTTTAAAGACTGGGCGATGCACGGGAGATCTGGCAAGGTCGGGACGTTCATTTGGACGGGTGGATTGGAAATTTCAAGAGCAGGGCATGCAAAGTCACCTGAGAGGGAGCGGCACGTGACACAGTCTGACAAGACCGGCAAAAACCCCTTTTCCGAAAAAGCTGATTTCCATTATCTGTTTCATCTTTCTCACAGTAAATTAGCCAGAAAATCCAGCTACAGTAGGAATTTTTCCCCAAAATCAAATTTTATACCGTAATCGGGGCTAGAAGTCAAAATAATGAATTTTTTGCATGGATTCGACATGAGGGGCATGTAAATGGAAAAGAGAGGATGAAAATTATGGAATTTTCCAAATAAAATAAAGCAACAACATCTTTTTCGGGGCCTACGTTTAAAGTTTTCTCCGCAAAATTGAATCGGCAGTTTAACGAAAACTGTTCAAAAAGTTTAAAAAAAAAATAAACTCTTCTTCCCCGAGATGGGAATGGTTTCTTCTCGCTCCAGACACGTTGGGTCAAAGGCTAGAACAATTACCATCTGCCCTTAGCTGCTCCTAAGGTTGTAGAAGCATGATTAGACAATACACGACTCATGTGCTGATAAAAAATAACA
Organism: Creontiades dilutus; assembly: GCA_031894815.1. Classification (NCBI taxonomy): domain Eukaryota; kingdom Metazoa; phylum Arthropoda; class Insecta; order Hemiptera; family Miridae; genus Creontiades; species Creontiades dilutus. The sequence goes on along the minus strand of JAVIWC010008875.1, from coordinate 577,498 downwards.
GTATTCTTGAATTTCAATTTCTGAATATACTGTCAATACGGGATCTGATAACTGGGAATATTCTTAGAGAATTGCCTGACATAGGCCTGCGAAAACTGTTGCATATAATCAACGCATCATTCCGAATGAAATACGTTCCAAGGCAGTGGAAGGTAGCAGAAGTCATCATGATCGCAAAACCTGGTAAACCACCTCATGAGAAAAAATCTTATCGGCCCATCTCCCTACTACCTGTAATCTCCAAACTGTTTGAGAAACTTCTACTCAAGAGGTTAAAGCCTATAATTGCAGCTCGAAACCTTATACCCGACCATCAGTTCGGGTTCAGGGAACGACACTCCACTTTGGACCAAGTGCATAGGATAACCAATGTGATAGAACGATTCTTTGAAGCCAAGGAAATCTGCTCTGCAGTTTTCGTCCTTGACGTTGCTTCCACAAGTCTCACAAGCATTCGACAAAGTCTCACAAGGCATAATAGACATTCGACAAAGTTTGACACAAGGGCCTCCTCGCCAAGCTGCACAGGGACCTCCCCCTTGAATACTATCAAATACTGAGTATATTTTTGAAATGCTGAGCCGAACAGCAACCCAAGTGGTCTTATCCGATTCAGGGAGCTTGTTTCTATCTTAATCCAACAGAAAAAATACCCTCTTACATCATACGTTTTTGATATTTCGATTTTTGATAGATTAATCCATTAAATGTAATCCTTTAGGGTTGATTGATCAAGATACTTATTACAAGAGTTCATTTTTGAAAAAAATAAACCAAAACAAAGAATTAATTTCAATATTCCCCGATTTTTTTTAATCTCTTGCTTCCCAGCAGACAATGTGTAAACCAAGATGGTCATAGTTGTGTTGTACGATTTTACTCTTTTCAAACGTATTTCTTATTTATTAATTTCCCTTAATTCAAGGAGTAACTTCAAATTTAATTATACCACTGGAAGCAGCTTTAAATTTCTTACTTCCTTTATGGGAAACTGAAGTTTTTCCTGTAGACCTAAGACCAAGAAAATTGCCCTGTCCCTAAATCGCATCCAATGTGCATGAAATCGAGGGCAATACATAAGTTATTTGGTATACGAAAAAAAACTAACTAAAGTAAAAGCGTTCATGTAAGATTGTGTATTCTACGAATGTTCGATTTTGAATTTGGTTTTCGATGAATTATTCCCAACAAATAACGATAATTTTCTGAACGAGCTGCAACCCTTAAGGAAAACCAGGGTAGGAATGTTGTCGTGGTTAGCTCAAGATAATCAGGAGGTCGGCGTAGCGCCGCGCCTGTCGCTCCTTCGCAATCGAGCGGCTCGCGTGCCGTAGGCGGAACCTGTTGCGGCCCTTGACGATTTCTCCTGACGACGCGGTTGGAATCGCTATTTTTACTGGAGCCAACGACTCCGATGCACACGCTAAAACTTATACGTAATTGTCTGGGAAAATGGGATCAATTCGTAGCCGTAAAAACGTAGCCAAACGAAACAGACCGAGTTGGCTGAGAGGAGGGTTCGTGGCCTAAAACAGAACTTCAGAATGTACCCACGATTTTAAGCATAATGGAAATCTTGTTTAGAAGCGGATGTATAACATTGAAACAGATCCTATTAATAAAGAATCAGATGTCCCCCACATTTTATGGAGAAATATCCTTCTACCGCATAGATTATATTCAATATCGACAAACAAATTATTCGAGAGAGACCATTTTCAGATGAGAAAAAAGGAAATACTTATTTAAACAAATTTTGACAACAGACATCCAACAAAAGTTTCTTGATTGATGGAAGATGATCACATACTAGCGTAATCTGGGTTTGTCAACGCGTGGTAAATGGACCGTTCATTATCAAGCGAATTACTTGGATGAACGGTTACCCTAAGACCGTTTTTCAAGACGACTGCGCCAATAAACAACAAGCAGCTTTCATCAAGAATGTTTTGAAGTATTCTCCAAGCGTTGTAGAACAAGTTGAAGAAAAGGAGAGTGTAATGACAATTTCATTCAGCACTTGACTCCAGTAATAGTGCAACTGGGTTGCATCGTAGACAGAGATTTAAGAGATAAAATGGTAGTTGTGCTCTGTAATTCCCTGTTTTAATACTTGATTTTATTGACCTAAAACTTACGAATCATATTAATTTGCTGTAGAAGAAAAAATGCATCAATTACTCAGCTATATTACTTGCGGATGATATCCAAACTTGTACATTAAGCTTTCTTAGGGTGAGGGATTAAGATACCCACTTATATTAATTGATAGTTGCAGACGATATCCAACCAATATGTCGGTATATTATACATTTTCATTTTACAATGCGGACCAGAAGCCCAGAAGGACAAGATTGTTTTGAAGTTTATAATCAACCATTAATGTATAATGAATGTAGCTATCAAGGTGATTAGCATGACTTCTATTTCTGCTGGAGTCAATCACTTTAAACTCACTTGTTTATCAAGATTGTCTGGAAATATAGCGTTGATTGGTAGCTGTTTCCAGTAGAATATGCTATAGGTAGAAAGATTAATCAGTTACCTAACTAAATAACTTGCAGACAATATGAAAACGTGTACATCAAACTTTCTTATGGTGAGGGCTGAAGGCCACGAAAATGGTGTCTGGGTGGAGGTCTGGAAATCATCCAGCGCATCACATTGTTTTTAATTTGTGCATTATAGCATAGTATTCAGGAGGTAGAAAAATTTACCTGTTACCTATTTATATGAATGGATAATTGCGAACGTTATCCAACCAATATGAAAAATTGAGCCAATTGAGAACTTCTTTATTTTCCAATGTCCTCCGACAGTTCAGAGAGATAAAGATTTTATTTGAAGGAGTTTCTAATCAAGCATTGTAGCATAATAAATCTAGCTCTCCAGCCGATTAAACAAAGTTGCATTTATATGTCTGGTAGGGTCAATCACTTCCCGGTTTACGATAAACTTGCTCCTTTGTCAAGATTATCTGGAAATATATGATCTTTTGGTAGCAGTTTCCACTAGAACGTAATATGCTGCAGGTAGGCAAATTAATCAGTTACTTATCTATATGAATGAAAACTTGCCGAGGACATTTAATCTTGTGTGCCCAATAAAAGTTCTCATTTGCCAAGGCGCTCTGGTAATCCAGAAAGATAAGGTTACATTTGAATGAAGTATAGTGAATGTGGCTCCCTAGATTGTTAGAATAGATTCTATTTTTGCTGAAGTCAATCATACCACAGTTTACTCGTTTTTCAAAATTGATAGGGTATCATAAGATCAAAAACCCTAATTGAGGTTCGTTATTTCTCAAATTAATTGTTTTATTAAACGTACTTTAATAAACCTTCTACGGAGGTAGGTATTATGGCAGGTTTTTCAATGTTGGTTTTAGGGTCTATAATAAATTATTATTCCATCATTTGCTTTTATTCACTACCCAAAGATTTTGCTTCCCACTTGCCTTTGTCAGGACGAAACCATGGAAAACCACATTTTCCCAAAAGCATCAACACTCGTGATCGAGCTGATTGGACGATATTCACCCCAATTGGACCCCTGGTGAATTCCATATGGAAAAAAAATATATTTAATATTTTTTGACATTGGTGATTTGGAATCTACCCTTTGAAAAGCAAAATGACATAATCTGAGGTGAGGTTTTACAAAATGTTTGCTATTCGATGACAAAGGTTTGTTATTTGGAGTATAATAAATCAAAATATAATTGCGTTTATAGTAGTTTGAGAATTCTAATCAGAAACATTCAACTAATAAAGTTTACCTGATCCGTAAACGAAAATAATACACATAAAACTTGCACACAACGCGCAAACGTTAAACTAATACAGTAGGCCTATTACAAACTAATAAACTAGTCCACACTTTTCAGTTAAAGTGTTATGGAATGCATTTAATATTCATTCGTTCATGAGTTTCATAGAACTTTGTTGTACAACTCCTCTCTGTATTTGGTATTCTACTTTCTATGAATCCTAAGGTTCTAACAACTTCCATCGCTTCCCAATTCCTCTCTCTGATCTAAATTGCCCGCCAAGGCCCCCTGCAGAAAAAAACCTCTCTAGTGACATACCCTTTTGATATTTCTCCGATGAGCGGCTGAACGAGTTTTTACGCCCCCTGAACTCGGGACAGTCTCCTTGTGCGGCGCATACCGGCTCGAAGCGAAACTTGAACATTCGGACTCTTTGTCATACTCCACCTGTTCCCCGCTCCGCCGATGCCCCCGGCATACCAACTATACTTCAATTTTCTTCTCGAGTTATTTCCCATCCGATACCTCCTTTCCCGAGACTATAAACCCAACACACAAGAAACCCGCAGTTATTTTAATTGGGGGAGGCACGAGTATTTTTGCAAAAATATTTCTCCCTTCTTTGCAGATGCAAGTTCCGGCCATCCGTATTTCTTTCATATCTTTTCAATTTCAATTTCTTTCATTTCAACTTTTCTTTGAACCTTCGCGGGAACCGTCGGTGGAGTTGAAAGGGAGAAAATAGATCCAATCAATTGATATCTCGGTAACGACTTGTTGATATTCAACTACTGAAGTTGGGATGGCTGCAACGTAGAATAGTAGTGCCTGAAGTCACCTCGATAACCCCAACATTCTTTTATAACATCAAAAATGTATTATAATAGCTTTTGTAAACAATGATCAAGTAGAGAGATACATTGAATTGTAATTCATGAGGGAAACTGACACTGTAAACATGGTAACCAGTTTTGGAGATTACAAAAACTGGTGAGGATGAAGATTAAGCCAGGGAATGCACAATTAGGTATGTACCCATAGCACCTGTATGATAGCATACTCGAGAGGGAGAAAACGGATCCAATCAATTGACGAGTGACCGGGCTATCATCGATGACACTTTGAAATTGGACAGTTGCAATGACTTATACGATATGATAACACATGACCAAACCACTGCCAATTCCAACAGATGAGTTTATTATTTTTGAATAGTGCGTGATTGCTCGTGCTAATGTGGGGTATGGGAGGCGTCACTTTTAAGAGCAGAAATTGCGATTATTTGTTTTAAACTTAATTGCTTACTTTGCACTGATACCCCCCTTGTCTTAATCACCAAACCCTAAAAAATCAAATTTTTTGCCACTTTTTGGTGTATCTGAAACCGATTTCTAGCCCATTTTGTGTCCAAAATTACTTTCAAATGACACCAATCATGCCTATGTCAGTAAAAACCTCTAACAATCACGTTTTTGATAGGTTTTTAGGCTAAAAACCTTTTTGGGCTAAAGCATCTATGGGCGTGTCTCGATCTGGGTAGTTGGATGTTAGAGTATGCGAAAGAACTGATTTTTAACGGAAATTCCGATTTATGGCCCGGACGAGGGGATAGATTTGGACTGTACGCACCTTAAACCGTAAAATGACAATATTCGAAAATAAAAAACCGAAAATGGTGTGGTACAGTGATATACAAGGACATAGCTGCATCACAATTTATAAAAATCCCGGAACCCAGCACAACAAAGTTGGTAGGAAGAAAATGCGAAAATCTCACAACTATCTGATGGAAGAACTACGACAAAAATTAGGTACTTGGCCCTGGACTGAAAATATAAAGAATAAAAGCACACACCTACCAGCTTAATGCCTGTATAATACAACTGCTTAATGAATTGCCGAATAACTTGTCAAAATTATTTTCGAACCGAATTTCAAATATTTTCAGTGAAAATTCGACCGTGTTACGAGAATTTCAAGTTTGCGCTAGCACAATAGCTACAAATGATACTACCCTTTAAAGCGGTGTGAGATTGTCAAACCGTTTTTCCCCGATTACCCTGCAAATTTGAGCAAAATCGGACCACTTCAATCTGAGAAAATTATGGTTGATGGATTTCATATGTTTGCGTATTCACAGTCTGACGTGTTGACCCTGAACTCATAGGGCGCCATCTACTGCACTTTCTCTGAAAATTTCATCAAAATCAGATGAAAACTGTAGGAGTTAGCCTTGTTACACGGATCTGCAAACAGCCATGTCGGACATGTCTGCAAACGAAAGTTGTTCAGAATGGTCTAAAACGTAGAATTTGAGAGAAAATTTTAACTTCAGGGAAAAACCAATTTTCATTAAAACAAAGGTTTCGCTACCTTTTAGTTTAACAGAGCTGTCAAATTGTTTTTGCTTTTATAAATGACAGATTTGGTGATGTGGGCAATGCTTCTGCCTCCAGTTCGTTGTAGTAGTTCCACAGCTTTTTCCAGCGAAAATGTTTCATCCGTATTTTGCTTCAACAAAAAACCAGTGGGAGATTATAAAGTCTATCATTAACAGAGAAAAAATCACGGTAAACTCTTGTTCTTCCAATCCCTCATATGAAAACACATCAGTGTCTTCAACGCTTATATTGACGACTTGTCTCAGCTTATTCGGCGAGAGGGCATAAATTTATAAGCCCGGACCCATTAAGGGCTGACGGGGGTACCACAAAGACATTTGTCTACAGGGATATTCCGAGGTCCCCCCTTCGTTAGACGTCCGAGGAAACCAAATAAAGATAAAATACGGATCAATAAAAGGAGTATGCGAGATCAAAAAATGATTCGAACCTGATTCCCGAGGGAGTTCATTCCCACTGTTTTTGGGGACCGTCGAGAGAGACGAACGAAACCTCTGTTAAGTTCCGAGAAAAGCGAAGTATAAAAAGACGGTATATGTGTTCCAGATGTGGCACTTCACAAGACCATAGAGGGTGTTTGAATCTAATAACGTGAAGAAAACTGTTCCTTACCAAAAGAGGGGAAGCGAGGGAGGGTTCGGGAACGCGGTTGTTTTTCGTTAGGGCGAAGGTTCAGTTTCTGTAGCAGTGTCGGTCGGACATAAATGATCGCACTTGGGGCGGCAAAAACATTCGAGGCCCTGAAGAAGAAGGCAAAAGGGGACCGAGAGAGACGGACATGTCCGTCTCTTTTCCCCGTTCTGCCCATCCTGGCGATCCCTCCTCCGATCGGTTGTCCCCAAACTGCACATTACCGGAATTCAAGCACGTGTTTGCCAACGAGATTCCCGGAGAGTTCTGGCCGCTAAACGCGGCTTCAGTGCCACTTGTCACCCGTCCCGGGGGCACTTAAGTGTTATTGTTTTCGACTCCTTAAGTGCCACTTTGGCTCGACTTGAGAATGAGAGAAAGAAATCCGGGTTCCTGAAGAAAACGTATCTGTACCGATGCCATGACGAGATAACCCAGGTTTAATGGCTGCCGGGGGTTTCAGGGACAAAAAGACTTGAAAACACTCGTCCAAGGGCGTTTTTCATATTTTTTTTCAGTCTCTCCCTCTTCCTTGAAATGGTTGTTTCAATTCACAAGTAGCTTTAAGAACTGCCAAGTACTGTATTTGTACTTTTGCTACAAAACTATAAGATACGATTGTTCTGCCATGGCAAGAAACCAGGCATTCGTATTGAATTGGCAAGCTTGCGTACTCACCTTATACAAATCAGGGAGTATGCTTGTTTGGGCAAAATTACAGACAAAATATTGACTGCCTGTTGTTAACTTCCAAGTGTATTTTGTTTTCTTTCACAAGCAGATCGCCAGTATAATTTTAGGTCCTGAAGCCAGCTGGACATTAGGCGTACAGCTCTGGAGCTGCTATTCTCAAAGTAATCGTGGTGTTATACAGGGATTCTAGAACAAACTACTAGGGTCATTCGTGGATACGGTAATGCAATGGTACTCGACTAAGATGTAATTGCTTCCGAGTCTACTAAGGTAGCGGAAGCATTGTTCTCACTTTCGGAATGTGAAAATTTTTTTTCTCCAAAATCAAAAATTCCATTAGCATTTAGCGTTTTAGAAATTTCTGAACAATTTTGGTTCTGTGTCTGTCTGTGTGTCTGTCTGTCAGCAAATCCTTGTTACGGGCAAAACTACACGAAGTTATAGTCCGATTTTGATGAAATTTTCAGGGATTGTGCGGGTTGGGGTTAAGATGGTCCCCTATAGGTTTCATGACCCCCGAATCAATAGTAGCTTCTGCGCATGCGCAAACGTGAAATCCTTGTTACGCGCATAACTCCGGGAGTTCTTGATCAATTTCGATGAAATTTTCGTTGTTCGGTTTGATGATCAAGTTTCGATGAAATTTTCCGAGTTCTTGACCAATTTCGTTTTTCAGAGATTGTTCGGTTTGATGTGTGATGGTCCCCTATAAGTTTCATGACCCCCGGATCAATATTAGTCTCTGCGCATGCGCAAACGTGAAATCCTTGCCACAAGCATAACTCCGGGAGTTCTTGACCGATTTCGATGAAATTTTCAGGGATTGTTCGGACTTATTAGGTATATTTTATAGTTTGTTCAATAGTTGAACATGCCTACCTTTATTTTCTCAAGTTATGCTCCTGCATAACAATAAATTTACCCTTATTCAATATTTACTTCGCCTAATTGAACGAAGTTCTTTAGTCAATAATAATTTTCAGATCAAGTAAGTAAAGTAAGTTTCAAATGATCTATACAGTCATGTTATGGATACGAGGAAGCTATGCGCCACACCCACTTGGCAGACGTTTTTTATTGCTGTGGTGAATAGATAAGGGTTGGTATTGCGGTTATCAGTGTGCTAAATCCAAATTTGAAACTCGTTTTTCGATATCAGGTCTAGTTTTCGAGATATAAATCACATACCTATTTTCTAGCCACGTTTGATTGTTGAAAATAGCACTTCAAAAATCCAAATTGATTTTCCGCTTTAAACTCTACGTTTCTCTTCCTACGATTTATGAGGTGCAGGACTCAAATTTGAAGCCCGATTCATCTTAGCTATCTTCTTTGATTCCACCCATTTGAAATGAACCAAATTACCCATTTGATACAGATACCATCAAGCTTTGTGTAATCATTCACGGGCGCTTTCGTTAGTATCTGCTAAAATACAACGTGGAACACATCTTGTCATTTCATAGGAGTATGGATGCAACCGCACAATCGCAATCGTTTAAAGCGTTCAAAAGATTAAGCAAACCCCAATTTGGATCTATCGTAAAATGGAAATCGCCATAATCTCTCTCTCTCTCAAAAATAAAAAGAAGAAACGAAATTTCGACCTCACGGTTTTAGAAAAAGCAGCTTGACCGCATTCTCCTTATTGAAGCATCGTAATGAACAGATGAGAGCAGAACTGTAAAGGCTACTGATAACGTCAAATCCTTTCAGAAGCGCCAACTATCCAGAAAAACGTATCAGCCAAGAAGAATCTCGTTGAGCCCGATGACCCTGTCAGATAAGCCCGGGTGCGTTTGAGTTTCTTTTTAAGCTCTTTTCTCTCTCTCCTTTTTTAATCTCTATCTCTTTTTTTCCCTTTAATCATCGTCCAGTTAGTGACGACAATCCTGCTCTGGGCTCGGCCATGAGAAGAATAAAGAGAGAAGTCAAGATTGACTAATCAGAACCTTGAAAAGTCACTTTCGGGGCGAGATTTTCACCGAAGCTTAGGAAATGTTTGAAGAAAATTGCAATGACCTCCAAAATTAGGAACAATCAGTCAATGAAATCATTATCAATGTAACCAAAACATTTTCTTAGTAAGATGACGCACCCCCCCCCCCAAACATAGAACCAGCCCCCCCCCCTAAGTTGGTACCCGATCCCCTAAACAAAAATATAAAAAATACTCCTAAGCACCCCTTATTTTATCTAAAACTAAAAGAAGATTTATGTAGATATTGAAAAAATTCAAGCCGCGGGCCAAAATCACGCAAAATTCGAGCACGGTCATTTTCATTTATACATTTTCAGATAGAAAAACAAACTTAAGTTTACTAGGTTCATTATTATTTACATCCTATCCAGTGATGTATTATATTTTTTTGTGTCGTAACGTTAAACGCTGTGTCAATCAACTTTACCCCCAACAATTTTTTTGGACCCCCCCCCCCCCCATGAATTACAATCCTTACGAGGTTTTAATTAATCGGTGTAACCATCCTTCCTGGGACCTAACAGTACAATTGGTTACTGTGATTCGCAACAATTGATCAATTGATAGAATAAGGGGGTTGTTATAGACGAAAGAAGAATGACCTACAAGTGGCCGGATCATCAATAATAAATTAAATCATCCTCACATTTACAAAGAACTGTACAAATCTACAAGTAATAGTGTGTCACCATTACATTCAACTATTATTTTCCGCGGCTCAATCGCAAAATGATTGTTATTTTTTGAGCGATTGACCTTTCTCTCAAATAATTGCAATTATACATGGATAGACATTTTCCCCCTTAATTGATATGGCTCAAAACGCTCCTCATGACTCGTTTGCTCTCATAGAGCTGCGGTTGGTCGCATTCGATTTTGCGGGGAAATTTCTACGAGAATATTACACCAACCTTCCGGAATCGCCGCATCAGTAGACCACGACGCTTTAAAAACAGCCGAAACATTAAAGAATTGTCGGATTAGAATGAAATTTGGCTTCTAAGGGTATTTTGCGCTGGTAAATACAAATGTGACCTCCATCCTGAGCCAGCATTTCAAGATTTTAACCAGTTTTTAGCGAAGCCGTGATGCAAAGTCAGTGATAATTGTTGGTTGAGTACTCCTACCAATGATATCCTAGGAGCCGGTCTATACCTCATTAACTTCTAAAATGGGAAGAAGAAGAAGAAATACGTTTATTAGCAAGAAAATGCACAATAAGAAAATAGTTTTGGATACAATAAACAATTACCAGCTTGGTTTATTGAACCGTCTGCTGGGAAGTACGAGGCCAAAAAATTACAATTATAAAAAACAAGAAAATAAATAAATAAACTGGGAACAATATGAACAGGTTTTTGATTGATTTTCTTGGATGAGTAAATTAAACATTCTTCTGAGAAGGCCGAAAGACTCGAGAGCTAATATAACGTTAACTACCAGTTGAACTCCATGACTAAAAATTGTCTATAACGCCACGCCCGTCTACAGAAACCAACCAGTGACGACCAATCTGTACCATTTATTGCTTCAATGGCTTGGTCTCGGGAGAGAGTCGGGGTACCGAAGTTAGGCAAGCGGAATTCGGTGAGGGCAGGGCAAGTGCATAGGAAATGCCACAAATCTTCCCTCTCATGCAAGTTGCACATAGAGCATAAATCCAATAAATGAGTATAAATGAGCATGCTGAAAAGGGTTTTGCATTCAGGTTAACCATCTCTGTCCTCACCCTAAATACCCATCTGGCGGCGAATAAAGAAGCCCCCGAGTCCCTGATTAAAGTACCACATGTGTTCTGACGATCCAGCTCTCTATATAACGTGAATGATTCTGATGATTCTGCCCGCTGCCAGAACGAAGCCCGACGATCCTTCTTGAAGCTCTCTTGTAGAGTCCTCGAGTCCCTTCTAACCACAGCCACATCAAGGGAAGGAAGGCTGTTGGGTAAATCAAACCTGGCAGAGAGCAGCTCCCATTCTTTGGCCCACCAGACATTAGCACGTATGACCTCTAGAGCAACAGCATGAGGCAGACGGGAGGGGGGCATACCCAAGATCCTGCACAGATACTCATGGTGCACGTGCATAGTGAATGCTGAAACAGGGTCAAGTTCTGTCTCCAAGTAAAAGTAAGTAAAATGGGAAGAGCTCACGCGGCAAAAGGACAGACTGCGGAACAGAGCTCTGGGGGGTGGTTTTAACTTCAATGGTAATTGTAGGCGATGATTAATCTAAATGAATCTTCAACAACACACACAACTTCCAACTGGCAAGAGAAAAGAGGTGAATACAAAAAGTAGATCACCAGGCTGCAAGACTTGGATTTTCTTCACTGGCATCTCAAGGGCAAGAAATCGTCCACGCGGTTCAGAGAAGTCCCGGCGCCAACATTTATCGACGGCTCAATCAACAAAAGAGAAGAGGTTAAACGCGACACTATTATACAATCAAAAGAAGAAAAAATAAATGAAAAATAAAGAAAATTGGTGGAAGTTGGTGATTATCTGGAGAGGGAGATGGGACGTTTTATTTGTGTTTCGCTCTTGATGACGTTAATGAAATGAGATTCTGCAGACGTCAAAGGGCCTTTTCAACGAGGGGCAGACGAAGAAAAGTTTTAAAAAACCGCTCTCATTACTTAATGGGTTAAGAGTACTCATAAAACCGGAGACTCGCGGTAGAATTTCTCCGGTAATTATCGCATTCCGAGGTGAGATGAAGGCGGGGTGCTGGGGAGGCGAAAGAATTCAGCTTCTGAGTGGCCAAGGTTGTGGGGCTCTTGAGAGGTTTTGTGGTGGACAACACCGTTTTGTCTTTTGACAAATGGCTACTTCTATCGAATTGGGCTAGTCGGGCTTTTTGGGACGAATTAGTTAACGGTTTTAATATATTCATCAATTATTATGCAACGCTCATGCATCATTTCCCAAGATTGTTCTGAAGAAATAGAAATGGTCTTATATTAACTTCACCAGTGTTGGATTGATAGAAGCTTCCCCGCTTGTGCTATGTCAAGAAGTAAAAGTCTATAAATATTTCAGCTTTGATTTTATTAGCATCAAAGCCAATAAAAGATAGAGTTCAATAAAATGATGATAAACATTAAGAATTAACTTAAGAATAGAGGTTTACAAAGTTTGTACCTCAGCGTTGGGCCGCACCCGTTCGGCCATTTCACGACTCATTTATTATTATAAAATGATAAAATTATCTATTTGTTTCCAGGTACAGTATATTGCTCCATTGTAGGTATTGAGATTCCATTCATCTACCACACTGGTAAGTATGAACTCGTGCATTTCGAAAAACTGTAATGGCTATTTTCTGTCCTAATCAACCTAGAAAGCTAAAATTTGAACGGTAGTGGTTTATCGATCTCAGAAATATAGATATAGAGGACTGTAATCCAAGGAAAGCTGGGAGAACCCAGATATTGGGGACATACCGACCGATCCTTGATGATCCAGCTTTGGAGCTGATGCCGCACAGCTAAACAAGTGACGGGAATCACGAAAGGGAAGGTAAGGGAATGAGAAAGGAATCCTAAGGCATCAATAATTGTAGCGGAAAACAGGGGTTTAAACCGAGTGAAAAGAAGCAAAGAGAGCACGCGCGTTACCTTGGAGGTGACAAAAGTTGAAAGCCGAGTGCCGTCGGCGACCGAAGATTCGCACGTCTAATCTGAGGAGAAGGGGGCAGAATAAGGAATAATTAACCAGATAGACGCATAGCGATCTAGCGGTATCAGGCACAATCAATGATCAACGCGCTTGCTCCCTCTTCCCACAATCAACGCGTTACGCCAAACCAGGTAGCTTGATGATTATGAGTTAAGTCGAGGGCTCTCCAACGTAAGATGTTGAAGGCTACTGAATACCCACGATCTTCATGAGCTGTAAGTGTTGATATCACCTTCTATTTTGTACAAAATGACTATTAACGGTTTGTGTCAATGGAGTTAGCATTCATGACGAAGTCATCAAACTGTTTTTGGACACCTAGAAGTCAGTTGCAAGGTATGGGGATCAGTATTCCGCAGAATTTCCGTATAGCTAGTTTCGTTCCTAATCCATCTAATGTGCTGAAATATAGGTGAAGAAGACAAAATATGTAGGTGGGAGGTGCCAAGTACAGATAATGTACCATTGACTACGTTTTTGGCACATCCAACACTTGTAGATTGTTGCCTGTTGAGTTACTTGTAGATAATTATCTGCAGTTCAGTGATCTGCGCAAAAGGGCTATTTGAAAATGATAAGTTTGGGTTTACCCATGTGTTAGAATTTGCAGCGCTTTTTGTTTTGACACGAGTACATCTTACTAATGGATGGACTTTACTTTATAAAAGGACTGGTTTTTCTGTTGTGCCAGCTCGCCTTGACAGTGACAGGCAAGAGTCTCATGAACACCTATTATGGATTGTTTGGGTCCAGGCTGAGATATGGAGTTTTATTGTGGACGAACTGTGGACTATTTTCCAGTTTTGCAAAAGGCAGCTGTTTGGATTCTTGGTGGTACTTCTCCAGTAACTTATTGTCGCCCGATTCAGAACACCAAGATTGTTGGCGCTTTTTGGGCTTTATGCTCTTTCTTACCCATCCAAACAACGAAAAAATTAAGAACGTTTCACGCTTCTCTGGGATGGTCAATATCACCTGATTGAGGGTCATGAGATGCCCAACAAACGCATTTGAGCTCAGAAAAAATCTCCGTACTACTTAGGCACTGGGTTGCACAACTCCGTTCCTGTTTGGCTTTCCCTGCTGTTGCCTTCTAACGTAAACTAAGAGAAGCCCTGGTTCTCCTTACTCCTCTCAGTCTAGACCATATTGGTGTAGAGAACATTGGGAAAATTCCCTAAAATGACTGAGTATATGTATAAGCTTATCCGATTTGCTATTCTAGTGCATTTTCTGCTTACCAAGCAAAACTACAACTAATTTATGTTTATTTTATGTTGTATTAAATTTTATATCTAAATTTTTAAAAAAGTGTTATCGTTGATGAAATGTTCGGCAATTAGGTAAGATTGGGTAGTTTGAAGTTTGTTCCGTACTGTAAATTGTATGTTGACAGTAATGAAGACCTGAACTGACTAATCCTAATTAGAAATGGTCTAGATCTAAGTAAAAAAGGTTCAATCTAACTGAAAAACGTCTAAACCTAACTGGAAAATGTTTTAATTTAGCTGGAAAAGGTTTAAACTTAGATATAAGCCGAAAAGTTCTTGATCTCAGCGGAAAAGGTCTGGAACAAACTAGAGAAGGTTCATTTCTAACTGAAAAACGTTGAAGTCCAACTGGAAAAAGTTTTCATGCCGCAGGAAAAGGTCTGAATATAACTGGAAAGGACCGAATCAAAGTAGAAAAGGTCTAACTCATTTAGGAAATGATGTACGTTTATAAAGGCATCGATCACGAATGAGAAAGGAGCTTATCTCAAGAGTATCATGAGTATCATCTTCGAATTCCCAGGATGTCGGCGCGTTCGTCTCCTCTCTTTGAAATACCCTTTTCCACAACGAACTACCAACTTAATCGGCCCTTCATCGTCTTCCTCGTCTGGCTAATTTGTGCCTTCAGGCTAACCCATCTTATGACTTTTTTTGTGATTCCCCTGCCCTGCTGAGATCTATAGTATCATCATCCCCCTTATTCAGTGTATAGTGCTTGATTTGCTCTTATACTTAGCTTGATCATTATGTTTAACTACCATATCTATTTTTACTTCTGCTTGTTTTCTACTAAATTCTGTGAATTATTGTCTTGCTGTTTTCTTTTCTTCCATGCAATTGGGCTTGCCCGTAATTATCAAATAAACAAACAAAGAGTGCCGTTTTTCAAGAAATATAATTTCCCTGGCTGTTCTGATAGTGGAAGGTGAGAGATACAAACCCAGAAGCTTCCACCAGGATTTCATCACAAAATGAAACTGAAACGGAGACTCTTCTGTCCACATCATGTTTATGCTCATTTGCAACAGCCAGATAAGAAAAGACCAGTCGCATTTACATGTGAAAGAGGAAGATTCGTGTAGCGATATTTTTTTCCCACGCGTCGCTGTCCAGTTTAACGAATAAATCTGCGGTTTCCAACTATCCATTTCTATCCAGGGATTTGATTTCGGTGATATAAGTCGGTGAAAGGCCGACAACGAACGTGGGAGCAGCATTTCCATTTCCTTCCAACAGATAAAGTCTCCGAGAGGGAACCGACCGCATAAAATAACGTCCCTTCGTAATTTATTTTTCAAGGAAAAAAAAAGGCAGACACCTATTTTTACCAAAGCCGAAATTAGCATCCATAGGTTGCCCCTTTCGTAATAGCTATTGTTATCGATGGATATGCAAATCGTAGCCAGGGTGAGACCTTTATGTTAATAAGTAGCGAGAAGAAATCCGTTCGGACGTTGCAGGAAAGATGACGCGTATCAGATGTCGAATGAGATACGGGGGCTGGGCCGATTAGTTGCGACTGCGTCTTTGGGTGAGATTATAAATCCGTGCGGTGAGAATCGGTTATCGCTAACCGAGGTTTAACGCTGTCAGTATCAGTTACTGCGAATGGTCGCGTTCTGGCACGCAGGACGTGGAACCCGTTTCAACATAAATTGGATTCTTTAGAGCGAACTGTTGGTCAGTTGAAATGGGAATTGAAATGAAGGCTTGTTTCACAATTGAGAAGATTTCCTCGGGTTAACTCAGGACAGAACTGGGGATCTTCTCGCGCAAACTTGTGGATCTCAGAATCCATCCGTACAGATAATCTCGGATTAGCACTGATCTACAACTAAAGGACAGATTGCCATTTTGAAATATTGTCATTCTTCACAACTTAATCTGTTCGTATTCCAGAGAAATCTAAAAGGCGATCGCAAATCCAAAAATTCACCTTTCTGTTCTGGAAAGAAAACGAAATAGTTTTGAATCTTCCAAAATTGAAATTAATTCTTGGCTTTTTGCACTTCTGAGCTTGCTGATAAATTTCGTTCCCTAGTCTTTGTTAATTCCTTACCACTCTCTAACTACGCTACTACAGGAAACTATCCTAGTGCCAATACCAGGGTCGTGGCTGTGAAATTCAAATGATGGCTTCAAATCTTGGGTTAACTCAGTGATCCGTCCGTATTCCAGTGATATGTGTGTGATATATTATGTGATCGCAAATCTAAAATGTTTGCCATTCTTTCCAAAAAAGACAACGAAATCATTTTGAGATCTCGAAATTCGTTCATGACTTTTTGCATTTCCGAGATGGTTGTTCAATTTCGGTCCCTTGTCTGATGTGTTGGCCATTTCTTGCCACGTTCTAGCTTTGCTCGGGCTATTACAGGATCCTTCTGCCAAGGTCGTCGCTGTGGACCTCTTTCAATTAGAGCACCTTTTCGTCTTTTGGTGGGTTCCCACTGCCTAACCACCCTGTGTTGGAACGAACAGAAATTCGAACCTAAGAACTCAGAATCGAAAATAATGAATCTTCATCTGTGCCTGAAGGATATGAGCACCAGCATGCTTCGCCTACTCCGATGCCAAGTTTTAATAACACGTTTCATGCAGATTTTAGACATTGTGCTCTTGAAAATTGCACTACCGTCAGAGTAATAATAGTTTGTGAACATCATCAAACATGAATTACTTGTACTGCTGATTCGCGAAGACCTATTGACCTGATTCCCTTCAAATCCGTGCAGTAATCAGGAAATAATGATTTGATAACGCTAATTATAACGAAAATTCAACAACAAATTTAGTGAACGGCCTAGTTGGAACATCTGAAATACACCCAACCTTCAGTTAATGAACGATAGGATGGCCTTGGATTGCTTTGAAATGGAAGAACAAACTTCACTGAAAACATTGATAATATGATGACAGCTTCAAGTTTTCGAACTTTGGGTTTCCTGAAACCGGGTATTACCAACGAACAAGTCCTGGTATTCTTACATATAAATATGGGCATATATGCCAGTTTTGTATAAATCACTGGTTCTCCATATTCTAGAATATGCTTCTTTGGTGTGGTCACCATAAGTGGACCGTACTGATGTAATTCATTTTACAGAACCTTTTCAATAACCAATTTGATTTCCCATCGCTAAGATCTAACGTTAACTTAAAGGTTCCTCTATAATCAGTGCGTTCTCCTTTCAAGCCAACATTATATTCCAACTTTCTCTGCACCGATTTCCGCGTTTACCTAACTTAGTAATGAACCAATCCCTGATTTTGGCTTTCCTGTGACTTCATCTACTAGCTGAAATCCTAATTATTCTTCACTCGAGTTCTATTTTGCTGATTGACCTATTTTGTATTTACTTCATTATATTCCTCCCAAAAGAATAATTCTTATCTAGGTTGTAAGAACTTTTGTTTCTAATTTCATACGGTAGGACTCATTGTCGGCCACCATTATTTCATTGTGACGTATTCGGTGCTATTTAGTCCCTGCCACGCCAGCGTCGTCTCGGCAGACTTACCACCCTGCAACGCTGCAGGTTTTCTTGGGTAGAGCGTATCTGGATGGTGAGAAGTCCTCAGAAAAAGGAAAATAGAGCTGTAGAAAGATGAAGGAGGCCCTGGTGGAGCCAAAGCTGAGAAATGAAACGTGGTTTTCAGCACCATAAGAAATTCACCAAAGTGGTAGGACGCGCGCAATGTGACTAAAGTTTTATATTCGCTTCGGTCGAAATGATGGTGGTGAAGAATGGAGAAAAAGATTTGATCCCTTCCCAAGCAGTGAAAAATACCTTGGAGAAGGTACTGGTGAAGGTAAAAGGAAAAACGCTGCAAATTCTTTCACTGGGGTTTATTATTCAATTGGCTTGCGTTCATGATTTGAATTTCTACTAAGCTTTGGAGTGTGCGCGTTTCACAGGATAGAGCGATTATTGAATTTCAGGAGGCCCAGAAATATGATCAACTGATCAATCCAAATAGGTATTTTGGTTGAGAACAGATCTACGTGCTCCGTGCATATCTCCTGAAATTCAATAATCGCTCTATCCTGTGAAACACGCACACTCCAAAGCTTAGTAGAAATTCAAATCATGAACGCAAGCCAATTGAATAATAAACCCCAGTGAAAGAATTTGCAGCGTTTTTATTTAACCTCAATACTTAATCTTAATCTTGGGAAGTTGCGATAACAACAATAAAATGCGGGGTTCATCACGAGTATTGACAAATCATTCACTAGTAGCTATTGAGCAAGTGCGAACCACAAAGCTTTTTGATTCCCACAACTTTCGGTTACGGCTTTCTACGTCTTGATGAGATTTTACGTTAGATTTAGATGTAGATTCTGTTGTGCGTAATCATAGCCGATTGAAATGCTTGAACGAGGGTGTGGCATCATCTTCAACGCAAAGCCATCTATCTATTCCAGTTTCTTCGACAACCTCTCTGGAAACCTAGCGGTAGGTATTCCCTAGTTTCCTTATAAAGTGGCATAGAATAGAGCAAGACGCCATTTTCCCTGCCAGTACGACGGAAGATAAGGGGATTCGCCGGTAGCAAAAACATCGTAGAAAACGGTCATGGAGGAAAGGTTGGGAGAGACACACGATCGCCCAAGCACGTGTCCCGGGCGCCATAGCACCGCAAACGAGCGGTACGTGAGGAGCTGGCTCACATCAGCCACCCCGGGGGCTGGACTATGCTCAGGAATCCGACCACTTTGCCAATGCGCTATCTCGACACTCGGATCTGACCGATGCTTATCGGTCCCTTATCCATCTCCGCTTTTATTGGTCCTTTTGCGATTCCAAGCCGAGAGACGGAACTTCCCGAGCGTCTTGTCCCCATCAACGATAGACCTGGCAATACCAGAACTCATTGAGGCCCCACGATACTGACCAAACAACCTTCAGGGTTTTACATCCTTCAAGAACCAAATTTAGAGGTATTTTTCGATGACTTCTAGACTACTAAAATTGCATTTGCCCCTGTCCTGACTTATTGAGGACTCCACATTTTTCCTTGGGACATGTTTTTTTTCCCGTTGCTAATCAACCCCAAAAACGAGGGGTATTGATGGGCGAAAATACGTTAGAAATTATAAATGCGTCGCCTAGTGTTTTTTAGTGCTTCTCACGTACAACCAGCCATTGGGGGACATTCTCCTGTCATCAGAAAGCTGTACATAGGTATTGTTACTCATCAACCCATATCTCATTCTGTCAAAATAACTCCAAAAACAATAGGCATTGCTGGACAAAATTCGTTGAAAAATTAGAGTGCCTCACTTGGGGTTTTTTAGTGCTTCTTACATACAATCAGCCATTGGGGAATTCATAGGGTATAAAATGGTATGTTATAATTGATAGATTAGCATTTCACTAAATCTTCGCCGGAACGCACAAGAAGGTAGATATAACAATGAGGGCGTGGAGCGGACTAGTTGCGCCTTCCAAGGGTTGAGGCGATAATCCTGTAACACCCAGAGGTGACTACAGAATCTAAAACGCTTCTGGGTAATGATCAGCGGTATCAAGAAAAGAGAATGGAAAATGAGAGCTGGGCTGTTTAAATATAAAAGATCCCTTTACACAGGAGTCGTGTATGCATGTATTTCAAACGGGAATCGATCCGCCGAATTTGGCGCAATTGCATTCAACGCGAACTGCTAATTCGTCAAATATTAGACTTCCAAAAATTAACCTGGAATTATACAGGAGAAATTCTTATGTTGTGGCGTTGGGTTTTCTTTATGAACATAATATTGATTTTCGTAATTTTAAAAATGTTGGAGCTTTTAAAAAGCAAATTAAAGATAATTTACACAAGATTTGAAATTGGAGAATATTTTTTTAATTTGTCACTTTTTGTCTATTTTAATTTGTCACTTTTTTGTCTATTGATTTATTTATTTAAATTTATTCTTGCTGAGGTCTCAAGTCTATTGATTGAGAACAACATTTTTGAATAAGGGACTTTTTGCAACTCCATGGGGGGATACAGGTACTAAGAACTTAGTATATTATCGAAATATCGATGTATTGCGTCGATATCACGATGTTTTGCCATCGATGCCACATGTTCGATAACATCGATATATCGATGTGTCGGCTCCGATAACATCGGTTTGGTTTACTCTTAGGTTCATAGAAAAAATTCCAACTAGTTTGCTATTGATTTACGTGAAAAAAGAGATTGATGTGAAAAAAGGGAAATATTAAAAATTCTTTCAACTGCCGTAGTATTAGCGAATTTTAGAAGAAAAAGAAACTACCTATTGTTCTGAAATATTTAAAATGAAAATTGTCAAAGAATGTTTGCATCAAAATCCGTTTTAAAGCATTCTAAATCCACCGTCAAAAGACACCAAAAACACATTCCAGACGATAACTCGCGATAAAATTGAGATTAAAACTCAAATTTGGGCAAAAAATCTACCGAGGCTTTCAAAAGGCTAAGTTTGAAGATGAGCACAATCGCCTCACTCTAAGGGGAGATTTGGGGCATTTCAAATAAGCGAAAAATTCTCGAAAACCCTCAAGCAGGTGACTCTTGTTTACATAGGTTTTTTTCACGCTGAACACGATGGTAAAATCAAAATGAAGATATCTCAATTCGTTCAAACTGGAGCAGTTTGAAGATGATAAAACGAGGTAGATTGGCAAAAGTCGGCAAAAATAAAAAATAAAAATTATTCAGCTTTCAAAAATTTTGAAATTAAAATGAGGTATCACAAATCAGAAAATAAAATTGTCGGTTTTTGCGTAATTTTTCCTCTTGCAAAACTGGTTACTTTGAAAATTTTCTCATTTCGTCATGCTGCATGACTGGAACAGTTTTTACCATCTTCTTCAACGTTGAACAACATATAAAATGAGATATCATTTCCCAAAAAATAAAATTGTCGATTTTCCGTCAATATTCCTTATAATTTTACTCCCACAGATATTGCATCTGGCAGACTTGGCGTTGGTCTTTTGATAAAAACGCCACCACTTACTTGGAGACATCTTTATGGAATATTCACTCACAAACGCTGAACAAATGAACAAACAAAATCCTCAGAATACTAGCATGAAGCTATCGGTAATAGCGTGCAATGGCTAATAACGACACCAATATCGAAAATATCGATGTTTAACCCGATTTTGGATAACATATCGATGCCGCTCTCGAACATCGACATCGGTATCAATATCGTTGTTTTCCCTTGATGTCCCATCCCTAGAACTTAGGCCTCCATGGACACAAAGGAACATATGTCTTTATTCTTTGTGTTTGATATAATGTCTTTAAGTATCTGTTCTTTGGGTCAATAAATGAATTTTGAATTTGAATTAGACTTGCACCTGTTTCAAGTTAGCCCCCATGCAGCTGGTATCTATAATTGAAGAAATTTTTGTACAATACATGTATATTAGTAGTGTGTTTAAGGTTCCCTCTTACCGATCTCAAGGGAGTGCGTTACACATCCCGAAGTTTATTTTCCAGAATCCGGTCGATAATCAAGTCATCGTAAAATCCCCTTGAAATTACCCATCCCGGATTATACTCGTATAGTTGATTCACTCGTCGGCTCACTCACTTCATAAAATACTTTCTCAACCCCTCGAAAACGCGTTCGAGTCACGTATTAAGTTGTAGGTACCCGCCGCTGTCAGCTCCGCTCCCGGTGCCGCTCATGTTCGGCCGTAAATTCAAACCTAGTTACCTTACAACCTCGCTAGCTTCATAACTTGTTCCCCTCGTGCATAGCTACCAGAAGATGATTTCTGGCCCCAGGCAGAGAGGCTACATGCGATAAAAACGTTGTCGAGCTTCTGCTGTTCGTCTTTTATGAAATTAAGATGGCGAACTGAGAGCGACCAGATAAGAAGCCGTATCAACTTGCTCCGTTGAGGGAACCTCATGATGGATTCTTCTACGATAACATCTCCTCTCATAACTGTAAACCTTTTGTGGATGTAACTGATTACATACCGTATTATTACCCACATTCAGTTTTTACTGAGCCCACTTGATCAGTATTGCAATGGAACAGTAAGTTCCAGTAATGCAGATTGTATGAGCGTATTTCCCAAAATTATCGTCCTTATATTTATGTTGAATTAGTAAATCTTAGCACTTTTGTGTGAAAAAAAATCCTCCTATCAATGATACTGCAAAAAAACTTGTTCTTGACAATATTTTTCTAATAAAATGAAGATCTTGAATTTTTAGCATTTTTATCAATTTTTCCGCACATTTTAAAGAAATTTAAAAACAATCGGCAGCATAAATTTGAGCTTATTTTGTTGAATGACCTATTAAATTGTTGATACAATTTGTTTGAGTAATATTCTGCCAAAAAAGGGTTGTCCGAGCGAGCTAAGGCATCAGTCCTTTGGCTGTTTACATTCAGTGGGAGTACTGATTAGCCCGGTTCGAATCCTGCAGGCACCAATGATTAGGGCCAAAATCCTATCAAGTGTTGTATACCTGTCCTGTCGTTAGACAGTTCGCCTCTGATCTCGATATCACGTGAATCCAAATCGCTCCCAACCCAGGGGAGCTTGAGGCAATGGGAAGCCACGAGCGAAATCGTCAGACCTAGTTCCGATTCCTCTCTAGAGGACGGTTGGCAACGTCCGCGACACCTCTGGGTAGTCGGACAAAAATCCAAGGTGAATTTCCTTGTTTACTTTTACTTACTTACTATTATGCTTAAAAATATATATAAATTTAAAGGTTTTTAGCCGTTTTGTTCTTTTTTTGGTTCAATTGTTGAAATGTGGCCAATTTAATGTGTTCAAACAGTGTTCTTCAACCAACTCATCCTTTTGTTAAGAAAGCTTGATTTTTTGGTGCATGAAAGAAGTTTTTTCTCAATCTTACAGAAATTTTTCGTCCGGAATGACGCATGCATATACAAATGAATTGAAATCCACACACACATATTACTGTTTAATCGTAATTCGTCTGTGATTTTTAAAACAAAATTTCAATAGAATACAATAATTAAATTTTTTTAAAGCGGATTTCGATTAAGAAACTTTTCGACCATTTTAAGTGCGTACACTGAGTGTGCATACAATACTTGATCAAGAAATGAAAATGAATAATAAATACAAATATCAAAAGAAGTGTAAACACTTCTCAAAATAATATTTTGTAATACAAACCCAAGTAAACATACTTTTCAAATTTTTGGCAGATTTTAAGGGTTTGGTGCACGTTTTAATGAAATTAAAATACCTTTTTCAAAACCCATGTTTTTACCCTCAAGATTTTGAATGGTTTTTGTTCAATGTTGAAAAAAAAATTCTGAGTACCTACAAAGTATGCAAATAGATGTAAACTAAACGTTTTTTATAAGTTTTTTTTATGGCGAATTTCGAAATTTGCGTAATTTACTGTCAATTTTGAAACATTTTTGCTCGATTGATTTTAAGATTTCCTAGTTGCAACGTAAGAAAAACGTGTGTTATCTCTTCCGAAGGTATTTCTCTTTAAAATTGTGACGAAAAATCCATTCTGTTTCCAAAAAAATCATGAATATAAAAATCAAAGATGTGTTAGTTGTACAACAATTTTCGAGTATTTACAGTAAATTATTCCATCAAACGTGATTCAATTTTTTTTTTTTTAAAAATTACTTTTGTACAGCATTTTATAAGAATTATGAATTTGAATATTCTAACTCGTAATTTCATTAAAATATGTTTGAAACTACTAAATCAGCAAAAGCTACTTTAAAATCTTAAACTTGGTTTATACAGCATGGCTGTATCATCAATAAAAGTTGTTTACCATAATTTAAAAAGTAACGATTTCTACTTTAAGTTTTGATAAGGTGTGCAATTAAAAAAAAAAATACTAAATCGAAAAAACTAGAAACTATGGTCATATCGTTAAGTTATATCACCGAAAATTCACATTATATATTTATATAATTGAGAGAGATTGTTTTGGTCTCGAACCACACGTGTCTAATTCACTTATGTAAGCTGATATGCGCAGCTGCAAGTTGTTTTGCATTCGAGCGAAAATCAGGTTGCAGTAAATCCGACTCAAACCCACATAATAACAAGACACCTAACCCATAGAGCCGTTCGAGAAACAAAAGGTTGATTTAACCGCCGTTTACGTATTCATGGGGGTTTAAACGTTGATGTAAAAGGCCCATTTTCGCGCCGGCCCATAAATCCTGGGCGAGGGAAAATGTCCCCGGATCACCATAATGACGGTGGAGTCACTTAGCGAAACGCTCCGCTGTCTTTGGTGTTTGAATGCTAATAACCGCTTGATGTATCGTCGACCACCAGAGCCATACACCACCGGCCCACGTTGTCCGCGTAGGACTGCCCAGGGATTTTCTCAGCGGAGAGCCTGTAATGCGATAGAGCTACACGTTAGTACACGTGGAATCTTCGGAATGAAGCTAGTAATTTTGCTCTTTACGCGGAAGGCTTTTAATGAGTAATTCCCTCCACAAAGCTGTTGAAAGTTGATGCCCTAAAATTCTTTAACTTTATGAGGTGTTTTCTTTAAACTCTTCTCGTGTTACCGTTTCAATATGCTACCTCCACTGTTTTAGTATCCCGCCTACCAACAACAGGGGTCATAGCTTACTGGCAATGTTGAAAAGAGAAAAACACCTATTTTGAGAAAATTTGTCTTCTTTTCAACAGTATTTTCTAACAAAACTAGTAAAATATGTACAAGTTTTGACAAAAAATAAAGGAGGATGTTGAAATATGTAACCAAATATGGTGTAAGAACCGAAATAAGATAATATTAGAAAAAATACGAATTCTGACAAAATATGATCAATATATTTAGTTTAAAGGGACACTCCAAATGCCTGAGTGGAAGTTGAGCACTCTGATATCTCAAAACTCCTAGCCAACTTAGGTTGGGTATCGTGAGATATGTTGGTATCAGTAGTATCCGAAAAGGGTACGTCGGTATATATTTGTATCGTTGGTACCCGAATAGGGTATACAGATAAGCTGTTAGTCATTTACTGAAAAAGGAAAAACGGAAGGTCCAAACCGAGGCTTAAGATTTGGGTTGCTTGTCTTGTCTACTATATTGTAATATGTATTTTGTTGCATGCCTAGTCTTCTATAATAGAAGCAATATCATTGTAGTAGACCAGAGCCTGTCGCAAATCTCTCAATAACGTGAGGTTTTTATGTTTACTGGCAATGTTGAATAGTGAAAAACACCCATCTTGAGAAAATTGTCTTCTTTTCCCAGTACTTTCTAACCAAAATTTTAAAAAATGTACAGGTTTTGAAAGAAATGAAGGAAAATTTAGAAATATGGAGCCAAATTTGACCTAAGGACCGGAATTAGATATTATTAGAAGAAATCCGAAATATGTGGGGTATATGACATGTAATATGGCTAATAAATTTGGTATAGAGGGCGATTGATCGAAATACCTGCGAGAAGAGGAGAGCCGGGATTTTCCCAGAAGGTATCTCGATGTATTGGTATCAGTGGTATCCGAAACGGGAATCGCGATTTATATTGAAAGTGGAACCTAGTTAAGGCGTTGAAATAAGCTCTTGTTTATTTACCGAAAGAGGAAAAACCTAAGATCTGACCCGAGACTTAACCATCGGGTTGCTTGTCTCGTCTACTATATTACAATGCGTGTTATGTTGCTTGACCAGCCTTCTACGACAAAAGCAATATTATTGTAGTAGACCGAAGCCCAAATCGTTCAATAACGTTAGGTTTCTATGTTTACTGGCAATGTTGAAAAGTGAAAATACACTGCCAAGGAGTTGGTACTGCAGCTTCCTCGTGACATCCTTTGTCATATGAGCTAAATTGAATCAAAATTTCAAGAATTTCACGTTAGCGTATGCGCAGGGCGTACCGCTGATTATATTGAGATGGGAACTCAAGGGACCTTATTCGCATAGTCCCTCAAAATATGAGCTAAATTCATTCAAAATTGTGAAAGTTATGGCTGTAACAAAGATATTTAATATTTATAGGGTGTTTTAGATGTTTACAATCTTAGACCGACAATACACGGAACCAAATTTTATTAACTTCTATTTTTTTAGTATTTTGATATGGCTATATTTGAAACGCAAAATGACAGACACGGAAATTTTGAATTCGGACAATTTCGAATTTTTTTTGGCTCCAGAAAGTGAACACAATGCTTCCGCTGCTTCGTTGACTCGGAAGCAAAAACCTATTTTGATAAAATAATGAACAACAAATGAAATGATGAAAAAAATAAACAAATTTTGATGAAAATAAATAAACTAAAATATAAAATAAATAAAATTGTATGCCAAATATGATATTAGAACCAAAATATGATAGCATTGGAAAAAATATGAAATATGATAAAATATGACTGATACATGTTGAATGGGCAAAAAAAACTGCCGTGAAATTTTCGACAAATTTATTCTAGAAGCAGCTGCATATCAAGAAAAGAATATGCAAGTATGACGCATGTGATTTCTGATCCTGAGTCAACACTACTCATGTTGCGGACCCTTCTTCAGAACAATGTGACCTGCGGGAACCGAATCGGAGCGATGACGGAACGATCGAATTCCAGGAGACACGGAACACACACGACTCCGGCGCCCCATAAAAGGCGGTGGGCTTCTCCGGGTACAACTTTTCCAATACGAGCGGAAGACGATACCGGTAACGTGGTCTGCGGTGCGGACCACCTTGGGGGTCCGGCGGGCCGCCCAGATCGTCCTTGACTCGCCAGTCTGCGAACTGTTCGACGTCCCTTATTTGAATGCCATCGAGTCTCCTGCGAGACCACCGTAAGGGCAACTCGCGAATAACGCGTTCTTTACTGGAAGGAAATAACAAACATCCGTGACTGAGGGGAAACTTTTACTTTTACTTCTACGTTCAACTGCGAATTCACCACATCCTTGATTTAAATTGTCACTCTCTCCAGTTACGTTTTATCGCCCAAAGGATTTTTTTGCAAAGCAGTTAATCAAGCTGCAAGCTGAATAGACAATAATCATCAACAGCTGTCAAATTATTAAGTAGCTTTTTCACTATCTTTATTAGATTAAGTTAATTTAGATACCTGTCCTTTCATAGCAATCATGTTCCAGGCCCTGAGGGGACTGTAAAAGGTTAAAATACACTGCCAAGGAGATGGCACAGCAGCTTCCTCGTTACAATCAAAGCGACACCATTGTAAAATAGAAAATAAGGAAATCTTCAGCTAAAAGCTGTTGAGGTAATTGGTCAAACTTCCTAAAGATTCGTTGTGACATTTTACAGACCGAAGTAAATGTAATTACTTGATATGAAAGGTGATTAGAAATTAAAAAGCTGTTTAATCGTTGGTGTGTGACAGCAAGCTGGAAAATGTAAGGGTGGAAATAACGACAGACTCGGAAGCAATACTTGGTTGAAAATGAACGCAGCTTGGGAGAATATAACCACTTTAATCTTCCCCTCACTAACAACATTGTGGAGAACTATCTGAGGCACACACCACATAACACGTAAACAAAAAGCACCTCAGGGACTTAGCACATGACAACGTTCGATGGAAACACCCGTTCATAAAGATATGTAATCCGAGGTATCTATAACGTATATCTTGAGATATCACAGGGAGCACAAGAAATTTATAACAACACGCCAAGTAAAGCGATGGATTTGCCTGGATTAACCGTCAGCGCACTACTCATGAAGCCTCTGCAGACACCCATGATCCCTCGAAACCTTGGAATTCTCTCATTGATTTGTTTTTCTTGACTTTTGTTTCCACAGTTTCGTCGCGAATGATTTAGTGCGTGTTAACCTTCACTTTGGATCTTTACTAAGAGTATGATGGACAGACAATTTCGATCATTGATAATAATTTTGACATTATTAGTTCCACATTCCACAAATCGCTAATAGAGCGCATTGGTCATCGATCTTGGCTGTGTTGTCTCCCACCCTAAATTGAGACACACACCATACTGATTACATGTTGGATATCTGATACGGGAATGATCTATTAGACGTGATCTATTAGCAATAAGGAATGGAATGGCCAGGAAGCAGACACATTTATACAGATGGTTAAAAACAAATGTTCGAACAACATGTGCATCCTACGATGATACATGCAAAATATTAGATGGTAAGAGATTATAGAATCAGGCTTCTATATTCTCTGCTGAAATGAAATGTTGGCAGTAGAACACATTGAGGGCAGCCCACGGAAATACCCAACAAATGTTATCCTCTCAGATTCTCACAGCTCTCTGCAGAAGTGGCACAAAATCGGTCCCGGAACAGCTTTTGGAGAAATAGAGAGTAAAATAATCCGAACAATACACCAAATTAAGCTCTAAGGAATACAAGTCCACTTTGCTTGGATCAGAGGCCACGTGGGAATTCGTGGGAACGAAATAGCAGATGGACTCGCCCAACAGGAGCAAACGATCCACACGAATGTATTGAGCCACAATACTCTCCAACAGATGTCTACAGCTACTTCTCAGCCCTGGCAAGAACAGAATGGCAAACGGAATATTCCAACTACCATGCAGGGAAAGACTATGTATTAAAATTCCCAGTATCACCAGAAATACTACGGTCTTATAATATAGTCGGAAATTCCAAGAGGTTTTACAAGTGAATGTCCTGGATTCGATGCGGGACAGAAGTCACTAAAGCCAACTTGAACAAGATTGGACGTGAAACTTCACCAACTTGCCGGTATTGAGGAATGAATGACGAGAACGTTGAGCACATTCTGTTATTATGTCCTATGCTAGAGGATAATAGGAAACTCTTCATCGAGACAATCATCCGCAACCTTCAACAACCTTTCTCAACCTCCACGATGATACAGGCTGAAAAAGCAGAAGTGTACAGTGCTGTATTTAAATGCTTGTGCAAAATTGATTACAACCCTTAAATAATATGTTATATAAATAGGCAAATTGTTATCAAGTTGGCTAATGGAAAATAAAGAGCGAAGCTAAAAGGAGAAGAAGATGGGAACAAAATCGTTTTGATGAAATTTGTACTGAATTTCATTTTTAATAAGATTTCTTTTGTTGAATCTGAAAATCATATTCTATTCTACTATTTTCTCACAGAAAAACCTCAAACCATTTCCTGATTGCTTCATCCAGTCATCTTTCCATACAATTCCGTGCCTCCCATGGAGACTTAGACGTAATCCTCGCGTAGGAGGAAGGTCGCGCATAAATTCGCGAGGCTCAAACAAATTCTCGCTTTCGACCCGTATCTCCCGCGAACTTCCATTTATAGGATGGAGAGGAGTCGCGAAGAAGTAAACGAAAACGTAAACTAACCCCAATCGAACGTTCGATTCAATATCATAATGTAGTCGGGACCGAAGGCGACAAAATATGCTAATTTCAAATCGTGATAAACTCGGAGAAGTGGGAATAGTTTAACCTTTTGCGGGGAAAAGTGCGGGGCGTAACGGAGTCGATTTTATGTCGAACGTACGAGAAGAAGGTTGGGAAGTAGTGGAGTCGCCATTTTTATAGGCAGGTTGGATGAAGGACACGGTCATCCCATTACTGGGAGTTCAGTGTTGTGAAGAGGATCGAGATTTTATTTAAATTCTTCCGGTATGCGAACTACTTTTGAAGTGGGTAGTTCACTCTAAACGTGACGACGTGCAGTATACTGCTCTTCATCGACATTCCTCAATATTCCTTCCTTACTACCAAAGTTGGGAATTATACTCGATGTAAATGTTGCTAGTGAAGGGAGGATTAGATAGATTGATATACAGGGTCTACACTTGTAATAGGCGGAAATCCAGGGGTCGATTCTACAACTAATTTGCAACATTTTTTGTCCCCTAACTTTTTTTATTAATCCGCTAAAAAACCTACTTTTTTTATTTCTAATATTTTTTTCGTGTTTTTGACCTTTCCTCACTAAAACGGCTATAACTCCCTTGTTCTAAGAGCAATCTTAAATCTGATGATACCGTTGGAAAGAACGTAAAATTTACTAATCGTTTAATGGAAAACACAATTTTTGTATGTATTTTTAATTGGTAAAAAAATAGTCCAAAGTCTAAATTTTAAAATTATTTCGGAAATTACCATTTTTCAAGCTAATTGCTTGCCTGTAATTAATAGAGGTATCGTCGGGCACTCTTCAGGAAAAACTTCCTCAAACTGTCAGGTTTACAACGGTATAATTAAAAAAAATATTTTGTGAGGAAGTTTTTATAGAAAAACTGCGTTTAATGCAAAAAAACGTGGTTTTGTCGGTCCAAATAAGTACACGTTTTTCCTCAGATATCAGCTTCATACGTTGGAAAATCGGTGCGACCTTTTTGTTTTCATAATGGATTCACTCTCAGTTCCAATAACATTGGGTCTCGTTGTTCTCTCGTCTCGGAGGAGTGGACCTATGGAGTTTGATCCTCTAAACTCGAGGTAAGTAGTGTATTCTATTTCCTAAAAGTAAGGATGAAACTTGTGATTATTTCTAAGATAAAAGCGAGTCATCTCATTGTGCACTTGACTATCAGTGAGATGGCGTTATATTCTTTTCAGGAGTTAGCCAATATGGATTTATTTATGGCTTTGCAAATGGGAAAGCCACCGCCGCGGCTCGCGAGTACGTTGAAAGGTTCCCTCACAGACGCCATCTAGACCGCAAATCTTTTACAGATCCTTTTAATCGGATCAGGAAAACTGGAATTGTAGCCAGGATCTCCTAGACAGAAATAAGCCAGACCACCCAAAATGAGGCACGAACTCTGAGGAAATACGTGTATTTATTTGGACCGACAAAACCACGTTTTTTTGCATTAAACGCAGTTTTTCTCCAAAAACTTCCCTTTAAAATTTTTTTAAAATTATACCGTTAGAAAGCTGACAGTTTGAGGAAGTTTTTCCTGAAGAGTGCCCGACGATACCTCTATTAATTATAGGCAAACAATTAGCTTGAAAAATGGTAATTTCCGAAATAATTTTAAAATTTAGACTTTGGCCTATTTTTTTACCAATTAAAAATACATACAAAAATTGCGTTTTCCATTAAACGATTAGTAAATTTTACGCTTTTTCCAACGGTATCATCAGATTTGAGATTGCTCTTAGAACAAGGGAGTTATAGCCGTTTGAGTGAGGAAAGGTCAAAAAACGAAAAAAATCTTGGAAATAAAAAAAGTAGGATTTTTAGTGGAGTAAAAAAAAAAAGTTATGGGACAAAAAATGTTGCAAATTAGTTGTAGAATCGACCCCTGGATTTCCGCCTATTACAAGTGTAGACACCCTGTATAGGTAGATAGATATAACATTTTCCAGTTGAATTTAACCTACTTCCAAAAGAATTAAACCTTTTCCCAATACAAGAATAGTTCGATTGTTTTCCTCTTAAAATCGCATATGGGCTCACTGTACGACCTAGATCTTTCAGTCTTCTTCTTTAGTGTTGACGAACCCTCCCTAGAGACGAGAGATTACGAGCCATGTAAGCTTTAATTGCACACTATAATTGCTTGCATGTGTGTCATGTTTTCCCCAGGTAAGCTTTATTTATTCCAACCCCCCCTTCCATTACAGCTATGGTCCAACCCATTGCCATGGAGATATGATCAGAAAACAGAATCTTGTATACGGTTTTGAAACCAAAATTTCACGCTAGTACGTTTTTGAAACCAACTCTGCATTGAAAATCATCTAACAACCCGGAAAACCCGATCAATCCTTGCAATACGTACTCAACTATGATAAAATTACTCAATTACATTCGCTGTACTAGGCTCATCAGTGGGGGGAGAGCGAAAGAAGAATATAGTTCTTGTCATGCGAATTTCTCTAAAATTTTACGTTAAATTATGTTAAAGCTTCAGCATTTTGCAGACAAAGATAACGTTCGTTTTGAAATAGCACCAAATATCCACAATGATTTTATGAGAAAATTTACAAAACTATTCCATTTATACTAATTTGAGTTGGAATTTCAGCCAATTTGAGTGCAAAGAAATTGTTACCTATCACTTTATAAGAGGAACAATTGTTCTAAGTATTTAATATTATTTTATTCAAGAAAAAATTTTGGATTTTCCGAATTCGTCGCACAATGGTTTGTTACAATTCCAAAACATGGGAATACATATTTTATTAAATAATGGGTGATGTTTTTGTGTCACTGGTTTATTGGGTCTCTTGCAACTTCAGAAAAAGCGATTATTTGATACCTAAAACCTATTCCAGTCGTAATTACTAGGAAACGACATCCCACTCGACTACATTACTAAAAACATCGAAAAAACCACGTCTTTGGCTCAATTTTTACTAACAAGGGTTTTGGTGTCTTATTGTCAAGATTCCTATTAAATTTTGGTCCTGAAATTTCTCGAGTATGAACTTACCCAACTAAATGTCGGAAAATTCATTTTCGTCACATCACACCATTTTCTGGAAATTTGGAGTTATCCGGTTTTGATCCTAAACGCCTCATCAAATAAACGTGAATCAGTGATTTACTTTTAAGGAATATCTGATGCAGATAAAGTAATATTTGTGTAAGTGAGGTAATATTGTTGTGCAGAGTTTTAAAATTGGAGATTGCCCGTGTAAATTAATAAATAAATTAAACACTTTTACTCCTGTCCAATCATTTCGATATGTAGCAGTATAAATGGGTATCGATAAATCTCAAGCGGAGAAGACAAAAAGCTGGTTAATTTGTATAAAGCTTCCGAGGTGGTCGCTGGGCTCAGCTGTGGGTCCCGGAGGAGCCTTTTTCCCGATCCCGTCCTCCCATATTTGGCGGAATCGGCCTGACGCAGGTGGGCAGCTCTCGGAACGAAGACGTCAAGAAAATATTTCGGACGGCTCCCAAATCATCTCGGCCGATTCAAGCGCCTTAAACCGAATCTTCGAGGACAAAAATTCAGTTTCAAGCTTTCTTTTCAGAAAAGGTGTCTCCTGTTACAGCGATGTCCTTTTAAAGATTTCGATGTCCCTATTTTCATTTTTGTAAACGCTCAGTATTAGGGTAGATGTTGCACAGTTTTGCAGAATCATGACAGAAACGACAATGAGATGCTAGAGGTGGGCAAAATGTCATTACAATTACCTAGCAATTATGTGTAATTTGTTTTTGAAACCCAAAAAAACGCTGCAAATTCTTTCACTGGGGTTTATTATTCAATTTTATTCATTTGGCTTGCGTTCATGATTTGAATTTATACTAAGCTTTGGAGTGTGCGTGTTTCACAGGTGATAGAGCGATTATTAAATTTCAGGAGGCACACAAATATGATCGACTGATCAATCCAAATAGGTATTTTGGTTGAGAACCGATTTACGCTCTATGCATATCTCCTTAAATTCAATAATCGCTCTATCACCTGTGAAACACGCACACTCCAAAGCTTAGTGGAAATTCAAATCATGAACTCAAGCCAAATGAATAAAATTGAATAATAAACCCCAGTGAAAGAATTTGCAGCGTTTCATGCATATCAGAATGCTTCAACCCGTGTATCGGCTACAAATCCTTTTAGGAGTTCACTCCAGTATCCACATTCACTTCATCACTAGGTTACTGCGATCAAAACAAAAACAATAATAAACCGAAAAAACGCTAATGTTGGTAGCATAAATCGGGAATGGTTTGAGCTACGGACCTGGGGATGGGCTCATTCGATTCCTCATGGAATGTTCTTAAAAAAAGTCCAAATTTAAGCCGCCTTGACTTTTTTTGAGGTTTTTAGGGATTTACTAAACTTTGACAGCCCTTAAAGGGCACTTTAAATTAAGTGAGAGAACTGGCTAAGGAATAGGGGCGTTGTCGGACCAACAGGGATTTTTCCTGAAAATTTCAGCTTTTTTGCTTCAGCCGTTTGGGAGAAATCGTACGTACGGCGGACGGACAGAAATATTTTTATTGCAGATTCGGATTCTACACCATTTGACACGTAAACCATGAAAATTTTAGGGGGGGGGGGGGGTTAGAATTTTGTTTCCCAAGAGCGATTACAATGGTTAATTATTGAATAATAAACCAAAACGCAACAAATTATTTCGCAATTTTTTTAAATTTCTGTATTAGTACAATCCTTCGACTAAACTCGGTAATAAAACAGCGACATTTACAATTTGGTTGACTCGGACAGAAAATAGCCTTCGGGCTCACCCTATTCGAAAAACTAATTTTCAAAAGAAACTGTTGAAAGAAAATGCCACTATATTTATATCAGCTGATGTGTTCCTCACATGATACTTGGCGATGCTTATAATGTCCCAGCACGTTTATATTCATTTTTGTGTTTCTGTTCTTTTTTCTGAAAACGTTTCAGCCCATAGGGTGAGTGGAGGGATGAAAGTGAAGCGATTAGGGTGAAATTCATGCGATTCTTTGAATGGAAGTATATCAATAACGAACATAAAAACAGTGTTTGTTGTAACCTTCCCAATGAAGCACGAGAGTTATTTCGCCACCATAGATGGGAACCAAGGACTCTAGTGGGCCAAATTTCACCAGAATTTTACCAATTAAGAACAACGTTGAAGATAAGATATGAACAAATATATGTCGAACTTGGGCATAGCCTCAGATGATCTTGGAGTTGAGGTAAACACCTT
Organism: Creontiades dilutus; assembly: GCA_031894815.1. NCBI lineage: Eukaryota > Metazoa > Arthropoda > Insecta > Hemiptera > Miridae > Creontiades > Creontiades dilutus. The sequence goes on along the minus strand of JAVIWC010008875.1, from coordinate 542,476 downwards.
CTATCCTCATCCGGATACTTTCCAAATTTCTATTCCATGAGGTGAATGAAAAAGAATTGTATCGTATCTGATCAAGGAAGGCAGAAGAAAGTTGAGTTTTCTTTGCATCCATGGAAGATGAAGGTATCAACGTACCGTTGTGAGGTCATTTCTCGATTGGATGGTAGCCCTCTTCCACTCCAGATCTACGTTTCTATTCATTACATCGTGGCATCAATCAAGGCATTTTAAACGAGGTACTACTCGCTACAATTATATGACAAATTAGGCCGCAGCCTCAGTGCTCCTGTATATGCTCTTGGAGTTGAAATAGGCACCCTCTCACTGTATCTTGCTTCGTTGTAAATGTCTGCTACTTAAGTGAATGGAAAGGAAATGAACCACAGCTGATCGGGCAACACTTTATTCTTAACAACCCACCAACTTTTCAAAGTCGAATTCCAATCTCACCAATTCTCATTAGTTGGAAATCAGCATCAATGAGCTTTCGTCTAATGAAAGCTTTACAGCTTTTCGTCTTAACATCCCAGCAATTCTGGGACAAAATAATTTCCCATTTCGGAGCGTCTATGAGCTGATGTAGCTGCTGCTTCTTAGTGGCTTCACATCAATTGCAAATAACGTCGAAGACAAAAGATGATCTGCCACAAATAGACGTGACGAACATGGAAATGACTTCCGCCCAATCGCCTTTTTTCCCCGGTTTGCCGAAGAAACTTGAGTTTCCTTTGTATCCGGGGGAGATGAAGGTATCAAGACGGGATCGCGGCGAGGAGGTGAGAGATGAATGGATGGTAGGGCTCTCCCAGCTGAGGACTCGGCGACCAAACACGATGGTGGGGGTCCTGGCTCCAGGGGCCCCATTCAGTCCCCAGTCATTCAATCGCCTCCGCCCGCGCACCTTCGCTAAGTTAACTCGCCTTTCGCCGATCTCCGATAACATGGTGGTAAGTGCTCCTATTCTCCGATGCACAGCATCAATTTTCACAAATTTTCTTTTATTCGGAATTCGGGCAACTAAACAAAATCTGATGCCGACTTTGAGTTCCATTTTTTGGATTTGCGCGCGGCCTTATCCAGCACAAATAGAGGGGGATGGGCGTGCCAGCAACCCCCCCCCCCCCTCCTTCACCAATCATCCTACTTGTTTACATTAGATATTTCCATTACTTCACCCAAACAAGCGGCAATATTGAATTTCGAACTAATCGACAAATGTGGGGCGATTTGACGAGACAAAAACAGTGATTTGACAAGATTATCAAATGCGACCGAAATTAGAAACAACCCATAAAACCGTCAGCCGAATAGGCTGTGGCACAGCTTTCTCGTATTCGAACTTGAATGCCAGTTTAATGAAATGTTGAAATTAATCAATCGAGCGACCAGAAAACCACTATGCTTGATAGATTTTACCTTAGCGTTGCTGTGGGTCGGAAACGATAATGTTCGTTGGGGGCCATCCATAGGCGAAATGGTTGGCACATCGTACAATTTCGGTTTCCCATTTTCAATAATGAACCTTGGTCATCTACCATGAGAAAAACAATTTTACAGATTTTGGACTAGGGGGCAACGTTGTTTTGGATTACTCTCTGTAGTTCAAAATGCAAGTTTGTACTCAATGTACTTCGATAATTTTTTCTCCTCTCTTCGTTTGTTCCGAGAGCTGACAAGCTTGAAAATGTTGGCCACTTAATTAGCCATCCGATTGCCACAAGGCGAACATGCAAAGTCTGTGGCAATAAGTCAATTTATATATGAAGAAAGTGTGCTTTATATCTGCATCTTAAGTGCTTCAAGGGATATCATTTTCACTAGCACTTTCAGCCAAAGGGTCGTAAATGACCATTCATGTTTCATGTCCTTCGGAAAATTAGTTTTTTAAACTTTGTATTTCTGATATCTTTAGTTACTAATTAAATATAAGATCGTCGATTTTTTTTCGTTATTTCTACTCTTGGACGGAAATGGGTTAAGAAGAGCTTTATGTATACCTCATCCTGTTAGAACGAATAGGAAACAAATTAGCTGCAAGGGTTCTTCAGCTGATCAATGTATACCCACACTTTATAATTTACTCCTACAAATAGTAAACATGATAGGATGACTCCATCACAAATATGACTACATAAATAACAATACTAATTATTAGACTCGCTCCTGAGTAGGTAACACTAAAAAAGCTGATATATGAATACCAAAAACACACTGCATATCGACACAGACGTTGAAACCAACTACTGATATGTAAAGAGATGAAATAAAACACCAACCTATGCTTCACTTGTCCGCAAATCAATAGCAAAAGTTAAGAAAAACTAGATTTCGAGAGGAGTTGCTAAACCCCAATTCCAGGCAACTGTACCAACTGAGTCTTTCGTCATGATTTTCGGCGATTTTTAATATGTTTGTGCTCGTTCAGATTCATGTTGACGTTCTTTTTTTCTGTCAAATTTTGAGCCGTTTGGATTAGCGAACGGATGAACTTATAGTGATCAGAGTTATCTCATCCGATTCAATGAAGCCATCAATCCATCAATAACGAATATAAATAAGTTAGTGTTATTTCAGAAGCTGTCAATATCTTGATTTTTTAGTATTTCAGCCTTTGATTTTACTCTTCAGGATTGACAGAAACCGATTGCTAGAACTCAGTTCCTATTAAACCGCAAACGCGATATTCCACCCAAGTTTCATTAGCTTAAGTTTAGTAGTTTTGGAAAAAAGTTACGGAGGGCGGGCAAGAGGATTTTTAAAATTTGATTTTCGGGTACTACCAATCTTTAAAATTAACTGAACAAATACCATGTAATACAGAGACTCATAATTGAAAATTATAACCCCAAATAGACTTGTTTCATGATATTGAGATCATATGAAAACACGAAAGTTATTCAGTATGTCAACTGTGTTATTTGGTTTTAGTTTCCTTCATAAGACTTGTAACATAGCAGTAAATCGGTCATTATCATAAAAATTTCACGTCAGATCTAACTTAATTATTTTGAAGTAATTTGTGATTAAATGTTGGTTCTACTATTATTTGACAATAGGTTATGAATTTATGTTCTTGATTTGAACATACAGAGCTTCACAAGCTAATCAATAACCCAAACTACTAGACGGTTTTTGGTTGTTCTGTACATTCAATGTGTTGACAGCTGATTGAAGATTCAGCCATTCCCACCTCAATTCAGCTACTGATACATGGGTTTTAGAGTTGTCCAACCAATCACTCGAATGTACGGAAAATGCTCAATGCAGTTAATTTGTTGACAGCTAATTGCTGATTCAGCCATCTTACCCTATGTCATGCTCCGTTAGGCAACGATTCCCCCACCTCAAAAATCCGTTAAACTTTCTGATTTGCCCTCAGTTGACAAGAGATAAAAATCACTCCTCTTAACAACACATCAGGCCACTAATAAGCGGCACATATTCAGAAATCAGGTCAAATTTCAATAATCTTAATAAAGATATTAGCTGAACTTCCCAATGATGGTAATTATCCTTGGTATAACCGATCAGTTTTCATCCAGGAATATCATTGAAAAGTGATTTTTATTTTGTTCATATTTAGGTAGCATATTCTTGCAGTAAATATGGACTGATGTTTTAGTTCACTTACCCGGTGTTTGAATTGAACATTCGAGGAATCTTTGCAGTTCGCAAGCTTACCAATTACCCAAATTACTGAACGGAGAATTTCGATCTGCGGGCAATTTGTCGACAGCTGATTGCTGATTCAGCCATCATACCCACTGCTCGGCTTCTGTTAGTCACCCTTTTCCCACTCCGGCAACCCCCCCCCCCCCCTGAAACCCCTTCAAATGCCGTTATAACGCCCTGTCTGTACCGTCCGATACCTCATTCGTTGGCATGAGATACAAATCAATTCTTTAACGACGAATCAGACCACCCATAATAGGGAGAGATTTCTTATCCACATACACAATACCTATATCTTATATACATCAAATATCAGCTCAAATTTCAATCATTTTACTACAAAAACAGCCCAACTCCGCAATTAAGGTCACATTTTCTTGGAGCTCATGTAGATTGATGTTTTTGTTCACGGTTTGAATTCTACGTACAGGGGATCTTCACACTTCACAAGCTAATCAATCAATTACCCAAATTACTCGACGGACAATGTTCGGTCTCCGGTTAATTTGCTGACAGCTGATTGCTGAATCAGCCATTATACCCGCTTCTCGGCATCCGTTAGTCACCCATTAGCCCCGTCCGATTAGCCCGGCGTCCCCTCCCTACGAAAACCCTTCATTAAACTGTCCGGACGCGCCGGAGCTATTTGACGCCGGGCCCGATTTTTCTCCTTTCCGCGATCTTGTAACAAAATGAGTTTTAAAAACCTCATTTGCATGGCAGGAATGATCTCTTCCCCAGTGGAGACTCGGCCGTTTCTCCTAATATGGTCTAATGGAGTGGAAATGGCTCATCAGGAGTGTGACGCGGCGTTGATTGAAGTTGACCAGATGATGTAAAATGAACCACTCGGCCGAGCAATGAAAAAACTTGAAGTCATCTTCCTGGAACACCTTCTGAGCCATTATCGTGCCGTTATGAAAAATATCGAGTTGACATCATTCTAAAATTTATTACTTGCACAATTCAAAAACCATAAAAAACGTGCATTTGTATTCTAAATGATGTGCTTACGCGTGTTCAATCCTAATTTACACCTGTAACTTCATCCCGCTCATAAATCTTACTAAAGAGAGTTTTCTGCAGTTGAAAAAAGGCAAATTTTCTCCAGGAGGCAGACAAAATGTGCGTTTATGATTCCAAAGAATTCTTTGTGGGAAGATACGTAGCAATCATTATTTGATAGAGCATAATCTATAAACAGTTTTAAGAATATTATTTCAAATGTGGATGCGAACCAAATTACGTATGATTTTGCATTGAATATCCAATTAGGGGGGGTTTTCAATTTTTATTCCTGGTCGATTACGATTGAAGATAATAGACCAAATTGTTTAAGATCCCGAAAGTGCAACATTGTTCTGCTCCTCATTGGTAGATTCAGAAGCAGAAATTGAGAATTATTTCAACAAGGTCGCTGTGTGCTTCAAAGCGTGGCCGATCAAAAGCCGCGATGCACTGACCGGGCCCGAACCCACCCACCACGACGGCTTCTTTAGCCATCCCTGGCCAAGCGACCTTTGCGTGTGTTTATGGAACGGCAGAGTCTTTAAGAAAGGCGTAATGAGGGTATCGTTTGACGTAATTAACACAAAATTCAAATCAATCATCTTAACTAAAGTAAAGTTGACAACCATTCCGGGTTGGGGCTTTACGTCCAACTGCCACTGAATCATCATTTTAACAAGGTAGGCAGTTCTGCTTGTCGCGACAGCACTAACTGAGGGAGATATGCGAATTTCCAAACTTGGCTAACGTTTTTCACATCCTCTCTTAATACGTAGATATTTCTCTATTTCGTAACATTTGTTTATTTCCACCGGTGCGAACCTGAATATGGTCAATTGTGCCAAGAGGGTGCCCTTATGTGTTGTTTATTATTTATTTATTTGTTTGTTCCCGGGGCGAAAAGGAAAAATAAAAAACCTCGGGTTAAAGTTGAAGGAGTTGTCAAACTCATGTCATTCTTATGTGACACTTATGGGCGTCTCATTGTGTTCCTCACTAGGTATGACGGCCGTGTTTCGCGATTCGTGTAGCGTTACACCCGATTCGGATTTGGTTCGACGCCAACGCTTTCGCATCTAACTAAATCCGAACGCGGGAGATATTTGGTTGAAAACTAATGTTGGAATTATACGCATGTGAGGCGTGTAATGCATTTCAAACAATCACCGGAAGGTGTACCGACTTTGTTCCTGTATCCTTTGGCTATGTCCAGCGGAATTACACGAGATTTGTGACACATTTTTCCCACAAAATGTGTCCCAATATTTCCATGAAACATACACTCCATTATTACTAACAATAGCTGTATTTAGAAAAATAGGCGAGTGAAGATGGAAATTCGTTCAATAAAACCCGGTACAAATGCACAGGGCAGGTGCATGTCTGCAAAGACAAGAAGGGGCTTCTTGGAAGGAATCCGTGCAGCTAAAATTTTGGCCATCACACAGCAGTTTCTGCTTGAATAAAGTCAGTTGCCAAAAGCTCTGGCCTAGTTTTCCTCAATGGCGGGGGAGAAAATGCGTCAGGTTAGTTTTTCCGTGTTTTCTTGTAATATTTCGTCTTGCTCTATATTTAATGACTATCATCACATTTGAGGAATGAACCTCATTGTTGAGTTGCACATTTCTGTTGCGGTATCACAATTTTGAAATTTTGGGGACGCGGCAAACCCCCTTCCACCATAAAACACCATAAAAGGAGCAAATCCCGCCTTGTATAATGGAAAAACTATGTGCGGACGATTATTCAAATATTTCCATTATGGCTGTTTATACCCACGTACAGGATAGGGTTGCATTTCCAGCTTCTCTCCTGAACCATCGTAGGGGGGGCATAGAGGTGGCATGGCTATCTCGCAAAGAGGTTGTCTTAGTCAAAAACAACTTGTCTATGTCTCGTTGACCCACTTCATCTAAAACTGCCTTAACACTGTTCATCTAATCAAGAACATGCGGCGTCCCTCATAGACGGCCGTACCAACTCCGACTACATCCAAAAAGTCACCAGCATGACCATAGCTAAAATCGAGATATGAAAAATCGACTACCAAAACAGGCACTTGTTTTTAATATTTACAAAAAATACAGTTAATTCCTTGAAACGACATCACATTTTTGTTTTAATTCCCTAGGGTCATATATTAATGGATCAAATTATTTTTAAATCTGAAGTTAGCTGGAATAGTGCTTAAAATTTTAATGGCGATTGAATTATTACGAACAATGAATAAATTGTGTTCAACGAATGAATGGGGTAAACATTTAGGCTGTTCACAGTTTTTCAGTCGCGTATTCTCCCCTGATACACAGGGGGAGCACAGGGCGGGGGGGGGGGGGAGGGAGCTATCGCTATCGCAAGAACAACTGGATTATTCACACCCCAAAAAAGTTTACTTTTCTCATTTATTCAGGGGAGCTAATTCGGATGTTCACACAAGAATACAAGTAACGAAGTCTCCAGAAGCAAACTGGAGTTCATCTGAATCGGTACAGAATCAATCAAGATTCTTCCCACCCGCGAGAACAACTATCAGAGGTCTAGAATCATGAAATTTGCGGTATTAGCGTTTTACCGGAGACGATCATGGAGGTCTCCCAGTACAGGGATGACTATTAAAATTGATCTTGGGGAGTGGCACGTCTCTCTGTGTGTGCCTGTGACAAAGGTTATAGAAGCTAACAAACAGGAAATTCTTTAACGATTTCCATGATTTTTTATTATTACTGTAAGTGTAGTGTATTGCTATTGTTAGCAGTAAGAAGTAAGTGCTTCTGAACTACTGCCCTCAGATACATTCCAGCTTGGTTGAAAAGCTCGTCAATTCGATGGAGTTCCCTTTGTTGGAAGTTGTCAAGCAAAAAGGAGGGCCCACGAGCTATTATTCAATTTTTTGAGCTCGATTTTTGCTGTTCTTTGGATGTACGAACACTGTTTTGCCCTGATAAAAATGAATGCGTTAACGTCTGTTGTCAATTTCGCCTGGTTCGTTCAGTTGAAAAGTTGGTTGACTTGAAATTCATCATTTAAGATGTCTGAGAATACATTCATACAAATAGTATCCCGTTTTTCAAGGTTTGTGAGAAGCAGCTACAATATTCGTAAAAAGCAAAGTGGGTGTACGGAGACATTTTTTACTGAGTGTATGTCTCGCTGTCCCACTTCATTTAAAAGTACGTGAAAACAAAGTCTCAAAATCACTAAAACGTCAACACGTACCTATTTCGAAAAACTCTGAATAACGCATAAGGTACCTCTAGCCATTTGTTCTCTTGCCGATATGCCTTTTACACTAGACGCACGATGAGCCCGAATCCCTTTTTGGAGATTCGTCAGTTACTGCCCAGAAAAACAGATCCAGCAGGTTTACCAAAAAGTTCAAAACGCGCTTCGACATTCGAGAACGTTTGTGAATGCAGTTCGTAAACTCTGTTTAGCTCAGGTGACAGTTCACACCGCACCGAGCATCTTGCTGATGATTGTTTGAAAACAGAATAATGATCGTTTGCTGTAAATAGGTCGCTCATAAATAACTTCGAAAACAATGATACACTGAGCGGTGGCACACATTGATAACGAAATGATAAAATACGCGAGCGGTTTCCCAAGCTAGGAGCAAACGAATTACAATGCGCGGAACTGTTTTTTTAAGCTCTCCGATTGGTCAATCGTACATCCCCGCTCCTAGCTGAAGCTGAAAATGCCCTGAAATTTCTCCTTGGATCCTTTTACATTGTGCGACCTTGGAGCAGACGCTTACATCCATTTGATTGGTCTGGTGCTCCCCTCAAAATTGCGTTCCAGAGCCTTGATAAGCTCTCTTTCGCGCGTTGGTTGAAATAGGGGAAGACCAATCTTGTTTTAGTAGCTTCAATGGAGAGATTGTTTTATCTTTTAGAGTAATTGGTACATGCGTATATGGCCTTATCAGTAGCCGCCCTATATGGTTGCACCTGAAGCAATTAACAGAGCAATAACGTATCTTTGTTTTCCCTGTAACAAGGCAGATAAGATGCAAGTAGATCAAACGCTCGAGAGTCGAGGCTTCATTTGGTTAACGAATTCACCTCCTAATAAAACACAAACATCGTTAAAAATGATTACCCAACCCACGCCCCGAGTCTATTGGATAATAATAATCCCGAACGAAACAACCCTCCCAGGGCAATTTAAACCATTAGTAACGAGAAAACGAGAGAGAGACGAGGTATTAACTATTCAAACAATCAGAGGAGGAGCGAGGGGCGTAAGAATGTGTAAACAAACGCGGCGGGGTCCCGAATGTGCCCGAATACGACCGAACGGGGGCGGACGAATGATAACCCATTGTTCTACCGCGCCACATAATTATCTTCTGGCCAGAAAACAATGACCCACATACTCTGCCGAGATGAGAATTGCTCCGAAAGATCAACGTAGGTGTTTCAGGTATTTTGAATTCGTGACGCCGGAATGTTCGAAATCGCTGTAATGGTGTCAACGAAAGCCGAGGAGTCAATATCTGTGAACGTATAGGGCATTGGCGATGTTCATAAAAAGTTAGTAATTAAAGTTTTGATGACGTTTTTTATGATAGCCATATCAGAGCTTTAGAGACAATTCTATCTGATTCGCGGTAAGAGAAATGCACGGGAATTCTCCAAGGATTCCCCTTTCAAGGTATACTTATTCCTGGTCGAGCGATTGCAAGGCTTGCAGCCTGTAGGCTAGGAAGTGATCTTAATCACATTTTCATGGAGGTTCTGGTGGTATTCCACAAAATGGAATACCATTTCGTATGGACATGGATTCATATTGGCGTTTGCTGGAAAAGAAATAGGCGAATCCACGTCGAACTCAGCACGTCAGAATGGAGCAGTTTTAAATTTAAAAGTTTATATGAACATGCATAAACAAATGAAAGCTGCATGGTATAAAGTATTTGTAGTAATTCTGAAGGGTGCGACTGGTAACGTGAAACGGCCCCACGGTTGGAGACAAACCCAAGGTTCACCCATGTTGAATACCTTCACGCACAAATCCGCATAGCCGCAGTGTTCCTGGTATTATGAATTTGTGACCCCATATTGTTCAAAACCGCAGAAACAGAGCCAATGAAAGCCGAGGAGCAAAATCTAGAGAATTGGTGATATCCAGGAAATGTTGATAATCGCAGCTTTGATGACGGTCTTTATGATAGCCATATAGGAGCTTATAGAGACAATTCCATCTGATTCTGGTGGTACTCCATAAAATGAATGTCCCAGTGGCTCTCGAATTGAACCACCGAACTCGTATTCATTTTATGGAGTACCACCAGAATCTCCAAGAAAAGATGATTAAGAGCACCGTCTAACCTACAGTTTGCATTTGCCCTAATCATAAAGACCGTCATCAAAGCTCTGTTTATCAACATTTTATGAACATCACCAATTCGAGATATACTCGCAGATATTGCTTCCTCGCCGTTCATTGACCCCGTTTTAGCGGGTTCGAAGATTCTGGGGCATCAAATTCAGAATACCAGAAACACCACGGCTATGCGGATTTCTGCATGAAGGTATTCAGCGTGGGTGAACCATGGGTTTGTTTCTAACCGTGGGTCCATTTTACGTCACCAGTCGCTCCTCGTTAGTATTATTGTAAATACTTCACCATTTAACTTTATTTTGCTTATACATATTCATTTAAATGTCGGTTTTCAAACCGCTACATCCAAATCTGCTCCATTCTGGCATGCAGACAAGGAATCGGCTATTTCATTTCTACCCATGTCCACATGAGCCCTTGTCCATACGAAATGCACTTTTTGCCACCTTTATTTTATGGAGGGAATAACTAACTCGAGGGAAATGTAGGATGAAAAATGTAATACAGAACTGCGAACTAAACATGCACAAGTTTATGCATCAAATTATTCACGAAAATGTAGACGAATTTCATTAAAATTTGCTATAATACCAGCACCGTTTGACTATCCAAACTAAAGGAGGAAGGAGGGAGGTTCTTTGAAAGATCAAATGACATTTTTTCGAAACCCCAGAGGCGTCAACTCGATCCCGCGTCCCTATTGTTCCCCAGGCAACGAGCCGGACAATGGACTTATGTGCCTCCCCCCAACTACCTTACCGACACCTCTCTCCATATGAAGACACTTTACCTTATCCGCCTTCCTTCTATATTCCTTATATTCTCCCTGGGATAAAACTATCCCAACCCGCCCTAGACCCTTTTTCCATGCCCTTATCCGACCTTAACATTCAACCTTAAGGACGATTTCTTTTTCTTTCCGAGAAACCTAAGGTGTCTCGAGCATTGTTCCACCTTTGGAAAAAGGCGCGACCGCGGACGCCAGAACCAAACTCGGCGGCTTTGTCAAGTTTTTGGAATTCGATATAAAGTTTCGTTTTCGTTTCTTTTTTTTTTTTCTCTTCCACCGTTCTTACCATATCCAAACATCCATATTCAAACGAACAATACATCTTTTCCGAATAAGAAATGTTACACTCGTGCATAAATATACACCGGCATCTGTGTTGTGAAAGGGACCGATTAAAAACACGCCATAACCAGAAAAACGATCACAACAGCTTTTTTGACTTTTTTGTCTTTCTCAACGGTCTCATCTTTCTCTTCATGTCTTTATAGCGCTTGGGAGGCGGAGTAGAAACGCAACATTTTCTTGAACAGTGTACAAGAAGCTTCTCCAACAAGCACTTACGAATCAAAGAAGAACTGTTCAATCATCAATTTCTGTTGTCTAGATCTTGTTATTTGTTTTCAATAGTTTCTATAAACCTACATCTACCATACATTTGTCCTTCGTAGTAGTTTTTTTTTGCAATTCCAGTCTTCTTTCAAGCTAATATCCTTCATCGTGAACGTATTCCTCCCCTCAACCTTCAAGTTTTAAGCTAATAACATACTATTCCATATAGCAATTCTGAGTCCTTTTAAAATTCTACAACTGATTTGCAACGAAAAATGCCTCTTGGAAGTTTTTTTTTAAACGCATGTACTTATTCAAAGTTATTCACGATTTAAGATTTTGGTTTATTATTCAATAATGAACCATTGTAATCTCTCTTAAAAAAAAAAAAAAAAAAAAAAAAAATTTAACGCCCCCCCCCCTTGAAAATTTCATGGTTTACGTTTCAAAGGGTGTAGAATCAAATCTGCAATAAAAAATTTTCCATCCGTCCGCCGTACGCACGATTTCTCCCAAACGGCTGAAGCAAAAGATCTGAAATTTTCAGGAAAAATCTCACGCCCCAATTCTTGAGCCAGCCTTCTCACTTAATTTAAAGTGCCCTTTAAGGGTTGTCAAACTTTTGTAAAATCCCTAAAAACCTCAAAAAAAGTCAAGGCGGACTAAATTTGTACTCTTTTTGAAGAACACTCCACGAGGAATCAAATGAGCCCCTCCTCAGGTCCGTAGCTCAAACCATTCCCAATATACGGCCCGATTTATGGTATAAACCGTTATTTTGGTTTATTATTGTTTTTGTGTTGATATCAGTAACCTAGTGACGAAGTGATGTAGTGATGTAGTAATGTGGATACTGGAGTGAACTCCTAAAAGGCTTTGTAGCCGATACACGGGTTGAAGCATTCTGATAACCATAAAAAACGCTGCAAATTCTTTCACTGGGGTTTATTATTCAATTGGCTTGCGTTCATGATTTGAATTTATACTAAGCTTTGGAGTGTGCATGTTTCACAGGTGATAGAGCGATTATTGAATTTCAGGAGGCACACAAATATGATCAACTGATCAATCCAAATAGGTATTTTGGTTGAGAACAGATTTACGTGCTCTATGCATATCTCTGAAATTCAATAATCGCTCTATCACCCGTGAAACACGCACACTCCATTGCTTAGTAGAAATTCAAATCATGAACGCAAGCCTATTGAATAATAAACCCCAGTGAAAGAATTTGCAGCGTTTTTTTCATGTTTGCAACTGTACTTTATTAAAAACAAACGTAGTTCCCTCATTGATCTCAGTAATCTCAAGTTTGAAGAAACCGTTGGAAAGACCGTAAAATTTCCTATCATCCTAATACCAAATGAAATTTTTCCAGTTGAATTTTACGGTGAATAAAGCAAAATAAAGGTGAACATAGTAACTTTTCGAAAATTTTCCGTTTTTCAAAGCCCGTGATCTCCAAAAAAATTCCATATAATGATCTGTTGCCGATAAGCCTAAAAACTGCGGCAGAATCGCAGCTTTAGAACGGTATAATAAATTTTGATTTTAATCAGCTGATTGGAGGAGAAAGCTGCGTTTGAGACCAGAAAAATGTAGTTTCACACGGTACAATCGACGTTATCGGGCGAAAAATAGCTGGTCATGAAAGAATGAGTTTGAAATTGAATTGTATGTATTTTTGCACGTTGAATCGAATAAATGATAACACTCTCAATCACCCTTAGCTATTTCCCAGGGGAATGAAATTCGTTTAGTATTTTTTCTATCATTGAAACCACTATAGGTAATTCCAAACTTCATATTGATGGGAGACTCAAGCTGGGTTGTAATAATGGAAATATCCAACAGGTCAAAATTAGGAAGTTTAACTCGAATCAGGATAAAAAACACTATCGTCACTCCTTTTTTATTTAAACAGCGGGAAATTTATTCCACTAAATAGTTGGCTCCCACGTCAGCTTAAAAAAAGAAACAAGCCAACTCGTTACATAGCGATTTAAGTACCTACCTACCTTCAGAAATGATGTCACCGGTATCTGTAAGTATTTCTCCGCCTCCGCGATCCGGATTGAAGAGTTGAAGTGCTTTGACACGAAGCAAAGAAAACCAAAGTCGAATAAACAAATAAACTACGAACATCCGACAGCCCACGTCGTTCATACTTTGATCATTTCAGGGATCTTCGACTGTAACACTTTTCGACCTTGAGTGGTACAAATCGCAATCACGTACATATTTGGTATTAACTCATGTTGGTGCATTATTAATTATTATGTGGGTGCCGAGCCATTTTGGAATGAAGACTTTCGAAGAGATAATGAAAAAGGTCAACTACTGTGTAATGATTCAAGACGTCTTATTTTGGCTAACAAAACAAAGTTCTTCTACAGGGTGTCCAGTGTATGATCTGAAAAACTTTACACACGTGTTCTACAACTAGTTTCCAACAAAAAGTGCCTCCTACAGTTTTTTTTAGATTCTTAATTTTCGAGTTATTTCACTTTCAAGATTTTTTTCGTGTCCCATCCTTTGTTCTGCATCCGCGAGAACGGAGGATATTTTGAACAATTCTTGCGAATTAAAAAAAAAAAACCCAAATGTGCTTAAAAACACGTTTTTTTGCATAAAATTTCAATTTTCTCAAAAAATTTCTCTCTAAAAAAATGAAAACTAATTACGCCATTGGGAAGATGAGGCTTTCGCGCATTTTTTAGGCTTACAGGCTCAAACGTATCTTTAAAATTGAGACTAATGATTCATTCATTCATTGGACTAATGATTCATTAAAAAATTGTTTTTTCAAAATATGACAAAATTTACTTTTCAGACTCATTTTCCACCCTTTAGTTCACCCTTCAAAAAATTACTATTGAAGACTGAAACGATAGGAAATTCAATGCTCTTTGCAAACACTTCAAAAACGCTGGAGTTGTTTTGATCGCAGTAACCTAATGATGGAGTGAATGTGGATACTGGAGTGAACTCCTAAAAGGGTTTATAGCCGATACATGGGTTGAAGCATTCTGTTATCTATACTTTACTAGAAGGATTGATGTAGGATATATTTTTGTTTTTGAGATGCGAGCGAAGCGAGCATCCAAACCAGCAAACTAGACAGAACACACATCGAAAGCGTGGACCTATATCGATAGGAGACATCAGGAAGGGGTCACCTATTCTCGACTTCTACCAAGAGCCTTACTTTTGAGAATGAACCTGCTTTCCTTGCATGGAAAGCTGAAATCGAAAAACAGACCACGTCTCGGTTTGTGAAACATAAAGCACCTGTGCAGTTCTTGTTAGTTTCATGAATATCAGAATGCGTCAACTCGTGTATCGGCTATAAGCCCCTTTAGGAGTTCACTCCAGTATCCACATTCACTGCATCACTAGGTTACTGCGATCAAAACAAAAACAAAAAACTGTTCGTTCGGAGGCAAGGTGGGGGGTGCAAGTTGTGTATCTAGTGTCATGTCTAATATTTTTCTCAACTTTATTTACTTATTTGTTAATACGGACAAGCCCAATACACGAGAAGAACAAAGTATGATTCTAAAGTACAAAATAATAAAGTGAACTGTAATACAGGCGATAATGGAGAGAAAAAAAATGCAATTGAAACTATTAACAGGCTTGTGACAAGGTGCGTCTTTTACAAACTAGGTACTGAGGAGGCAAGAGCGAATAGAATTAAAGAATCGAAAAAAGTCTATAGATGAGATTTTGTTGATTAGGAGGACCCAATAGGTGCAGATTCTCTAGGTTATCTGTACAGCAAATAATTTGTGGATGAAATAGAAGCAGTGAAGATGATTTGTGTACGGGAGCATTCTCGAGGAACAGCAACATTCACCTTGCTCAGGGCTGTATTCCTCAAAATCATTGACATTCGTCGGATGGCAATCATAGAAAAGCCATCAGCTTCATAGGAGAGCTTGAAACCCCGTGACCGTAACTGTAGTATTAATCGAACAAACATGGCAGCAAATTTCCATAACGGCATTCCACGTAGGAACCGAACGGAGCATTATCCATTATGTTGATGCCATCCATTAACAAACAAAGGACGAGTTTCAACTTCATCGTCTCACCTCTAAGAAATTTTAACAGGGCTTCCATAGACCAATTTATTAGAAACGGCAACCAATCACGAACCATCTTCGGAGTAACCGCATGAAACCCCTGTATGGTGCCACATCTTACCCCTGCGCCAAGTATCAATTGCCCGCTCTCCCCGGAGGATCAATCATCTAATCCAATTTGTCCAAATGGCTCCGTGATTTACGACCGCCCTCGCGTTGTTGGGAAACTCGGATAAGCAATAAATCGGCGAATGAATATTCTCGGATTCCGTTCTCGGATGTCATCACTGCTCTCGGAGTCAATTTATTTTCAAGAGGGGAAGGTCGACCTTTGAGTTTATCGCCGCATTGTTTCAAAGGAAGCGATGAAAATGCGCCTATAATTGGTCGAAACGGCCCATTATCCGGGTGCCCCCGGCTTTAAATGGGAAAAGCTGATTATTTTAACCTTATATGCTCGGAACTAACACAGTTTTGCAACGCATGCACCAAGGTAGCTCGGGGTAATTGTAGCTTACTTGGGAAGAAGAGAAGGCATTTCGTAGATAGTCTATAACCGTTAAATCCTAATAAATATGTAATACCTCAACAAACAAAACCGTTGTAGGTACTTGAAGCGGCTATCCGTGGCACATATCCTCCTCGTGTCCATAACATGAATGTGAAGATCAATTGAAATGTAAAGAATCATCAAAGAATCCATAACCAGTTTCTACGGCTGGAGGGAAAAAAACTATGTAGTCATTATTAGGGTCTATTACAGGCCCATTTTCTCACAATGTAAAAACTCTGCAAACTATTTTACAAAGGTCTGCATCTGGTTACCCATCTCAATCAATTCAGCTTCCAAAATACTTGGAAATGACACCCCACGTGAAAGTGTCAGTAAAATAGCCACAAAAACATGTTTTGACCAGTTTTTGGCTCATAGCACCGATTTATACAAGGAGATCTAGAAGTAAGAACTAACTACACTCCAAACGGAGACCATGTGCATAATTCTTTCTTCTTCGGACAAGACCTGAACAGGCGGGAAATCAGCACAATTTGTGAGCGAGTTCTCACTATTACATCAAACATTGAGATATTTTGGGAATAATGTGACGGTACTCACAAATCAGTTCGAATTGGTCAGTGTGATTCGTACCTGAAACAAACACCAAACCATTACCACACCATAGTAAAAGCACTTGAAAAATGATAAACATCAATGATAGTACATTAAATTAAATTATAATTTAATTAATTTTAAATATCAATTATTATATTAATTTTCAGAGCTTTCACAAAAATGTATCGTTTGCTTGAAACAAATCAAAATTTCGACTTGCATTTTCAGAGCTTTGTTATCAATTTTGATTCCAAAACAAGACTTAGTTCGGTTTTGATACAATATGCAGAAATCGTAAGGTTTAGCCTAACAATACCATAGTATCAAGAGTAACGAGGTCGCATGCACTAACTTAAATTTCTTGTAACATCGATTTTTCACGATCTACCCATCCGATTCAGTTCAAACTCGAAAGGTAATTTGATTTAGATTTCAGGGTGGTACCTATCAATTTCGTCATGGTTGAGTTACTATTGCAGATTCGTATAACTAAAATTTTTTTTTTACATTGCTAGAAGACTGAGACTAGTTTTTTTGGGATTATGCTGTTAATTCTGAAATGCGTATACATTTTAGTCAAATCAAAAAACGGATAATGTCACGCGAATCAGCGTTAAAAACAATGAAAATGCTTATGCCACACTTTACAGTTCACCATCATCCACTATTTGACAAATTTGGGGATGCGCCTCTGAGTGTTGCAGTGATCGCTCATCTGATGTCTATCTATGCCTGGAATCGATAAAATACTTGTTTGAGGAGGTCACGTTTTCATGAATTTCAAGTGTTTTCTGAATTTGGAATGTTAATCTCTTCGAGGTTTTCAGTTGAAATAAGTGTGCGCATACTGCACACGTGCACAAAAGTGCGCACACATAATTTGTTGAATCCTTGTCAAAAATCATTGGACACGTATTTTTTGGATTTTCAAATATACTGTTTGTATTGAAAATGAAAGGAGTGTTCACGTTAGGTGGGCCACCCTGTTTATCTCTTTACTCCAGAGAACAAGAACACGTAGTTTTCCCCCTTGGAACACATTTAGTGGATGTTCCCATTCATTCGTAAAAGTTCACCCATTAGAAGTTCAGTCACTCGTTCAGTTGCCAAATCTACCACCTCATTCTCCCGTATACTAATGTGGGAAACACAATAATTTGTCAACTGTATCATTAGAACGATAACCTAACTTTTATTTCTCTCTTCGAGCAGTTAAGACATTTAAGGCACTTGTTTCAGTTCATGACGGCCACTCAAAACTTCTCTCAAATTGGAAACGGTTCATCCTTTTTCAAAAATTCCACCATTTTGGAAAGAAAAAACCCTTTTTTCGTGGAAAGTTTCTGAGATGGTTTGGAAGAGAATTCATTTGGATTTTGCAGGAGCATTCGACTGTATGGTGTGCTGAGCAGGGATTGACAATTACTCCTAGTGGGCTGAAGTTGTATGTATTACGTTAAGGTGTCTCTTTAACAATATTTTTAGGACATAACATAACTTTGAGAACTTCTACAACACCCAATCCCGTTCATGAATGGCCAACCCAAAACTACGTTCAAATCGAAACTTCATCCGTTTTCAGAAAGTTCCCTGATTTAGAAAAAAACCTGTTTCGCTCAATCGAAGACCTCAAATGACAAAAGAACCGATGAATTGAGTCGTCCCAAACCGGTAAATTAGGTTACCTCCCATTGAATCGACGTCCCATTCAAGGGAATTAATTTCATTCTTGACTGCCGCGTCATTTTCTAACTCCTTCGTTAATATTCCACGGCGGACGGAAACGTCAGTTAACTTCGAATAAACCGGCGCCACACATATATATTTTTTTATTCGTTATTTTCAATTTCGAGGAAGAACAGGTTCCGTCGGAACAGCGGATGGCATTTCTGTTGAGATTGGGGACGGAAATGAGGAAACAGGGCGTCGAGAAACCTCGAACAAGAGTGATAAAAAGTTACAGCCTTGCAACATGATGATTTGAGCGAATTTTCGACAACTAGGGGGGAAAATACTAGTCGCTGGACGCTTGAGGAGAAATTCGACATTCACAAACCACTAATTATTCATTTAATCACTTTTTATGATGCCACTAAATAGCAATGATTAGAATATTGAGTAACATGATACATAATTTGCTTTATGTCAATTAAATCTCAGAAACACATTTTTATTGGGCTACATGTCCTACGTTTTGAATGCATATGCACCAGTTATTGGATTTCTGCTCGTAAAGGTTGGATGTGGAAGATTCCATTTATTGTTGATATTGAAAGGTCTTTTTAAAAACGCTGCAAATTCTTTCCCTGGGGTTTATTATTCAATTTGCTTGCATTCATGATTTGAATTTATACTAAGCTTTGGAGTGTGCGTGTTTCACAGATGATAGAGCGATTATTGAATTTCAGGAGGTATGCATAGAGCACGTAAATCTGTTCTCAACCAAAAAACCTATTTGGATTGTTCAGTTGATCATATTTGCGTGCCTCCTGAAATTCAATAATCACTCTATCACCTGTGAAACACGCACACTCCAAAGCTTAGTAGAAATTCAAATCATGAACGCAAGCCAATTGAATAATAAACCCCAGTGAAAGAATTTGCAGCGTTTTTCACAGGTGATAGAGCAATTATTGAATTTCAGGAGGCACACAAATATGATCAACTGATCAATCGAAATAGGTATTTTGGTTAACAACCGATTTACGTCCTATAATAATAATAAACCCCAGTAATAATATTGAATAATATTTACCTATATATTATCAGCGTTTCATGCATAATATGCATTCTGATATTATCAGAATGCTTCAACCGGTGTATCGGCTATAAATCACTCCAGTATCCACATTCACTACAACTCGACGCTATCGGCACATCACTAGGTTACAAACAAACAATAATAAACCAAAAAACGCAAATGTTGGCACCATAAATCGGGCCATACATCGGGAATGGTTTGACCTACGGACCTGCGGAGGGGCTCATTCGATTCCTCAGGTTATGTTCTTCAAATAGGTAAATATTCAGGCCGATTCGACTTGTTTTGATGTTTTTAGGGATTTTACAAAACTTTGACAGCCCTTAAAGGGCACTTTAAATTGAGTGAGAGAGCTGGCTCAAGAATTGGGCCGTCGTCGGACCAAGATGGATTTTTCCTGAAAATTTCAGCTTTTTTGCTCCAGCCGTTTTGGAGAAATCGTGCGTACGGCGTAGGGCGTACGGCGGACGGACGGAAAATTTTTATTGCAGATTCGGATTCTACACCCTTTGAAACGTAAACCATGAAATTTTCAGGGGGGTTAGAATTTTTTTTTCCAGAGCGATTAAAATGGTTTATTATTGAATAATAAACCAAAAGTGAAATTGATTTCAGGGTACTGTTCAAATAAAGCAATTAACACTAGAAAGTTCGTTCTAAATAGTCTTTTTGTTTGTCACCACATTTTCAAATGTTCTTGTATGGACTTCCATAGAATAGAACAATAGGAAATTATAAAATACGTCTCTGAACTTTATAGTAATGATTCAAAAATTCAAACTTTGAAGAACTTAATATCGGTTGATAAAAATAATATTCGAGATACAAAAATAAGAAAGTGGCATTATCGGAATGACCTATAAGTGACTGAGAAGAATGCTAGGTCCGATTCGAGATTGTATCTTCTTAATTCATGAAGCTCTAAATTTTAATCTGAATCTCAAACTATGATACCAAGAACATATAGAATCCACAGGAACGACACAAAATATTGAAATCTCGTTTTTATAAATAATGACTTTTAAGGGACTAGAAGCAATCTCCAATCTGACTCAAAGTTCTTACGTACTCTAGTTAGATACTTAAACTTTACGCAATATGAGAAATGTATATTCCCTCAAATTAAATATAAATGCGCTCAGTTAACTGAGTGAAGAATAAAACAAATCGGTCCACAGGATTAAGATTCAGCTGCCATAATGCTTCATAGTTGAAAAAAGGTCCTGGAAATGAACCAAGGACCAATAAAGACATTTCTAAGCGCGGAAATATCTAATGGCTACAGTAAGAAATCAGTCTACATTGAGAAAGTAAAAAGTACAATCACGACTTGTACGATTGTTTGTCTTCTGTATCAGAAGAAGTTTGATCAAGAAACTTTGTCGTCACTTTGTCATCTCCTGCAAACGGAAACTAAGGTTTGGCTACATTAGTACACTAAGATTGCAAGTTATGCACACATTCCAACTTTATGATTTTTGTTACATTTCCTATGTTCTTGTAGAATCCTCACCTCAACAATACTCACCAAGGCACCTCTCAACTTAAACTATTCTGCAGCTGTTCACTGAAACAGATCTCTTGAACGTTTCCATTTGGTGTTTGGAAAACTTGATTTACGCTGACACAAAAACTAAACATAATACAGCCAAGGATGCCTACCGACCAATAACGAACTATCCAGTTTCAATTAATGTCCGAACAAAGCTAAATCAGTGAGTATTGCGAATCGTATGCAATTCAGCAGAGGGCGAAATGAGTTCCGCGTATACCAGCACCGGCTCGCTCCCATTCCAAATTCCTGGCTCCAACTCCCATCAACTGAGTTGTGCTGCGGCTGCAAGGTCAGAGAGACTCAAGGTCACAGTTTCTACCGCTCAGATCGGTTCCGTGGGTACCTTCCTTTTACATGAATTCCTCAGATAAGTACAGCTATCTACAACGAAAATGACATAGCGGGGCAATTATGAGCGTAGGAAGCGAACTTCAACAATACGGAAAACAAATACGATTGGGATTTATTACAATGTCTGTTGTCCATGTGAGCTTGAATATCTGCCTCAGAGCCATGAAATGTACAAGAATCCACCAGCAATTAAACAGCATAAACAACAGTAATTATGATGTAGCCTTAAAGCAAAATCCCTACAACTAATTTGTAAAAAAAATATTTTAAATACTCTGCAGAGCGCAGATAGTGAAGTCAAGAATGATGAAGATGACGGAATGGAAAAACGGTAGAAGTCAGAAAATGTTAGCTTTACGAAAGAGGGATGCGGCAAGATAATGGGAATTCATCTTGTTCAGATTTTTGTTAAACAGAATCCGGACTCAGTTCTCTCGTTCGTTTTAGCCGGCTCTTACACCCTTGTTAACTTGACTGACTTCATATCATAGTTATCCAAGTGACTTCATTTTCCTAACTAAGTAGTGGTAAAGCAGCATATTTTGTGATATTGTTGGCTGCCCGCGAAACCGCAACTTTGGCAGAAGCGCCCTAAGGTTTTATTCAACAACACCTGTATTTATTTGATTGGTTCACTGCATCGACGATAAACTAATTGAATTATATATTTCCATACTCGTTGATTGAGCATGTACACATTGATTTGAAATACAGCCTCCATCAGTTAACTGCACAACCGTTTATATCTTCCTTGGGTTCACCTTAACAAATCTCTAAATCAAATCATAGAATTAGTTATAATAAAGGTTCTTAGGAACAATTGGGCAGTGGGGATAGCTTATGTGTATCAAAAACGTCAGAAATTGGCTTCCTCGTTTATGTAATTTTATGAACTATTAAAATGTTCTAGATGTAGATCTATTAAAATGTAGATCTATTAAAATCTCGACAGAAGTAAAGTATAAGATTGTGACAATCATTAATGCGACAAACTTGCTGCGGGACATGTCCCGGCATACATATACGCCTGCAAAAAGGTTCTTGACGTGTATTGCGGATCTGTCTCGCTAATTCTAAAGCGGGTTTAATGATGATACAATCGTTTTGAATTTAGTTGAAGATTATTAGACCGGTTTTCCTCGACCACCTGACAAATTTTAGATCGGTAAAATCTTGAAAATAGGAGAAAATTATGCTTGATAGATTTTACGTTTGCGCATGTGCAGTAGCTATTTTAGGTACTACCGCGTTGAAATTGATAAGGGGCTACCAGACCGTTCTTTACAACTTACTCACAACTTTACTTCAAAATTTTAGAGCAGTCAAATCGATAGAACCTCAAAAATGATGCCTGATGGATTTGTCATTTGCGCATGCGCTTACTAGTGTATTGATTTCTAAGATATGAAACTAGTAAAAGACGATAAATTATTCAACCGCATATTCCCTGCAATGTGAACACGATCAGTTGAAAACTGTAGGAATAAATAGATGAAAAAAGTAATCTTTCGCAAATGGACTCCACTTGAGGTGTTGTTGGTCCTAACTTTTAGCCACCCAGATCGCCTCACGCGCTTGGACGCTATAGGATAGAAACCGGTAAAAACGGGTCAAAAACGTTTTTCTAAGGGTTTTACTGATACAGGCAAGTGAGTTGTAATTTACTAGTAATTTTGTAGACATACATGAGTGGGATGTGTTTGAGATCCTTAGAAATTCACCCTTAGCAAATAATTCGTATTTCTGAACTTGAAAGTAACCTCCGAACCTCAGAATGGTACAGCAATCACGCGTTATTGAATAAATAAACCCATCTGATAGACTTGGTAGCGCTTTATTCATTGGTCTGGATATCTTCATTTTAAAACGAATATGAGAAACACTGTTACAAGTTGGAAAAACTATTTCGATATCAAAATTGACTTGACTTTTCTTTAGGGTTGGGAAGCACTACATGTTCTTTCACGTTCTAAATCTCTTGATTTCCCCATCTAAAGATGCAATCCGAGTAGGAGCCATCAACCTCTCCCTTTTTTGGCAGAACATCATCTCTGCTTCCCTTCCCGGCAAAACAAACACCGCGGACTCCAAGTTGGAAAGCGATCAAAGGGAAGGAGTGGCGAGGCTGGGGTGAGGCAGCGTCCAGACGAAGTCTTTCAGTCGCTAATCGGGAATCACACGTTTAGCACCGGTCTTCGCCGCTTTTTAACCGTGCCCCTTCGAACGCGATAATTATTATCGATTTATACAAAAATTCTTCTCATCAAACACAACTTTGTCATAAAAATCCGTCACATCCCAAATCAGCGTCGTAAAACAACTAAACCGATATTTGTGTCCCTTCCCGATTTTAAACGAACGGCCAATCATAAAAATCCGACGCTAAAGTAACTGAAGATTGTAATTTGAATATTATGGAATAGGATCGAAGTGCTTTGAAAAGGGACAAGTGAGTTAATGGACCTTAAGATCAGCCCTCCGTGGATGTTGAGTCAGCCCATCCCAGATGTACCGTTGGTGAGTGCCCTATAAAATGTATATACTATTTACTCAATAATGAGTTTTATTGATTTTACCAGTCAACTGAGGTTGTAAAAGCCTTCCAAAAAAGCCACAATTCGTGAATTTGAAAACAAAACACCATTCTCGAGCTCATTTTCAACAACTTTGTTCAAATGGGCGATGGCAAAAAGAGCGGACAAAGACATTGACAATGTGAAAGTCTACCTAATGAGGTGGCACTCTAATGTAAAAAGAGCGAACGGAGTTCAAACTATACGCCATGGGGCATGTAAATAGAGCGAATCAGAATACGTAAATCTAGATAAACTGCCTCCAACTCTGTGTAGTGGGTTCTCATCGTAATCAGTTTGTCTTCGACCTTTCAAGAGTCATGCCGAATGTGAGTGAATGTTCAGTTGTGATCGGGCAACAGGGGAACTCAATAATTGTATTCGAAGGATATCGTTTTCGAAAAGGTCGAGAAATGGATTCAGGAGTAATCCTTCAGGTATAGCTCCTGAGCTACTTGGAGGTTCGTACTACTCATGTTCACTTGAACGTTTCCTAAGTTATGAAATTAATGATTCCTTGAGCAATAAACTATGAACGAATGTCTTACGTTTTAGATGTTGTAAGAATACGTGTTCAGCGTCCTTAAAAACCATTGCTCGTCGTAAAAAATCGTTCGCTCTTTTTACATACCTCTGTACCTCTCGTAGGTGAAGTTGTTCGCTCTTTTTACATACACTACGATGTTAAGTTGTTAACGTTCGCTCTTTTTACACCCGCCCGTCCAAATGTGCGTAGGGTTTTTTTTTTTTTTTTTTTATTTTTTATTTTAAAGACTGTGCATTACATAGATATTACAAGAATACATTTCGTCAGGTGAATTATTGTATAAAATAAATGTATTCCTAATCAAATATTCAGAAAAAATAGATTAAAGCATATATTTAAAAAAAGATAACATAAATCTCTTGCTTTGGATTAACATAGATTCTATAGATGAATCCCCGCTTCTTTCATAAATTTTAATAAGATTTTAAGATCCTCCGTTTTCTCTGTCTCCTGTATTTGTCTCAGTCCTCTTTCTCCAAACAATTCACAGTATGCACTTCTTTCTTCTGCATAAAACGGGCGTTCTACAATCCTGTATTCGATTTCATCTTCGACCTCGTTGCAGTGGTCGCATTCAGGAGGTTCTGCTACGTGTATTTTATGTACGGATCTATTTGTTTGACCATGTCCAGTCCTCATTCTTATAATCAGGACTATATAATTTCTTTTTAGGTATATACCTTTGAATCAGGGTTTTAATGTCACGTGTGGCTATACCTGATAGTGATATTGTCCCTTTTCAAGTGATATAGTCTCATAGTTCGTCCGTAGGTAGATTTGAATGAAATCTTCAATTATGTAAGCGCCGTTCCTTACGAAGTACAAATGGACCCACGGGAGTTAACTCTCCAAAATGTTGCGAGATCATTGAATTAAACGTGAAATAATTTTTGTTTTTGACCTATGAGGCTCTAAATTGATGGCATTCAGTACCGAAAGTGTCGCTTCTGCGCAAGCGTTTAAGCCAAAATTCTTACAACATGTATATGGCTCCTTCAGTGACTGCCCGATAAAGAGCTTATTCACGGATTGAAGATGCTACGATCAAAACCAAAGGTGACTCAAAAACTTTGGCCACTTTCTACACGTTTTTCACTAGGAAACAAATTGAATTCGACCCTTAAAGCATTTCAACGATGTAAATGGATCCATGTTACGATACGAGGAAGCGATGTGCAACACCACAGGTATCTATTTCGCTAGATGCAAGGCCTACTTCTGTTGATAAACGTTTTATACTTTCGCTGTGAGATATTGCTAAAGAATGAACGATAGGTAGAGGAGTAGAGGGCGCGGTAATAAGGAAAGACTCGCGTGCCTGCATCTCCCTACCATATGCATTTCTTGGATTATCATCAAGATCTTGATAAACCAAGTAGCTTTATCAAACGCCCACCTACTCAGCGCGGATTCTTGGCGCAGTCTTCTGCACTTACTGGCATCTTGGCCAGCAAACTTCCCTTACAATGTCTTGTCGATTCAAATAATCGAGACATCGCAATTCCTCGTATTCTTGCAATATTTTTCGAAAACTTTGACTTATAGCTAAAATTGTAATTATTTATACAACACGAACAGTGTGGTGGGTGTGGATACGTATTTTCTAATGAACAACTCATCTCAATGATAAACAAGAAGATGAATGAAGGAACGGAACAATATATCACAAAATGAGACAAAACTTTACTGCCGTTTATGTCGGAGTGGGTTATCAATTAACCCATGATTCGGGGAGAAACGGAAAATCCACCAGCTAGTTGCAATATATAAAACCGAAAATGGTATGATTGTCATATGGGGTATACCATGTAAAAAGGCGAACTCAAGAAACAAAATCCATCTGAAAATTACCAAGTTTTTACACGTTGCATTTTGTCATGTTGAAGCCTTTCCACTTGTGGTAAAACGTTTTGTATAAATAATGAATTTAGTATGAAATTGTCTGCTGCGGTGTCTTGATAATCTTCATCCGGCACTCCATTTAGGCTTATCCGACAATAATTAATGGATATTTTTAACATTCAACAATCAAACAATTAACCATTTTCCCATGTACTGCCTGTTGCGAGTCATTACCGTCATTCCAAAGTCCCCCATCACCTCCGGTTTTTTAAAGTCCTGCAAGTGTGAGAAGAGATACGGACAGCTTTGGGGCAGTGCGGAAAATTTGCTTAAACATGCGGTATACTCGTAATTTAGAAAACTGAAACTCCCGATGAGGAAACTGAAGAGAAAGTGATGGATTTTGTTTTTAACGTTAAGAGCTATTGGCTCAACAAAGGGCAACATCCTGTAGCGTTAATGCGACAGACCTGCATTACATGTCGACTCATCCGTTGAAGGAGTCGATGAAGGAATATTTTCCGTAACCTTTTCATTTCTTGTAATCAAGCTTATATTCTGCATTTTGTTTGGTTATTCAAAATATTTCAATGATCTAAATATTCATGTGACCTATACAAGGAAGCTAAGTGCCACGCGCAACTCGTTAAACGTTTTTTATTGGACTGCACGGAACCATTATAAATAATAATAAACCAATAATAGCCGCAGCTGTACGTTTGGCGTCTGTCCCAACTCCGCGAAAGAACTAACGAATGTTTTCGATCTTAAATCCATCTTGAAATTTATTCGTTTCGTAACGCATTTAAGACGGACTTGCACATCATCGGTCAAACACTCCTGTTGGAAACCATATATTATAGAGCAGAGCTCTCTCGCCATAAGGTGCAACTTCTATTTCCATAGAGGGCTCTGAAAGCCAGTGCCAACTTGAGCATTTCAATTGCTCCGACTATTTCCGTCTTCCGAAGCCCCCGAGCGGAGAGCAGCGGTGTCTGGTTACGTTTTGCTTCCTTTGGGAGACCGCCCATTTTGAATATCGGCTGATTGTTGAATATCTCGGTCGTCACTGACATTGATACGTTCCGATTATCTAAATTTAAAGACAAAGAACTTCACACAAACTATACAGTGTGGTGCTCGATGAATGACCCACCCTTCCTTTTTTCGGTAATTGTGAAAGAATCGAACAACTTAGATAAGTTAAGTCCCCTCCTTATTTTTTGCAAAATATTGCATTATTGCATCGTGCAAGCTCAAAAACGATCGCAACTTCGTTTTTTTTTTTTTTTTTTTTTTTTTTTCAAATCAGAACCCCCATATCTTATTGTAGGTTCGGATTCTACACTCTATTTCATTAAAATTTGACACATCAACTGATTTTTTTGAAAAATAAAAGTTTTTGATTTTTACATAATTGCCGGAAATAGAAGAGTTGGGTCGTTCAATAGTACCACCCTGTATGTTTAACGAATTTTCAAGAAAAAAATGAGGACATCGCAAAGCCTCGCAGAATTTCAAGAGTGAAAGTTCCTACAGGTAATTTTAAGTAGAAGAATATTATAAATCCAACATATGATGTAATTTGCAGATGTTATTCATATTCATAAAAATAATATTTTAGGAATATCTTACTTAGGAATACTCATTGTTCTAATAAATTTTATTAAAATATACAACAGACAACTCCACCTTCGAATTGAACTCCCATAGTTCGATGTTAGGGAACTACATATCTTCCAGAATGCTAATCAACGAATTTTGAAGGAGATTAAATTGATTAAACCAAAGAGTTCTTCTGATCTATTACAATTGTTCATTATTGAAATAAAGCGTAATTTGGAGCAGAGATTTTGAGTGGAGTCATAATTAGCTACAAAGAAAAAAAATTCGGGTGATTGCTGTAACATCTCATGATATCATACCCTACCTCGTGCAGAGAGGGCCCAGCTCCTAATTTTAGCATCTTCAATTGAATAGAAGCAAATTAGCTGTAGAACACAGTCAACAGATCACAGTAGTCTTTCATGGTTCATCATTGAAATAAAGCATAATTTGGCGCAAAGATTTGGAATGGACTCAAAATTGGCTCCAGAGAAAATTCAGCTGATTGCTGTAATATATCATGATGATATCAACATCCCCCCGCAGACAGGCCCGTTCCTACTTGCAGCATCTCAAATCGAATAGAAGCAAATTAGCTGTAGAACAGAGACAACAGATTACAGTAGCATCTCATGTTGATATCACATCGTTTCACACTCAGAAAGGGCCAAATTCCTAATTTCAGCAACTTGAGTTGAATATAAACCAAATCAGCTATACAGAATACTCAGCTGATTACAGTAGTATCTCATGTTGATATCATACCCTACCACAACACCAAAGGCCGTGTTCCTGATTTCAGTATTTTACGTTGGGCGCAAACAAAGTTAGCTCCAGAGCACAGCCAGCACAGTAGTATATCATTTTGAAAACGTTGTTTTCGTTTGGAATTCCTTCAAAAAATCATATTTTGAACATGGATTAGGATGATTGCGTGTTACAGTTTTTTGACCATTTTCGGTCCAGTTCTACTCGAAAACAATTTCTACGCACAGTTGAAACCCCTGCATCAACTATACAACGGGTATCTGTTACTGAAATAACCTGCAGCGTTTCTTTAGATTGTTGCTCAACTCATTACATTATTCAAACCCCAAGAGGACCGGAACGTTCCCTGTTCTTAACATAAACGGAAAATCCAAACACATCCCCAAGCTCTGGTGACGTGCTCTGCATCGAAAATCCCAAAGCAGCAGAGCAAACGAAAGAAAAACACTTTTGTTGGCGTCCTCTCGGCGATTATCCCAATTAAACAATAAGAAATCCAGCAGATGAAGACCCGGACTGTCTGGATTGACTCATTGAAATGCCGAGAGGCTTACGATACCTCGGCCCACAAGTCAGAACAGTGAAAAATTGCGGTCGCCGTGGGAGTTTCAATTTTTTTTTTTTTCTTGCAACGTTTTAGTTCTAATGCCGAGAGAGCACAATAATGTGAGGCACGCGAACTGTCTTATTACTCAGTTGAGAGTGAATTGGAGACGTTTTTCTCTCATCAGGGAATCCCAGTTATAGCTACTTCTTCGCTAGAAGAGATGTAGGTTGTATCTATAAAGTTAGCATCTTCATATTTCATAATTTAATAAATGGTTATCGCCATCAAGTCGTACTCAACAGAGACGAAGAAAAAAGGTTGCAAAGGTTACACAGTTGTCTATTATTTCTTTAGTAGAATGACCCTTCAACCAGGGGTGCCCCCCCCCCCCCCAAGCTGTAAAAATAGTACTGGTAAGCACCCCTTATATTTCCAAAATTAAAAGAAGATTTATATAGGTATTGAAGAATTCAAACGCAGTCGGCAATAGACACATGTGTATATTTTTTGAGGTTCGTCACGCTAAACACTGTTTCAATCAACTTTACCCCCTCCCCCCCCCCAAGAATTTCAATGACGCAGTCTGAGTCAAAGCACCCCTGTAGGCACCCCTGCTTCAACATAAATCGCTGATTTGTATATTGGACCTAGTCTGTGATACGAGTGCACTAATGGTGTTTTTCATTTAAATACTGGAGGCTCGCTAATTAATTTCGCTGATGACTTAGCTTTGGGTTTTCCGTCAGATTCATGGACCAGCTGTCAGGCTCATGAACTTGTTTCTCATGGAGTATCAGTGGTATTGGAGCAGTTTGTGCAAAACGCGTTTGACGTTAATAAATCAAAAACTACTTATATGACACCTTCAGCACTGAGACGGATCAGCCTGACTCGTAAAGATTCATTTCCATGTTCCATCAAGCCCATGCCCATCGTATTATTGTTCTTGCTCCCAAATCCAACGAATTGATTGCCAAAGATACTTGGGTGATTCAGTTGACAGGTACCTATTTGAAATGGAAATCCCACGTCCTTTTAGTAAGTCGTTTATCTATACATTTCTTCCCATATGTGTCGTAATAATAATATTAAACGCCTTTGTCAGATTCCATTTTTACACGTCTTCGTCGGAGTCCGTTTTTACATGCATATATGCTGTATATAGCAGTCCCGGAACCACACTTTGGTAACAAACTGTTGATCATGCCACACTACTATTGGTGATGATCCAAAACTACACTTTTTTCATCGGTTTTCGGTTTATTATTCAATAATAAACCATTGTAATCGCTCTTGAAAAAAAAAAAAAAAAAATTCTAACCCCCCTGAAAATTTCATGGTTTACGTTTCAAAGGGTGTAGAATCCAAATCTGCAATCAACATTTTTCCGTCCGTCCGCCGTACGCAGTACGCACGATTTCTCCCAAACGGCTGGAGCAAAAAATCTGAAATTTTCAGGAAAAATCCATGTTGGTCCGACAACGCCCAATTCTTGAGCCAGCTCTCTCACTTAATTTGTAGTGCCCTTTAAGGGTTGTCAAAGTTTTGTAAAACCTCAAAAAAAGTCAAGGCGGCCTTTTGGACTTTGGTTGAAGAACTTTCCATGAGGAATCGAATGAGCCCTTCCCCAGGTCCGTAGCTCAAACCATTCCCGATGTATGGCCCGATTTATGGTGGCAATATTTGCGTTATTTTGGTTTATTATTGTTTTTGTTTTGATTGCAGTAACCTAGTGATGTACCTAGTGAACACGGATACTGGAGTGAACTCCTAAAGGGATTTGTAGCCGATACACGGGTTGAAGCATTCTGATACGCATGAAACGCTGCAAATTCTTTCATTTTATTATTCAATTGGCTTGCATTCATGATTTGAATTTTTACTAAGCTTTGGAGTGTGCGTGTTTCACAGGTGATAGAGCGATTATTGAATTTCAGGAGGCACACAAATATGATCACCCGATCAATCCAAATAGGTATTTTGGTTGAGAACTGATTTACGTGATCTATGCATATCTCCTGAAATAATCGTGCTATCACCAGTGAAACACGCACACTCCAAAGCTTAGTGGAAATTCAAATCATGAACGCAAGCCAATTGAATAATAAACCCCAGTGAAAGAATTTGCAGCGTTTTCCATCCATAAATAAAGAGAAAGAAATAAGAAAAAATATTTTAAAAAGTGGAAAATTCACTTACCACTAACAGCTGCCAGTGGACGCCAACATACTGAAGTCAAAAACACACCGGCGAACAGTCTAAAATACCCGTTCTTAAACGAACTCCGACCATGTGAACAGTTGAAGTACCGGAACTACGCGATGTCAATAAATCAATGATTAAGAAAAAATTAAATTGTTGGTGATATTTTAGCGTTTTTAAATCTCCGACTCAAACTAAGTTAGTAATTATTGTAGGCAGGTGTAAGTGGCATCAACCTTTATCGCGATGGTGATGTTTATTAAGAAATCATAAGAAGGCAAATTGGGTAATTACGAACCTCGGTTAACATTCTTTTAAAACAGTTTTGTCGTCGGCTATAGGAAGAAACCAATGAAAAATGAACGATGAAGTCCTTCAGAGTGAAATCATCTTTGGAAACCACCGATAAAAAAGATGTAGACATCACCATTAAAAAGGAATACCGCGGATTCCTCGGTCGTGGGAAATACACCGGGAAGGAATCCCGATCGGAAGAAACCTTTCGAAAAGCGTTCCACTCGTTTGAACTTTTGGGGTGGAGAATTTTTCTCCTTTTACGGCATCGCAAATGGCGAAATCCCGACTGTCACCCGTAAAACGTTTAAAGGACTGAAAAAAATATCTCGATTCGACGAAAAAAAATACCGATCGTAGTTTTTAAAAAAGGGAGCGGAAAAAAGGAGGATTTTCGGTACTTGGGAAAGAAGAAGAATATAAGATAACGTTCGAAGAATGCATTAATTTCGTTTCAAATTGGATGCTGACCTTCCCGGGCTTTAACTGCCTTCGGGGAAAATTAGAGTCCGAAAATGGGGATGCATTTTGGGCCGATTGGAATGACGGGCAGCGAATTCGGATAAAAAGTCAGTAGAAAAAGAGGCACTTAGCTGAGGAACCTTTGAACGGTTTTAGTTCCTACGGATTCGGACTTGGGATTCTTTTCGCGGACTTTTTCGCTTTGTAGTACCTACCTATCTACCTGGGATGTTTTGTTTTGTCAAAATACTAAGACCTAGGTTTTGGGGTTGGGTTAGGGCAGGGGGCTCCGAACTACGGCCCGCGGAAGGATTTGGTCAGGCTTGCCGCCCGCGGATGCCAATGGAAAACGTCTGCCAAGTGGGTGTGGCACATAGCTTCCTCGTATCCATAACATGACTGTATAGATCATTGAAAATTATTATTGACTAAACAACTTCGTTCAATTAGGCGAAGTAAATATTGAATTAGGGCAAATTTATTGTTATGCAGGAGCATAACTTGAGAAAATAAAGGTAGCCATGTTCAACTATTGAACAAACTATAAAATATACCTAATTATAAAAATTGACATTGACGCTGAATGGATAGATGACTGAAGTGATAAATAATTATTATGACATTTCTGAAAATAAAATATATGCATCGTTCAATGACGGATCAAATAATGTTGGGTTGACTGCAGCGTCGTTGCAAAGTACCCAACTGCCGTCATCCCTCCGCACAGTGGGTGTATATATCTTGCGCATGCGCAGAGGCTACTATTGATCCGGGGTTCATGAAACTTATAGGGGACCATCTACACATCAAACGGAACAATCTTGAAAATTTCATCGAAATTGGTCAAGAACTCCCGGAGTTATGCGCGTAACAAGGATTTCGTTTGCGCATGCGCAGAGACTACTATTGATCCGGGGGTCATGAAACTTATAGGGGACCATCTACACATCAAACCGAACAATCCCTGAAAATTTCATCGAAATTGGTCAAGAACTCCCGGAGTTTTGCCGTAACAAGGATAACAAGATCCGATTTGCACCCCAACCCGACAGACATCAAAATCGGACACACAACAAGACAGACACACATAGACAGAACCCAAAATTGTTCAGAAAGGTCTAAAACGCAAAATGCGAGTGGAATTTTTGATTTTGGAGACAAAAAAAATTTCACATTCCGAAAGTGAAAACAATGCTTCCGCTACCTTGGTAGACTCGGAAGCAAAAATTAGGCTACTTCCAGAACGGAAAGAAAAGTCAGCCATGTGACCCACCGAAAGCTACCCGACTTCAAGGGAATCAAGATTTTTGCCAGGCAAATCATAACAATTTTTGGTTCAACGTATGTGCGCGAACAAACCTTTTCTAAAATGACACATGTCAAATCCAAATATCGAGCGACGCTTTCAGAAGACACTTAAAAAAATTTACTTATGATCGGAACAACAAACTTTGATCCTAAGTGGAAAGACATTGTAAGCAAAAAGTAATTGCACACATCACATTAGATTGGTTTCCAGAAATACTTTTGTGAATGTAATAATTTTAAATAAATACATACATAACATACGTCTCTTAGACGCTTTGCTTTTATATTCCTGAAAATGAAACTGTTATTATTTCTTATTGAACAATGAAAAACTTATAATTTAAAATTAAAATATACAAAATCATCACTGAAAACTAAGTTTTGGTTCCTATATTAGGCCTAATTTTGAATGTGTCAAATTCGTACAGGAGTGCTTGAAAACCCTTTTTTCAAGTGTCTGAATTTCAAAATTTTACAATCTTGAAAATTCAATTGTTTCTTTTGTGTTGTTGTTGTTTCAATTGTTGTTTTTTGTTGAACAACGAGAATGTAATTTTGGAATTTAGAAAAATACAGTCACTAAAAACTAATTTTTTGTACCTAGCCCCTATTAGTTCTTTTTTTGTACCTATTTTAGCCTAATTTCGAACTTCAAACTCGTCTAGGAATGCCCCTCCCCCCCCACCTCCGCGTTATAATTGCCCGTGGGGCAATTACTTAAGAGACCCCTCGGTTAGGCTAACCAAATCATTCGCAGAGCAAACCGGGACAGCTCTGAATATGTACCCTCCCCTCTCACCAAGCCGGATGCTAACCAACTGGTCAATTTTTGTCTGGATAAGAATTAGGCTTAATAAGAACATTTTTATACATATGTAGTACATGTTTTTTTTTAATTACAAGTAACTTATCTTGATCGCACAAAAACAAAGTTTCATGAATTTTCTAAATCATTATGAGTACATAATGCAAGTTATCTTTTTGTACGGTGAAATTACTAAATTATAGAGTAGTTAAACCTGCAATAGCTGTTAAACCTACAGACGAGAGATAGAAATCGAATCGCTCATTTATAAAATGAAGTACATTGATTACTTCCCAATCTACTTATTGTAGTAAAGAAATCGTATATCTAAGAATGTACAATGAATTACTATATATTTATGTCTCAATGTTTTTAATCCCTGTAAAATTGTCGACTTTTCGGTGTACCGACATAAGTTTTCGGGACATCACATGACTAGATCAAAAACCGGGACAGACCCGGTTACCCTAGGTTAGGTCCTCAAGTCGCGATCTACATCATCCAGCCAGAAAATCTAGCCAATAAAGAACAATAATGAGGCGGGGGTTAAATGTTAAGAACGGTGAAAAATGTGAATTCTGCTCATTTTCTTTTTGGGGTTTTTGATGGTTTAAAAAGATTTTAGACGTAAATTGATTATATATTCGAAATCTGCAATGGATTTCCTATAAGATGAGTGTATTTTGAAGAAGTTTGAATGGAGTCTGTGATTACGCCAAGTTGGGTGTGAAGAAAACTCCACGAACCAAATAACTGGCCAAAAGGGTTTTATTCGAACCAGCTGAAAAGAACTGCTATGGTTTTCGGATTCAGGACCCTCGAAAACCCCTCAAATAGGTAAAAAGGAAGCCGACAACTCTGAGGTCTTTTGTACAAATCTTCACAACAAATTTGAGAAGTGCACACCATTGTAATCTTTAATGATCTTTAAAAATTACCCTTTCTGTAATAATTCGAAGTATTTCATAAATCAGCCCGTGCTGTTCAGCATCTGCCAATTCCCAAGATTTCCAGCCATTAATCACATTTTCTTCATCCGCTGAAGAATTAACCCGGCGACTTACCGCGAGTGTCCGCTCTCAATAAATACAAAACGCGTTCTCCAACCGGCCGGTGCCCTCATCAACGATTCGCAGTTAATCAATCATTATTTTTTAATTAACGTCATCCTGAATTATTTATCGAATCTATAATGACGAGTTGCCTCAATTATTATGCGTAGATGCATATACGGGAGTGAGGTGGGGGCCGATTGTGAAGGGATCTATTCTACTTAGAGGCCGTTTTTTTAATTAAAATTGAAGCCGTTTGAGGTCTGGTGGTGACTTTCGTTTTTTATTTCGCGGGGCAAACGTTATATATATATATATTGACCAGTTCGAGGAGGCGGGCGGCGGTCGACGGGATGTCATTCAGGTCCAATTTGTCTTCCTCAAGCGGCTGAAGAACCGAAGCCGCCTTCCTGCGCCCCGCTGGGATTCGTTTAATTTATTTCGTTTAGTGAAAAAAAGAGCTAATTCTTATACAACAGTTAATTATTTTTATGTGAAAATAACATTGCTGCAATTATCGCTACATTTAAAATGAATCCTGGGACCTACGTTACAGTGGAAGAAGTACATGGACTCCCATCACTGGAAGAAGAACGAGTGCCCTCATATTGGAAGTACTCGTAGAACGGTCTCTTCCATCCAAGGCAGAGAAAAGGACGGTGATCAAGGCCCAAAAGGGGGCCTTTCTGCAGGGACAGTTGAGGAGCTTACTTTCAAAAAGGCACATATCCAAATCTGGGAGAAAACTTTTTTTCTCAATTTTCTATCTCTTAATATGAGTTGAATCAGATCCCCCTATCATTTCCGAAAAAAAAAAAAAAAAAAAAAAAAAAAAAAAAAAATCCACGTCAATTCCGTGGCTAAAGTTATGTGTTTGCATCAAAAGGTAACAAATCCGTCCCCTACATTTTTTTCAGTGCCTTGCAATCGAAATGGCACATATCCTCCGAATTTCGTCAGGCGATAAGTCGTGGGTTTTCTAAAAGGCACATATCCAAAAAGAAGCATTGCGCCTTCGTCTTGACGTTGAATATTTACACGAGACTCGATAGATGGCAGGCATGACAAATGGAAATATGGAGTCATGTAAAGTTTTCAATAAAATCTACATGGAGAATGAATTCTTCCTTTTTCAAAAAGGCACAAATCCATGAGTTTTGATCAAAAGGGCACATTTCCAAAGTGAAAATGGATATACAGCCTCGTGTTTTGGAGAAAATTGATTCATATTCTGAGGCATCTTTATCTGTGCCTTCTCACACATTACACCGATGAGAAACTGCAGAAAAACATCTCCACTAATCTGCAAATCATTTTTTTCACTTCCTGAACATTTTGTCGGAATGGATATGTGCTCCTCTTGAAAGTAAGCTCCTCAGTTGCGAATTGTCATCCGGCTAGTACAATAAGTTTACAATCAAGTTCAACTCGCTGTACCACGAGTTACCCGAGGCAAGCGCACGAACATGATCGGAAGCATCACTGGGAACATTGGCAGTACCACCCTCCAGACGCCCCACGTTTTTCCAGAATCTTCCTTCTGTTTAAAGACTCAAGTTTAATCATAACTCAAAGTATAGGCCATCTTAAAGGGAAATCGTGACTGAGTAGAGATAAACCGTAGATATAGCTGCTAAACTCGGAAGGAAGGAACCTCCCCTCAAAGAAGAATGAGACGCTGTTGTTGCAATGCAAATCGAATGCAATGAAATGAATTTCTGGCGATATTGAAAGATCATTCTCCGATTACATGCTAAGTGACTGTCATCTTAATTTAACAATGGAAAACACATCCGCTAATTCAAAACTATTCTACTATTAAAATTAATTGTAAATAATTACATGTAAACAGTAAAATAGAGTAGTGATATGTGTCCAAGTTGCAAGATTTATAATGGAGTAAAATCTCTTTATATGAAAGGGGGTGAAAGATGATAGTCGGCTGAATAAATGCCACATTTGGGCAATGTAAGTGAGAATGGATACTTTTTGTAAAAATTGGTACCACATTAAAGAAACCTGATTGTGTAAAGACTTCTACAGAATCAACAGTCACTAATCGACTGAAATAAAGAATTTTAAACGATAATCATCGTCTTTCGTTTGATTAGTTCTTCCACACCTTCGCGGCCTACTTTCTCTTCTTGTGAACATCGCTCTCTTCTGAATATCAATGTGACCATTGCTGAATCTCCACATCGTGGAATACTAATTGCTTCTTTTGTCTCTGTTCCAGGTAAGTTCAAGGACGAAGATTGTGGCTAAGTCTAACAACGTGAGGACCGCCGCTACCGATATTCGAAAACATTGAGTGCAAAAACTGGGGGCAAATGATCAAGATCTAATGAGCGTGCAAAAGTATGTTCATAAACGTAGAGAGAAAAATGTATTCAAATGAATACAAGAAATTAATTATTAAGTAGAATATAGGAAGTGAATTTAAAACAATATAAGCTTTGCAAGTCATATTTAAGTCTATAAAACAGTTTCATCATGGTGTGAGTGTTGCTCATGACTCTTAATTTATGTTTTTTTTTTATTCCCCAGGTTTATGCTTTATAAATGTCTATAATTCGTTTTACCTGACACAACTTAATTTAATTCAGAGTAAAAAACTTGCATGTTGCTTAAAATCAATTTTTAAAACATTTTTAAATGAATTTTAACCCCATTTAATGAATTTTGACATAAACTCCTGGGACACTGTCGGGGTCTTAACCGAGAGAGTTCGTCTACCTTTCTTCTCGCCCCTTTTAAATTCAGTAATTTGGTAGATTTCATACTCGAATAACCGACCAAGGAAATTCCTGATAGGAGCTCATGATACACTTCATGTAAAAAGTTCAAGAAAGCTGTCACACGTATCTACTTTCGTCGTTCGGATTTGCCTCTTCGTCCAAAGTCGTAGAAATTTGGATTGAATTGAGTTGAATCGAACTTCAAATGCAAAATATAGTAATATAGCATTCTCTTTCTAGAGTCGAACTTTGATGTTGTAATGTAAGATTCTGATGGTGGTGCAAGCTCCATTCCGTTGCTGGGACGTTGTAATGTTAGATTTTGGGAAAGCCAGGATATTAAGTGAGATGCTGGGCATCTTTGGGCAATTCCTAGGCTGGGTGATAGGTTGCTGATGATACGATTTCTTTATTGTTTATTAACGCCGTGTTCATGATGCCAAATCCCATTTCTCTGCAGTCGATCTGACGATTTGCCGAGTCGGTTTACGCATGATTCGCAGATTCTCCAAGATGCTTAGCTGGTCTAGCAGTGTGAAGTGTGCACAGTCCTTCAATCGACTTATCTGCTGTATTGTACCACTCATTCTGGTCTACTTCCCTACATGGCCCGGGCATCAATGGATCTTCAGCTTAGCTTTGCAAATCACATAGCAATGATCTTGGTCCTCCCAATACGCTTGCTAAGATTCATCAAACGGATTACTGTTCAACCATGTAGGAGCTCCCTACAAGTAACGTGTTATTCCCACACTGCAAAACACGAGCAGAGGCTTCATCAACATATGAACCCAGAAGCTCTACGTATTAGACAACAGCATCGTCATCCGACGTCTGGATAGAACAAAACCTCTCGACCTTGTGGCGTGATTATGTGACTAGAGTTTGAAGTGAAGTGATCATACAGAGTAGTTCCCATTGGGCTATTATCTCTACAAACTGTAGTTACTGTATTAATGTAAATTAGCTTGATGGGTATGTTAAGTTGTTATGTTACGTTTCTAATAAAGAAATTGTTCGAGAAAAAAAACACTGCAATACACCTCTGAGGTCTGGAGCCATTGTACAATTGCCAAACTTATCAGTTGGAAAAGTGCATATGAGGTTCCTGCGTTTTGCACCTTTCAAGGTTCATATTCCTTAAAATGCATAGTGTCACTATGACAGCAGCACTATGAATGAAATAGGTGCCTAATCCCACCAATTTCTCTTGAACGTTTCACAAGCTTTTGTCGGGTCGTGTCAACTGTCCATCTCTATTATCACAGTTTGACACTCTTATCATCTCGTTTTGCTTCTCGCTCAATCGATTCGTTTTTTATTCCGTTCTGTCTGCTATGACAATTAACCGGATTACCAGAAGAATCTAACCGACATCAATTAATGAATAAATCTCCTATTTGTCTATCCACTGCCCCAAAACAATGCAGACCTAATTGCAACCTTTAATTGCTTCAATTAAATCTTATTTCGCTTTACCTACACCATTTCTTATTCCTTCATCAGTATTACGAGGAAGGATTTAGTGAATTTATGCACGTACTTAGGAGTGCTGACTTACATTTACTTACCACGAAATTGGTATCGTCCTAGTTTATCTCTTTGGAAGTTCAAAAGCTCACCAAGAGATGTTTGTCGGCAGTCTCAGATGGCCTAACCCAGCAAGTAAGAGGTGAAGTTGCCCACATAGGTTGGTGGGGCTGCCCGTAGAAGGACCAGCTCCTCTTAATAAGGCAGCAAATCAAATGGATTGCCCACCTCGGCGGGAAAGAACACTTTTTTTCTGTTTTCCCGCACTCCCGGGGGAGAGGGAGGGGGGGCGCTTCTTTGAAAGGCGGAATTCTCGGATGTACTTTTAATATCTCTATTAAGAGGCACTTTGCGGCCTCGGGGATTGCCAGGCGTTTTGAGAAGTGAATTAATGCGCGGCGTAGCAAAGATCCCTGCGTGACCTGCGAATTGCCTTTCTTGGGGGCGTAGAAAGAACGAGAAACAATTCTGAACAGCATGCAATTACATCAGTATGAAAGATTAACTGATTGCAAGAACAACCAAAGAACTAAGGCAAGTCATGAAGCAAATCTATATGTTAGTGTAAAACCCCGAAGTGAATGTTTTACCTCTACGTTTTTTATTTACCATACAATCCTAGGCATTTCCATATACTGTTGATGAAGCCCCAAAATCTTTATGAAAAACAAGCCTTTATCGATTGACAACCGGTTTATATCAGGATAGACAGACCGATTTGGCAAAATCCCGAAAAACCTTGTGAAAACGAAGAACTTCAGGCTTTTACCAATCTCTCTTGGGGAATGTGCGGATTTCCCGGCTGGGGGTTGTTAACATTTACTTACCAAAACCAGTTGGTAAAAATTCGTTGATTAAAATAATACCAACTTTTGCCAAGGCTCTTGGAAAGTTCTGATTTACTGGAAAAAGTCCCATTTAAGAGCTAACGCTGGGCTTTTACCAATGCTATTGGGAAATTCTAGAATCTTATGGTAAATCCATACTTTTACTGGACTTTGGGGTTTTACAGGAACATATAGATTAAGTTCATGCCGTGTCATAGTACCTTAGGTTGTTCTTCAATTATCTAATTTCTTATACTCAAGGAATTGCACGCAGTTCAGAATTTTTGATTAACTGATTTCTCAATCAATGATATTCACATTTGTTTGATAAGTAACAGAATATTTTCGATGGTTTTATTCCTGAGATGATAGGATCCAAAACATTTTTTTGTATTTCATGCACTTGACTACGTTAACAATATCTATCATCATGATTCCAACCTATATTGAGCAAACTGTTGTAAAAAATGAAACCACTGCTATGACTTCAAAATTTTTCTTCATGGAATATACGCACATGAAAAATGATGATGATGATGTTGATGATTGTTGAAAAATGATCATACATTTTTCTAATACGGGCTTCAAAATTGACATTGACTGCTAGAAATCTCGAATCTTTGTTTGAATACCAGAATATTATTCGAAACAAGTTTAACTGCCATAAAAGTGATTGTTGAAGGGGGTCAAATTTCCAAACAATTCAACTGAAATACAGCATGATGATATTCATAAACTTTTCCATATATCATCATTTTCATAATCAAATGAACATGATCATACTCATGATCACATTATGGGTCACATTGTTTAGCAGCGCTCGTAATATGAACTGATAAATCCTTAGGTCTGTCACCGGGAGAGGCAAAATGATGGAGAATGACATGTCATTAAATTATTCACGGTTTATTCAGATCTGCTTCATTAAGTTGTAGTTGATCCCATCCAAGTTTACTTAATAGGGCATCATACGAATTTCTAAAAACTGATTAATTCACGAGGTAGCGTTTGCGCTTTTTGGCGAACCTTTCTATTCTTTTTGTTATAATTGACTCTAAAATTTAAAAACTGATATTTAAAAACTTTATTATGTACCCTGAATACGTAAATCATCAATTGTTAACGGACAAAACTTGGACATTATGTTGAAACCGTGATAATTTTCTGGCTTAAGTGAATTATTATATCCGTCATAACACCCAAACGAAAAGTCCGATCAGAATAATTCAAAATGGAATTGACACGTACATAATAAACCTTAATTCACAAACCATTTAAATTGATAATAATCAGTATAATTATATCAATATCACCACTATTCGATTCCTTCATCATTTGAGCTCAATAGTCCTCAAACCTAAAATTTAGTTAGGCAAATACATTCGTGGACTTTATTGTAAGCAATCATCGCTACTATTAATATATATGGGACACTATCTTTTATATCGTTGATAGTTTTCGAAGCTAACAAAAATAATGACTCTGTAAGCCACTTTTGATTTCTTGGGCTACATTGTCCCATTTCAAGTTGAAATATCTGATTTTGTTAGCTATAATACAACTTATGTACATCAGTACAGATGAATGGTAAAAGAATTTTCGAAATTGGTTGAGTGGCTTTTGAGTTGAATTGTTTCAAACAAACAAAAAATCAATTTTTTATATTTATAACATTAGTTTTCATGTTTAAAAGTTGATATGAAGTAGTATTCCATGTTTTGTCGTAACCATTCAAATTCCCAGTCATTTTTCAATCAACTGGATAAGCTATCGTCTAGTTACACTTGGAATTGCTCGTAAATGATGCGGCGGATGCCCAAGCCGTAATGGTCGAAAAGAAGAAAAAAAATCGCTTGATTGATGATCTGCCTGCATCAAATCCCACTCTCCGAGGCAGCCTCTCGGCCCAGGAATAATGATATTTCACAAGAACAATGGGAGCCCTTTTGAAGATCTTTATGGGTTTGTTAGGCTAACGACTGTACCTGATGAGGTATGAGAGAGGGGCCCCTTCGTTGTGTAATACATGCAATCCGACGCACGCGCACTGCCTCAAAGAAGTTCTCCCAACTGCTCCACTTGCCTTGTAGGACAAATGTATGCCTAGATCCCCTCCAGTTCCCAGCTTTTATTTTTCAAACTCTCCCCAAGCAAAAGCAAGCCTTGATTTTTAAATCAGGGAGAAGGATTCTTTGAAAACGAGAGGCAAGGAGTGCCGACGGTATAGTCAAGACCGAAATTTATTCAATCGAAATGAAAAAAAGGGCTAAGGTAGTACCTACTAAGAAATCCTGGTAGGGGTTTCTTTCCGGTAGGTTTTTTCTTTTTCAA
The DNA here is from genome assembly GCA_031894815.1 of Creontiades dilutus. Lineage (NCBI taxonomy): Eukaryota > Metazoa > Arthropoda > Insecta > Hemiptera > Miridae > Creontiades > Creontiades dilutus. The sequence goes on along the minus strand of JAVIWC010008875.1, from coordinate 499,814 downwards.
CCGTTTCCTTCAAGTTCGACCCAAAGAAAAATAATTAGAGCTTGCGACTAGAGGCATGGTCTGGAAAAAGAGTGGTTAGAGAATCAATCTGCAGTTATGTATGGAAGGAAGGTGGTCTGATTCAAAAATACGGACGAAACCGATCGCACGGCTCATTAAGGATTCCGAGGGTGTAGCATTCAGAAGGGATGGGAGAGCAAAAACTACTGAATGGAAGTAGACTGTAGACGAGGAACAGGGAGAAGGTATGGGATAGTTCCTTGTACGGAATAAAGAGAAGTGGGATCGCTACACTTGTTATGTACCTGTATTGTGTGTTACCACCCTTGTAGAAGTTCTGGAGATCAACACACCTTAACCGTCGATGTGAAACCTTTGGAAGATGCTATAGTCACAGAATGATTTGACTAGCCGACAAGGGAATGTGTATGATAATAACAAGTAACTCATGATAATATCCATCTATTTCATAGTATCCATATTGGAAACCAATATCTTCTCAATGGGACGTAACATTTAGTTTCATAAATGTTTGTAATTAAGTGTTAGAATGGTGTAGAGTATCAACAATGTATGTGAGAAATTTTTGCGAAATGCTATGAAATCCTGATGCCATAAAATGATGCAATGAGATCTTTGAAAAATCTGAAATTTCAGCTTCACACAATTAAAAAAATCATAAATTTGCTTTTGGGACCATTTACCTGGGCTTATCCGGGACCTAAGCATCTTCATGAATCAGTCCTAAGGAAGCTACGTGCCAAATTTCAGCTTCATGTATTATTAATATATGGTGAAAATTCGCTTTTTGGAGCCTATCAGCTGATCCCGTACCTAAGCATCTTTATAACAGTCCTAAGGAAGCTAATGCAAATCTTCACAGTATTAATATATGTAACAGTCCTAAGGAATCAGTCTACATGCCAAATTTCAGCTTCACAGTATTAATATATGGTAGAAATTCGCTTTTTGGAGCCTATCAGCTGATCCCGTACCTAAGCATCTTTAAGTAACAGTCCTAAGGAAGCTACATGCCAAATTTCAGCTTCACATCATTTCAGTCCTAATTAGGCTATAAACGGAATATCAGCCCCATACGATTGAAATGTCAGAAATCTTATTTATCATCGGTTTTTCGTCCCAGGCTTCCCTAGGAATATAAAGTTTTAGTCAATGCTTCTCCAAGTGCCACAACTTTTCGCCTCTGTAAGCAACCATAATAACAAAAGTTTGGGAACCAAACGAAGGACAGCGTCGTTTGTGAAGTTGAATTATGTTTTGGAGTTTCTGACCTAGCCTATCTTGTTTGCCGGAATTCGCTGATGATTTTAAGAATGGACCCCCTCAAAATCGGTTCATCAGTCTAGCCGATGGAAACATAAGTAGATAGTTACAAACAAACAAACTTGGAGTTTTATTTATAAGATAGTTGTACGAAACGGAACAGAAGGTAGTACTGAAATCATTAAGCAACAAACGACACCTGTTTCCTGCACTTTAAGTTTGCGTCATCCCGAAAAAAAAAATTAAGATGAATCATAATCCTCTTAATAAGGAATCGAATCCCGTGTCTCTGGATCGAATCTGTCAAACGGGTTTTTTGACGTATAGCTAATAAGCGGTTAATGTTGGCCGAGTCGGTCGGACATTCAGATCGGGCCTTCTTTGGGAAACTTTCGTTACGGTCGTTTGCATCCACGTTATGTTGTTACTTCCGAAATTCAACCGTCGCCACCCAAGTGCCTTGAAACGCCGAACGTGTCATTACCGGGTATTAATACGGTGAGGTTGGAATGAATAGGGAGTGCAGGTACTTGAATGCATTAGTTACTACGCCTCGTAAAATTGAAATTGAACGTTTTCAGAAAGCCTTCGCAATAATGTATGGAATTACATATAAAGAAACGCTTGCGTACGAGTCCGCAACACATTCAGACATTTTCATGAAGGGTGTATGCTTATAAAGCAAAATTGTCTCAGTTATGCATCACGGTCGCCTTAGATACACAAACATAAACATGAACAAAATGAATGAAACGCAATGAATTTTCTCTGTGTCCAAGTTTTGCGAGTCGGTGGGACATGTGCTTCTTTTTAACCTTAACCTGCATAGGTATGTCGTATCATCGGAAATAAATGCTCACACAGGCTACTTAGCACCAGCTATGAAGTGTCCTACACCATTGGAACTAGAGATGTCGTATTCATCTTCAAATTAGTTAGAATTTTCTCTCCCATCACGAGTGATCCATTCCATTCCATAGCAGGACTATCGCCGAGTTACTAAAAAAAATAAAAATAAGGACTAATCAGCTGAAATCCCTTCTTAACAACCCTAACTTACTGACTCATAACAAAGTCATGATTTACCTCTCCCTCATCCGCCCCATCTGGACCTATGCCCTCCCAATCTGGGGTACCTGCTGTAAGTCCGAGTTCCGCCGAATCGAACAGCAGCAAAACGCGATCCTACAGCGCCGTGTCGTCCACTCTCCTCCCTACGTCAGAAACAAAACCATTTACGACGATTTCCACATACTTAATCCCATCGAAATGCTCTTCAAACACACCAGTACTTTCATCATCAACAACCGAGATCACTTCAACCCCCTCGCTGCTGACGGTCTATCACCTCCTCCACCAACGCCTCGTCTAAATCGCCCTCGCTATGTATTCAATAACTTCATCTCCATAGACTAGCTACAAAAGAAGCACCGTGTACTTAATTAATTTTCCTAGTTAATTAAGGTGAAATGTTTTGAATACGTAAGCCACTTCGTCAATACGGTATGTTATTTAATTCAACGGTCGTAAATAAAAGGATGTCAAAAAAAAAAAAAAAAAAAATAGCAGGTCTGCTGGGATTCGAACACTCGAGCTGTTCATTCCCCTGAATCTAGATGAACCCCCGCTGGGCTCGATGTCAGTTACCCATCGGTTACAAAATTATTGTCACTTTTTCTCGAATATTATGTTATTCTTAAGGTTACTGCGGATAAAAAAATGTCGAACGCTTCACGAGTTTTCGTGTCATCCTTGTGCAGGGCCCATGCTAAATTTACGCACAGCTGAGAGAACTTTCGTGAACAATTTTTGAGACGAATTTTTGTTTATGTGCCATAGCAAAGACATGAAAATGGCAAAAATTGTATTGGTAAGTAATGTATATATTACAGGGGTCCCAATGACCGGTTTTTATATGACCACACTTATAAACGAAGTTACGAAAATAAGTATCTTTTAAAACTAGACCAAATTCTTAATTGGGGGATTCTGGTAGGTACACAGCGTGAATTGCGATAATGGTTCAATAATTATGGGCAGTACGTAGGTATTATGGCAACCTGTCATCTGTGCCATATCTAGAAGTCATTTAGAAGGTGTGGGTACACACTGATCAACTGATTAGCCCTTGTAGCTAATTCGTTTTCAAATAAGGATAAAACTCAAGAGTTTTTATTGACGAATGTAATACCTGAATAAGAAACCCATGCTTAATAATTTGCAGGGTATTTTTTGAAATGGTATATTAAATGATATTTGGGTAATTGAAACCCTCCTATTCAGTTCAATATTGATTGTAATTAAATTGTATCTTGTTTTCAAATAGAGGAGCTCTTTTCAAGGTATGAAACCTCTAACAAACGGGTCAAACTATTATGCAAGGGTTTCTTTTAACGTTGGAGGGAATACATGGATAATAAACACTTGAGTAACAACTTGCAGCGGTTTTTTCTAATACATTTAATGGTATTTATTTAATTGAAACCTATTTAGTTTACATTAATTGTGATTAAATTTAATCTTGCCAAGCATATGCACAAGTGCATAATTACCCACGAAATCTCCCAAAATTAAATTTTTTTTTAATGAATATATCTCGTAAACTACAAACTGAAGATGAAAAGGACAATTTTGACACCATTGTAGTAAGCTTTCGCGTTATATTTATGATTTATTATATTTATCATCTTTGGCATATCTAGAATCATTTAATAGGTCGGGGTACACACTGATCAGCTGATGACCCTTGCGGCTAAATCATTTTTCGAATAGAGAAGCTCTTTTCAAGGTAGAAAGCACAAATAACGTCTAATTAACGGATAAAACTATTATGCAAGAGTTTCTTATTGACGTAGATGGAATACGTAAATAAAAAACCCATGCGTAATAATTTGCAGCGTGTTTTTTGAAATGGTATATTAAATGATATTTGGATATTTGAAACCTTCCTATTCAGTTCAATATTGATTGTAATTAAATTTTATCTTGCGAAGCAGACGCACAAGTGCATAATTAACCACGAAATTGTCCAAACATAACATTAATTTTTAATAAAGGTATCTCGTAAAAAAATTATTCAATCCACTTAAAAATGTTTACTTTAATAACGGAATATCGACAATAATTTGAAATTATAATTAATTATTTATATATTTCTTGTTTGAATATTCAAAAAAACGAGTTCAGATAATTTTAATATTGTTCATTCTGTAACAAGCAGTTCTGTATGTTTTGAGGCTGGTTTTAATGTGTATACTCGTATAATCAATAAGAGATAGCTCGGGGCTGAAACGGGTTCCATTTCGAAAATTTCGTGTTTTCTGGTCTCCAGCTGAGTTTTTCATATCCTGAATAAAAAAGTGCAACTTCATTCGAGTCGTAAATCAAACCGTGAATGAAGACCCTGGAGTTTTGGGAAAGAAATACATGATCACGAGGGACCAAAACGAAAGAAAAAAAAACTCTTTTAAAGTTGTTAGCTTATGCAAATTAATGGATGTTTTATAAGTAAGAAACAGGTTGGTCGTTTTCTGAATGATAAGATGAATAATTAACCCAGATTTCGTATGCAAAAGCCGCCGGGATGCGTAGGTTTAGGCGGAGGGGGGCCTTGGTTTTGATCTGTGGGCTTCAAGGGATCACACGGGCGGAACTGGGTCGAAAAATAAATTTCTTAAGAAAGGAAAACGCGAAGAGAGAAAATTCAACCCTGAATGGGGTAGAAATGTGGGATGATTTGACCTCAAACGAGAGAAATATACATTTCTTAGGGAGCGGCCGCGTAAACGAGATTGAATTTAACCCTGAAAGGGTAATTGTGGGATGGAATGACCTCAAATGTGTGTCAGTCTTTTACAGTGTACAGAGAGATTTTTTTTAACCAAATTTATTGATGGGATTCAAACGTAATCCGAGGTTAAGGTTGCTCAGAATTAGTTGGTGTTTCAGTATTTCGATTTTTTCTGGTTAATAGCTACGATCACGTTATTCGCCTGTCAATTTATGTGTCAAGTCTTTATGTCATGACATAATACAATGTGACGGTCGTTCTGAATGGTAGTGTGATGTGTCTCGCTTCTTTCAACTATTTTTGCTTCCGGGTCTGTGAAGTGCGAGTTGGTTCAATGTCGGGAGCCAAAAAATTTTGGATGTCCGAATTCAAAATTTCCACTCGCATTTTTTATTTTTATTTATTTTTATTATTTGCATTTCATGGCCTACTGAACAAATTTGGTTCCGTATCTGTCGGTCTGTCTGTCCGCATTTCCTTGTTACAGCCATAACTTCCACAATTTGGAATGAATTTAGCTCATATTTTGAGGGACTATGCGGATAAGGCCTCTTGAGGTCCCATACGAATTTCATCTCACAATGTTATGCGCATGCGTTAACGTGAAATTCTTGAAACAGCCGTAATTTCCGAATTTATCAATGAAATTAGCTTAAATTTCGAGGGATTATGCGGATAAGGTCTCTTGAGGTCCCATACGAATTTCATCTCAATATAAACAGCGGTATGCTCTGGGCATGCGCTAACGTGCAATTCTTGAAACAGGTATAACTTTAACAATTTTGATTCAATTTAGCTGAAATGATAAAGGATGTAACTAGGAAGCCATCTCCTTGGCAGTGTATTTTGGTTCCGATCATGTTTTCTTCAGTCAAAACGAATATCATGTTTATGTCATGACATAGAGACTCAACATATGTATTGACTGGTGATTCGCTGTCGATCGATGCAATTAGCTCTGAATTTATTGAAAGCGGCGAGATGCTTCGATACTTGCTAAACCTGAGTGAATGTCACATTGGGATATGTCGTGATATAATGATAAAGAGTGCATCAATGACTTTATGGATAATAACTTCATTGTAGCAATTAGCCCTAAAATTATTTGATAGTGGCGAGGTACCAATACTGAACGGCAGTCACGTTGAATAGGGTATGTCATGAAATAAAGACTTGACATACGTATTGACTGGTGAATAACGTGATCGGGGCAATTAGAAAGCGTCCCATCACGTTTTTCATCGATCAATACACATTTCAAATCATTTTGCAAAGGAATAATCCATGTGACAGCGTTTCACAAATAGTAGGTATCGCCTCTCTTAACTATTTTAGGGCTAAAAGCTACGTTCACCTTAGTCACTTGCCAATATAAAAGTCTAAGTGTGACGTAATTGCACAGTATTCTAGTACTCCACCACTTGCAACAGTTCCAGAGATAATTGTTGAGGTCCTGTTACTCTCTTCACCATATTTATGTCAAGTCTTTATGTCATGGCATAATCCAATGAGACTGTCATTGAAGAATTCTGGGTATATTAGTAAGCCCCTTCTTGAGGCTATTTGAGGGCTCACTGCTAACATCATGTTATTCATCTGTCAATATGTCATAACACAGTCCAAGGTGATGGTTGTAGGATTAGTTGGGATTTTAGTATGTCGCTTCACGTATCAAGACGTTTTTCAAGTCATTGTATAGTGAGATACCTAAAAGCAAACGTGATTGCCGTTTTTGACAAATTTATGTCTTTACTTTGCTACATAAACTCAAAAATGTAATGCGGACAGCGTCACGAAAACATTTCTGATGGTTTTAGCTTACAACCGATTCATTGCTCGACATTTGTGAACGTACAAAACTCGGTCACCACTCATTGGAAAGCTGTTGATTTACTTAATCTTGTTAAGTTAACCCCTGGACATTCGGAACCTCAGCGACCAAAGTATCCACGGGTGTCGGAACAATGAGTCAACACGATCGCGAATTCAATTAAGTACCCACGGGTGGTACGAAGTACGTAGTGTGTGAGCGGGAGGGGGCGCAAAGACATAAAACGTCCCTCGTGGTTGCGCAATTGTTCGAAAGCAGTTTCTTTGAAATGGATTTGTCCATAGTTTTACCTCGCCACTATCAAATATTTTAGTGCTAATTGCAACGATCACATTATTCACCAATCAATAACGTCATTGACGCAGTTTTTGTCATTATATCACGACATATTCCAATGTGACATTCATTCATGATTAGCAAGTATCTAAGTATCCCGGCACTTAAAAAAAATGTAGGGCAAAATGCAGTGATCATCAGAAATTCAACAGTCAATAGATATGTTAAGTCTCTATGTCATGACATAAACATGACATTCGTTTTGACTGAAGAAAACATGATCGGAACCAAAATACACTGCCAAGGAGATGGCTTCCTAGTTACATCCTTTATCATTTGAGCTAAATTGAATCAAAATTGTGAAAGTTATACCTGTTTCAAGAATTTCACGTTAGCGCATGCGCAGAGCATACCGCTGATTATATTGAGATGAAATTCGTATGGGACTTCAAGAGGCCTTATCCGCATAATCCCTCAAAATATGTCAAGTCTTCATATCAAAACATAGTCTAACTCTACGTTCATTCAGGGAGGTGTTTCACATCGTTTCTCTCAACAATTTACTTAATAAAATCTTGTTTTTCAAAAAAGCAGTATTTGCTTAATCAGTTTGGGATTTACCAAAGCACGAAAAAGTAACTTATCCCCTGTATGAGCTATCCGTGAAGAAGATTGTGTGTGAAATCAGCTATGACATACTTAACCTTCTAAACAAAACAAAGAAGCTCCGTAAAAATTCGACAGTGAATGAAGATCATATCAAATCCCCTTTCCAAGAAATCAAGTTTTATTATATAGTAAGTACCTACATTTGCATGATAAAGCACAAGACAGATATTTAAAGAAAATGTTATCTGAAGAATACAATGTGTTTAGTAAAACTAACATTTTTCTATGTATGAATTAAAAGTAGGTGATTTTAGTTCTGATGGTAATGCACTTGTTTCACTTCAGGTTTATTTTCACTATTGATGCGTTTGTTAATCTACAACAAATCAAAAAATGTGGTTTTTTGAAGTATTTATGGTTTTTGAAAGTTGTCCGTTTTTTAGTTCTGAGTGTATATGTACGTACGTTTTTGTTTCATTTGAATTTCAAAGCTATTATGCACTTGGGTAGAAATACATTACAATGTTTTTTAAAATATGTACCTCAGAGTTGTCCACATTTGTAGTTTTATGGTAAAAGTATTACTTGTTCCATTCGAAATTAGATGCATGTCTGCTCTTCCCTCCTAATGATACGACAAATTGGAATTTCAAAGCTATTAATGCATTTGCTTAGAAATACATAAATGCCTGTAGCTTTTTGTAGCATGGACCTTAGAGTCGTCGACATTTTTAATTTTGGTTATGAAATTGCGTACCAACCATTTTCATCCGGAACACCATTCTTGCCAGCTTTCTCCTTCGAATGGGAAAACCAATTACAAATTCCAATGGTTTAGATGAATTTGTTATAAAAACCTAACGATGTGTAGTTTGCTCCTGGAAATTGCCCTGATTCGCAGTTTTATGGTTAAAGTATTTAGTCGCTTCGTTCCAAATTGGATGCATGTCAGTTCTCCTCTCCTAATGGAATGACAAATTCGAATTTTTAAAGCTATAAATGCATTTGCTTTGGAAATACGTAACAGTGTGTAGTTTTTTGTATTATGGACCTTAAAGTTCTACACATTTTTTATTTCGATTGTAAATTTGCATAGTTAACTAGTTTCATGCGAACACCACTCTTGCCTGCTCTCTCCTCCAAATGGAAAAAACCAATTTAAATTTTAATGGTATAGACGCAATTGTGTATAAAAACCGACGATGTTTAGTATGCACCTCGAAATTTCGAAATTTACAGCTTTAATTATTCCATTTCAAACTTGATACAAAGCCTGCCCTCCCCTCCTAATGGAATGACTAAGTCCAATTTCTAAGCTATTGATGTATTCCCTGAGAAACAATTAAATGTGTGCTTTTTAGTAGTATGCACCCCACAGTTGTCTATTTTTATGGTACAATCACCAACTCGTTTCATCCCAACCTAGGTCCATCTCTCCCATCTTAACAGAATGAAAAATTCGAATTTCAAAGCTATTGACGCATCCGCTTATGAGTACACGTGTAATTTCACTTATCAGTCCAGTTTTATGGTACAATCACCAACTCGTTTCATCCCAAACTAGTTGCATGGCAGCTCTCCCATCTTGACAGAATGAAAAATTCGAATTTCAAAGCTATTGACGCATCCGCTTATGAGTACACGTGTAATTTCACTTATCAGTCCAGTTTTATGGTACAATCACCAACTCGTTTCATCCCAAACTAGGTGCATGGCAGCTCTCCCATCTTGACAGAATGAAAAATTCGAATTTCAAAGCTATTGACGCATCCGCTTATGAGTACACGTGTAATTTCACTTATCAGTCGTGTTGAACATTACGTTGGTCATCTTTCTAGACGAATCGCCTATGACATTTGCATACAATGGACGGCTACCGTTCGGTGGTGCGGGGCTCGAATATCCATACAAACCCCCACATAAACAACACATTCCATTTCTTTTTTTACTGTCCATTAATATTATAATCGTATATTTTTGTGTATACAACTTCGTTATCGAACGTTTGCTAATTTTTAATTGGTGCGTTTTTGGAATGTACATTTGAATGATGCAGAAAGTGATTACACAAATCAATCCGAATTAGATTGAACCGAGTCTTGCGTGTGAAGTCGGTTTTCGAGTCTCATTTCCACTCAAAAGCTATCACGTGGAATGAAAATGCAGGAAAATAAAGCCATGCGATGTGTCCCCGCCGCCAGGATCAAAGCAAACAAAAGAAATGGTTCAGGGTACCCAGATAGAGCGAACTTCATAAATTTGGAACCTGTAATCTTAAAACGGAAACCCCGTACAGACAATTGAAGAAGAGACTGCAATGAAAATAACCTTCCCATTCAAGAAAACCAATGAAGAAGTATGGATTGATGGGCGGACGGGCGCGCAAGCAAAAACCCACCGAAATCAGATAAGCTGGAAGATGCCTGGAGGCTGCTAAGTTCATTCAGAAGAAATAAGGCGTTGAGAGTCGGCACTAAGAAAACCTGAAGATCCAATCTAAAGTGGATCTCTCCACAACGGTTGGCGCAAGGTGTGCAAACTATATTACGGCGCAGTTTTGCTTCTTAGGAACTCAGTCAAGCCTCGATGAAGAAGCGGTTGCAAGCTGCCTTTCACTGACTTGAATAAATGTTTTGCTGGGGGTTTCTTTCGGCGACGAGGCGGTAGGATAAGGGCGTCGTTGCGATATTGTTAGCACCGAAACGTGATTCGAGCGCTTGAAGGTGGCAGAATCTCGATGCGCGAATCTTCAGACTCCACTGTTGCATTGATACTCAATTGAGTCGATATTACGATGTGGGATACAATGGCGATTGACGTTAGAAGAAATCAGAATTTGCAGGGAGCACCAGCGATCAATCAACATACATTTTGGTTGTCTATTTCCAATAAGTCTTTGTAATTGAAGATATGCTAAAAATGTCATATAACCCCTCCTTCAAATTTTACGCCTCAAGGTTCGTACATTCCAAACATGCGAAATCCGTTCGCCCCACGGTCGTAAAAGACCTTAGAATTGATGTAAAACAACCATTCATTCCCACATGGGCTCAATGATAATCTCATTAAATTAAATTAATCAACCATCATCATTAAATTCGTTTGTGGGCCCCCCCTCCCCCCCCCCGGAAAATGTTGAAAATTAGACAAGTGAAAACAGAGTTTTTAAGCACTCCTACACGAGTTTGACGAATTCAAATTAGGCCTAGTATAGATACAAAACATGAGTGTTCCGTGATTGTATTTTTTTAAATTCCATAATTAATTTTTCGTTGTTCAATAAAAAATATCAACAATTGAATTTTCACGAATGGTAAATTTTGAAAGTCAGACATTTGAATACAGTGCTTTTAAACACTGCTAGACGAATTTGACAAATTCAAAATCAGGTCCATTATAGGAACCAAAACTTGGTCTTAAGTGATTAAATGTTTTTAATTCCATGATTATTAGTTTTTCTCTCAATAAGAAATAATAACAATTCCATTTTCAGGAAAAACAAAGCATTTAAGATAAATGTATTTTGTATTTATTAATTTAAAATTATTACATTCCTAAAACTATTTTTGGAAAACCAATCTAATGTGATGTGTGCAATTGTTTTTTGGTCCAATGTCGTTCCACTTAGGATCAAAGTTTGTTGTTCCAATCATAAGCAAAATTTGTCAAGTGTTCTTCTGAAAGTATTGCTCGATATTTGGATTTGACATGTGTCATTTTTGAAAAGTTTTGTTCGCGAACTTACGTTGAACCAAAAATTTGTATCATTTGTCTGGAAAAACTCTTGATTCCCTTGAAATCGTTATGTTCTGGAGGCAACCTGATTTTTCCCATCCATACATTTTTTCCGCGGGCTTCGGGCCGGACCAAATCCCTCCGCGGGCCGCATTTGGCCGTAGTTTGGTGACCCCTGGTTTATTAGAATGTGAATTGAAGAAGCCTACCGCAAATATAAAAAATGTTGATTGCCAAATTCCTGACTACTTTAAAGTAAATAATACATACTAAATGCCGCTCAATTTCCGATAGAATGCCAGCAACTTACCTGAAAACAGAAAAAAACAGTTAAAAGTCAATAACTAATAGGAAATCCAAACAAGAATAATTTATAAATATAGAGTACATTAAAATGGCGAATAAGAACGAAAGATGAAGGGCCGTCAGGATATTTCACTTCAGCCTAGAACCGATAAAATGCAGCAGTTCATAAAGGTTGTAACAATAGATATTGCCACTATTGAATCTAAGCTGCAGGACTCAGTGAACGCAATTCTTCAGTGAACTAAAAGGTGGCGAATAAAGCTGAATGAAACCAAGTCTACACATATAAACTTTACCTACCGAAAGTGATTCCTACCCCAATCGAAATTAACTCTCAAATAGTACCGTACTGTCCAAATACACACAAACACCAAACATCTGGGCCAAGCAGCCAAATATCTGGGTGTGACTCCAGATGCTAAGTTCAAACGGAAAGAGGACGTGAAGAAGAAGAAGGCACAAATCAACGTGAAATTTAAGAAAATGTATTGGCCTCTGGGAAGGAATTCACAGCTCACAGTCCACAATAAAATACTACTATATGAGCAAGTGATTATAAACCAATATGGGCCTACGGCTGTCCCTTAAGGGGCTACACCGAAAAGAGCAACGTCAAAATCAACCAAACAGTCCAGAACAAAATTCTGAGAAGCATAGTAAATGCCCCATGGTATATTCGAACAAATGATCTGCTTCGCGATCTCAAGGTTGAGATGGTCGACGAGGTCATAAGAAAAAGAGCTGTGGATCACGAAAATCGGCTCCACAATCACATCAACGTCGAAGCCATTTCACTCCTGGACAACAGCGATGAAGTGCGACGACTGAAGAGGACCAAACTCTTGGACCTAGTTAGGAATCGCTAGTAGTAGTGAACTCTCTTGTGGAGGTAGATAGTGATATAGGAGCCACCAATAGTGAACCAAGTTAATTCAAGTAAAGTTACTAAATGTATTTTATTTTTAAAAAATTACAAATTGACACAAGAAGCTCCTTTGGTAAGATCGTTTTTTTAAAAATGATTTCCGATTTATACAGTTTCCCCTTCACACCTTTTTTTCGATTTGGATGTTATGACGGTAATTTTGCGCAATACTTGTATTGCTGAATTTTCGAAATTTGAACGGATAAGAATTATGAGCAAATTAATACTTCTGATAGAGAACGATATACATATAGTAAATACGACGGTATTTATGCGCAATATACGTCGACGGTACCAACGACCATTTATCAGGTGGCAGAAAAATGAAAAGAAAGGAAGTCGATATGGAAGGATGATGAGTAAATCAAAATGAAATGATCTGACTTTGCCAAATTGATGATGAGATTGAGTAGGAAACCTTCGCTCTACTCGAGAATATAGCGCCGTGGAAGGGCAGTCGACGGGTAGGTGGGATGAAAATTCCAAACGTCCCAAAAATGAACTTCAACGAGAGGCAGGTTTGGAGCGGATAGAAACGGTAAGGTAAGTAGAGATGAGTTGAGAGATGGATTCCAAAGAATAACATCTTGCACTGGTCCGGGCGACGTCGAACCTCCTGATTCCCAATTAATGGATCGGAGAACAATGAGTAGAGCCGGCAGTCCAAAAAAAATACTTTTGGAAAAGTTGGAAAAGAAAATGAGAAGAAATGGTAACGAGACGATAGTCGCAGAAGAACGTGGTGATCGAGAGAAAATTCTTTGAGAAAAAAAGCCCCGATAATGAGTTGAGTCTTTCTATCGGCAGGTTATCCAGTTATGCACCGAGCAGCAACATAAAAGGAAGAAGATGGAATGGATGGATGGTAAATTCCCTACGAAGACCTCGCCTACAGATTCTTTACGGCACAATTAATGTTGGAAACTCGTGGCTCTGACATATTTACGAATTACTGTCACTCTGAACAGCAGATAAGTAACTGGTTAGGCTACACCCGAAAACATCGCGCTCTGCAGGGAAACACTATCCGCCCAAGACAAACAAGTGAGGTTTCACCAAAATACTAGACCTTTCCATCAATTTTTCAATGCTTTCTTGAGCCGGGACAGATGGGGTTCTCACTGAAACGGGTAGATCTACACTAAATTATACCGAATAATCAAAAACAGAAAATCGATTTCCCTGGACAAGTGGAGTTTCACAAACAACTGATTCAATTAGAGTACCTAATAAAATTAGAGATAAATGTGAATGTTTGTAAAAATTCGATGCACAAAACCGTATAAATTACTCATATTTTATCCGAGAGGCGGAGAAATTATAATCATATTTTATTTCATCACCCGAATCAGGTACAAAAGACTCTTTTATGTATATTCGTAGACTTTGCGTCTCCGTGAAAAATTATTTCTGAAACTGATCACCTCTCTCATTATCATAGTTCTTGGGTTTCTGGGGCTTAGGGCCCCTGTCAAGCTGGATTTATCGTTTTTCGATCCCCTCGTAGATTAGCTCGCGATGGAGGTCGCTAATTTATGGTCGTTATAACCAAACTAATGAACCGCATCACGAGTTGTAATAGGTCGATTTCCAGGCCGTAACTCAACGTTCCTCGATTCCTATAGATTACAGGATCGACGGATTGATGTTGGGTATCGAGGATGGTATCGGACACTATACTAACGGATTGGGTGGCACCAACTAAGCTATAGTAACAGAACGTAAATATATTTGATTCTGATAGGTGCTTATTCCAATTCAGCAGTTCTAGTCAATGTAATGGATAAACATGAGAACCCGGGGATGCTCTACGTTTTGGACAACGAAGGTGAAATCCGACATCTCAAGCGAAACAAACCACTGGATTTAGTTGTGCTGCGTGAATAGAAGTGCAATCGAACTCAGTGCTATTTAATTGACCTATGTAATGAAGGGCTAGATTTTGCTGTAAACCTACAGCAAAATGGAGTGTACCTATATTGATATGTAAATTGCTAGATGAAATGTATTTGCAATTAATAAATCACGGAGAAAAAAAATGTAATGGATGTGTCAGAAAGTGTGGAACACCAATAATTGTTGGTAATCACATGACTCTCCGATGGGCTAAAAAGTGTAAAAAACATGAGTTTTCGGAGTTTTTACTGATGTAGGCAAGTGGGGAGTGATTTTCTAGTAATCATGGGAGATAAATCGACAGGTATAGATTTCAGATCAGTAAAAATTCACCGATAGCAAAGAATCGCAACTTCTACACCTAAATGTGATCCCACTAACCCATCTGGTTTTATTACTATTATTATTATTGTTATTATTACTATTTTTTCATGTATGACACCGTATCTTCAGTTTCTTTGAGTTTCTCTTTAAACCAGGGTTTCCCAGCTTACGTAGAAAAAACGAAAGTACATTTGCTAGTGACCATATCTTCAAGAATCTTCTTCCTCTTCCCAGGAATTGAGCGGCTATTTATTCTGCGACACTCTTCTTTTTCTTTTAATTGCCAAAATTTCTACCGGTATGATATCCGTATCTCACACACAAGCAAGATCAAAACGATGTAATAAACATCACAAGGCAAACGAGTAAACCATACGCGATACATGATTTGATTTGATTTGAAGTAAACCGTACACAACCAGGGCCAGTGTTTCTCTCTTGTATTTTGTCAAAACATAGTTATGTCGTGCCACTAATGTGGCACTTGGTCCGTTCCAATGTTCATAATTGATTATGAGCTGCCTAGAGCAGAACTACCGGTCTAGAACATGATCAACAACTCCGGCGCAGCACTTACAACCCGAAACACACAAAAAAACAGTTTGAGATAAAATGGCACTTACATCCCTTCGTCAATAGCACCCTTCATTTGACTTCTGGTTGGTACTTATTCCAGGTTTGCTAATAATTTTTGCTAATAACGAATCCTGTTTCTCTTACACCCTTTTGATCCAAGACATCCTTGATTTCAGGCATTGATTTCGAGAAATTTTAAAACTCGTCGGCAAGTCTCTATTCATTTTGTTCCTTATAACGCTCAGTTCTAAAGACAGTTACATCCAACGGAATTCCTTTCCAACTAAACCTCGCGCTTACGAATGTAATGAACTATGACTGACTCCATCTCAGAAATGTTGTTGAGGTTATCCGGTCTACAAAGTCAGCCTTCATAAACCTTGAAAGGGTTCGCATAATGCCTGAAAACTTTAAACGTGACTTCACTAATTAGACTAAACAACACTCCTCCAAGTATCTATCATTAAATCCACCGTACATAAAATAGAATCATCCACAAATTTTGGTCTTTTCGAAAAGAATCCTATAAATATTTTTTTAATGTTTTTTCGGGCGTCAAAATATTATGAGAAGCCACCCTTCTTCTTTTGTTTGATTGCTCGCGGATGAATGTCCTTTTATTCGGGCACGACGAATGGAGTCGTATTCCAAAACTCCACCGGTTCAGGAACGTATCCTTTAAGAGTCATCGAGGAAATCCCAGACTCTTAAGTTAAAAAGCCAGACATAGTTTCAGGGGTGTAAACAACTCGACGTTTTGGGCCTCTGGTGACCGATTCGGTGCTTTTTGCCAGCCGATCTCTCTGTCTTGATTGCCGGCCAAACTCTCATTTTACTAACGCGGAACGAAAGTTGTCACCCGGTGTGCCAAGGTTGTCCCGTGACAAATGGACGAGAGTATTTAAGGATGGCATTTTGAGCGGTCGGAAGATGCCGTTAAATAGGCTGCATATGAAGTGGATCATTTCGACAAGGATCTCGGAGTTGTCTTGTTGTTTAATGAACATATAATCGTATTTCAGGGATATATAATTGAATTTTTGAAATTATATTACTCCTAACCAGTAGGCATACAGTGACAGGTACGTAGGCACCGTTTTTCAGAAAAAATTTCAGGTTTCCACGCTTCTTCAAGACCTTCTAGGAGCAAATTATCCTGCCTGATTGATTGACAAATTATTCAAATTGTTCCCTACAAAGCCCAATATTGTAAAAATTCGAGAATATCGCAAAAGTTTCCGAAGTCCCTAAATCCCCACGTAGTAAAGGACAACGAAGAAAAGGCTTTTAAATGTAGAGATATCAGAGAATTACGATTTGGAAATGCAAGTTTAATATCTTGTACTTGGATAGTCTGAGCCACTAGAAGTGGGTTTCTGTGTCGAGTGGAGATAGAACTTGTAGTCAGCCCACACAGTTTTGCAGGTGTTGGTGATCGTGACAGCTCGTTGACAAAGCTCTGACTAATGCGGTCAACTTAGTCCCAGGACAATTAGTCATTCAGAGACAAGGCCCCGAGAGCGTAGGAAGGCGATTAACTTTTTTGGGTAAAAATTCTTCAGTCTTTGAATACATTGCAGGATTTACAGTGGAGGATAGGAGATCTGTTCTCAGGATGTTGTAGGGCAGTTAGGGTCGCCGGTTGTGGTTTCGATTTGGGTCGGAAGATAGTGACACCATCTAAAAAAGCCACTTCACAGATTTCTGTATCTCATGAGTGGTATTCACAGGTCAAGTTCGAGTAGATGACCTACAATTAGTGAGCGTATTTTGTGCTTTTTGTTTAAATATTTTCAATATGGAACCTGAGTGTGGCAGAGCAAGTATCACAGGATACTCGACTCATATTGTCATGAACCTTTTCCAAACTCATTTTCAAAACCATAGAGAAATAAGTTTCTGCAAATAAACAGGGAGATCGCGGAGGGCTTCGGGTTATCCCTCCTTATACATTTGTCAAAATAGTTAATTTTCTACCCTGTCATCGAATTTTTCTAACTACTTATGAAACTTGTTCGTGAGTCTTTTGGCAAGTAAGTGAGAGAGAGAGAGAGAGAGAGAGAGAGAGAGAGAGAGAGAGAGAGAGAGAGAGAGAGAGAGAGAGAGAGAGAGAGAGAGAGAGAGAGAGAGAGAGAGAGAGAGAGAGAGAGAGAGAGAGAGAGAGAGAGAGAGAGAGAGAGAGAGAGAGAGAGAGAGAGAGAGAGAGAGAGAGAGAGAGAGAGAGAGAGAGAGAGAGAGAGAGAGATAGAGAGAGAGAGAGAGAGAGAGAGAGAGAGAGAGAGAGAGAGAGAGAGAGAGAGAGAGAGAGAGAGAGAGAGAGAGAAAGAGAGAGAGAATGTTTAAATGTCATGACAGCCATTATTATTAAAACATCAATTGCATTAAGTAAATGAAATAACAACAACCAACCAACTGTAGGAGGCAAGAGCTGCTTGTTTAGAGAAAGCTAAATTTAAATGTCAAATGTCAATTTTAAATGTCATGACAGCCATATTTGGACGGATGATAACAAAGGAAGCTTGAAGAATAGGAATCAACAATAATGCTCCTAAAGTATACATCAAACGGAACGTTTCCTTTAGAAATCATCCATGAAAAAAATCAACTTTTTATATTTACTTCTACTAACAGCAGTGGGGCATCTAAGTTCAGGGCTAAGGTGCTTGTGAAGCATAAATAAAAGGTATTGAGGGCTTCTAGTTGACATGGTTAGGCGGTCCTAGGATTAACAACATTTCCTTCTAAGTCAAATCACGTGTTGTAGGGCGTTAATCTCTCGGGCCACAGCATTGAGGAGTGCTTATGGAAGAATAGTAAGGCACTTTTTGTGAGTAATTGTTTAAGGGAATACCTTTAGAGAATCAAACAGAGCCGCAGAGGGTATATAAGAATGTATATCGGAAAACGGTAAATTCTTCCATAAATGAACCGTAGATGTCTTGACATAAATCATTCGAAAGACGGTACTTTCATACGTGATTTGTAACGTTAGCAACTTATTATCAAACTATGAATCTAACGTGATTTGTGGAGGTCTCTCTGCTGTAAAAGTGTCTCTATTCACCCTAAAGCAAGAGCCAAAAACTGGATCAGATATCCCCCAAAATCCAGGCTATGGGTTGCCACGATTAAGCGTTCCACTTACCGAAAAGACCCTTCGTCGTGTAACGGGGAAAAAAATACAGCACTAAATAAGACGTATTGTGATGAATAGTCGATCGAGGGATACGAAATTAGGTAGCCTCCGATGGGGATTTCGAAGACTTTGTACGGACAAAATTACCTACCTACCGCGGCCGCGGTCGGACCGACGGCGTTTCAGAGCAGTTCGTCGCTCGAGGGTTAAATCCTCTCTTCGGCTTTCCAAGTCGAGAAAGCTCCAGAAAATGGCTTAATAGACCCAACCTTATGTAAACAGGGTTAGACCTGGTAGTCACGATGCGTGTTCCAGTATGTAAATTTAAATATAGGCCCGACCCGGACGGATAATGCACTCCCTTGGCTTTACCGATGTTGAGTTCACTAAAAGGGTTATATTCGCATATAGACATTAAAAATCTTTGCGGTCGAGAAAAAAAAACGAAAATCGCTCCGGAGAAACACGCGTCCGCGCCCACGCATGAAATGTTTTTTCGGGTTCGTTTTCCAATTTGAATATCGTATTTAGGGCAGTAACGTTGTTTATGGGACAACGTAGAAATCACGATTTTTTTCTCTATTTTTTAAAGATGCTAATGCGCGCGTCCAATCAGAACGGATTAAGTCTGCCCACTCGTAGCGAATAAATCTGTAAGAAACTTTGGTGGATTGCGACAGGGAGCGGACTAGAAACAGGTTGTCAGAGCTGACTGAACCTCCAAGAGGGAAAATCCACGGGTAAAATCCGTAGAAAAGTCTGTCTGAACGCCCACGAAACCGAGATAATCGACGACAAAATCTTACTCACCGTCAAGCCAAGTTATTTTCCTTAGCTTTAGTCAAGTGGAGTGTCTGATTGGAATCCATGGGTTTCATCGCAGAGTTAAGAAAAAACCATTCACCTACCGTACTGGGTCAAATGGGTAATTCTCAAACATTGCCGAATTGTTAGGTCCTGACATTTTAAAAATTTAAGTGTTTCTTTTGCTAGGTTTTTGGATGTTAATCACTTAATTGGCCTCCCTGGATGTCTTTCTGATGCCCAGTCATTCAAGACATCCCATTATTCTCCGCGAAATTCAAATTTGAAATTTTACCTCCACGACAATGATAGAACTCATAACAATGGCTCAAAACTAAGTACATGGTATTCTCAAGGTCACTCACAAGAAATTCTCTTAGTGCCCAAATCAAACTCCATGTTTGTAGTAAGGATGACCCGGTCGCAGACTGCAGTTGTACTGCGCTGGAACGGGTCCAATACACAAGATACTTGGGGGTAACTTTAGATGAGGACCTTAAGTGGGATTACCATGTTTTAGAGCTAATTAAAAAACTAAAAAAGTTTCTGCATCTATTTTATAAAATTAGAGGATGCCTTAAAAAGGAAATTTTAATTATAATCTATAAGGCTCTAGTACAAAGCATCATTGGGTTCGGAATAATCGTATGGGGAGGCGCTACTCAAGCAGTTCTCAACCCTTTAAATGTGCTGCAAAAGTCGATTTTAAAAATAATTTTGAGAAAACCTCGCAGATTCCCTACTCATGAGTTGTTTTTCTGCGCTAAAGTTTTTTCTGTCCAACAATTGTACTTCAAATCTGCCCTCTCCTTCTTCCGCAAACATCCTCAATTTTTCAACTTTTCTAAGAGCTCTCCTTCCGTTTTCCGACCAACCTCCCAAGCTGTTGTCCCCATACCGAAGACCCGTCTATGGAGTACGTCTAAACATATATTCTATTGTATGCCTCTTTTGATTCGTTCTTTGCCTGATGATATGAGACTACCTTCGAATTTTACCCGCTCTGCCTTTAAAAAGAAGATATTTTCATGGCTAATATCAGTAGGATCTGAAAACTGTAATTCAATTATTTCAAGTATATATGTATCCTAATATCGGTTTTCACCCTTTGGGCCACAATTGACAAGATGAAGATCAATTTGTAAATATTAGTTTCAAGTAGCGCTTGTATAGGACAATTGTTTTTGTTACTAACGAATAACAAGTCTGTTGTGCAATAGATAACGACATTTAAGATTAGCAACTCCCCCCCAGCCGCACAGGGTCCGCCCTATGGCTGCGGAGGTATATTCCATGTAATTTATAGAAGTTTATGTATTTATGTTATTTCGGAATAAATTCTCATTCATTCATTCATCATTCATTCAATGGCGCGGCGGATTCGGTCAAGAAAATGACAATTTTGGTATGTTTTCGCCTACATGACAATGACAATGGACAATGACATAGAATGGATACACAAAATACGAGTGAAAATCTTCATTTCGGATTAAACAAATTGTCTCCTCCCTAGAGAGAAAACAAAGCTCTCGCTTCCTTCAGGTAGACTCGAAAGCAATAGAATAATTCTAGGTGTTTTGAATTCAAATGGTTCAGTTAAAAGTGGTGAGTGCAATAAGGAGCGACTGCAATGGAACCTGACCAAATAAAGCAAAGCACACGAAGATAAAGGAGACGGAAAATGAGAGAGAACTCGAATGAAAATACGGCATCCGCGACGCCAGTGTAATGACATCTTCAGCTTCGTCCAGCCAGGAAGCTGGAACCTTCTGGTCTCATTACCAACAACAGAACTGTCGTCGGACAAGACGAAAACCGGTTGCTTCCACCGATATACTTCCCTTGTACGGTCTTAAACATACAACCAACCATTAGCTACGTGCCAATAACTGACCGTTCCTTCTCCCATTAAAAGCCCTGATCCTTTCGCCATTATCGGGTTAGAGGGATTTTTCCTTCTGGTATAACATCGTCGCGAGGAGCAAGCGCCGGCCTGTCGGGCGTTCCCTTTTGAAGCGTCTCGAGCGGAGTCGACAGGCGACAAATCCCGCGTAGGGAGACTTTTCCTTTTCGAGAATCGGTTCCGATGGGTTTTTTCGCGGACTGCGAACACGGCTTTTCGTTCGGGCGAGCCCATTGACGACGTGGAAGTCGATGGAAGATCCCTCGATGCTAAATCATGTTGATGTACGGAACCTCACACGTCGTTATTCTCGATTAGAAGAAGATTTCCCCGTGGAAATGTTGGGTAAGGATCGAATTACCACATTACTATGGCCACAATGATCACTAGTGTCAATGGAAGACATTAGCTTTCAAGCTATCAATCAAGTGAGATTAATTTCCTCAGCAATCTCGTTCAACACCAGAAAATGTATGAGCGCAACCTCCTTTTTTCTGCTACCTCACCACCAAAGGCAGGAAACCTAGGTGAGAGATTTTTTGGACATCGAAATCAAAATAATTGCTTTTTGCGTTTCAGAGCAAGCATGGAATTTTACCAAGTTTCTGACTTACCAAGTTAAGGGGCCTCTTTTAGGCTGGGAAGCTGGATGAGACATGCAAAAAACCGGCATATTTCTTACACTTCAAAATTTAAATGTTTACTTTCGCCTGTTGCTCTTGTTAGCCCGCTGATCAATTTTGGTTTCATGTCTGTTCGTAACAACTCTTTGCGTTTACCTAACAAGTTTTAGTGCAATTTCGATGATATTTCCGTGAAAAGAGCAGATGAGCTGCTACGCATTATTATTCATGAGCATATGCAAACTATACTGTTGATAAGATAATCCGAGAGCAATGAAATTCTAGGAGACCATATAAAAGCTAACCTGTAAAATCTTCCAAATTGCATTGCAATTGACTAAAACATAGTAACAGACAGAACACACTTCTATAACGGACTCAAAGATACGGAGTTGATCAGCTAACTCTAAAATGCAAGTATAAATTTTGACTTTTGAGCATAAATTGCCATATGATTCTTACAGTTGATGCAGCTAAATCGGACGGTTGTTTGGGAGTATCCGAACTAACATCGCGTGGGGTGAGGAAATTAACGGATTGACTACGGAAAGGAACCTCTGGATTGACTACGGAAGGAAGTGGCTCTGATGTCAAGAGGTAGAAGATCCAGGAGGCTTGAGACCGACAATGCCCGTACCCTAGAAGTGGGTGCAGAAAAAGGGAAACTGCTAAGCATACTATCCAAGCATGCAGTAGACCATGTTCGGTATGACATAAGTGCATTCTTGACCACTTTGTTACGTACAGATAATAGAAGCATTGGGAAGTCGGGATGTGATGCGTACGAGAGTAAGGGGGAAGAGGTTATAGGCTAGACCTTGCTGAGTTAGATCATTGATCCAGGTTGCATCTGGCTTTAAATGGCACCAGTTGAGTTGTAAACTTAAGCGAAAGATGATGGAAGACGGCATCAATGAGGCTGTGGATGTTGAAACCTCATCAGGTCAAGTGGCAGTGAGAACTATCACATGGAGGGGAATTAGCTATGAGCGATCTTCCCAAGGATGAAAGAAAATGAGTTTTTCAGACTTGATTTTGTGTTGGGTAGTGAATTGTGTGTTAAACTGTAGTGGATTCATTTGTTCTTCGTTTGGCCGAGCGGGAGTTTGATGGCAATTCCAATCTTCTAAGGAAGTGAATTGTTTTTCCTCTCCCCACCCTCCCCCCTCCCCACCACCCCCAAGATATTAGAAAGACTAAGTATACAGTGTCATGTATACTGGAAGTTTTCAATTTATATTGTAAAAGTATGTTATCTTGTATTATGTTAAAATAATATAAAATTCTGTTACTGATTAGGTAGTGGCTCTAAAACGCAAAAAGATGGATTTTGATTTCGGAGGGCACTACTTTTTTCGATCTCTTGCATCAACTGTTTCATTTGAATAATAATATAAACATTTCAAATGTGGCTTTGCAATATTAATAATGACATCATTATAATCATCGTCCAGTCACTTCAAGGAGTATGTTGCTGAGTCCAGAATCTGGCTGTGCCACCAGAAGGCGTTTCTCCTACCGCAACACAAAGCTTTCTGGCCTTCGGTAGTGAGGAATGAAAATATACCCACGGGCTAGTTTATTCGTTCATAAAATCTTTACGCATGGAACTCCACTTATCAACAGAGTTTTACTATACATTCTCTGCTTTCCTAAACTAGGTTGTTCCGATCCATTTATTAGACAAATCCCATTGGTTCGAGACCGCCTGAATGCCGGCCACGTTAGAAAGAAATTCTTCTGAATTCCCGCGCAACTATTTTGGGCTAACTTTTTTTTTGTCTAATTTATTCCCTTTTTTTCTCTCTCTCGCGCGGGCGGTGATTCTTTAAATGGAGAGAGAGGAAACGTCTCGGGTATATCATTTCTCTATTTTATTTTCTTCTGACGAGAGCCTTATTGCCTTTGAGGAGGGAGAAGACGAAGCATTTTTTAATTTCTATTTCTGGGCGGCTGTGATCATTGCCAGTGTTATGTAAACAGTTCTTGAACGAGAAAGAGCATCAACATTTTTAAGAATAAGTTGCCGACTTACGACTAACTTTAAAGGGCCAGTGCCAAATCTCATTGTCACATTCGACGATAGGTCTAGCTCCGTTTACGTTTAATAACGGGTTAATTGCCGGATATTGGAGTTTGCGGTCTTATCTGTCATAAAGGAAGAAGAGCCGATATAAGAAGAAATTGTGTGTGATGTCTTCCCTTCTCAATAATGAATTTCTCAAATTTCCCATTCACGGACTGTAGTTTTTATTGAAGCAGGGTTGTAAAACAAACCATAATTCTGGTAAACTATTTTAGAATGTCATCGTCATAAACAGATTCATATTGCTGAAAGGTGTACTTCAACTACAATTATTGATTCAAATCGTTAATTAATAATGATTTTGTCTGAACGGCTGTAATCCACCTTGCTTTACACATAAGGAACAATTGACGAGGTTCCATAGACACTTAGGGC
The DNA here is from genome assembly GCA_031894815.1 of Creontiades dilutus. Classification (NCBI taxonomy): domain Eukaryota; kingdom Metazoa; phylum Arthropoda; class Insecta; order Hemiptera; family Miridae; genus Creontiades; species Creontiades dilutus. The sequence continues at coordinate 475,335 of JAVIWC010008875.1, read as the reverse complement.
GATGGTTTGGTCATTTCATTCGGAAACGAGTGGATTTGAGCAGACGAAAAAATCCTGATATTTGTAAAAGTGGTATGTATTTTCCATTAGCATACTTACAAATATCGGTTAGATAATCTTACGTTGTAAGTATTAAGTGGAAATCTCAGCTCGTAGAAGTTGGTAACATTCTCGCTACTATCTTCTAAATAGAGATGTCACCGATTGCTGATAAAGTCCAGGTTTTCTGAATATCCAGGTGATGCTGATGCTGCAACAAAATGCTGTGCAAAATGCAAAAATATCTGCAGCATTCTGCATGCCCTAGCAATTTTTTTACCCGTCGATATCGAACGCAGATGATGGCTGTAACACATTGCTGACCCCGAGCATGAAAACATCGCGATTCCAGTCCGCTTCCAAATTCGGTTGAAAACGCCATCAGAATCGGATGAAAACTGTATCCATTAAGCTGGATGCAAGAGTTTGGGGACATTTGAAAAGACACGAAAAGATGTTCAAAAAGGACTTAAATATGAAACTCAAGTGAAAATTTTAATTTTGGACAACACATTTTTATCCTTTCCCACAAGAATATTCAAGAATATCCTCTTTCCCAAAAAACAAGCAGAGTAGGTACAGTTTATTGAAAGTGAAAGCAATGCTGGCGACAGCATAGGTATCCCACTTCAGTAGAACGATTTCCAGCGAATTTTCATAATTCAACTTGAGCTTTTTAACTTGTATCATGTTTCACCGTTGGGTTGGGTGCAAGAAAATTAAGCGCGAGCCTCCATGAAGTACTAAATTTTGCTCCCCTAATGCTGTCTACGCGTTTTACAACATGAAGCTGCAACTTATTATGAAGACCTATGACGGCGCTTATCTGACGGTGGCCCCGGATCTGATTGGATCTTGCAGCTTTCCCTTCGACAGCTTTTTCGTGCTTGTAATTAAAAAACCCAGAATACAACTCGCATTTCTTATACAACCCATAGTACATATCACTTTGTCTTTATCGCTAATGTAAAACTTGGAAAATAGGCCATTTTCTCGGTTGATGTGAGTGAGAACACGTTGGCAACAGTTCTCCAGGATTCTGCATGAGGTAATACTCAGAAAGCACTAATTTTAATAATGACGTCAAAATTCGATAATGACTTGACCTAGGTTGGTTTTATTCGATTTAGCGTGCAAATGTGCATTGAAAATTGCACCTTAACAGAGACCATCTTGGTGTAAAAGAATACCTACAATCCCTTGACGTCTTTCATTTCCAATGAGTCCAACCTAAGAACAGCTTGTCTGGAACAAACACATCGATTATTTCCGTTTGACATCAGAACAAAGAGTTCAGTTCCCTTGATGGTATCAAGGTGTCTCGATCAATCACCAATTACCGCGAGCTTCGAACGAACCCGTCAGATTAGCTAATGTCATTTTGACGAGCTCTGGACTTCGTTTGAATAGGACTCCACTACCTCCTTAACGAAGATATTGTGTGGTAGGGTTGCTATCGCGACATAAAGAGTCACTGATAGTCAAGTGCATTAGTGGTTAAAGGTTTTAAAACAGTCCACTCAATTGGATGAAGGGCATATTTTATCCATATGTTCCATCGTACAAAAAAATTCTCAAAATATTGCTGGAATTTAAAAAAAAAAAAATTACTACATATGAAAACTACCAAAAACATTTTAGATCTGAACATGTATGGATTCGTGTACTCCACTGCATTTGTAACAAGTTTAATTTCTACGGTTTTTATCAGATGTTGATGGTACTTACAGCAGTTGTGAAAGTTTAAGCTGTGCTTCGGCCCTATCACATTCATAATTCAACAATTGATACTTTTTATTGCTCTTGCGCAGAGTTAACATCCACCGAGCCTCTCACGGAATAAACGATCTCGTTCAAAGGCTAGTTCAGTAATGAAATGTTTGGCTTTCACATGAGTCTCGTTGTGTGACTGACAGCCATAAGCTCCAGACATAAGCTGAGCATAAGCATGAGCTATGCGCGTTAGCATATCCAACTGCTGCATTGTTTTGTTCAGTTTCAACTTCATTGTTTACTGTATGTTACTTGTTTTATAAATAACATAGTGAATTCGGCAAAACTGTTTTTCAGTAGATTTTACGAAACTTAATTGGATAGCTGACTAAATTGGGGTTGTCCAAAGTGGAGTGAGAACAGAGAAAATCGAAACCAAGTTTCCTGCAGTGGCTGTAGTTTTCCTCTCCCTTCGAGAACATGGAAGCGATATGTCTTGTTCTTCGATTAGGTTCAAATGGATATTTCAGCGTTTTATCGAGGCCAAACAAGATCAAGCTAAAGATGGAAGGAAATTCAAGGCACTGTTCAATGGAGCAGGTGAAGAAGCTAACGTCGTGTTCGATTCGTTCAACATCGCCGATGACCATAAGAGTGATCAAAAAGAAGTTACAAACTGATTTGATGCTCATTACGAACCCAAGAATAGTTGTACAAACCAGCAACACTTTTACTTGGTGTTTCTGGGCTTAGCTGTGTTTTTCCCTTGTATGATCTTATCATAAGTCAGTAAATCAAGTAACAAGAATCAAGCCGTTGTAACAATGTTATAAAGGACCGAATGGTTCACTTTTTACGATCGTGTATACATAACATTGGAATGATCGGGTTGCATGTTACGTCATTCATGTGACATGACGTTTGCGAGGGTTGTGCGTATTTTAAAAGTAATTTTCGGACAAGTAACAATAAAATTCGACTATCGAACGTCGGAAAAGGTTGAGCATGGGAAATTCGTCAATAAAGCCTAAATTTAAACACACTTTATTCAAATTTAGGGTTCCTAAAGCCCATTCTGAAGAATGATCAGACAAGTATTCAGTGTTTTGATGAATAGAACCCACAAAAACGTTTGAGGGCAAAACTGGACCCAATCACTGTAAAGCCCGCTTGTTAGTTGGTAAACTAGAAATTCAAGAATGTTTTTAGTCTTCTACTGAGTATAACATATGATGTACCTATCGATCACTAGATTGCATGAAATACATCAAAACTGTGGAGGTATTATTTGTGTCTTATTCAATTTATTTACAACATTATACATAGATATTAACGCGAACATACTAAAACGTCCCTAGAAACACGCGAGAACACCGTGGTGAGCGTGTCGCTTGTTCAATTGTAATCTGGGATACGCTCCGACGTTGATGATAACTATTGGCGTCGACTCCTTGACATAGCCTTTATCTATTGTATGGGAAATGAAATATGTCTTTTTTGTCCGACCATTTGCGTTTTTATCGACAAAAACCCATATTTGAGTCAGATTGATTCAGATTTATCAACAGTGCGTTGGAAGATGTTAATATTCCCAGGTTAAGATCATTTAAAACATGATGGAGATGAGGAAGCTTAGCACACCCAATGGCTAACAATTATTGTTTCGTTCTAAAATAAATAATGAGAATATTGTTGGAAAAGTCAACTTTAGATTGAACCGACAAAGTGAAACTCCACCTAACATAGCATACGAAGATCAATTAATTTTTATCGCTCCAATATCTGAAAGGATCAGTTATCTGACGCCAATTAATGATCGAACTTGATTAAAAACTGTGATAATTAATGGAAAGATTGAGATCAATTCATTTTAGCGCAAGGGCGTGAATGGTAAGCCGGTTCGATACGGATACTACCCAATTTTATTAGTTTTTTTATGTTTAAATTCTCGTAAAGTGTCGGGAGAAGATCTAGATAAGAGCGAGATGAAAAAATACGCCGACAGATGAGTGTAAATTGACGTTGAAGGGAGCGGTTGATAGTATATAGCGTCGTAATAGAAAGTTCTTATCCGCAGCGGCGATCTGTATGCTTTTCAAAAGAAGTAGTTAAACGGTGGCCCGAATGGGGGATGTTTATCTCAATTAAACGAAAAAACATACCACAAGAGCGTTTTCCTGACTGTTATGAACGCAGTATAGTTACCGAGTTACACTAAACTAGCTGATCTGAATATTTATTATTTTTATGGGATGCTCCTTGTAATAAAGTTAAGATATATTAGTTTAATTCAGGTGGAAGTTTACTGTCTTCCAGAAAAACAAGAGGTGCAAACGATATGGATGAAAATAATGGGGGATTCGGCTGGCTGCCATAGTATTCAGTAATGGATATGGATTATTGGATGTCGATGTGGATGGGGCAATGAGCTGATAATGGGTGGGAATGTAGTCGATAATGGATCCTTAACGGGCAATTACGGGATAGGAATTAATATTGATAAGTATGAAAATAATGGGGGCTTCCACTGGGTGTCATAGAAATCAACAATGGATATGGATGAAAGGATATAGATGTCGATGACGACAATAATTGTAAATTATTTGCAATGGGTCGCTAATGGTTGGGACTGTGGTCGATGATGGGTCGATGATTGAAAATATTAGGACAGCGAAGGATATCGGTATTGATGAAAACAACGGGGACTTCCACTGGGTTTGATAGAGATCAACAATGGATATGGACGAATAGATATCAATATGGATGTCGATGATGGTCAATGGGCAATGGGTGCCCATGTGGTCGACCATCGGTCGATTGACAGGAAATAATAGGATATCACTATGGATGAAAATAATGAGGGCTTCCAATGGCTGTCACACTGATGTTGTCGGCCTATGAGTTTCAATGCCTCTTTGAGTGTAAGTCCTGAGGTGGCTACTCACCAAATTGTAGTTTCGTGCAATCAATAATGTAGAAATTAGCTGGTGAAGCCACTCAGCTGAGTCCTAAGGAAGCTACATACGGAATTGCAGTTTCATACGACTAACAAGATGGAAATTCGCTGTAGGAGCAACTGAGGTGATATACATCTTAGCTGCTCTGAGCTTCAACAACTTCAATAACGTGTCAACTTTCAATAAATCAGCCAATTTCAACGAGCTGTCAACCCGTGGGCCGAACAAGGTTTTGAACTGGTCGCCTGAGGGTCGTAGGAGAAGAGGTCGCCCAGTGCTATGCAAAGACGTTACCTAGAAGATGAGCAGTGGCAAGACCGCAGATCCTGGCGTCAGGCTGTTAGAGGCAACCCCTGACAATGGGTAAAAGTAAGGTGAACGATTTTAGTTACCATGTTTTAGTTTTTTGCCAGCACGTCAAACTTTTTCGGGTTGAGAAAAAAAATAACGAAATACAATTTTTTCGTATCAAGACTCAAACCTACTTTCAAGCTCAAAGTCAAAAGTCTGCCCACTGGGATGTGGCACATAACATCCTCGTGTCTAAAGTACGAATGTGCAGAGCATTCAAATGTTTTAAATAATCTTGTAAGTTTTCACAGCCCATCCTGGCATATATACTCATCTACCTCAAAAGTTTGAAAGAAATCCGACCAGTAGGTCATGAGAAATCAACGTTACAAACTCCGGTTTATGCACGGGTATAGTCCAAGTAGAACTTCTATTTCCAATCCTTTTTAGGCGAGACTTCACGGAAGAACGTAAAGCTTTTCAAACCTTTACATTCGATTCGAGGGAATTTAACTATACACCTGCTTTGATAGACTTCTGTATACGTCACTGGCTATTTCTGCCAGGAAGTGTGCTTTGGAACTGTGTAGCCTCGACAGTCTGTTCTACGTTAACCAATTTGATAGAGTTCACTGTCGGTTTTTGTGGTATGCTGCAGTCAAGTTCAACATTGCTACGCTCATGAATTCCGCAGAAACCTGAATACTGTACATCAACGGTTTGAATTGTGAGCAATCACCATTCCTTATTTCATTTTAAGAATTTGGATTACCCTTTAAATGGTATAAATAAGTAAATACAATAAAATTAAAAGGTCCAAATGTACCAATTCGGTCCCTTTTCATAACCATAAGATACACAAAGTAGTGACACCTTCAGTGGATTCACGCAAACAACGTCATGTACAGGCAATATGAAGAAACTGTCAAAGGAAGGCTAGGTCTGCAATAAAATGTAGGCACGAGAAGAAAACCACGATGTCGTTATATTTTTACGACTGTGCAAGTCTTCTCAGTGGGTTTCCTTCAACTGTGGAAACAAACGCCGGATATGGTGCCTGGCCGATGGATTTGGATTTTTTAAATCAACTCTATTACTCGTATTGGTTGGAAGCAATAAAAGTTAGATTGTCATAAAAGATGAACCGTCGGAAAATGCGGAAGGACGAAGAAGTTTCGAGTCCGTCTTGGATGGAAAGGCCTTACACGGCTTGGAGACGAGCATCAACGCGACAATTATTACTTGTTACTCATGCTGGAGACAGCATTTTCGGATTTCGCAATTTAAACACATTAAAGCTGTCGTTAACACGCGTGCAAAAATAGTGATCGTAAAACTTATGAATAGTTCATGAGTAATCTTAAAAACCTCAGACGGTTCCACTCAGAACACTACTTTTTTCCCCCAGAAAAGCAAGGTACAGTAATGATACAAAACTCCATGGAATGGGAAATTTGAAATTCTCAGTTTTTTGCGGAAAAGGTTTGATTTAGCAAGTTTTTGGAATTACCGAAGGAGTTTTTCGAATAAGCAGTTACTCATTGACTCTCCATAGAAGGAGACATTTCTTGAAGCTGGTATGTTATCGCTATGGTTTGTGCGCTAGAATAAATCTGTTATTCCTCGAATCGAATCAGATTCTACAAATACAACAAATTCTCGTATACGTTTGACAACAACTTTAGAATTCGTCAGTTTTGTCAAAAAATTTTAAATAGGTGTCATTAACATTCATATTACAATATGTTTGACAAAAACGTTGAAATAAGCCAGTTTTTTTTTCAAACTGGGGAGTTTTCGGCAGACACATTCTTGCCGGGAATTTTTTGACAAAAACAATTCAACTGTCAACTACAGTCAAAGACGTACAAATGAGAGAGTTTTCTACGGATAAAAATATTGAAAGATTTTTGACAAAAACGTTTAAATTTACCATTTTTCCTAGAAAAGAAACGTTCGAATGTAAATAGATCACAAAAATACGTTTTACAACAACTTTAAAATCGGTCAGATTTGTCAAAAACGTTTAAATAAGTGAGTTTTCGTAAAAACAAAAAAACATTAATATTACAACATTTTTGATAAAAACGTTCTAATTAGCCAGTTTTTGTTCAAATGGGTGAGTTTTAGACAGAAACATTCGTTTTAGGAAGTTTTTGGCAGAAACAATCAAACTGCCAACTACAGTCAAGAACCCAAAATACATTTTGAAAGGTTTTTGTCAAAAACGTCAAAATTTGCCATTTTTTCAAAACAATGTTTAAATGTGTGGGTTTTTGACAGAAACATTCTCAGTAGAAAGTTTTCAAAAAACGTTCAGTTTTTTTTTTGGTATCAGGGAGTTTTCGTCACAATTATCATGTCAGAAAGTTTTTGTCGAATAGTTTCTGTTTTTATTGTTTCCGTACTAAACATCCAAATGAGAGCGTGAATTTAATCGACAAAAATATTAACGTTACAAAATTTCAGAAAAAAAAAACGTTTAAATTCACCGATTTTTGTCAAAAACGATCAAATGAATGAGTTTCTACAAAAACATTCGTACCGAAGTTTCTGGAAAAAATGATAAAACTACCCAGTTTTTGTCAAAACGTTGAATTCAATAAAAGTAGTTACTATTAATTTGTCAGTTTTCGTCTTCAACGTTCAAATGGAAGAGTGTTAAAATAACAATATCCTTAGAATCAGGTGTTGGACACCAACACACGAACTGACTAGTTTTTGTACTAAACGTCCAAGATGAGTAATATTATTCAACAAAAACATTTATATTACAGGATTTTTGACAAAAACATACAAATCGTCCAGTTGTGTCCAAAAATATTCAAATAAGAGAGTTCTCTCCAAAAACATTAATACAGAAGGTTCTGTTAGCATTTCATCTGGTTAATTACTTGAACCACTTATAGCAAAAATGTTCAATTGAATCGTTTTTTATAAAAACGCTAAAACTGTCCCTTTGAAGATTAATTTTTTTTTTTTTTTTTTTTTTTTTTTTTTTTCAAATTATTTGAAATTGGTTTTATGGTTGTGTTTTGAGGATGGGTTTTCTCTGTATCAAAAATATTCTCCCACTTGTAGGACCTTTTTTCCAAGATATTTTCTGCATCAAGTCCCACACGGGACAGAACAAATCGACTTTTAATAACACGTTTTCAAGATTTATCGTTCCTGGTTTAGTAAAAGCTTAAAATGATGAACAATACCATGATAAAATAAGTGTAAGTGATAACTGTTCGGATTCTACTTTCTTCTGAAAATCTCGATTTTCAGTTTAAACTCAGCCTTCACTTGTTCTTGTATTTCTAAATCAACTTACTTGTTTGCAACCCATAAAAAGAACAAAATGATTAATAACGGCCGTAGCTTCAAACGGATATACGATAGTTGACACTATAAATTTAATTCTGAAACCCCTTTTTTGAATGAAACCGCTCGACGCCCTCTACGGCAAACCTACATAAAATGAAAAGATCATAATTAATAAAATATATGAATATGCTAATTCGTTTAATGAAGTAATATGTAAACATGACGTGCCGTCCGGGCAATAGATTTTCTGGTTGGCCAATAAATCGAATTCGCAGCAGGCAGTGAATTCATTGATCTCCGATTTCGCAGAATAAATTTTTGCCAGAGCGACTAATTTATCGTTTGGTATTCACCTTCATTTTCTCTCGTACTTTTCGAGTTTTGAGGGAGTCTGATTCAGAAGAGGAAAAACCGCTGTAATTTTATACTCAAAGGCTCATTATTTCTGTATTTAGATAGACTTTCCGAGCGGATTCCTGGTGTAAAATTATAAAACGTTCCCTATGGAACAATTTCGTTTAATGTTCCATCCACACGACAGTTAATCCACACAATTCCCTGAAGATTTCAACTGTAGAAATCAAGTTGTTGCAAGGGTTTGAGTACTCACGACAGACGGATACGAAAACGCAAATTGTTCATAATGGTCTATTTGCCGAGTTCACCGAAAATCCCAAACCATGGTAGAAGTAGATCATTGTTTTACGGAACCAGAGATTTGGACGTTGGTTAAAAACCAATGGATTTCAAGAATGTAATCAATGGATACACTGTTGTCAGTAAACACGGATCTAGAGCATTTTCATAGAATGCCGATTTAAAGTTAAAACAAGGGTCCTACACTATAGGATCCTGGAACGATGATTATTTTTTCAAGATTCGTTCCTGGACTCGATCCTCTACATGACTCGTTCCTTCAGAGTCGTTCATTCCGTTCAATATATGTTGTGCCTTTGAGTGTCACCTTCAGGTTTGTACTTTGAATTATCATATCACTGTTCGCATGTTCAAAATTGCAGAACAGTGGCGCTAGATAGATTTCAAGTTTGCTCATGAGCAGAGTGAAGTATTGATTTCTGAGCGATGAAAGTCATAGGAATCATCCACAACTAATCCACACATTCCCCGAAAATGTCCACTGTAATTTTTACCTTGTAACAAGGATTTGCGAGCCCACTAACGGGTTTGAGAGGTGTGATCAATAGTTACGTTGTTATCAGTAAACATCGATTTACTGCTTTTCTATGAAATCCCGATTTAAAGTTTGGACAAAAGTGGATGGATGTACACTGTAGGATCCTGGGACGACTACTTCTTTTTTCGGGTTCGTTCCTGAGCTCGGTGCTCTGGAGGAGTCGTTCTTTTGTACTCGTTCGTTCCGAAATCCCCCATCACTAGTTCAATATATCCTGCGTCTTTGTTTATTACTTTCAAGTTTGTATTTTGTTTTACCATATTACTGTTATTGATATGCTTCATTCATAACTCCAATCGTCCAAGCTGTTTGGATCTACCTATATGGACTCCAAAAGCGACGCTTACGGTGAAATATAGGCCCTGCGGTTAGTTTCACCGCCGCTACTCGGGCTCTTCCACGCTGAATCGGGAGCGGTATGAGTGGGCGGGCGACCCATGAATCTCCCCGGCTTTCTTTCAAAAACGAAGGTAGCCGTTTCTGACGGCCGAGTTCCGGCAAAAGAAGGGAATCTCGGAAATCTGCATAGGGGACGGAGATGACCAGGGGGAGCCTCGCCGAATGCCCACGTGCGGCAATTACACCGCAGGATGGTCCGGTTCACCCACGGGCCCCGTACCGGCTTCCCGGCCTTCTGACCATGTACGGACCCGGATTAGTTGAAGTCCGACGCCTACGGAACCCTTAGAGCTTATGCCCACAGGTTTTTTTTTCCTTTAATTTTTCATTTTATTTCGAACCCTTTTTGCTCTATAAAATATCCCTCCTTTAACGGCACTCAACAAATCATTTTTAGCGTTGTTTTGTTTCAATGTGAATATTCATCGGTTGAGGTTGGTAGTATGGGAGAAGCCCATAAAAGCGGTCAAGGAACATACAGCGCGAATTATGGAACGAGGTAAGACATAAAATCAAACACAGCAAAAACAAACAAATAGTAAGCTAGTAGAGTTCATAGAGTATGGAATCCCTGTTATTCTTATTACTGACTGCGTAAGACACAAGGGTAGCATCGGACCCCACTACGCGAAAAAGTCCAAATGCCCTACAACAAAAGGCCATGGAATCTTGCTGAATTCCATGTGTGGCATTTCTGAGTTGAATTTCAATGTTTTCCATTACGAATTCTAAATTTCTGAAGGATTTTATAAGTAGACATCAAATAGGATGAAATAAAAAGTCTTGCTGATTGAGTAGATGTGGGTGAATTCATTAGTTAGGTATGTGAGGGTATTTTACAGTTCAATGCAGGCCAATCCCATCGCCTGCCTGTGAATGTGGTGACATCATATCCAAGAATAACTAGAGTCAAAAGGGCAGACGTGTGTACGTAAAGAAGAGATACACTTACTTATAGCTTTTGTATGCCATTTGACTATGGTTGGCATTTGAATATTGGGTAGTGAAGCGAGTGGTACTCAAGTGTTTACAAAACCCTCAACTAGCACCACAACTCAATACAGCGACATTTTCCACTATCTTAATTCTTCACTGATCCAGTACACATCAGACAGAGGGGAACAGGTTGTCCGAGCGAGCTAAGGCATCAGTCCTTCGGCTGTTTACTTTCAGTGGGAGTACTGATTAGCCTGGTTCGAATCTGACAGGCACCAATGATTAGGGGCAAAATCCTACCAAGCGTTGTATACCTGTCTTGTCGTTAGACAGTTCACCTTTGATCTCGATATCTCGTGAATCCAAATCGCTCCCAACCCAGGGGCGTGAGTCAATGGGAAGCCACGAGCGAAATCGTCAGACCTAGTTCCGATCCTCTCTAGAGGACGGCTGGCGACGTCCGCGATACCTCCGGGTAGTCGGACGAAAATCCAAGGTGAAATTCCTTGTTTACTTTACTCTACTTACTTTTACTTAGTATTCCGTATATCTGTTGTTGTAATTCGAATGTTGTTCAGAGAAACGAGAGCTACTCAAGTGTTTACAAAACCCTCACCTAGCACCACAACTCAATGCAGTGACATTTTCCACTATCTTAATTCTTCACTGATCCAGTACACATCAGACTAACTCACAAGAAATGTAAAAAGGCTTAGATATTTCCCTTCAAATTTTTCTTCATTTGTTTTGTACTTTCTACAAATTTGTAACATTTAGGGGGTTGAGACATCAGATCCACAAATGACTGAAGTCTAACACGCGGACATGGTGTACATAACGAAGGAATTCCCAAATAACACATTAACGCTATATACGTATTGTTTGCAGTTGAATGTTGAATACTTAAGTGGTAAGTACCCAAGGGATAGGAATTTTCTCTTTTCAAATTTTTCTTCATTTCGAAGCTCTAATTCGCCCCATTTTTATTCCGGCAAAAAATAAGGCCGCCATTCAGCCTTAGAGTGGAGCGAAATAAATGAGGTCTCCATTTGTCTAAAGAGTCGGCATAAGTATATCTTGGCTAACAGGCAAAATGAATCTTCCTAACACGAAGCTGGTGGGCTGACGAGGTTATTTCAAACCGCATGACGACAGTGAAAACACCGAAATTCCTCCTGTAACCTCCTTAAATCATATGGATTAGATGTTTTATTTATAAAGAGAATCGTGACATGACTCCTAACACTTTACTTTGCTTCAGTAACTTCGTTTTATGGGTCATTTAGTCCAGTACATTGTACATTGGTTAGCGAAAGTTGAGAGGTCTAAGGTAAACTAACATAAAAGCTCGTGGACAATTTTCTGGATCTCTCCTAATACTTACATGGACTCGTGGGTTATAAACTGGATAATTGATGTCATGTTTTTTTGAAACAAAGAAAGTGTGTGGGTGCAACTATTGATTTTTTAAATGATGTTGGTAAGGATGTATTTCTACCACCAAGGAACGACTTATGCAAGGAAATTCATGTTTCCAGGGTTGGTTGTATTTGAGAAAGGAAAATATTGAAGTACTGTGGGTTGATTAGGAAAGAAATTAGCCTCAGAAGTCAGCCAGCTGTCATCTTATCTGATGTCTTAACTTCTAATTTAATTGCAGATATCCCAAAGGAGTTTCAGTTCAATCCTCAGCACAAAAAATCATATTTTTTACTGCCTGCCATGTACGATACTGGTACAACATTGGATGAAAGTTCATACTTTTTTGAGCATGTGTTGAAAACATATTTTAGAATCTAACGAAGGAAACATTATGTAGGCGAAGACCCACAACTACGGCAATGAATAGTTGAAGAGAACATAGGCCAATATTAGCGACACAGTAGCATTAGGTCTAAGTGGTTGATACGGATAGGATGCCAACTCTCTGAGCAAGAGATGCAGATGCTATGCAGTCCTTTTGTGAGAATCTTTCGTCTTACAGACCATGAAGTAGTAGGAAGTAGACGGTTAAGAGTTACTCACGGACGTCGTTTGGATTTTGGGCCACCTGGGCCGATATGGGAGGGCACCAGAGATTCCTGGAAGGGGCCTCCAAAAATACAAGGGTAATGTAAGTATCCCACAAGAAACGGGATTGAATTGTTGAGTGCAACAAGATTGCCAAAGCTCCGTAGCAGAGAAGACTTGGACTGGGTCTTGGACTGATTGGACTGCTACAGTATGCACAAGAGGCAGCAGATATTAGAGAAACGAGCCTCCAAAAATACATACTTTAGGTTTCTTCAAATACAGGTTTCAATTATTGAGGGGAACATAAGAGACACAGCTGCATAGCAGAGGAGACATGGGCTAGCCCAATATTGGAACCAACACACATGAAACAGCAACATTTCTGGAAGGAGCTTCCAAAAATACATAATACAGGTGCTAAAATAGGAATGAATAATTAAGTGGAATAAGAGCGTGACAGTTACTTAGCGGAGTAGAATTGTACTGTTTCTTGGAGCAACTTGACCAGTATTGGAGGCAAGTATATAAGAGACACCAGCATTGCCGGAAGGACCCACCAAAACATTTTACACGAGACAAGTTGAACTACTATCATTGAGTAGGTTGGCACAGCCACAGTGGAGTTCAGCACCTACTCGAGTGCAGAATTGTCTGCTCTGTATGTGCTAAGAGGATTCGTTTCTCTCCTGCAAAGATCTAAGTTTGATGGACGTATGTACTGCTTTCAAAGAGATAGAAGATTGTTCATCAAAGATTGTAGAAACAATCAATTGTTTTAGGTCTAATGATTTTACTGGAAGCACCCAATGATCTGATCTGGCCTCAATCTCACCCAAAGCACATCCTTCTAGTGTATGTCGCATATAGGTCCGACTTCTTACCTCAAGATGAGTCACAATTGGATTAACGATTCTCACGACCAAACTGAATCAAACGGAAAACACCAGGAATAATTTTAGAATACCTATCCACCCCATCCCTCTCCAAACATTTTGTTTGAGATTCCAACACTTTTACGATAACCGATAAAGCTCTTGTCACTTCAGCGGTTATTTTAAGAACCAAAAGCTATTCGACGGCTTAAATTAACATCCCGATCCTAACCTAATCTCTATTAATATACATGAAGTCCCCTTATCCGTCGGAGGAGAGAGATTGGTTGGAAAGTGCAAAAACATCTCATAATGTAGTACATTTCACAATTAACACTGCATATATGACAAACTTATTATTAGAAGCGCGAAGTTTTCTCGGATAGTTAAGAAATATGCAGCCGATAAAGTCGGTATTATAATGGAAGCGATAACGGGATCTAATTTATGGCATCACCCCGTGGTTTAATACGGACTTGAGCCCGCTGAGTGGAACTTATTGAATAAAATGATAATGAAACACCTGGTCACGGCCTGATGAATGATGTATTGCCTTCTTTTGGCATCAACGTGAGGGTATATCTTTTAGATAGCTTTGGGATTAGTTGGAAATTAATGGTTCATTATGAGAATGGCAGATCATAAACTGCTATGAATGACATTACGTGTATTGTGAAATGCAGATAGTTTTAAATTAATTCAGGCTTAGGATACTTTGTACAAACAATACAGTAAGATATCCAATACGCAAGCTTGTGAGTGTGGTACATTCTCTTGCTAATGTATCTTCTTTTACATTTAAAACGTTTAGGTAACATGAACGTGAAGATGATCAAAGTATTTCTATAAACGATATAATATGTATGCTTGTTATGACGGCTCGCGGTTCCCTCCGACATCAACAGGGCCGCGGAGAGAGAATTCGGGACCAGGGTCGAAATTCCGGGCTTTGAGGAAAATGCCGGGCCCCCTTAAAGAAAAAAAGCGTCTACTACGACTAACCATAACCGAAAATTGAGAATTATTGAGTTCTACAGTTTTGTATGTGTATATTTATTAATTCTGTATTAATGCATCCAAACCAAATTAAAATTAAACGAGGGAGCTACTAAAATTTCAAACGACCGAAAATCTGGGCCACCTTACGAAGGCCGGCCCGGGGCCACGGGTCCAGTGCCTCCCCTTCTTATGGGGTTGTACATTAACGCCTTCAAACGTTGAGTCGACATGTATTCCGGGTGTGTTCCGTCAATTCTATTGCGGATGGAATAATGATACTAACTTGTTGATAAGAGAGTATCCTAGAAATTTGACCGGGAGCAGACCACGAGAAACTGAGAAAATGGTGCTCGGTGAATTTTACGTTTTAGTAAGCGAGAATGAAGTAGCTAGTATTTTTTGAGCGATGAAATGCATAGGGGACCATCCCTAGAGTAAACTACACATTCCTGTACAATTTCATCGAAATCGGACGAAAACTGTAAAAAATTAGAATTATTATAAGGATTTTAATTTCGCGCATGCACAGCACCTACTAATAATGGTGTATCGTAGGAATTGGTATATCATTAGACTGTTTTCAACAAACACTTTCCAATTTTGAACGAAATCGGGACGCTATAACCTGCGAATTTGATGTTTAGTGAGCTGATTGATGATTAGGTTTGATATCGCTCAACTTAAGAGGTTTGTTGGAACACGAATATTTCAATACCCCACACGATCTTGTCATTTTTCGCTTCACCGTAATATAATATTTCCTCCAACCATAGCAACCAGCTATGGAACCCTAAGAATATTTTAAACACTTAAATATTTTGTACATTCACGTTACCCCACATCCTGGGGTGCGTGTACTCAGGATCATCAAAACTTTCGCCAGGATTCATATAACCTGTGGGGGTGCAATTAACTATTCAATCCTAGATTTCCAATGTTGGATTCTTTGGTCCAATAGGATTTCTGAGTTGGTTGAAGAAAGGACGTGCTTGATTTGTGTAAAAATTTATGTTCACATTTTCAGATTGTCACTATTTTTTCATCATTCAAAACACCTCAAATAATTATTCCATTACCTCGAACTGCAGTAGACACATATATTATTTTTTGTGATTAAGAATTGAGTTTATCCGTTTCCTGTATAAAAAGCATGTTTTTTGCTCTCATTCCTCCTCCATGGGCGTAATTGAAGTCGTATAATAACTTGTTGATGATTCATTGTCCGGTTTCCATTGAATTCCATACCAATGTGGTTCAACGAGCTTTTTATCATCCGACCTTTCCCGCTCTAACATGGTATTTTGTAACCGATTAACAGTTCTTTTTTTTAAATTATGTTGTCAAGGTAAAAACGACCCATGAGGAAGCTATCTCCTCATCTACACCTTCCTTCCCATAATACCAATACCTTTCCCGTGTAGCGATTCGATCTTACAACATTATTCCTTTACAAGGAGCTCTGTTAGCGAGTCGTCCAGATAAAATCGGTATTTCCATTATAAAATATGTGCGAGGGAAGGGTGGACCCTGGCGGGGCCGTACGTGCGTTCCTTTCCAGCGACTATCACGGATAAGGCACTGCATCTGCATACCTTATCCGTGAATTTGTTCCATGTAGTGGTTGCAAAGCAATCCCGTTGTAATATCCACTTATAAATCTATTTTTTCATAGATAATCATTTACGCTTCATGCACACTTCTTTCCTTCAATCTATAAATACACATAATTTTTGTTTTTGATTTTTTGATCGCATGATACAACTTGATTGAAAAATCATATTCGGAAGTAATGCTTTGATTCCACAGTCGTCCCTATGATTCCCATGTAAGTGAAATTAGAAATAGTGAAAGTAGAAAATTCTAACTTGAGCAGTGATAGAAATAAATGGTCATTAACCTCTCCTGTCAGCAAAAGCTGAATTTCCGAGGTTTGTTGTACTACTAGAGTGAAATTGGGATCGAACAAAAACGAATCATGAAAATCAGTTTTGCATTGCAGGCTGCCCAGCCAGGGTAACTTTCAAGAGCTTTGGATTATACATTCTGTCGAACGGGCTCTTAGTTTATTGGCTAGTGACTTGATATGTGAATCCCATGCTACATATGGTCCTCGACTACTCCAAAGTAACGACATTTGATAACCGTTTGCACTTGGGGACTTCCTCAACGGAACTCCTCGTAAAGCTGGGCACATACATGCGGTATTAGTATAGAGCCAAATGTTCGCCAAATACCTACCCGAGGATCGGTAGCTTGACACACACATCCGTGATTTGCCGAGCACGGTACTCGTCTCGGATAAAGACGAATATTTGGACGAGTGCATATTCGAGTGGTGCCAATCGTTTAGTCACCACTGTTCTTCTTGGAGATTGGAGCTATGGAAGACAATATTATCATTGCAGCTGCAGCGTATACTTGATCAGCAACGGTTTTTACTGTCGCGAAAAAAGGAGAAGAGACAAGAGATGGTGCATGGTTTCTACCAACCAGGGCAGAGAAACGCAAGTTCCCTTATTCACCTAACAAAATAGATGCTGGTGGATTCAGTCAATTCAACTATCAAGAAGAGATCGGAGACCGAAGAAAGGCTTTAATTCAATTTTCCGGAAGCGCCTTCCGCGATGACAATCGACCTTTTGAAGCCCGCAACACTCCAGCACTCCCAAGCACTTAGGAATATGTGTGGCAGGGCAGTACTCGCCCAAAGGCGAATATTCGTCTACTTTGAAGTGGGCATTTTATCGACAAGTGGAACACCCGAATGTGCGCTATTCGCCGAGCAAATAGAGCTGAAAACCCACACGCACTACTAGGAAAACTCCTAGGCTCGGCTATGTGCTCGCCGCACACTGCATTTGTTTGCCAAGCTATATATTGAGCCTTACATAATTTATAAACACTTCCACGTATCTTTTAGGTCATTAAATCACTGCAGCATTTCGGAATCACGTCAAACTCAAAACCGCAACTACAGAACGAGTAGGTAGGTAATCCGCCTGACACAACTCCCACGAGCTAATCTCGAGATTTATCAAAACGAATCGTATTATCCTCCCCTTTGAAGTTCCCTTCAGTTCGTTTCGTATGCACCGCGCACCCTCGTGGATCTTCCACCGTTGTTAACAACCGCCATCTCACCATTACTAAGCGAAAAACGGCTCAAGGAGGAAGCTGCGAGCGCGTGGGTCGCCCGACTTTCGCGCAATACCGACCCTCCATCTCTTATCTTCATCTCCTTTATTCTTCTTCCTTTTCGGTTGGTCCCTTCCTTTATTCCTTTTCCTCTTTGGTTTTTTTGTTATTCTCCTTCTTCGTCATTCTACGAGTCAAGTCCACGCTGTATAAGGAGCGAGGAGCCGATTGCGTTTCCGCTAAGGTTTCATTCTTGGAGGTTTTTGTTTTCAACTGGATCAAAATTTCTTATTTCTGGCTGAATTGTAAAATTAGTATTTTAAAGGTCCACTACGCCTTAGGAACTTGAAGCGTTCCGTTAGTCTTGATTAGTCTCTCATGAACTGTGAAGTCAAAAAGTTGTTGATCAAAGTTGCATTTCTGCAGGGAACGATTCCCAGTGGAAAATGAAGAGATCAGAGTCTCCTTCTCTGTGCTAGGCTAGCGATTATTCTAGCATTGCTCTCATAAAATGGAACCGCGGGCAGGAGAGCCCCAGGCAACAGGTTTATGGACTTGGAGCAGAACCAACTGTACGTCAGGTGTTTTTGAGCAATCGGTCATTATGAGAGTATCCCGAAAAGCAATGTTGTCATAGTGTAACAGCATCTGAGGGTATGTGAGAGCAATTTTGCCCTTGACCCAGACCATCGAACGAATGCAACAGGCATCCTAGACGAGGGTCAGGATTGAACCAGAGGGTAGGTACATAACTATTGAGTAACGCATACCCAAGAGAACCCTACTGTCGCTAGGGGTAATCTCGAACCATTAAAGTGATTTCCTTCCAGTTACGAAACTCGGGAAAGAAATTAACCTATTCAGTACCACAGCTGATCATATACAAGCCTACTTTATAATTGTATTCTAGAGATTTCGATGGAGTATTACATATTTCAGCACCGCAGGTCGATTAGAAAAGAAGTAAGCCTCAATGATCCTTTAGCTGATCAGTGTGTCTACATCTTCCTCAACACCTTCACCAACGTTATTTGGAATAATAAGAATTTCCATCTAGAGCGATCGGCAGGAATTATATAATGGAAATCCTGATAGTAGATATAGCAGTACATTCCCAGGAATCCCAATGCGACAAAAGATTCTTGGCAAGGTTTTTGTTCTTGTTTATCATTGCGTATCAAAAAGATTGTGGATCAATGGAACGTGACAACATTCACAAATACATTCAATAACGAATTATTCAAATGGAGACCTCAACTTCATGACAATAACTTTCCTCAATTGGCACTGAACATGTAATCTGTAACGCTCATATCAATAAATTGCAGCCCTAAGCTTTGGAAAACGTTGTCTCTTGTGTGGAGTGAAGGACAATCTAAAGCGTGTGCTACTGCGTTGTAGAATGTTTGATAGAATGGAAGGTGTTCCATCATACAGAATGTAGGTATTTCATGTATGGAAAGGAAAGTATTTTTTCGTCATACAGAATCTAGGTATTTAATTTATAGAATGGAAGGTATTCTCGCCAGATAGAATGTAGGCATTTCATTTACAAAACGGAAGTTGTGATTACTACCTGCAACCCTTACCCATAAAAACTGCCCCATAGAATTTCGGTTGTGTCTTGTGTAAAGCAAAGAACAATTTAGAGCATGTGCTACAGAATCGTTAAAAAGTTTGATAGGTAACTATTTTGTTTGATGAGATCATTGTCTCTTTGATTATTAGTCTTACGAACTCCATTGAATTGACGTTTTACCATTTTTGAGGGAAAATCCGAAGTTCTCACGTTTTTGTGAATGATTAGGATGATGTTTATGGAACAATGGCAATGTAATTGAGTTTCACTGTAATCATTTGCTGCTTTTTGTCTCGTCGATAAAGAATATTATAGGATATGAGTAATAGTTTAGATGGTGGATGACATTATATTGATGATATTCTTGAACGTTAATACAAAATATTATTTAGATGACGTATTAATTGGCCCAGCACTTGCAATTACATACCACCTTCTAGTAGAACATATAAACGTCCGTATTTTAAAGAAGATCAGCTGAATAGTATTGGCCTATATTCAATATCTTAACTAAAGGAACTAAACATTCATGGCATAAAGCAACATAAATAACGTCAAGGTTTGAAATATCACGTTCGGTTTTATCTAAAAACCACTGAAACGTAAAAAAGATACCCTCGTTTGGAAACCGAACCTCTTAAAAATCCATCTCCTTATTCTGAAAGCTGTAGAGGACACGGCGATGTTGTCACTGTTTCTTCCTATAGAAAAAGCGTTGCGCAATCCGACGGGGGTCCATTTTACAACTCTATTCCTCTACCTTTTCGTCTAAGGTATTTCCTCAAGATCCGTCCGTTTCGGTCGATTATGGCCTGACCGTGCCCACGCGACTCGGTGATGAAAGGAGCGGGGTCGCTTTCGATGGGATCCATCATCCGAGAGGTTTTCGCTTATATCTCTGACAATTGTTAGTTTCTCAACAACACCTGAATTTCCAAGAAAGTTCAGCGTACTTCCAGTTTTTGTTTCTTTTACATCCACTTACTCCACAGAACAGGTGTGTAATCATTTTCACGGATCACTCCCGATGCTAAATGGTAGCAATGTTCATCCAAATCGCTCATTTTCTAATTACATGATATATAAAGTTTTCATACATTTGTAATTAACGGTGTTTTCCTGTGTTTAATTCCGAGAGTTTTGTCGTCTTTTTGCGGTCCAATCACAACTTGCTTGTTTATTGACGATTTGGGGATGAAAGAGCTTTTCCAACAACATCGAGTTTTCAAAGGATAGTTAAGCATGATGTCAAATCAACAGGTTTGGAATTGTTTTCAATGATCACTTTCGATTGCAAAAGTTAGCAATGTCCATTCAGTTCAATTAAGGAACACCTATTAAAATTGATCCAAAGTTGAGAGAAAAAACTGAATAAAACTCCTTTTCAGACTCTTCACAAACTGAATCCATGAAGCTTTCATACATTTTCTATTAACGGTTTTTTGTCTGCATAATTCTGAGACTTTTTTCAAGGTGTTATGGAACCTTTGTTCGATTCCAATCTTAGTCAGGTTGTGTCACAAACCTTGAGAATGTGGAACTTCATGAATGTAATGACAGATTTCTGAGAGTAAAGCCGAAAATAAGTGTATCGTTGATTGATTTTACGTCCCAACAAACCTTGCTGAAACTGCTCATACCATAATTCTCATCCTATCTTCATCTTGCCAATCTTGTTCGATCAAAATTTAAGTCTGTGTCACAGACCTTAAATATGTCGAATTTGGAATTTTTCCAATTATTTGAAAAAGGAATTCCAATTAAAATTGATCTAGGAAATGGGACAACCCTGGGAAGAGAGAAAAAACTGAATACAAACCCTTTTCAGACAATAAACTATCCATGAAAAATGTTTATCTGCGTGTATTACGAATTTTGCACCCTTGGCCCACCTTAAATTTCTTAACTGATTTTTGTGATTTTCCTTTTGTTCAATCCCGTGTTTAGTCTTGTTTTGCAACAAACCTTCCAATTCCGCCACAAAAGAGAGGAATTTGCGTTTTTTTTCCATCAATTTGAGTATTGTGCCCAGGTTTTATGGTCTAATAATGATGTGGCTCACGACGAAATTGGTTATGAAAAAAGTGGAGTTGCTTTCGAGGGGGATCTAACACCTTAGAGGTTTTCCACACAAATGTTACTTTCCCAACAACACTGAAGGTCTCCAGAAAAGATAGATACTACAGAAATGTGTGTGAAATCGATTTCTTGAATTTTGGAATTTCGTGAAAATATTCGTGTTCTTTTCAGAAATATTAACAGAAATATAACTGTTACATAATATATAACGGTTATATTATGTTTTATACATTTTTTATTACTGAGCAAAATAAATAAGGTTCGGCTTGGGAATCTCGGTAGGATATAGCCAGATTCGCTCTATCGCCTATCGATCGATCTATAGATCTATCAACCTATTCAGGGAAACTACTCTAAATTATTTTAATAATTCTGTGTTATTTTGTTTCAGATGCAAGGAGTATCTCAAGGATGTTCAAGTCCTGATAGCCCGAAATCCGGCTGGTAAGCGTCAACATAATCAATTAGTATATTTCGAAATTTGATGATGTAGTGGGAAGGTACCTTGATTTCAAGGACATTCGCATTCATGTTAACGTTATTTTTGTTATTCAACGAGCCTGTAGGCTCGGAATCAAAAGAATTCATTTCACGAAGCTGGCGACCAATTTACCCCCGAAAATTTGGCGGAAATCTCAACATTTTTCAAGACGTGTTTCGTGAAAACTGCTGACTTCATGACCACCGTGTCTTATGTATTAAGTAGTTGACTCAGACAAAAAGCGTTCGCTAGCGCTCAAGTCCTTCGCGATCGATGTCGTTTGAATTTTTCACATTTGCCCCTCGTAACCTTCTTCGGATAAAAATAGCGTTCGACCTTCATAACATTTCATTCTTCAGAAGTACGTGACGTGCTCTTTCATTGCCGATTCATTTGTTTATTTCGTTCGCACCGTTGAGAGCCCAATTTCAAGAGTGGAAACACTGAAGTAGAGAGAAAATATAAGAGATAAATTCATTTACTCGAAATTACGATGGATCAGGACTTTTAACGTAGAGACCTTGAGTAGTTCATGCCATCTATTTTCAAGCAAACTGACTTCGCTACCGACTTGACGTAGGTATAGGTAGTGGAAGTTTTGATTAACTTCTACGAGATAAAATGTTTATCCATAATAACTCCAGATAATTTCCTTTTAGACCTAATTTCAGAAGAAAAACTCTAGATTTTCTTCGATAGCCCATATGTTATGGATTAAAACGTCATTCGCTTCCCTAATTGGTACAATATTCCTTTGTTTAGAATATTTAAGAATTTAAGAAGATTTTCATCGAGGAAAGATGAATCTTTACATTCATGTTACAATCCGTTCTATGGTTGGAAGCCTTTGATTGACCATTCAAAGACAAATTCACGCAATCCCCCAAAAAAATGATCAAAATCGGACGAAAATTTAGTTTAAATATCTCAATAGCATGTTGGATTTTGTAATTCCAGAAAAATTGTATTTTTTAACGTATATTATCGGTCCAATTATTGTAACTGGCCAATCAGAAACATGAAAAAATTTGACGGGAAAATTGTGAACCTCAAAAATTGAGTATCTAGTAGTTTTCAATTAGAATTTACAAAAATTTGCGCATTTGGTGCAGGACAGGCTTTTTTTATTTGTCATGTTGATTCTAGGTATATATTTTAATTTTGAGAGGGTGGTTACAACTGTGTTATTTCCAGTCGCTTAAAAAGGATAATTTATATATAATTCAGTTCAATTAATTTATTGTTCAGTTTTATTCGAATAAAACTGAATATTCAACTTATTGAACTCAGCTAGATACATAAACTGCATTTCTGAGAGGTGGTTAAAACTTTTTCAATCTCGGCCGCTTACAAAGCGTCATTTATAAGGCCAGTAACCCGAACTCTACTAGAACTGAATAGCATTCCATTCAAAACTGAAGCAGGTATAGGTATAAAAATTGCACCACTTCGAAGCTTTTTTGAGAAGGTCGTTATTCATTTTAAGAAAAATAACAATAAACCGAACTCGAATAAAACTGAATTATATATAAACTGCATTTCTGAGAGGGTGTATACGAGTTTTTCTCTCAGTCGCTTTCAAAGATTCATTGTAAGAAAAATGACAATAAATCAAACTCGAATAAAAATGAATATTCAATTCATTAAACTGAAGTATGTGTATGAACTGCACCGATTCGTTGCAATTTTGAGAGAGTGGATACTTAATTTGTTAATTTCGGTCGCTTACAAAAGTTCATCGTAGACAAACTATAATCTGAACTCGAATGAAATTAAATATTCAATTCATTGTAGTGTATTAACTGGTCCAATTTCGAGGGTGTGGACACTTAACTTTTTAATTTCGGTCACTTACAATTGTTTCTTGTAGAAAAACTATAAACTAGACTCGAATAAAACTGAATATTCAATTCATTAAACTGAAGCAGGAATATAAACTGCGCCACGCCGTTGAAATGCTTTCTAAATCTCAATCCCCTTCTAGTTGTAAATATTCATTTCGATGGCCTTACAAAGGCGACCGAGGCGTCAAACGCTATTTTATCTACGGCCTCAATAAGGAAAACTTCCCACATCTCGCCATTCCAGTTTTACTGTTAATAGGATGAACACCTCTCCGGCCTCCTTGAATCGCTAATGCAGCTAATATGTACCGATCTTGAAAAACAACATACCGCATCAAGTACCTACTTCTCTTTTTTTCCCCCTTGTATCATAGATCTTTATTATAATTCTGTTTATTCCACTTATACTCGTTTTTAATTCCGTAATCGGAACTCTCTTAAAGGTACTAACCATTTAGATCTCAGTAACACACACCTTTTAAAGTAAATATAAAACCTGTAACAAGATTTTTCTCGCTGTGCCGATTCTAATTAATTTTACACATGCTTAGTTGTTGTTTGGAGCTCAGACCATTTAACAGACAGACGCGGATTCAAATTGTCAACATAACTGTGAATCTTGACTTATATTCAGATACGGACTCAAATTGTCAACAACTGTGAATCTTGACTCATACGCAAATACTGACTCAAATCGTTAACATAACTGTGAATCTTGGCTCACACTCAGTATGGGCACAAATCGTCAACATAACTGAGACTCGTTAACATAACAAGCAGCAGTAGGCTGGTCGTTCAACATGGAACGTGCTTTAGCCATGACCTAACTGCCCAGAAACGTTAAAAAAATGTGTCCCCAAAAAGTGACACCAAATTGTTTTATAATGATTTCCGCGTACAACGGAGTCATTGGAAGGGAAAGTTTCGTAGCACAGAAATCGTTCACCATTCGTAGGAAAGATATCGGATTTTCTAACATTTTTATGTTTAGTTTTGTATTTATTTACGAGACATTAATCCAATAATGATGTTATAGAATGTATAACCATTTAGCGATTAGTGAAAAATCGTACTCGCATCTTGGCAAATCATTGTAACTATAATTGGGGGCTATAGTACATAAATGCTGAATGTAAAGTAAATTTTATGCTGAAATAGGTATTAAAGCATGTACCATGTTTCTTGGCATTACCTCTAAACGAAATTCTAATTCATTTTGATTTTATTTGGTTTTCGTTAATTTTGGTTCATCATTTTTTCGAGCCTTTCTTGGCACGTATGATGTCTGGATTCATTGATCAATATTCCTAAATCAGAGCGATAAAACGTTTTGTATAATAATTTGCTGCACTTTTATTACATGTTTTCTTGATTTTGTTTCAGTGGGAAGAGGAAAGCGAGGTGGAAGTTGAAATTTCACCACCAAGCTCTCCCGCCCGAGTACCTGGACCACTACGAAGCCTCGCTCTGTCGTCCACCCTCCCCAGCACCACCTACCGTTAGGTAAATGAAGATTAAAAAAAAATAAATGAAAATAATTAAAGGCACCTATTAGGTAGTCGATTAGTAGCAATTAATTAATTTCACGAATTCTATGTAAGTAGATGTATGCAGTTAGTTTGAGTGCAAATGTTCATGATTCGTATCTTGTTCGATATCAATTTCACTCTCGTTGAGGAACTAACCTCGGGAATTTTGAATTTCATAACGAAAAATAGGAATTAAAGGGGGGAAAGACGGAAGAAGTGGTTGTTCGATTTGTTTTCCAACGAATCTTGTTGAAACTGCTCAGGCTAAAATTGTCAACTGATTTCCATGATTCTTATATTGTTCGATCCCAATTTTACTCTAGTTGTGATGGTAACCCCGAGAAATGAGAATTTCATAACAGAAAATAAGAATAGAAGAGGGTAAAGCCGAAAAAAGCGTTCATTTGTTTGATTTTTGTTCAAATAATCTTGTCAAGCAACAATTCTCAACCAATTTTCACGATTCTTATCTCGTTCGATCACAATTTCACTCTAGTTATGGAACTAACCTCGGGAATTACGAATTTCATAACAAAAAATAGGAGTAAATATGGGGTAAAGCCGAAAAAAGTGCTGATTTTTTCCCCAAAAAATCTTGGTGAACAATTTTCAACCAATGTTCATGATTCTTATCTCGTTCAATCCCAATGTAACAGAAAAGAGGAATAAAAGAGGGTAAAGCCGGAAACAGTGTTTATTGTTTGATTTTGGTTTATTATTCAATAATACGTCAATAGTACGTCGTACGTAAGATTTCTCCCATACGGCTGGAGCAAAAGATCTGAAATTTTCAGGAAATATCCATGTTGGTCCGACAACGCCCCAATTCTTGAGCCAGCTCTCTCACTTAATTTTAAGCGCCCTTTAAAGGTTATCAAAGTTTTGTAAAATCCCTAAAAACCTCAAAAAAAGTCAAGGCAGCCTAAATTTGTACTCTTTTTGAAGAACACTCAACGAGGAATCGAATGAGCCCCTCCCCAGGTCCATAGGTCAAACCATTCCCGATGTATGGCCCGATTTATGGTGCCAACATTTGCGTTATTTTGGTTTATTATTGTTTTTTTGTTGATATCAGTGACGTAGTGATGTGATGTAGTATGTGGATACTGGAGTGAACTCCTAAAAGGCTTTGTAGCCGATACACGGGTTGAAGCATTCTGATATGCATGAAACGCTGCAAATTCTTTCACTGGGGTTTATTATTCAATTGGCTTGCGTTCATGATTTGAATTTCTACTAAGCTTTGGAGTGTCCGTGTTTCACAAGTGATAGATCGATTATTGAATTTCAGGAGATATGCATGGAGCACGTAAATCTGTTCAACTGAACAATCCAAATATATTTTGGTTGAGAACGTATTTACGTGCTCTATGCATATATCCTGAAATTCAATAATCGCTCAATCACCTGTGAAACACGCACACTCCAAAGCTTAGTAGAAATTCAAATCATGAACGCAAGCCAATTGAATAATAAACCCCAGTGAAAGAATTTGCAGCGTTTTTTTTTTTTTTTTTTTTTTTTCAACAAACCTTGTTGAAACTGCTCAGGTTACAACTCTCAACCAATTTTCATGATTCTTACCTTGTTCAATCGAACTTTACTGCAATGAACAATCTTCAATTGAGCACAAAACCAAAATAGTCTAACTTTGTTCCGATTGTGCAGGTACACAGATCTCCCGTACATGGGGGAAATGACGTTGAACAACGCCCGGCCGCGTAGAGGGCGGAAACCCAAGAAAGCGGACATCTGTCACCTCATCTACAAGAACTACGGGACGACGATCCTCGACGAGCCTCTGAACCTCTGCATCCGAGACATGAAGGCCAAAGTGGCCCCTCAACCCACCCAGCAGGCGTCCATGTGTAAATTCAAATTCACCGGAGGCCCCACCCCCACGCTCAAAGAGAAGAAAATGCTTTCTGTGGATTCTGGTGAGAATTCATTTATAACTGTCAATTCCATCATTAAACAAGGTGTATGGGTCATTTCAAAATTTCGGTCACATTTGGGTATCGACTTTTTTAAAAAAAAAAATTTGAAACTTGATCAATTTTCTTGTTCCTAATCAATCACTGCGGTTCTCTCGGCATATTACCCAAGTGAGCACAAATTAGCTACAGCAAATACTAAGGTTTCCTTGACAAAATCTCACTTGCTACAAGCAGATCTCACTCCCTACAATTTAAGGGGCTATTGGCTGGATAATGTAGGGAGTGAGAGAGTAGGGAGTGAGGTTATAGCCTTTCACCGCCTTTACAGGCCACAAATCAATTGAAACTGGTTGAACCAAAATGTTGTCAACGAACTTCCAACAACTACACTAATTGTCAACATGTGCGATCAAGTTTCACTTGCCACAGTCAGAATGTACTGGAGTAGGGAGTGAGAGTTAAAAAACCTACACTGCTGCTTCCAGGGATGACTTTCCTGGTAGAACTGACTGGGAAGGTCTAGGCAAAATCCAACACCAGCGTTGGGACCATCTTGAATAAGGGATGTCAACAAAACAGAAGCAACTTCATAAACACTTCCCTGCCTGTTGGGGGCTACTTTTCAAAACATTCTAGGGAGTGAGGGAAAACCTGAAATAATGGGATGATGAGGCTACTTGATTTGATCCAATTTTTTTCCTGAGGTAGATATTCATTGCAGATGGTATGTTCTTTCATTGTTTAAGTGGATATAACAGCCTCAATAAATATTTCGCTGAATAGTGACGATGGAAGTTGTATTAGTTAGTGACAGCAGTAGGGTGTGAGAAAGGCGGACTTCGGTATTTTCTCCTGGGGCTTGTAGGCATAACTTTTACATACTTTTCCATAGAACATGTACATCCACGTAGGAGAAAATTTTAAAACACTTTAAAAACCTGTAATTAGTTGAGATTTGACGGCAATACTAATCAGTGACATAATTGTGACCGGAATTTTGAGATGACCCGTATAAGACTGGCAACAGTTATTGGCCTCCAACATTTTTTAAAACCAAAATCACAGCCTAAACCTATCGTTGCAAAAGTATTCTAAAAAGAGTAACTCAAGTTCCAAATTCGTATATCCATACTTTGTGCATTAGTAACCATTTCATTGAATAAAATTGATCTACCTTGAAAATAACCCTCGTTTTTCTAATTTCATGACTTTTTTCTATTGTTTGAGATCTTGCGGTAATAAAATAGCCATAACACGCTGAAATAATTGCATTAATTAAAATTTGATCACACCGTTGGAAAGAGCGTTAAATTTTCCATATCCCTGGAAAGAATAACAGAACTTTCCCTTGATCATTTTTAACCTCTTCGCAACAGCAAATGATTAACACCGATGGAGGTGGTTTAGTGAATTCATCGGTGAGTCTTTCTTTTCAGGTGGAGCATTCAGGTACTACGACCAGAGAGAGCAAACGCGGAAAAAATCCAGAAAATCCTTAGCTAGAGAAAAATTGGAGCAGACCTTCAAAGAAAAAGGCTTCCTGATACAAACGCAACAGTTGGAGTCCGCGCAAGGCGCCACCTACTGCAAGTTTAGACAATTGAGGAAATTCACCAGGTGAGCTTTTTGGAAGTGGTGGGTTATGACGAGAAAGTTATATGAATAGCCGTAGAAATCACGTGTAGGAGAGAGAGGTGGCAACATCCACCTTGGTTGAATGCAGAGGGTTTGAAGCCCTTTCAAATAGGTGGGGCACTATCAACCAAACGGTGAGGCACATTCAACAAAACAGAGCAAAGGGGTTAATACAATTTTAACCTAGTAGTGTTTGTAATTGTAACAAGCTCATGGAAAACATTTTCCTAGATTAGGGCAACCTTTCTATTCAATATAATATATTGACTGTATATTAATATAATATCTTTGTAAATTGTCAAAATTGACCACCACCTTATTGGCATTTCCCACACCTTGCGGACATGGTTCATATGAAACCAAAATGTTTTTTTTTTAATATATATTTTAAAATCAATATCATTATGAGTTTTTCACTCCTAAACCAGTTTATCTCAACTGAGGAGCTTACTTCCAAGAAGGCACATATCCAAATCTGGGAGAAAACGTTTTTTTTCTCAATTTTCTATCTCTGAATATGAGTTGAATCAGATCCCCCTATCATTTCCGAACAAAACAAAACAGATCCACGTCAATTCCGGGGCGAAAGTTATGTGTTTGCACCAAAAGGTAACAAATCCGTCCCCTACATTTTTTCCGTGCCTTGCAACCGAAATGGCACATATCCTCCGAATTTCAAGGCGATAAGTCGTGGGTTTTCAAAAAGGCACATATCCAAAAAGAAGCATTGCGCCTTCGTCTCGACGTTGAATATTAACACGAGACTCGACAGATGGCAGGCATGGCAAATGGAAATATGGAGTCAGGTAAAGTTTTCAATAAAACCTACAAAATGGAGAATGAATTCTTTCTCTTTCAAAAAGGCACAAATCCCTGAGTTTTGATCAAAAGGGCACATTTCCAAAGTGAAAATGGATATACAGCCTCGTGTTTTGGAGAAAATTGATTCATATTCTGAGGCATCTTTATCTGTGCCTTCTCACACATTACTCCGATAAGAAACTGCAGAAAAACATCTCCACTAATCTGCTAATCGTTTTTTTCACTTCCTGAACATTTTGTCGGAATGGATATGTGCCTGTTTGAAAGTAAGCTCCTCAACTGCGTTGTATATAGATGACTATGTAGGTGTTAGTAATAGATATATTTTCGACGAAACAAACCTGACAACTAAACTGTAGTCACAAAGTTCAACTATTCACCCTAAAAAGTAGTTGGATTTCAACCTTTTTTTTAAACTACTAGTTGGTATAAAAGTTTTACTTCCAAATAGAACTTAGTAGTTAGAAAAGTACTTAACGACAAAATCTAGTATCACTTCTCGCTAGAGGGCGACCAAATAGGTTAGATTAGAAAGAAATATATTAGTCTTTCTGTGCCGAGAGATGAAGGTGATCGAATTCCGAGTAATGGTTTCCATTGGCTTATTCGTTGACGTACTATAATAACTAAATACTTTATCTCTATACATAAACTATCATTCAAACCCATAGTGCAAATTATTTCAGTTGAAACTTTGTTCATCCCGACCTTACAAGATGTTCACGTTTCAATCTTCTTTTTCCCCAGATACTTATTCCGATCGTGGAAACACCACCTCCCAGGAGAAGTTGTCGCCGACAACATGACAGAATGAGGACAATCTTCCCCGCCCATCGGAAACCCCCTACGAGCGATCTCTTTACTTAAATATAAATATTTTATAAATTTATTAGAAAACATAAAGGATCTTCGAAATATTTAATTTATAATTTACTCGTTTTGTATTATCATTGCTTTGTTGTTTCGATATCTAATTGTTGTTGATGAGTTTTCGAGTCATTTTTTCGTCGTTTTCTCCCCCGACCTTGTTGATTGTCAATTTGTCCCCCCCTCTACCTATTTTTATTTTCCAAAATCATCACTACGTTTCTTTGTGAGTGTCAAAATCTTTAGTTTGTCCTGAATTAGTTAGTTGAAAAGAATGAATAGTAAGGTTTATAAGTAGGTAAGTAGGTACCTCCCAAAAGTAACCAACTAGCTGTCACAAAAGTAATTTTAAAAAATCAGTGCTTTCTATAATAATTTTTGTTGAATTCGCCACCATTGTCCACTATATATAATTTAACAACAAAGAAAGAAAAAAGATGTTTTTGATATGTCGAATAATATTTTGATGAAAAAACAATGTGTGAGTTGATAGGGAGATAGGATGAGTTGTTGAAAGGGAGATGTGATGATTGTTGATTGGCTTCCGTAACAATGTTAATTTTAATCATTAATGTTGAGGCCAGGAGGTTGATTTGCTTTTAGAACCCACTTGCGTGCCCTTTCTGACTGGTGGAGCTGTCTATCATTGGATCCTGGTGGCATCTTTTTGTGGACTTTCACTCAAAAACACTCATCAAACGATGCATCGTGAGATCTTGCATGCTCGTTGATGGGGAGTGGCCGAATGTGGGTGGCTGAGGCTTGGTGGTTATTGACACTCAGATTCAGCTGTCATACTTAGCCAACATAAAAAGCGTTTTGATCACTGTCGCATTTTTTACATATCAACTGTGTGATGGATTTGGTTAGTTGGCCCTTCCCGATTTTAGAATCCGTAGCCTTGGGAGATGAATCAGACGTTTTCAAGCGTCTGGGTCATCCTCAGAGCGTGGCGGAGCATGATTACCGCATTCAGCTCAATGGAAGGGGCAACTATACCAATCCACCACCTCACAACTGGTAAACACACAGTTCTGATTGGCACTCTTCTGAGTTAACACATTTGTAGGTTTGGGTTAACCGATGTGAACTCACCACTGTCAATCACGGGGTTATATATTCTCACACAACGAACTACAAAGAAGAATGATCCAATTCCCAAACGGCTACATGTAACCCTTGTATTTATACATCATTGCATTGTAATGGATGAAGCAGTTTTGAGCTCGGCCAACAGCTCCAAATCATACTTATGCAAAAGATCGACAGAATGCCAGACAACAAGGTGTGTGTATGAGTTGCTTCGAAAAAATTTCCCGCTTTCCACTTGTGAAAAGCTCAAACCCTACTCAACTTGAGGGTGTACTGCCATAGTGCTACAGTGATAAGATCTGATGACGATCTACCCGTAATGTCCCATAATGCAACTTTTGATGAATGATTCGGTATACAAATTTTCCGTAAAATGAAACGCCACGAAAATAAAAAGATGCTACACCAATCCAAAAAATATCATTGCAACGTTTTGGGTTCATTTGATCCACCAGGGTGATTAGAAAATGACAAGCAACGTCCCATGGCCAAGCAACTTGAGCATCTCTTTTGACCCCGTTAACAACTCCTGAAAAATCATTCTCTTTCGTAGTTTTGACAAAGGCAATAGCCAAAATATTGAAAAAACAGTTATGTGGTGTTCATTTCAGTTGATTAAAATCATTGAGAACCTAATATCAAAAGTCCAACTTTGAAAGAAGGTAACTAACCATAGCTGTCCTTCAGTATGTCCGAGTTTGAACCCCGTACCACATATTTTTTAGTACCGATATGAAATTCTCATCATTAACCCCAAAAACATATTAGTCGTACTAACGTTTAACTTAACAATTAACAACAAAAGATTTTTACATTTTGGTTATTCGAAGAGGTACTTACCTACCTGCAGAGTTCTTTTCTTGTACCCGCAGCAACCCTGAAAATTTGTAGAACAAAAAAATATTATCAAAATTAATAATACTCCACATTTCTATGATTTTCTAGATACGATGAATTGCTCAACGGTTTGCTAGTTGTAATAACTTTGTTTTGGTGTTGAGAGTGCAAACCTTTTGTTGTCATATCAATAGAAACTCATTTATCTAGGGTCATCATCACCTACAGATTAGTGCTGTATTCCTTTATGGTTAAATATAGGTTTGAATAGCATTAGATGCGAATTCTTGGGAGCTGTCGGTGTCCGAAAATTGATTTTTATGACAATACCGCAAGGATTTGTCAAAACTCTCGAAACTGTGATAATTTGCAAACTAATATTTGAAGAAAATATCTGCTATTCAAATGTGTAATGATCAAAAGATTGTATCAACAAAAAGCCACAACTACCGGCTATAACGTGCTTGAAATCTTTTCCATTCAATTCATTCACAACCGACCTCTATCTTCAATTTAATTGTAATCAATGCCCCTGAATAAATGAGTTACTATTGGTTTTTTTAAAAAAAATCCAGTTTGACCCTTTATGTATATTGGAAAATTTCGCTCATTGCTTTTGCAATGTTCAGTGTCTACTCACGTACCTGATATGAGATAAAACGCTCGTAGTATAGACTTGTTTTCTGTTCTTAGATATAACTTATTTCAATTGTAATAAATTAAGCGTTTTTGTTCACATCATTCATTTACCTGTACCTATAAAACTGCTAGAATTTTCATGATGTCATGGTAAATTCTTCTGTATATTTCATTTCTAGTTTTTTTAAATGTACTCTAGAGTTGGTTGTAATACTGAAACGAGTTTCTTCAAATGCATTATTGCACATATATGTGGAGTAAAATAATGTTCAAGCACCTTTCATTTCAAAGAAGAGTTTTAATGAAATTTAGATTTAATCTGAGCTTTATATCTTCAACGGTTACACAAAACTTTCTGTTTAAATTTAAAATACCACCATTTGTTTTGTATAAACATTACTAACGAATTTCGGGCGGTGATTCAAATTTGAATCGTGGCAACAAAAATTTTGATTTTGATATGAAAGACCAAAATTTCAAGTTGAAATTCTATTGAAAGAAGCCTTATTGAGATGAAATTGATGGAATCAAGTTCGGTACTGTTCACAGCGATTGTCTACCAAACTTTTCAATTTGCCTTCATCAAACCCATTTGAAATTTCCAGTTCCACGATTAAATATGTTATAATCCGAACACTTTAGGGAGGAAGATAATGCAAATAAACTTTTTCCGGAAGAAATATTCCGGTGCAAAAAATGAATTCGAGGGTTTTCACAATTTCCCTATTGCTTTTCTCGATTTTTTAGTTTATTACAACGAAATTCAAGTCCTTTTCTCAAAACAATTGAGTGCATAACATTCAAAATGCCCTAGTTTAGGTCAATCCACTTTTTCTGAGACAGAATTAGGCAATTTTTAGCCATTTTCTGTGATTTTTAATTATTTTTGTTGTTGTACATCTTCTGAATTTGGATTAATTTAATATTTTCAAAACAGTCATGTCCAATCCTCCACATTATCTCAATCTCAAAAATAGTTATGGAATGACACAAACATGTGCATACTAACATAGATCCATCCAGAAACCGTTTTGGAATGTCCCAGAACAAGTTTTCACGAAAATTGTCATCAATTTAAATTTTTAAATTTTGGAGGCATTGAAATAGCTTCATTTTTTAAGAAAAGTTACTAAAATTGAAGTCATAGTGCAATCTTTGTTTAAAATTTTTGAAGCTCATGACGTGATACTATACCATTTTTCTTGTGCTTGGTATGGTGTACATTATGATATAAAAATCTTTCATGGCTACAAAAGCATTAAGGCGAAATTCGATCCTCACATTACAACCAACTCGAAATTCTAGTTAGTAGTTAGGTTTTTTTCAGAAAAGGTTACCCAATATCGTGAAAAAAAAAACACCAGAACAACTGTGATGAATTTTGCCGCTCCAACTCGGAGCGTGGACGCCTTATAAAATTTAATTTCAGTAGAATAACATTTAGGATATAGTTGTATGTCTATTTTCGAGTGCGCGTGTCATGTAAAAATTAATCGTGACGAATTATCGTTTTTTGAGTAACTGTACATAACCAATTTTCGTTTGTTTTCATTTGAAGTACGTTTAATTTTAAATTTAATGGATTTTAACAGTCGAAAACGAGAAGTTTTGGACGATTTTTATCGAGTATGCGTAATGTGAAATGCGAGAAACACGACTCGTAGGTACTGACGAATGCGAATTTTTGAGATAAAATGCTAGTCTTTCATGAGGAGTATCGAACTCAAATTATGTTAACGTAAACCCCCATCTGTTGACAGATTTTTTGAAGTTTCTGAAGGGATCGAAATTACTGTATCCCAATGTTATCAATCATCAATTTTAACGGACCTTCGTAATGTTAATCAACAGAAGATAGCTTTTAAGTCGAATATGCAAACATGCGAAATCACATCGCAAAAGAAGGACTGTGTTTTTTTGTAACTAATGTCATTACATACAAATATTTGTAAATATAATGTGAACAGTTGTAAAGGTTTGTTGAGTTTTGGAAAAGTTTTCGGAACATTTGATATTGTCTCCTATGTTTGTTTTATTTTGTACATAATGAAAATTTTGACCTAATCTGTCCTAACGCTAATTATTTCTTTGAATAAAACGATTGAAAAAATTGTGTCGTCCATTATGATTTCCCATTTTATTTGACTTGTGGATATGTATTGGTTGGGGTTATTCCCAAAAAAATAACTACGAAACTGCAATGTGGTGGTGATAATTTTAATTTCTTAACGTTTCGGTTAGCGATCGTGACCATCATCAGAGGAAATCAGTATTGATTGCAGTACCCTAAATGGCAGCAGTATCATTATAGAATCAAATGTCAAATTTAAGAAGCACACCATACGTTAAGGGAGCAAGGAGAGGAGAAAATACATTTTCATGAGACCACTTTCTTATACGATTAGTTGATTTAGAAAAAAATTCACTTGCCTGAAATTCTCAGAGAAAAAAGATTTCTGATTTCTCTATCAGTATACATAACCCTTCTTTGTAAATCACTGATAAATGTATACTTCTTCTATGGTACGTTATCTAAACTTGCTATTTTAGTGGCCATACAAAGAACCTCATTTATATTTCAGCATTATAGATCGATTAGAGACGAAATTAGGCACAAGGATCCTCAGCTGATCACTGTGTCTCCATACCTAGTAACGGCATTCTGAATCTCTACCTACTGGATATGTACAACTAAGGGACCATGCACTGGAATAATTCACCTATGTCGAATGGGATGCCCTTCACAAGAGACTGCTACACATATGCTACTGAGCTGTCCTTCAATGATACATTGTCTATCACAATGCTGCTTTGAGTTTGTTAGATGTGTATGCGAAACGGAAAGGATGCCCAACTTGGTTAGTACCACACTAGAAGAATCAACCTAGAAGATCGTAGAAACCGTCCTGTCCTTCTCATATTGGCACCAGCTATGGCACATATTAGTGATGTTTCAGTGGTCTCGGGTTAAGAAAGCAGATCACTCTGCCAATAATGCTGCATTATACAACAAAACAAAATAAAGGTTTTATAAAACCAATCTTTCCATTTCAAACGACGGTGAAGTGGTGAACCCTCGTATCTCCAAAACCGTACTTATCAGGAGAACCAAAAAAACTAGATTCTTCAACACCAGTCCTATTACCCACGTAGAGCCTCTTCTCCACTTTTCGACCACTTACAATTTTTTCCCGGGACATGAGGCTTCAAAATCTTTAGATGGTAACTTGATAGGTAGATTAACGAAAAAACTCATTTTGAATGAAAGTGGAGATACAAGGATTCACCACTTCACCGTCGATATAGGTTTTTCCATTTCAAAATGAACATTACCTTTCGTTCTTACGAATTTGGCACCTGATCGTTGACCGTATGGTTTTCTTTCGCACGAAATTCGGCCACGGGGCCGACCGACAACAACTACGGAATCTTGTCACTATCCATTTTCAAATTTCTCAAGATTTTTGCACCGCAGGAAGATCGAAACTGTAGGAGACTCCAACGAAGAGTGGCAAAGGGGGGAAATCGATAGCCGGAATACGCTACATGAAAAAGCGATGAATGCGCGAGAAAAGGATTACATAAAGAACTAATGGATGCGTATCGCAGGAATCTCCCTGACCATGCTTAAGGGATAGTCCATATCAAAGTCGATAAAGAATGGATGTAGGTTTTTATTAAGTGTTTCAGTCCGCTACAGTGAAATGATCTTAACGATCTTTATTTTGGTTTATTATTCAATAATAAACCATTGAAATCGCTCTTGAAAAAAGAAAAAAATTCTAACCCCCAAGAAAATTTCATGTTTTGCGTTTCAAAGGGTGTAGAATCCAAATCTGCAATAAAACTTTTTTCGTCCGACCGCCATACGCACAATTTCTCCCAAACGGCTGGAGCAAAAAATCTGAAATTTTCAGGAAAAATCCATGTTGGTTCCACAACGCCCCAATTCTTTAACCAGCTCTCTCACATAACTGAAAGTGCCCTTTAAGGGTTGTCAAAATTTCTTTAAATCCCTAAAAACCTAAAAAAAAAAGTCAAGGCGCCCTAAATTTGGACTTTTTCATAAGAAATTTCCATGAGGAATCGAATGAGCCCCTCCCCAGGTCCGTAGCTCAAACCATTTCCGTTGTATGGCCCGATTTATGGTGCCAACATTTGCATCAACATTCACTACATCACTAACTTACTGCGATCAAAACAAACAGGGGTTTTTTTTTATCGCAGTAACTTAGTGATGTAGTGAATGTGGATACTGGAGTGAACTCCTAAAAGGGTTTATAGCCGATACACGGGTTGAAGCATTCTGATTTGCATGCTCCGTCTTACGAAATTTAAAATTTTCAAATAGAGTATTTCCTATTGTAATCCCTCTTGAAAAAACGCAGCAAATTCTTTCACTGGGGTTTATTATTCAATGATTCATGATTTGGATTTCTACTAAGCTTTGGAGTGTGCGTGTTTCACAGGTGATAGAGCGATTATTGAATTTCAGGAGGCACACAAATATGATCAACTGATCAATCCAAATAGGTTTTTAGTTGAGAACCGATTTAAGTGCTCTATGCAAATCTCCTGAAATTCAATAATCGCTGTATCACCTCTGAAACACGCACACTCCAAAGCTTGGTAGAAATTCAAATCATGAATCATTGAATAATAAACCCCATTGAAAGAATTTACAGCGTTTCAAATGGAGAACCTACATTTCGTTTCAGAAAACCTTTAATTTGACTCGGAAAAGCTACCGAAAACACCTACCTACTCTTCAATTATACCACGATTACATCAAATAAGACTTGAAAAACTCGATTTCAAAAGGAACTCTGGAGCAAAAATCCTTTGCAATTATATCAGCTGATTCTATCCTCACATGATATAAGGCGATTTTTACTATATCCAAGCGTGTTCCCATTCGCATTTGAGATTAAGTTCTTTTTGGTTTATTATTCAATAATAAACCATTGTATCGCTCTGGAAAAAAAAAAATTCTAACCCCCCCTGAAAATTTGATGGTTTACGTTTCAAAGGGTGTAGTCGCATATTCAGGAGATATTCACGGAGCACGTAAATCTGTTCTCAACCAAAATACCTATTTGGATTGATCAGTTGATCATATTTGTCTGCCTCCTGAAATTCAATAATCGCTCTACCACCTGTGAAACACGCACACTCCAAAACTTAGTAGAAATTCAAATCATGAACGCAAGCCAATTGAATAATAAACCCCAGTGAAAGAATTTGCAGCGTTTTTGGTTTATTATTGTTTGTTTGTAACCCGTGATGCCGGTAGCGTTGAATTGTAGTGAATGTGGTTACTGGAGTGATAGCCGATGTGGATACTTGTAGTTTATAGCCGATACAGGGGTTGAAGCATTCTGATATGTATGAAACGCTGATAATATATAGGTAAATATTATTACTGGGGATTATTATACAATATTATCACTGGGGTAAATAAGTAGTCTTTCACTCGGGTTTATTATTCAATTGGCTTGCGTTCATGATTTGAATTTCTACTAAGCTTTGGAGTGTGCGTGTTTTACAGGTGATAGAGCGATTATTGAATTTCAGGAGATATGCATAGACCACGTAAATCGGTTCTCAACCAAAACACCTATTTGGATTGATCAGTTGATGATATTTGTGTGCCTCCTCTACATCAGTCTACCTTTGGCTACATCGTCGTCTAAATTTGGGTTTGGGGAAGTTTTAACGCAATACGAGGGCTAAATGACTTGATAAATTATGGATGTCTTTATCGTGGTGGGGAGGGGGGGTATGGAGGTTCAATAAAAAAAACGCTGCAAATTCTTTCACTGGGGTTTATAATTCAATTGGCTTGCGTTCATAATTTGAATTTCTACTAAGCTTTGGAGTATGCGCGTTTCACAGGATAGAGCGATTATTGAATTTCAGGAGGCACACAAATATGATCAACTGATCAATTCAAATAGGTATTTTGGTTGAGAATAGATTTACGTGCTCCATGCATATCTCCTGAAATTCAATAATCGTTCTATCCTGTGAAACGCGCGCACTCCAAAGCTTAGTAGAAATTCAAATTATGAACGCAAGCCAATTGAATAATAAACCTCAGTGAAAGAATTTGCAGCGTTTTCAGTCTAAGCGCACAGGGAGAGTGGAGAGGCTCATTCGATTCATTGAGGGGACATCTATCAGTAACGAACATGAAATCTCCACTGTTTAATATTTCGAATGTTTTTATTATTATAATTTTCAGTTCTTTGATTTCACTTTTTATGATAGGCTGAGAGACATGAACCACAACACAAACTAGACTTTTTGCTGAAAATTTGTTTTTTGGTCAATTATAAAGATTCATTATTAAATAAATTAATCAAAACAGAACCATAAAATTCACTTTTAATAAATTTACTTGTCAACAGGTAAGAAAACGTACATGAAAAAAGCTTTCATTTTTCTCTGCATGGGAGTCATCTTTTGGCCAAGTACAATTCTTAGTTAATCAACCTTTCTTACAATAAAGTGAAATGAAACTTGTATTAAAACCCACGTAGGTATGGGCTGAGGATCATCCTGCTACATTGACTCGACTCTCAGCCAACCCTTAAGGTTAATTTATATAGGTTGAAATATTTAAAAATCTAAATTTCAAAAGCTTTTGATGTAAGAGGATAATTTTTTTGGACCTGGAACTGGACTCGCAAAAATACAATAGAGAGGTGAAATGACTTACGATGGCACAGCCGGAGGTTGCATCACTCTCCCTTTACCAACATAGGCAAACCAATCAGGGCAGTCCCCACCCAATATATCAGGAGTCGGATCCCAGACCCTTGCTCAAATATTTCTGGATGTACTCAGCAGCATAGTCCTTCAAGTGACTGAACAATTATTATAATGGCGCTATTGTTAATATTCCAGAACCATCTTTGTAATGTTTGTATCACTATCCGAATAAAAATGTTGATGACTTCTAAATGTCCCAAAGACATTCGGATGAGCTTGCCTTAAATATAACTTCATGGACACCAACCTTCACAAGTCCCGATACACGAAACAAAAGCTGATATAATAATGTGTGTAATGCTGCATTATACTGAATATGAACACGACGTGGAAATCCACGGAAGGAACAACTGAAATTCAATGAGATTATATAGCTTTTCAGGGTGAATTGAAGATTTCCCGAAACAAAATAAAGGTTTTCCAAAACAAATTTAAGGTTTTCCATTTCAAATGACGGTGAAGTGGTGAACTCATTTCTCCAAAACCGTACCTTTCAGGAGAACCAAAAAAACTAGATTCTTCAACACCAGTCCTATTACCCACGTAGAGCCTCTTCTTCACTTTTCGACCACTTACAATTTTTTCCAGGGACATGAGGCTTAAAAATCTTTAGATGGTAACTTGATAGGTAGATTAACGAAAAAACTCATTTTGACTGAAAGTGGAGATATGAGGATTCACCACTTCACCGTCGATTTAGGTTTTTCCATTTCAAAATGAACATTACCTTTCGTTCTTTGGAATTCGGCACTTGTTCGTTGACGATATCGGACTCCTTCCAAATTTTCACCACCGGATGGTTTTCTTTCGCACGAAATTCGACCACGGGGCCGACCGAGACCAACCACGGAATCTTTGTCACCATCCTTTTTCTAATTTTTCAAGATTTTTGCACCGCAGGAAGGTCGAAACTGTAGGAGACTCCTATTAGGAATGGCAAAGGGGGGAAATCGATACCCGGAATACGCTACATGAAAAAGGGATACATGCACGAGAAAAGGATTACATAAAGGACAAATGGATGCGTGTCGCAGGAATCTCCCTGACCATGCTTAAGGGATAGTCCATATCAAACTCGATAGAGTCCTGGAGGCACACAAATATGATCAACTGAACAATCCAAATAGGTATTTTGGTTGAGAACAGATTTACGTGCCCTATGCATATCTCCTGAAATTCAATAATCGCTCTATCACCTGTGAAACACGCACACTCCAAAGCTTAGTAGAAATTCAAATCATGAACGCAAGCCAATTGAATAACAAACCCCAGTGAAAGAATTTGCAGCGTTTTTTATTGAACCCCAATACCCCCCACAATAAAAACATCTATAATTTATCAAGTCCTTTAACACTCGTATTGCGTTAAAACCTCCCCAAATCCAAATTTAAACGATGTAGCCAAAGGTAGACAGATGTAGAGGGGGCACACAAATACAAACTGATCAATCCAAATAGGTATTTTAGTTGAGAACCGATTTAAGTGCTCTATGCAAATATCTCCTGAAATTCAATAATCGCTCTATCACCTGTGAAACACGCACACTCCAAAGCTTAGTAGAAATTCAAATCATGAATCATTGAATAATAAACCCCATTGAAAGAATTTGCAGCGTTTCAAATGGAGAACGTACATTTCGTTTCAGAAAACCTTTAATTTGACTCGGAAAAGCTACCAAAAACACCTACCTACTCTTCAATTATACCACGATTAAGGAGCTAAATCCTTTGCAATTATATCAGCTGATTCTATCCTCACATGATATAAGGCGATTTTTACTATATCCAAGCGTGTTCCCATTTACATTTGTGTTAGAATTTTTCTTTTCAGTCTAAGCGCACAGGGAGAGTGGAGAGGCTCATTCGATTCATTGAGGGGACATCTATCAGTAACGAACATGAAATCTCCACTGATGTATATTTCGAATGTTTATATTATTATAATTTTCAGTCCTTTGATTTTACTTTTTATGATAGGCTGAGAGACATGAACCACAATACAAACTAAACATTTTGCTGAAAATTTGTTTTCTTGGTCAATTATAAAGATTCATTATTAAATAAATTAATCAAAACAGAATCACAAAATTCACTTGTAATAAATTTACTAGTCAATGAGTAAATAACTGAACGTTAAAAAATATTTCATTTTTTCTCTGCATGGGAGTCATCTTTTGGCCAAGTACAATTCTTAGTTAATCAACCTTTCATAGAATAAAGTGAAATGAAACTTTATTAAAACCCACATAGGTATGGGCTGAGGATCATCCTGCTACATTGACTCGACTCTCAACCAACCCTTAGGGTTAATTTATATAGGTTAAAATATTTAAAAATCTAAATTTCATAAGCTTTTGATGTAGGAGGATAATTTTTTTGGTCTGATATTCAGATAATAATCAGTTTTGTGAATTGAATGAGACCACTCGGGTTGTTGCACAATCATATCACAGGGTTGTCCTTGATGCGAGGATTGGGTATGGATCTATCAAGTGGATGGCGACAGCCTCCCAGAGCATGGTGGAAACTATATGAATATACAAGCCATAACGCTGTCTCCCCAGCTTCAATTAAGTTGAGCAACAGGCCGAGGAGACAAGAGAAAGCATTCTTTTGCTCCACTATTTTTAATGATGAACCTACAAAATGTGATCAACCAAGAAAATGATTGTTACCCCTCCCTATCAAAAAAGGTTGGTTTACGTTTAAGTACAGGTAGA
The DNA here is from genome assembly GCA_031894815.1 of Creontiades dilutus. Taxonomy (NCBI): domain Eukaryota; kingdom Metazoa; phylum Arthropoda; class Insecta; order Hemiptera; family Miridae; genus Creontiades; species Creontiades dilutus. Next base: position 432,640 of record JAVIWC010008875.1, on the reverse strand, counting down.
TTCCGAAAGTCGAATTTGAAAAGAATCCATCTGTAAGCCAATCACTGTCCAAAGCTCTTCTTCAAAACTGCAAAACTGCTCGTCTTTACATACAAATATTTGTAAATATAATGTGAACAGTTGTAAAGGTTTGTTGAGTTTTGGAACCGTTTTCGGAACATTTGATATTGTCTCCTATGTTTGTTTTATTTTGTACATAATGAAAATGTTGACCTAATCTGTCCTAACGCTAATTATTTCTTTGAATAAAACGATTGAAAAAATTTTGTCATTCATTATGATTTCCCATTGATTGGTTGGGGTTATTCCCAAAAAAATAACTAACGAAACTGCAATGCGGTGGTGATAATTTTTTAATTTCTTAACGTTTCGGTTAGCGATCGTGACCATCATCAGAGGAAATCAGTATTGATTGCAGTACCCTAAATGGCAGCAGTACCATTATAGAATCAGATGTCAAGTTGAAGAGGTACACCATACGTTAAGGGAGCAAGGAGAGGAGAAAACGCATTTTCATGAGATCACTTTCTTATACGATTAGTCGATTTAGAAAAAAATTCACTTGCCTGAAATTCTCAGAGAAAAAAGATTTCTGATTTCTCTATCAGTATACATAACCCTTCTTTGTAAATCACTGATATATGTATACTTCTTCTATGGTACGTTATCTACACTTGCTATTTTAGTGGCCATACAAAGAACCTCAATTATATTTCAGCATTATAGATCGATTAGAGACGAAATTAGGCACAAGGATCCTCAGCTGATCACTGTGTCTCCATACCTAGTAACGGCATTCTGAATCTCTACCCACTGGATATGTACAACTAAGGGACCATGCACTGGAATAATTCACCTATGTCGCATGGGATGCCCTTCACAAGAGACTGCTACACATATGCTACTGAGCTGTCCTTCAATAGTACGACCTAGATGGGCCCGTCACAATGCTGCTTTGAGTTTTTTAGACGTGTATGCGAAGCGGAGAGGATGGCCAACTTGATTAGTACCACATTTAAACCTAGAAGATCGTGGATACCGTCCTGACCTCATATCGACACCACCTGTGGCACATATTAGTGATGTTTCAGTGGTCTCGGGTTTAGAAAGCAGATCACTCTGCCAAAATTGGGAAGTAACAAGTTGATGCTCTTCTCCTAGAAGGAGCACAGCTAGCAGATATACAACCTGTCCAGAGGCGGGTGTATGGTGCCACCATTACCTGCCTAGGTGTATGGCACAAAAGGTCAGTAATTGAGCTGAAACAGGCAGGCTTCCCTCTCATGGTGGTGGAATGGATGACCACTAGGGTCCCAATAGGAGGAGCATTCATGTGACCAGTGTCTAGGGCGACTACTCCTCGCCCTGCCTGGCTGAGTTGGCGGTGTAGGACCTGGAACTGGACTCACAAAAATACAATAGAGAGGTGAAATGACTAACGATGGCACAGCCGGAGGTTGCATCACTCTCCCTTTACCAACATAGGCAAACCAATCAGGGCAGTCCCCACCCAATTTATCGGGGGTCGGATCGTACGGCCAGAAGCACGAAAATCGCCTCCATCAGCACAAGCAGATACTCAACGTTCTGGATAAACAAGGAGAACCCGCCCCAATAACAAGCCACTGGATCAGGAGGTTATAGTGAAGTGTGTTCCAATTAACAGTGTGTTACTCTGAAGCGTTGCTTTGTTGAAATCTCAACCTGTACATCGTGTCCATTTACGAGATAAAATATTGCTAGATGATGTATCCTACAATCAATTGCAATAAATAAAATCACGAAAAAAAGGGGGGGCTCGGATCCCAGACCCTTCCTCAAATATTTCTGGATGTAGGTACTCAGCAGCAAAGTCCTTCAAGGGACTGAACAATTATTATAATGGCGATATTGTTAATATTCCAGAACCATCTTTGTAATGTTTGTATCATTATCCGAATAAAAATGTTGATGACTTCTAAATGTCCCAAGGACATTTGGATGAGCTTGCCTTAAATATAACTTCATGGACACCAACCATCACAAGTCCAAAAACACGAAACAAAAGCTGATATCAAACTTTCTATAATGCTGAATATGAACACGACGTGGAAATCCACGGAAGGAACAACTGAAATTCAATGAGATTATATAGCTTTTCAGGGTCGAATTGAAGATTTCCCGAAACAAAATAAAGGTTTTCCATAACAAATTTAAGGTTTTCCATTTCAAACGACGGTGAAGTGGTGAACCCTCATATCTCCAAAACCGTTCTTTTCAGGAGAACCAAAAAAACTAGATTCTTCAACATCAGTCCTATTACCCACGTAGAGCCTCTTCTTCACTTTTCGACCACTTACAATTTTTTCCCGGGAGCTGGAGCTTTAAAAACGTTAGATGGTAACTTGATAGGTAGATTAACGAAAAAACTCATTTTGGCTGAAAGTGGAGATATGAGGATTCACCACTTCACCGTCGATTTAGGTTTTCCCATTTCAAAATGAACATTACCTTTCGTTCTTTGGAATTCGGCACTTGTTCGTTGACGATATCGGACTCCTTCCAAATTTTCACCACCGGATGGTTCACTTTCCCTCGAAATTCGACCACGGGGCCGACCGAGACCAACCACGGAATCGTTGTCACTATCCATTTTCAAATTTCTCAAGATTTTTGTACCGCAGGAAGATCGAAACTGTAGGAGACTCCAACGAAGAGTGGCAAAGGGGGGAAATCGATTGTTGGAATACGCTACATGAAAAAGGGATACATGTGCGAGAAAAGGATTACATAAAGAACGAATGGATGCGTGTGGCAGGAATCTCCCTGACCATGCTTAAGGGATAGTCCATATCAAACTCGATAGAGAATGGACAGATAAGCTGTCCTTGTCTTCTTTTCATTAAGCGTTTCAATCCGCTGCAGTGAAATTATCTTAACGATCTTTACTTATAAGAGAGATCTTTATTTTCAAATGGAGAACCGACATTTTGGTGTATGGCACAAGAGGTCAGCAATTCAGCAGAAAGCTGAAACAGGCAGGCTTCCCTCTCATGGTGGTGGAATGGATGTCCACCAGGGTCCCAATAGGAGGAGCATTCATATGGTTAATATTTAGGGCGACTACTCCTCGCCACGCCTGGCTGAGTTGGCGTTGTAGGACCTGGAACTGGACTCACAAAAATACAATAGAGAGGTGAAATGACTTACGATGGCACAGCCGGAGGTTGCATCACTCTCCCTTTACCAACATAGGCAAACCAATCAGGGCAGTCCCCACCCAATATATCAGGGGTCGGATCCCAGACCATTGCTCAAATATTTCTGGATATACTCAGCAGCACAATCCTTCAAGTGACTGAACAATTATTATAATGGCGCTATTGTTAATATTCCAGAACCATCTTTGTAATGTTTGTATCATTATCCTAATAAAAATGTTGATGACTTCTAGATGTCCCAAAGACATTTGGATGACCTTGCCTTAAATATAACTTCATGGACACCAACCTTCACAAGTCACGTGAACAGGACGTGGAAATCCACGAAAGGAACAACTGAAATTTAATGAGATTATATAGCTTTTCAGGGTCGGGCTGAAGTAGAGAATAGGTGACCCCTTCCTCTTATTAGACTGTATCGATGAGTATATCGGGTGGCCAACCTAACATCAACACCCCTTCCATTTTCAATACAAACAGTATATTTGAAAATCCAAAAAATACGTTTCCAATGATTTATGATTTTGGAATCAACAAAATATGTGAGCGCACGTGCCCAATCTGCACTAACTTCCTTATTTCAAATGAGAACTCCTCTTTTTATACTAGGTTCAAATTCTACGCCAAATTTCATTAAAATTTGACCACTCAACCAATTTTTTCGGTTTCGCGTAACCGGTTCAGCGAGCACGCAAAGTTGCGCCACCCCACAGTTGTCAAACAGTGGATGATGGTGAACTGTAAAGTGTGGCATATTAATTTTCTTTTTTTTTTCACTCTGGTTCACGAAATGCTATCTGTTTTTTGATGTGACTCAATTTTTGCGGAATAATGATCGGAATATTCACCGAGATTTTTTCTAGAATAAAAGAATATTCACCGAAATTCTTTTATTCTAGACGCTTATTCAGATTGTTACGGGGATTAATTTTCAAGGTCTGGTTGAAAAATGTAAAAATAGAAGATTGAAACCTCCTTCAGTGATCAAGTGAAAAATCATCTTAATCTCAGAGTCAAAAGTCGGCAAAAAATGATGATTTTTCACTGCGCTCGTGCGCAAAAGTGCGCTCACATAATCTGTTGAATCCTTGTCAAAAATCATCGGACACGTATTTTTTGGATTTTCAAATATACTGTTTGAAAATAGAAGGGGTGTTCATGTTAGGTGGGCCACCCTGTATAGGACAATATACGGATACCACAGCCATGTATTATGGAATGATTTTCACGACCGTTATCGATAAAACTATTTTCAATACGCAGAGACACAAGTGTTAACACATTCTGATCTATTTCTACAACTGATCTATAATTCACTAAAAGGATTGATGTAGGATGTATTTTTTTGATTTTGAGATGCGAGCGAAGCGATCATCCAGACCAGCAAACTAGACAGAGCACTCATCAAATGCGTGAACGTATATCGATAGGAGACATCGGGTTTTTCAATATGGCGACGGTCTTACCAGGAAGGGGTCACCTATTCTCGACTTCTACCCAGGGTCGAATTAAAGATTTTCCGAAACAAAATAAAGGTTGTCTTTAACAAACTAAAGGTTTTCCATTTCAAACGACGGTAAAGTAGTGAACCCTCGTATCTTCCGAACCCCTACTGTTCAGGAGAGTAAAAAAACTAGATTCATCCCCTACACTTCCTAACTATGTAAAACCTCTTCTTCACTTCTCGAACACTTGAAATTTTTCCCGACCGCTAGATAGCAACTATAAAATAAAAGTTCATGTTTCATGTTAGTTACTGATGATGACCTAACCGTCGAAATCGATTTAACAGTGTAACTTTTTACTTTCGTGGAAATATAGACAACGTTCCATCTTACTCCGTTTTTATTTGAAATGGGTTTCCACAACTTCGTCGCGAGTGACTTAGTCCGCAACTAGGTAGGTAGATTAACGAAAAAGACTTATTTTAGCCAAAAGTGGAGATACAAAGATTCACCACTTCACCGTTGATGTAGAGTTTTCCATTTCAAAATAAACATTACCTCTTGTTCTTTGGCACCTGTTTGTTGACGAGATCGGACTTCTTCCATATCTTCACCACCTGATGGTTCACATTCGCTCGAAATTCGAACACGGAGCCGACGAACACAAATCACGGAATCTCAATCACTATTCACTTTCAAATTCCTCAAGATTTTTGCACCGCAGCAAGATCGAAACGCTTGGAGTAGCAAACGGGGAGAAACGATTCCCGGAACAGGCGACATGAAGGAGGGATGCGAGCGCGCGATAAGGATTACATAAAGAAGGAATGCAAGCTTGCGGCAGAAATTTCCCCGGTCATGCTTAAGAAATAATCCATATCAAACTCGGTAGAGAATGGACAGAAATGCTGTTCTTTCTTGTTTTCATTAAGTGTTTTCCGCTATAGGGAACGCATCTTAACGATCTTTTCTTATAAATGAGAGCTTTATTTTCAAATGGAAAACGTACAATTTTGTTTCGAAAAACCTCTAATTTGACTCGGAAAAGCTATGGAAAACACCTACCTACGCTTCACTTATACCGCAATACTATCAAATAGTCGATGAACAGGTACAAGAGGATGAGAGAAAGCATTCTTTTGCTCCATTATTTTCAATAATGAACCTGTGAGATCGACCAAGAAAATAATTGTAACCCCTCTCTCCCCCCTATCAAGCATTGTTGGCTTACGTTTAATAACAGGTGGATTCCGAAAAATGGAATTTTGAAAATTCCATCTGTAAGCTGTCCACTATCCAAAGATTTTCTTCAAGACTGCAGGACCAAATTTCACAAAATTTTCCTACAAAATGCAACACGAGTGCAGGATTTTTCTTTAATGTCAGCACCCTTATGAACCAACCCTAATTTATTCGTGGATTATTTAAAAATCGAAATCTTAACCCTTTAGCTCCTGAATCTTGAAGCCCCACTGTAGCCTACTGGCCTGAACCACTCTTCCCTATAATGTTACCCCATTACTTCCCTATTACCTTATAATAAGAATCACAAACAATGACACTAGCAGAAGAACAAATGAAAGGAGGGGACAAAGGTGCTTGATAACAGGTGAAATGGAGCTCACTCGGGCTCCTAACTATACTCTGAGGTGTATGGCGTTGCTACCTAGTAAGATTTATGAGAAATAAAAGCTTTTGAAGTTCAATGGAAGAACGCAGTTGCAAGACGAGTTAACTCATCTTTAGATCGACTGGACAAAAACTTGGATGACCAGATAACTCGGACGTATGGTCTAACACCGTTTTTGAAAGACAAGATAACTCGAGCGTAGGATTTAAGCGGTTAATCACTTTCAATGTAAGAGGTGTGATGGATATGGTTAGTTGGCCCTTCCTGATTTTATAATCCATTGCCTTGGGAGATGTATCAGACGTTTTCAAGCGTCTGGGTCAACCTCTGAGCGTGGCAGAGCATTATTACAGCATCCAGTTCATTGGAAGGGGCAACTATACCATTCCATCACCTCGCAGAGGATAGCATTTGTTTTGATTCCCCATTTGAAAACGTTGAAGACAGCAGTATAAAAGAAACGAAATTCACGGAATCATATACTACATATTCAAAAACTACATTAGCTCAGGGAATTATTCCACTCACCAAGTCCCAAAGGTTGCATTGATTCCTCTGAGAAGAGACAGCTTTTGAGTGTTTCTGGTAGTTGCCACCAAGTTCACATCTTTATTTGGAATGGCGATCCTGTTTGACAGAATAAAACTTCCTTCACTGAAGATTCCACAGAGGCAAACCTAAACATTTGGCATAGCAGCGTCATCTCATTCCATCTTCCATGGTGTACGAAGTAGAAACCACACGACTAATTCACGGTCAAAAAAATAGAGAAGAAGAAGAAACAGAACAGTAAAACCGACATATGCTGTTTTATTTTGTTATTTAAATTATTTTTCTTTTCTAAGTACCTTGTATTTTGAATTTGTTAGGTAACTGTTATTATTATATAGTTCTAAGTAAGTAAGTACATACTGTTATAATGTCACAACAATACAGAATTACTGTGGGAGCAAATACATCTTGCATGTGGGTCGATCAAGAGGGCGAATGTTTTGTTCAACTGTAGTTGGTCGATATATTGTAGTAATCCAATTGGAAACTATAGGACTGATAGTTGTATCAATTTTCAGGGGATAAAACCTCCCTTTCTTTGTAAATGGACGGAAGAATATCTGACAGTACGGAGACCGTGAAAGCCTCCGTCGATAACGATGCCGATATTTGCGATTCCACGACGAACGTCAACGATTTGGAACCGGCGCCTATGACCATCAAAGAGGGAAAAGCTGAAATTCTTCTCAAGTCCTCGAACAATCACGTCTTTTATAACCCCGTCCAAGAATTCAACAGGGATTTGAGGTTGGTAGAAATCGTTTTGGGTAGCTCCCGAGTATGAATGTTTTTTAGTACTGTTTCTCATCTAATGTGTGGTAAACAGGTTATAACACAGTGGGTGGTTAAGATACGGTAATATTGCACTAATTACTATTCATGTTATTTTCTGGTTCAACTCCTTGAGAAAAAAAAAACACTTTTCAACCTTCCTTTGAAGATGAACAATGCTATTCAAACACTTACTCAAATCACAGTCTCTGATTTCCAACTGAAGTCCAACTAAGCCATACTTTACTAAAAGTATTGATTTGTGATGTTTTATTTCTGAAATACGGGCAGCCAGTCCACCAAACTGAACACAAACATAATTCTGCCTAATTGACAGGTGTTCTGGAACATTTTACTTGGCAAAAACTTGAGTACTGCCCCATAATTTTTTGGAAGCTATAAAACCAGAGAGTTCAATGCTTTCATATGATTATTGAAATGGAGAACTTTCGTATTTGGTTGTACCTGTTCATGATGTTACGTTGTAGTAGAAAGTCAATTTATGAACTCACATTGGCCGCATTTTACATGATGATGTGGTCCCCAAGGAAATTTCAAGCTGGCATCCAGCAGGTGGGTGGTGGAAGAGACCGTACTATATGCCCATCTCCATCCCTAAGGCGCAGGATTGACAGGGGTAATTCCTTCTACTTCTCGTTTGACGAATGATGGGTTGTCTGGTCTTCCTTGGAGCGAATAGAATGCCAGGTTGGATGAGGCACTACTCTCTACCTGTCTGGTGAATTGGGATAACGAGACCAAGGGAAGTTTGACTCAATGCATCCTTCCTGACGTTAGAGCTCCTCTGACATGCATTGTGCAAGAACAGCACAGAATGCAAGAATGCAGCTGGCAGAGCACATTCTGACAGATTGCCCTGCAGAGAGACTGAAAGCTGTGAGTGATATATGGGATAGAAGAGGTCCCTTTGTCCAGTTTTCTTGCAACTCTGGGTGGATATGGAGGTTCTTTGCATTCTCACTTGAGGCTGCCTCAATTCTGGCACCACAGGAGAGGTCTCAATGAAAGATTTAGCTAATCAAGGTAAGTATAGATAGGGTTGAACGCGAATGTGGTGATAATGCAAGACCAAGCATGAACCATTAATTTTGAATTTGTTCAGGTTAACAGGCTGATAGCTTGTGATGAGTATGCTAAGAGTATGGTAGAGAGTGGTTTAGTCCCATCACTTCTCTAAAGCTGGGAGTACTCCCAGGGGTGGTGGGTGCATTGCAGTCTGGGGAGCCTGCACCCAAGAACATCTCTGGGTACCACATGATTTGTGGAATATTTTCGATGTACTCAGTCATATCCCCTTCAGTAACTATATGATGAAGTCTTACCACTCTCTGGCGGGTTTGTTGGTAGCCATAGCCTTTGGGGACCGTATGGAATCCGAACTGGATGCGAAATGGGTACTGTCTTCTGTCCTTACGCTCTCAGACTGATTAAGCTGTGTACTTTCTCAGGCGAGTCCAAAGCTGTGGGAACAAAGACACCTTCTTTCATTTCATATAAATAATTTAATCAAGTCAATTTGGATTTCTTCGCACATTGGAAAAATATGATTAGAGATGGTTGGGGAATGTTCTACCTTTTGTGGGAAGTTTTGAAAAAAAATTAACCAAAAAATATTTAATTCACAGTTGAGGAAGAAAATAACAGAAAAATCCAATTTTTAGACTTAGGGATAGTAAAAATGAAAACAGCGACAAAACCACCATCTTGATGGTAACTGAATTTCCTCTCTGATTTCAGTATTGCTGTTCTAACAGTGTTTGCTAAAGAACAACCGCTAACAAGAAAAGGGTTGAAAAGAAACCGACAGGGCAGTGCAAAAGATGGATCGAAAGCCAGTCTTGGTGGGTCCACTTCAACGAACTCCGATCAGGTAACCGTTCATTTGTGGAATGTACATCAAAACAAACTTTGTTTAGTATTAGATTACAATAATTTTGAGGCTGTTCCATTCCCAACCTGCAGAGTGTTTTTACGCTCTATACTATCCAGGGTCGAATGATTCTTCCCAATTCTTCGGGGTAGTGATTCAGGATATTCTGATAGCTGCATACAACACGCTATTTAGGGTAAATGTAACTGTCTCATTTCTTTGACGTTGTTGATGTTGAATTTGACGATGTGTCTGCATATTGAAAACGCGCTTACCTACACTGTACAGTCACGGTTTCCCAACAGTCTCTTGAAGTCCAATTCTGAAAGCTGGCAACAGGACGCCAGAATCACATTTAAGACTAGCTGTACTGGTCACGTTCACAGGATTTGTAGCCACAGTCCAGAAATTATCAGCTGCACTCGAATAATTACTCGCTTTAGTTTGTATTCTTCCACCAATATCAATTTATCTAATAGAAATTGCCCATTTTGCCCATGGGGGCATTGTAAAAGGATCAGGGACTGATCCGAATGGAGCACAGTCACTCCGAAACTGATTGGGGATGGGGAAACTCTGATGGAGCGAATCCAATATTCAACCTGCCTACAATCCTTCGATCCTGCTTCGAATGGAATCGATCGTGAATGGGGCATGATGAGATGTGCTGCTTTTTCAGCACATCCCGACTTTCAGTCTCTTTGATCTCTCTCATGTCCCATGCTTTGATTTTGATACACTACTAATCAATGGTAGGGGTGACTGGCTCAGTGCACTCCTGATTCTCTTCTAAATGGAACAGTTCGAGTGGAGAGACTCGGAGTGTTCTCCACTTGGAGTGATCGTGAATGGTCATCGTTAGGGGGTGGTTGGTTTGTTAAAAGACTCTGCACATAACAAGGAAGTGGTGGAATGGACTAGTTGCCACTTCCAAGGGCTGAGGTCATATGTGTGAAACAACCAGGCGATATCCTGAAGCTTAAATGTAGGCTTGTTGTTCATGAGCGCAATACCATTCGGACACGAGATACTTTTGCTGTCATGGCTAGGCCGACCCACCTGCCCTCCATATGCCATTGTTGGTTCCAGAATAACCTGCACATTTCAAAACAATGTCAACTGGGAGGGATATTTTGAGAAAATTAGGGAAGGGGTGGTGCTATACTAGGGGGTGCAGGGGTTTGTAAAAATGAATCTGATTGGATTGCAATCTGATATCACAGCTACTAATATCAATGACATGGCTACATTATGCATATGAACAACCATCCTCTCTACATTAAAAGAAATACTCGAGTAAAAATAGAGTAAAGGAAATACTTGACTTTAAGAGAAAACAAGAAGAAGGTGTAGTGATCTGATTTCTACACTGCTTCTCTGAGCTGCGAGCATTGCACTTGTATAAATATTGTATGACTATGTCCCACCCTTGCGTCCGCTCGTTTCAAAATCCAATGACTGAGGTTATTTAGTTAAATTCACCTGATTTCAAGAAAATTATGTCTGCATATTGTAATTTGTAATGTCTGTACTCTGTTAAGTGTTAATTTTTGGCTCCTGGTAAAGAGGGCTCTCTATTTAAGAAGGCACGAATGTATTGAATATCTTATTTGCAACGATTCTAATATATTTCACTGTATTTCCTATTGTTTCACGCAGGATGGAATTTCCGTGTTTGAAGCGCTCGCGGCGACGGGTCTCCGATCAGTCAGATACGCTCTCGAGGTCCCGGGAATCCGAGAGATCGTGGCCAACGATTTGTCCTACCGGGCTGTCGAGTCCATCGAAGACAACGTGAAGCACAATAAAGTGGACAGGATCGTTCGGACTAGTCATTCCGATGCTTCGTGAGTTCTTTCGCTGTTACGTTTTAGTTGCTGGATTGTTAGGAATATTGAGAGTAACTTACACGAATTCGTGTTGTACAGAGCAAACTACTTTCAAGGTTTAAATCGCCTACTAGTGCCAACAGGTCCTATAGGTAAAACAGCAGACAGACCATATTCACAGGATGTTGATAGTGTGAATACCAGACCACTTAAACACATTCAAAGGTTGCGTTAAGCACGAAAAATATTGACAATTCTGGTGAAAGAGGAGCGATTGTTTAGCTAATAAATTGTACTGCTGCATGGAAATTCGTTTGCGCACAGAGCAAACTACACTTCATGGTTTAAAGGCCCAACCACATTATTTGTTCCAGCATAACATTTGTGAATAAGCACTTGTCTTTTTCATTATTGCGAATGGTTTCAACCAACTAGTACTTCTTTAAGCTATTTTGAGCTTTTGATAAATGTATTATCATCTTCTGTGTCTAAAATAGAATTATCAACCCATGCATACTACATTAATGAATAACGATTGTAGATTAAACGTTGAAACATAAAAATATTGAAACCTTAAAACAAGCTACATGTCCCAAAGGTAACTGCAGACAGAACCTATTCAGAGGGTGTTGATTGTGTGAATACCACACCACCCCGCGGCCAATCAATAGCTACACCAAAGGTTGCATCATGCACTGAAATAGGATAAGAATTTAAAATTTAGGTGAACACGTAGTGATTGTTTGGTTCTCTTTCTCCAATTATGGAAAAAACAGGAGTCTGTCAGTACTGCCTTTTAAATAGATGTTTTAATTGTACTGCTATAGGGACTACAAATTTCAGCAGCTCAAGTGAAATACATGAAATGTATGAACGGAATCAGTTACAGTGATTACTCTTCTAATTTTTATTATTACCTAAGTGGCAAAATTCCAATAATTTCATGTTCTCCGATCCCCCCTCCGAGGGGAGGTGCCCTGTTTAAAGGACAACATTTTTAATTGGATAAATGTAAAAGTCAAAAGTTTTGAAAATTGACAACCTCCTTATAAGATATGAATTTCAGAATTTCCTGTATTGCTCGCTCATGGAAAACTTGTTTGTTCTAACCCGGTTCTATTCAATATCACGTTTCCAGGCTTGCGATGTACCTTGCCAAATCGGACAACAAGCTTTTTGATGCTGTCGATTTGGATCCGTATGGCTGCCCATCAAGGTTTCTCGATTCGACAGTACAGGTCAGTGGCTTGCCTATTTTATTACACGTTGAACAAAAATATCAGCAAAACTGATTGGATTCAAATGAAAAATCTCTTTTTTCATGAAGTTTCTAACCACTAGAGATCATCTTCATGTCTTGACGCTGAATGCTTAGAAGTCCTGGAGTAATCCTGATCAAATTCAATCTTCGTGAGGGTGAATAGAAGATAGTTCATGTCTTTTAGATAACCAGCTGTAGTCCGTAATTTCAGTCATCCTATTCTAAAGTCAGAGGGGTTCCCTATCGAATTTAACATCTTAAAGATTTATCAAAGGCTATGCTATCAAAATTGAACTTCCTGAGTTATGCATAGGAGGGGATTAAAGAACTTTGCTGAATAGGAGGGGGCCCATCATTTCATTCATACCTTTTTGAATTCAGAGAACCGTCTTATCAAATTCCACTTCTGACTGGAGCTCGTCATTTCATTCTTCTTTTAAGCCTGAGAGCACCATCACAAATACTCTATCATCTGCTTCGGTTATTCTCCATGAAATTCAGCTGGAACCAGCTGATCAGAATTTAACCTGAAACGTCGTTGGTCTCTAATTGTCCGAGGGGATTCAACTTCTTACGGTGACCAGAGGGGAATTCTGCTATCTTGTCATTTCTGTAATGCAAAATTGGGTTTATTACGTGTGATTTCCCCTTGTCTCAAAGCAAAAACAGAAAATTCCAATACCAGGTGTGTTGTGAATTCTAATGACCACCAAAAAGTTTAATGAGGACCAGTGTATTCTTAATCTGTGGTTCCATTGAGCAACCTGACAATTTAAACATTGTTTGTCTAATAAATCCTTATATACATAATTATCACCACTGCAACTCCTTTAGTATTTGTTAGGTTTAAAACTTGCCCCTGCTATGTGTTAGTTAGGAAAGCAGGTTGGTATAACATGTCACGTATCATGTAAATTCAAATTCTTCTGCGGTTTCTACGGTAAATTTTGCACTCAAGAAGTTGTTATCATTATTTTATTGGTGTTATGATGGATTTGTTACGGTAAAGATAAGCCTTCTTTTCGTCAACACCATCAATGCAATGTATTGCACTAAAATGCTACTGGATATTACCCACCACTTTGACCCCGTGGTACAAGTTTGACAAAATTATGATCTATTTTGGAAGAAACTGAACTATCTCAGATGTTGATTTTATAGATCAAGGCTCTCTCATCTCTAGACTGTACCTCTATATGCTCGTAATTGGAATGGTGAATACCCTTCAATCCACATGTTGTTATGTTTAATTAAAATGAACAAATAATTTTATTTGATTCATCTATATTCGTACAGGTCCTTGAAGAGGGCGGCCTGGCACTCGTGACAGCCACCGATCTCGCAGTTTTGGCTGGAAACTCACCAGAGACCTGTTATTCTAAATACGGTGCTGTTTGCTTACGCTCGCCTGCATGTCATGAAATGGTAATATTTCACGTTTTTGTTCATTACCTTAAAATATGTAAGTACTTGACCAAGCATCTTCACTGCATAAAACTAAACACTCGAGTCGAATTTCTGGAAACCCATTTGAATGGGGAAAACAGAAGTTGAACTTGGAATTTTGTATTATTGAAAGTAAAAAAGGTGACTAACAAGTTTAGTTAATAAGAAAAAGGCATGGACAATGAATCTTGTTCCCCCTGGGATTTATATAAATCTCTAGGTTGATTTAAAAGGGAGTATCCTAGCACACCGTACTTACGTCCTCCTTCCCCCCTTGCAAGCAAGGGGGAAGATTTGGCGAAGCAGGTAACTGTTTGCACTATTCGCTACAGGTGAAGATGGGCGTCCTAGCGTGCCCTACCAACTGAACTTGTTGGTACCTGAGGTATCGGCAAGCCACATAACTGACATGTCAGCACTACTCTGGAAGTCAAGTATTTAGGTGCAGTGTCTACCCCTCAGCTTTCAGGCTTGGCCTTCCAGCCTGGGTGATCAACCACTGCCTCCACGAAGCCAACTGCTTTCAGGGGGCAGGCAAGTGACGCTTCGCTGATGCGATGCTTGGGATTTTGGGTGTGATATTTACAAGTAAACTGTTCATCTCACACTCCAGAGGCCAGACTGGTGGCAGGCCCGTTACAGGGAATGGGAACCTGTAACTGCCGCTTTATGCTCAACACCACCGTAGCAACGTCAAATGATTGAGGAGGGGAGACCGTGAGTAGCTATGGTCAAGTTGTGGTGAGAAGGCATAGAGAAGTTGTATAACATTACACATTCGGTGATGGTCCACAGTGTTTTGGGAAGTTTGTTGTTGATACATAGCAATCTATCTGCCGATGGTCCTTTTTACCTCGGCCTCTCCAACTCGTTTTTAATCCCTGCACTCCGAAGGACATGCACTACGTACTTGTTATGAAGAGGTCGCGTAAAATCCTAGACCGACTAGCACTTTTAACAATGGTGATGATGGTAGGCAGACCTCATGAACTGGTTTGGACTGATATATGATAGAAAGTCTTATGTCACTGACTGTATCTGAATCGTCTGCAGAACAGTTCACTGTCTCCTTTGTCGTCGTTCTGCAACATAGCAATAGTCCAAATCACTCCATTCAGAGTCATGGTATTCAAATTGGGGAAAAAACTGTATTAATAAACGAATGGTTAACCTAGTGAAGTTCAAAGGTCTGTACCTACAGATACCAGCTGGTTCTCTCAAGTGACCTCCCAACATCACTCAGGATATTGCACGGTGGACTGAGGGTGACCCTCAACTCAATGCCATTTTTGGTGCGCTTAGGATGCCCACTCAGGGAGCCCTTGAGGTTGCCCTCAAATTACGACTATGAATCGCATTGAGTGAATGGTTCCCTTAACGCTACACTTAGAGGCCAATTAATACTCAATTCCCATCTATGAATTCCACCCTTAACATTCGACTCCTGTTCGATGCGATATTTGTTCTCTGTGCTCCAAAATTTTCGATTTATGAAAAACTTTCTCTATTGCCTTATCACTTTCATGAAAATCTTCTTTAGAATAACCTAGTTTTCTAATGTTTTTGTTATTTGAAGGCCCTGGTTGATTTGACTAACGTTCTTCCTGATTCCAGGCACTCAGGATCGTCCTCCAATGCATAGAATCTCACGCTAACCGTTATGGGAAATACATCGTACCTTTGCTCAGCATCAGCGCGGATTTTTATGTGAGAGTCTTCGTACGGATTTTCACCTCTCCAGCCACGTGCAAACAATCTACAAGGTAATTTATTGTTGTGACAGATCTTCTCGGACTCAATACTCAATAGTACCCTTTACAACAAAAGTTACTGAACATTGTTAGAAGTTCTTTTACAAAATTAAATAAT
This sequence comes from Creontiades dilutus, assembly GCA_031894815.1. Lineage (NCBI taxonomy): Eukaryota > Metazoa > Arthropoda > Insecta > Hemiptera > Miridae > Creontiades > Creontiades dilutus. Next base: position 416,746 of record JAVIWC010008875.1, on the reverse strand, counting down.
ATACGTACAATTTATTGGTCTACACAGAGTGTCCTATAAGGATACGCCCGAAATTCAGCAAATTGTTTGCCATTTCCCATGTCTATATTTTGACGAGTAAAAGTGGGAGAAAATTTGATGCCAAACTCAAAATTAATTTCAACAATAGTGAAAATACCCAGAGATGAAACAAGACAATGTCCTATTTCAAGTTAAGAGAAATTTTTCGAAAATTCGAAAACAATATGAAAATTTAAGACTTATTAAATAAAAAATCATTCACAGGTTAAACATATTTGGAATTTTTTAAACAAAATGAAAACCTCCCAAGCCACTTACTTTAAAAACTTGATTTGTTAATAGGAAACACACGATGGAAATCTATAAAATTTTGAATTTTTTATGTATAGTAATAATTTGTTATAATTAATTGTTAATGCACACTGATAAGAATTTACATTTTTCTCGAACTGTATATCAAAATTTGGTATACAGTTTGATATATATAAATTTAATTTAATATTTACTTTAGTAAAAATTGTGGAAAAACTAATTAGCCTTATACTCGTAAAAAGGCTCTTCTACTTTTTCAAATCTTTCTTTGTTTTTGAGTCAAATTTGGTTTTGCGTTAATTAATTGCTCGTTCTTGAGTTAATTTACTTGTAATATTTTTTCGTATTTTTTAACTCGTCACACTGAAATGAACTTCCTCATTTGTTAAGCTGGCTTTAGACTGTGCGAATCTGCCTCGCGAGGCAGATGCGCGAGGCCTTAAGTGGAGGAATTTGAAACCGATGCGCGAGTAGAGCCTAAACGTGCGAGGAAAACCGCGAGCACTCAGTTACCGCGAGGCAACGATAGCGACAGGAGGAGCTTCTGTACCCTCGACTAACCTGCTTGTAGGTGAAGTTTTACCTACCGTCATATCTTTACGGTTGCTGAGAAGAAAAAGAACATGTCAACGCCGCAACCGCCTTTGGTGGATGAAGGAGCTATTCTCCCAAAGAATAGAGTACGGTAACCGACTCATGACGGATATGGGAATGGAATTGGTTGCTGATACCATCAGAAACTTCGCTCGAATGACATCGGAAGATTTCGATTTCCTCCTTTTGCTAGTTCGATCGAAAATTGAGAAAGAGGACACCTACTGGAGAAAAGCTCACCCCGCATCAGCTTCGCGAGTCATGATTTGGAGCCTAGAGCCTTCTACACGGTCCGAGTATTGACTCCCGCATCAAGCCTCGCAAGGCACATTCGCACAGGCAGCCAGCTTTATGCAAAATGAAATCTGAAATTTCAAAGAGCATTAAATTTTCCATCAGATATTCTTCAAAGTGTCGTATCTAGTTAGCGTTTCTGTTATCTACACATCAAACTTGGTAATTTTCTAATTTTTGACGAAATCTTGAAAGAGATTTCCGCCTATTTCCCGTGAGGGAAAACCAATGCGATTTCCTGGGAAAACATCATCAAACTCTCAGCTTTCTTACGGTAAAAGCTAAACATTGGTTCACTGAACTTATATTGAAGAAGGAAACTTGGGGATTTACAGTGACGACGTTTTTCTCCCAAGATCGATTTGCCACAAAAAAATTAGTTTGCCATTTTATTTTATGTAACTTTTTTCGTTGAATCGATTGGTGATCCTCTCGTGCCTCCTCGCCCAACAAATAAGTTATTTTCATTCTTTTCTTTTAACTTTTCTCACTTCGTTTAACAAACCTTGACTATTTAAACCCTCCCATTTCTATCGTTTCCCACGTATACAGCATGGGTACTCTATGATTACTGATAATAAATGCGATAACTCCTTAAATTGTGCGTAGGTACGGACATTAACCTCTTAAAAGTCACAATTCGGTACGAAATTATGATTTTTTCAATGTTAATTCATTGTGAATTGTTATGTTACAGTAAGCTCAGTCACGTGTTCCAATGCGTGGGCTGCAAATGTTTGACTCTTCACCCCTTGGGACAGACGACGTTTAGAGAAAACAAACCCCCGAGCTATTCTCTCCCGAGGGTCCCTGACCTTTCCAAGTGCCCGCATTGTGAATATAGTTACCAGGTACTACTTATTATTCTATTGAATTATTTTCCCGATTTGACAGATTTCCGGGCTTTGACAGATTGTTTTTTAGGCGGATTTAGATAGGTAAGTTCGGAGTCTTTATTGGTTATACCATATGAACGGAGCCTGGGAGAAAAAACCTATCCACTCACCTCAAAGTTAGACCTTCAATCTTAATTGTATGGCTTTAAAGTTCTTTTGGAAGATTTATCATCAACTCTTGAATACCTAGCTGGTGCAGGGTGTCTAGCGGTCGGGAAAGTCGGGAATTGATAATGAATTTAAAAACGGTCTTGAAAAGTCGGGAATTAGCTGAGAAATTCATATAAAAGTCTGAAATTTGTTACCAAAACAATAGGTTGGAATTTACTAAGATTCAATAAGTGCCTTGCTTTTTTTGAATGTCGTCACGCTATACACCGTTTCAATCAACTTTACTCCCCCCCCCCCCCCCCCAAGAATTTCAATGATGCAGTCTGCGTCATAGAACCCCCCCTATGGGCACCCCTGCCTTAAAAACGTATATCCACATTCATGTGTCAGGATCTCGATGACAAGATGGCAGATTTGCTTGGGTACTAATAACAGTTTTCTATCAACCACTGACTGACTCTCAAGATCTCAACGAAACGTATCACTTTTCATTATTTGAAATTTACCATATTTCTAGATGGGAGGTCCCGTGTGGAGTGGGCCCCTCCACGACAACGCTTTCATCGGCAAGCTGTTGGAGCACATTGAGAGTTCCAGCGAAAAGTTCAAAACTGCGAAACGGATGTTTGGAATGCTGACAGTTGCGAAAAACGAGCTGTTGACGCCTTTTTTCTATACTATTGACGCCGTGTGTTCCATTGTGCATTGCGTCTCTATACCCCTTATTACATTCCGGTAAGTAGTGCTTAAATCATGTTGTAGGCCTCACGCATGTCATCTGTTCAATTCAGTAACGTTAATAAATATATTCTCGGTATGAATGAACTAGAATATTTGATATGAAACCAAAGATAATAGAGTACAGAACTCCCACGAGCCCTTAAGGGGCTCACCTATAGAGATTTCTCCTCTCTCTGATCTAGAAGCAGCTTCGCTGTCCATAACCTTCATTTTATTCTATTTTATTCTAGGAATTCGTTGTCTTCATCTTGATAATACTAATATTAAGTTAAACCTATATCAGTGCCGAATTGGAATTGATCACAAGCCCAATTAAAAGCTTATAAAAGTTATAAGACCTGTTGTTTCTTCTGCCAACAAACAAAATCTATTGATTATTTTTACGAAAATTGGCTAAAATGTACGTAATGTTTTCAATAATAATTATTTGTGAGTTACCTACTGAATTATTAATGATTTCCATTATGATCTTTGTTATAAGACCTATTGTTTTGTTCTGCAGGAGTGCCTTAACAAACGCAGGATTCAAGGTTTCTGAAACCCACGCAGCCCCTAACTCCGTGAAGACGGACGCTCCAGCTGAGGTGGTCTGGGACATCGTGAGGGCCTGGGTCAAAGACGGTCATCCCGTCGCTGAGAAGCGCATCAAAGAGTCCGAAGTGACGAAGAGGATTCTCGAGGCGCCCATACGACACGAGATCCGATTTGATTTCAACGCCGATGCGGACATGGATACAGAGCGGCTAGTGAGGTTTCAGGTGAACCCAGCTCCTTACTGGGGCCCCGGACTGCGAGCTAAGAACAAGTTAGTTCCGTTTAACTGTTCTTTAACAACTTAGTTTTAGTGCTATAATATAATACGGTTGGTAGAAGAGCCTGGAGTTACACCTCTTATGCCACTATTTACCATATTCACTAGAACAAGAAGGTGATGGAATGGTTAGATGGCAACATCCAGAGCTCATCTAATAAGTTCTGGATTTAATGTTCCATGGGTCCGTGCACCCATCTGGATAATTAAGCTATGTACAGTTTTGTCCAGCTCTTCCTTTTGGTTTATTATTCAATAATAAACCATTGTAATCGCTCTGGAAAAAAATTCTAACCCCCCTGAAAATTTTATGGTTTACGTTTCAAAGGGTGTAGAATCCGAATCTGTAATAAAAATTTTCCGTCCGTCCGCCGTACGTTACGATTTTTTTTTGTGGCTGGATCAAAAGATCTGAAATTTTCAGGAAAAATCCATCTTGGAAAGACGACGCCCCAATTCTTAAGCCAGCTCTTTCACTCAATTTAAAGTGCCCTTTAAGGGCTGTCAAAGTTTTGTAAAATCCCTAAAAACCTTAAAACAAGTCGAATCGGCCTAAATATTTACCTATTTGAAGAACATACCATGAGGAATCGAATGAGCCCCTCCGCAGGTCCGTAGGTCAAACCATTCCCGATGTATGGCCCGATTTATGGTGAGAACATTTGCGTTTTTTCGTTTATTATTGTTTGTTAGTAATCTAGTGATGTCCGGCCGATAGCGTCGAGTTATAGTGAATGTGGATACTGGGGTGACAGCCGATGTGGATACTCAGTTTATAGCCGATACACGGGTTGAAGCATTCTGATATGCATGAAACGCTGATAGATATAGTAAATATTATTCAATATTAGTACTGGGGTTTATTATTATTATAGCACGTAAATCGGTTGTTAACCAAAATACCTATTTGGATTGATCAGTTGATCATATTTGTGTGCCTCATGAAATTCAATAATTGCTCTATCACCTGTGAAAAACGTTGCAAATTCTTTCACTGGGGTTTATTATTCAATTGGCTTGCGTTCATGATTTGAATTTCTACTAAGCTTTGGAGTGTGCGTGTTTCACAGGTGATGGAGTGATTATTGAATTTCAGGAGGCACACAAATATGATCAACTGAACAATCCAAATAGGTATTTTTGGTTGAGAACAGATTTACGTGCTCTATGCGTATCTCCTTGAAATTCAATAATCGCTCTCTATCACCTGTGAAACACGCAGACTTCATCATTTTGGAAAAAATTATATTCAATCGTGGGAGGTCTTAAAAATACTTGACGGTGTAGACTGGTTTAAGTTGTATATGTTCCTTAAAGAGGCCTTGGGATACCGTGCATTTTTAGTGCAAAACTTCAATTTTGTTGGCTGAGCTATGGGGAGGACATTAAGGCTAAATTTTTGTTTGTTTGTAGATTGTTATATTGTAATGTATCGTTGTTTTTGTAATTATTCATACTAATTTTGTTCTTGATCTATTTATTACTAAAAAAATTTGGAAAATTTAAAAATTAATGAAGATTTTGTAGGAGTGAGGGAATTATTGTCATAAGTTGAATCTTTGTAGTGTTATGGATGTTGTACTCTCCGGGCAGATGACCAATGTCCGTGCCCTAAATGTTTTTTGCAAAAAATTTGATTTCTGTAAATGAATATCGATTTAATAAACATATTTTCTATCTATCTATCTAGTTCTTGACTCTACCTTACTAATAAAGGAGAAACCAAACTTTGAATGGGGAGAAAAAAGATCGCAATCACTTACTCATGATGTGAATTTTTTTAAACCATTCGATTTTCATGTTTCAAATGCACTATACAGTTCAAATCAAATGTGGTCGTTGAATGCAGCATGAACAAAATGCAATAATTAACACAGGTAATCACATCTAAAGTTGGGGCAAAAACTATTTGTTGAATAACTTTGGAAGTAGCATACAAAAATCAAGTGAGGGGTCTATCATCCGTGAAATTTAGCGTAGAGTCCGCATCTGTGATGGTTCCCCTTCTGTAATATCAAAAGTTTGGACGAGCTTGTCCAAATCCATGTAGATTTTACATGGATAGGGAATTACATCTGTTTTAAAGAACTAGTTGGGCAGGTATTTTCAGATTTTGGTTTCAAGTGTACAGAATGTATGCGAGTATCAATGTATGAATAATGAAGTGTTATCTCCACGGAACTCATTTCTTTTATTTTATCTGTATTCCACAGTTTGGTCGACGGCTGCGCCACGAAAGAAGCTCGACGGAAAGCTAACCAGAACAAAAATAAAACTCCCGCAGAGGAAAAAGCAGTAACCAACGAAACAGATAAATAGATACTTCAAAAAACCAATAATAATGCGATCGGGATGAGACTGTTACTGGAAACTGAATTTTTTTGTACAGTGTTTCACAAAAATGAATTTATATTATTTACGTTGCCTTAAATAAAGGATTTATTTGTTTTATTGTAATTTTTCTGGGTGACCTTTCCTTATTATTGGTAAAAAGCTGCAAACGTTGCTCAGACTGTGGGTAACTATGGAATCCAAAACAAAATTAACAGATCCTGGTTGGAACTATAAATCAGCGCGGATTTGCTCTTTCCACTGAAGTGATTTTGATCGTTCTCTACATTTAAAACATTGAATTACTCTCACGTGTGCTATTTTTGATAATTTACTGTCACTATGGGATAGGCATCAACCAAGACGCCTAAAACGAAAAAGAGCTGATGAACTACTAAACTGAAGTGCATCTCTGCTGTTTAATCTGAACATTATTAAATTGCTGAACCTTATCTCATATTATTCACTCTTTAGAAACATCCATACTTACCCTACGATTGAAGTGGGACTGTCGCTGGGCAGAAACCCCAACTCATGTGCCATTGTACGTCCTGTACTTAATTTAATACTTAAATAAGCAAAACATATAGTATGTGTTACTGAAAGTTTAAATAAAGTTAAAAAAAAAAAGTGTGCTATTAAATTTTATTGATAAACCATATGGTAGGTATTACGTAGAATTCCTTATCCGTGACGAAAATCGAAAGAAAGTATCGATAAACTATCGATATTACTGAAATTGAATCAAGTTTTTCACCCTGAACCATTGGCAGTCTTGATAGTTGAATTTGTTTGAAGAATTTGACATCGTCAATGATACTTGGAAGAACTACTCCCAAACTACAAATAAACCCGCTAAAAAGTAAGGAATAATAATAAGTAACTAAAATGTAATAAAACCGGAAAGTGTACCATTACGTAGGTATTGCATTCGGAATGCAGCATTCCTCATATTTCCTTAACTGAAATAGTAGGTAGGTATGTACAATGGTTTTAGGTGCTTCGAGTACAAGCAAATTCATATTTCACTGTGAAAAATTATATTTAAGAAGCAGGAAACTTGAATATTTCACGATAACTTAATTACTTTTTCCCCTTTTTGAGCATACAACCAAGAAGCATCTATGTCGGACAAGGTGAGTCGTATTGTTCATCTTTCGATCCCAATAATTGATTACAGGGATTTTCCTTTCGATATTCTTTAAAATCTGAAATATTATAAGTGTCGAATCGTCACTATGTATAGCTGGTGTGTGAAGGATGCGATTTCAATAAGAATCCCGTCGTTGCTACCCAATCCCAACCTCCACCTTCTTTCTTTCCCAGCGTTCCAGAAAGATGAACTCCCACATCTGATCCAGTTGACGCAGAATCTTCCATCCTGATTGGTTCTCAATAAGTAAGCCTTTTTTTTCTTTTTTCAATCACTAAATCATTCACCCCTAATTAGACTGTGTACTATGGTTCGGAACGCATGAAAAACGGCAACAACCTCATAAATTGTCCCGGAAGCGTAACGAAAAATCTAAAATTTGGCACAGTTTGTTTTGATGCCTCGTAGGTCTAAACATCTCACCAGCCCGATTACTCCACACGTAGGTGAAAAATGGGTTTCCGGCGTTTATGGTTACATGGGCACTGCTATTTTGGATCTGTAATCGATTTAACTGGGTCCTAAGACGACCGAATTGCAGGTAAGCTGAAATTGCAGTTGAATCTTATACCAAAACTCAATTTCTATAGATAATGGAAAGCAAAAAAAATATTTAAAAAGCGAGTATTTCGTCCCACCTACCCTATATGCTTGTAATTGGGCTTGTCCGTGCCCTTCAAATAAACATTAAACAATATTTTTGTTTCCTAGCAGCAATCAACTTATCACTTGTAACTCTTCCAAATTCCGACCCCCCCCCCCCCCCTCCATGTAAGTTTGCACACCCTCCCCTAAACAAAAATCTAAAAAATACTCGTAGGTAAGCCTCTCTTATTTTATCTAAAACTAAAAGAAGATTTATGTAGACATTCAAACCCTGTCGGACAATATTCTAGCAACGTAATTGTTATTTATACATTTTCAGATAGACAAGCAAACCATACTAGAATTAATTACTACCTTCATTATTATTTACGTCCTATCTAGTGATGCGTTACATTTTTTAAACCTGTTCCAATAAACTTTTTTTGGAATCCCAACAACAATTTCAATGACGTAGTCTGCGTCATAGCCCCCCCCCCCCTGTGGGCACCCTTGCTTATAGGGTCTAACCCGCACATTCCCTGTAAATGTCACCTGTATGGAATGAGAACTGTGGGAATTAGGCGGGTTACAAGTAAACTGACCATATTTCCAATGACCCCAAAGCGGGACACACATTATGGTGGTCAGCCCCCCCCCCCCCCCCCCAGATACCGTGCGCAAGATATTTTCTATATTGACACAACTAAACGTCCTAAACTCATTTTTTAAATCTGTTTGAGCACTTAAATTTACAGAAATAAGAATTGGAAAAACTTTACTTTTCAGGTAGTAATAGTATCACAATTACACTAATTGGACCATCAATTATATTAATATATTAATAATGAAACAAACGAGAAAAACACATTTAACAATTGAAAATATTGTTAGTTACACAGTAAAATCAACTGAATGAAGTGCACTGTCCGACCGGGGAAGAAAATAATTCTCTACATAATGTAGACAAGTTTGTGAAACATCTTATTTTACGAGACCTCCCCGAATTTGCAGGTAATTTACAAGGAATCAAATAAACAATACGTTTCATGGGCGCCCGCAGAATATTTTCCCGGGGGGGCCAAGGCCACCGGAGGGTCTGGGGGGATGAAACGTTATCAAGGGTTTGGTTATTTATGTATTCACGTTTTTCGTTAACGTGACCTTATCCCGGCGTTTATGCGGAATTGCCGATATTTATTAATTTTGGACATACTGAATTTTTCAAAACACTAAAACCTGACAAAAATTTATGCATACTATCCCGATTCTCGGGGGGGGGGGGGGGGGGGGGGAATGGCCCCCATTAAACGTTAAAGTATTAAGTGTATGCAATTTCCTTGTTGCTTTTATATTTAAATTGTAATAGAGTCATACAACAACATTTTATTTCAGCATATAATATTAGATGATATTTAAAGCGGGACGTTTATTTGTTTATCCTGCCAAAGCGGGACATAATAGCGTCCTCCGAGTAAATCTGGGGACAGCGGGACAACCTAAAAAAAAGACGGATGGTCACCGCATTAACAAGGGACAGGCACACGGAACAAAGTTGTTCCGTCAACAGAATGGTCTACAAAAAAATTGAGAGTGAATGTTTTGATTTGGAGGAATGAAACTTTCCATATTCAAGCGAAAATAATACCCAATAGGTTGGTAACAATAATCCCTTTTGTCTTTTCGCCAAGTGAGGCAGCCTGCCTGCCGACCTTGCAAGCAAACAAGCCTAGGAAAATTCTAGGAATCGTACGAACTCGACCCAAGTCCATCTACAGTAGCTGCTCTTCAGTCTCAATCGTCTCGCGCTTGTGTTAGGTTGTGTTGTGTGTGGTGTTCACTGCAAAATGCTTCCAAAGTGATTTTACTTCGAATTCGGTACGGGTTTTCGCGGTCGGATGTTTAGGTAAAAGGCTCTCGCTTCCGCTGTGACATGTTAAGTGAAAAGTTTTATATCATCATCATGATTTCTTCTACGCTCCCATCTTGTTCATCACTTGTTGAACAACATTTGTCTACAAGGTACTTACCTGCATGCTGCTTGAATATTTCCTACTCACACTTAATTTACGTACTAATTTTACCAAATTCATAATCCTATGGATCGTAGAAGAGGGTGAATATACGGGTTATTAGTGATAATACCTGTATATTGTATTGAATTACGCAGGGGTGGCCACCTCCCCCAAGCTTCATGACTTATACATTTGCAGATAGAAAACAAACCATGTTCAAATGAATTACATCCTAGATTCATTATAATCTACGTTCTATCTAGTGATGTAATACATTTTTGAATGTCGTCCCGTCAAACAACTGTTTCAACCAACGGTAGAAGTCGAGAATATTGAAAACCGTCGCCATATTGAAAAACCAGATGTCTCCTTTCGATGTAGGCTCGTCTCCTTCTGAACTAGACAGAAATGAGTTCTGGATGCTCGCTTATTACGAGTGAATTTTGTGATTCTGTCTTGATTAATTATTTTCAATAATAAACCTTTATAATCGACCAAGAAAAACAATTTTCAGCAAAGAGTCTAGTTGGTGTTGTGATTCATGGGGCGCTTTGAGTTTGGGGGAGCGAGGCTCAAAACGCGATGGGTTTCGGTTAAGGACAAGTTATGGGTTTAGGGTCAAGTGTAAGTAATTAGTCGTAGAACAAAACGTTATGGGGTAGGTAGGTCCCAGGAATTCCGTCGACTAGGATATTATTGACACACAGACCAGCAACGCATAAATGGGTGTTTCTCGTATCATTTGACCGTTTTGACATCCCCGGTTCAGCCCCCCCCCCCCCGGACTTTGACTTATTTCGCGTCCGTTTTTTATTGTAGCCGCCTGTTTTCAGATTTGTATGGGGATTAATTTTCGATGTTTGGTTGAAAATATGAAATTGAAACCCTCTTCAGTGATCAAGTGAAAAGTCATCTTGGGTAGGTACTGTTCTACTAGAACAGTTCTAGTCGATAGTTTTGTAAATGAACCAATGAGAAGGGCAGGATAGAGACTCAGAAATAAGTATGCAATCGATATGTTCATGATTCATTCTGATCTATTTGTCCAACTGATCTATACTTTACTAGAAGGATTGATTTAGGATATTTTTTTGTTTTTGAGATGCGAGCGGAGCGAGCATTCAGACCAGCAAACTAGACACAACACACATCGAATGCGTGGACCTATATCGATAGGAGATATAGATATTTTTCGATATGTGTGGGAGGTTGCAATGGGGTTGCGTGCGGGGACAGACTAGGGATGGCCATCAAAACAAAATATCGATATTTTGATACTATCGACGGCCATCCCTAGGACAGACTAGAACAGTACCGAAAAGGTCATTATTGGGTACAGTAGATTCTACCGTCTTCCTCTCACAGCTCAGTCTTAATTCTGTAAATAAAATAAGACCTTTGCGGCTGAGGAACTTGCAGGATACTCGATCCATTATTGCGGTATTACTGACGATAGCAGGGAGTAGGTGAAAAGCATATTTACCAAATGATAGCTACACGCTAGAGGTGTGCTTAACTAATATTTGAGTGTATCCGTTACTTATGATACAGAGACATACAAATATTAGTTACAAATATCGTTCACTTGGTAACCGATATTTCTTGCAACCGGGCGATACGTCCGTATCTGTTTTGGGTTTCTCTGCTATAGTCACTTCATGTATCGTATTATCATTGGCCTCATAATGTGTTAATATCGAATGTAACGTAATACTATACTAGTTATGCAAAACAATGAATTTCTATGGTTAAGTTTGGCCCCTGCATGTTGTATTCGTCGTATGTCGGTCTCTGTGTCGCGTATCCTGTCTCAATCTATTCGAGACAGACAGGCTCTACACCGAACCAAACTGATACTTTCAGTGCTGACTGATACTTTGTAACCGATATTTTTGGTTTTCAGTATCAGTTACATTTCTGATGGCCAGTAACGGTTACAAAATATCGGTTACTGAAATATCGTCTCACCTCTACTACACGCACCTTGCCCATTGCACTTCGCTTTTCGGCTGACCTTCCCTTCCCCGAAAGCCATTGCGTTTCCTGGTCCGAAACTTATTGCCTTTCCGACGATAGAATATCTCTCATTCTCCCATTACGCTCGATTCATGTCTCTCAGCCTATCATAAAACTATGTGCTTTTTATGGAGACCAAATTTGAGCCACTATTTCTTTATTGTTGATTACGTGTTGAAAGTGCTCCATCACAATGCGAACAGGTTCTCCAATATTGTGTTACGTGTGGTTGCTCAGAAAAAGATTTTCTGGTTCAAGGAATGGAATTTCATGACGGAGGAACTAAGCTGCGAGTTGTCCGATCTTAGTTTCTCTAAAAATTGGAGAAATCAAATCAACATCATTAAAGAAAAGTGGTTGGAAAAATATTGGGGTGTTCTTCGTTACTCCCCCCCATTTTCAAACGACTCGTCGCTTCATGAAATTCTAACAAAAATTTGATGTTGAGGTGATTTTTGGAAACTTCAGCTCGTCTACTTTTTGATGTGTGTGTTCATATTTTGAAGCAACAACTTTGTAAAAGCCAAATTCGTCATGAAAAAAAGTGGGGGGGAATATCGAAGTATTTGCCATGTCAAATTCTTCGGTACTCCCCCCCCACGGTGAAAACAGTATTTTCGACTACCAATATCGCGTCTCAACCTCTTAACTTTCGATCAAAGGATTTCATCGCTCTATATCTCATACCTGCACGTCCTCACACCCCTGTTCCTGTGAATAGTTGTTCAGAGATAGGCAAGCTTACTAGTTGATATTTACCGTTTACCTTCACGGGGCTTGAAAGCGTTTTGAACCTTGAACGGAAGGCGAGGGTTTGTAATATTTTCAATATACAATCCTAATGAAGCCATGTAGTGCTACTACGAGTATTACATAAATAATCGAATAGGTACCCTTTGTGTACAATAAATTAATTTTTATACAAATCCTTAACATTTTATCAGCCTTTCTCTGTGAAATTTGTGGAAGGGGTGGAAGTCGCAATTCTGGTGAGAACTTATCTCTAAAGAGGAATTCACAGGAAGGGGTGTTTGGGGACGTACAGGTATGAGTTATAGAGCGATGAAATACTTTGATCGAAAGTTAAGAGGTTGAGACGCGATTTTGGTAGTCGAAAATAATGTTTTCACCTTGGGCTGGGGGGGGGGGGGGGCTACCGAAGAATTTGACATGGCAAATACTTTGATACTCCCCCCCCACTTTTTTCGATTGAATAATTTACCATTACTATCTAATTCTGGTAAATTGAGGTTCGCTAGACATGAAACTAGACAAACTGAAGTTTTAAAAAATCACCTCAACATCAAATTTTTGTTGGAATTTCATGAAGCGACGAGCGTTTGAAAATGGGGTTGAGTAACGAAGAACACCCAAATATTGTAATGATAACCCAAATTACAAAAGAGTGGACCACTCTGTTATTTATGTTGATGATGAACTTTCCACTGAAATTATATCCGTAATCATGAAATGTAGGTCGGGAATGTTGAACTTGAATTGTTCTCCATGGAGGGAGGAGAGCTTACAGTGGTGTTCCCTTTGTAACTTGAGAGAAAAAGAGGACATTTTTTGTGTAGGTGTCCCATTTTGAAACCGTATCGTTCAAGCGAATCACGGACAATTGATCCCCGGGCAAAAATCCTCGCGTTTAGCCCACCCCGGACAAAAAAACCCCGTGTGAAAAATGACAGAAATAGTTACTTGGAAGCAGAATAATTCTTCTGTGCTCGGGGCTCCAAGTTGATGTTTATGCTACCGGGGTCAACGTGACAAGTTTTATTGCAATCATGATTCGTCATATCGCTCCACATTACTTCCTACTCGGGGAGTCTTCAGTTTCACGATGGAGGCCATCCCAACACTTACTAAGCGAGGAGAAAAGCCGTTATTCGAAGGGTATCAGCACATACACGCACCACAAAATATTAAGTGACGTCGAGAAGGTGGGCTTGCTCCAAAAAATCCTCGTTCATAGTGAGTACATTATTATGTAGCTCGTACCTACTGTTGAAAAACAAAATATAATTGGCTTATTGAAATTCTGATTCTATTTAATCCCGATTCCCGTTAACAGTTCCCGTTATTTATGCTCTCCGTTCATAATTTCCAGTGCAAAGGGGCACTCAAAGTAATCGATGGAAAGCCGTATGCACCCATAAAACTCTAAATGTATTTCGTATTTTTCCCTTTTCCAGTAGTTTTCCGAAGTTGGGGATTTTTTGTCCGCCCTTGGGGATTTTGTCCGGGGATTTTTTCGTCCGATTACCCGTTCAAGCTATTTAGGATCAGCAACACTAAGCGAGGCGGAAATTATCGAGTACCTTAATGGCAAGAATTGGGTCAAGTTTTTCTTTTTTGTGAGGCAGTCATATAGCTATAGGAAATACCTAGTGGATAATTTTAATTTTTGAAAATGTTTATAAATGAAGTATTGGTTTATTTTCTATTTTGTTGTAACTATTGATTGAAAATGATTAATTGGGATCTTCTACTTAGGTATATATACGTAAGAGGCCATATATTGTGCGTAATATTGTTTTTGCAACTTATAATTTAAATATACACTGTTTTCATTCATTCATAGAAGGCAAAATCAAAGGACTGAAAATTGGAATAATGATAACATTCGATATGTTACTTAGCAGTAACAATTTTGTTTGTTACTGATAGATATCCCTTCTATGAATCTAATGAGCCTCTCCGCTCCCTCTGTGCGCTTAGATAGAAAAAAAGAACTTCAACTCAAATGTAAATGGGAAACTAGACGTTAATTTCCGAACAGCGCTACAACCCCGACCTCATCATTGCGAAGGTTCTAATAACTACTGTGTGATTGCGAAAGGAATGTTAATTCTTAAGTATGAACTTCTTCCGGAATCCGCTTTCGAACGAAGTGAAATCTCTCATCCGTTATTCGGTCAAAACTAATAGTTTAATCGCGCAAATGCTTCACTAGAAGAGGACTTCTCTTCAATCTTGTGGGGCTCCGGAGCTCAGATGGTGATTTTGAATTCAAGAACTACCTACTGCTTCATATGGTAAGATTACAGTGGGGTTAGTTGAATGTTCGAATAAGTATTAACGTTAGCTGCATAAAATATCTCCCTCACGCACAAAGTGTTTTGAGTCTGTGAGTTTAGGTGGAGAAAGTTCAAAAACACTCCAAGAAGTCTGCAATTTGTACATTATAGTCCTTATACCTCAAGAGTGAGCGGTATAACTTTTGGGACCCGCATCTCTTCAACCGAGGGTGCTATGGGGAAAATGGGTACGCAGATAGGGGATTCAGAGGGTTTTGGGACATACGCCCTTACGGACCTCACACCCATAAGCGTTATAGTTGGAAAACGGAGGTTCGCATCTCATCTGTATCTTGGTAGTTATACCATCACCTAGCTACCACCATCGTTTCCCTGCCGTTTTCCTAACGGTTTCCTTATCTTTCCGTTCTGCTGTGTACTGTTTCGTAAATCAGATCAATCAATCAACTGTTTCCTTTGATGGTGTAATTATCATTAATAGTTACTTTCCTACTAACCTACCTGTGATCTAACGTTCCGCTAATGGTAGAATCACAGAATAGGTAATGCACCTCTTATCAGACCGTCGCCATCTCAAAAACGAAAAAATATCCTACATCAATCCTTCTAGCAAAGTATAGATCAGTTGGAAAAAAACGCTGCAAATTCTTTCACTGGGGTTTATTATTCAATTGGCTTGCTTTGATGATTTGAATTTCTTCTAAGCTTTGGAGTGTGCTTGTTTCACGTAGATAGAGCGATTATTGAATTTCAGGAGGCACACAAATGTGATCAACTGATCAATTAAAATAGGTAATTTGGTTGAGAACAAATTTACGTGCTCTATGCACGTATCTCCTGCAATTCAATAATCGCTCTATCACCTGTGAAACACGCACACTCCAAAGCTTAGTAGAAATTCAAATCATGAATGCAAGCCAATTGATTGCCCCAGTGAAAGAATTTGCAGCGTTTTTATGGTTATCACAATAATTCAACCTGTGTATTGCTACAAACCCTTTTAGGAGTTCACTACATCTCTAGGTTACTGCAATCAAAACAAAAACAATAATAAACCAAAATAACGCAAATGTTGGCACCATAAATCGGGCCATACATCGGCAGTGGTTTGACCTACGGATCTGGGGAGGGGCTCATTCGATTCCTCGTGGAAAGTTCTTCAAAAAGAGTCCAAATTTAGGCCGCCTTGACTTTTTTTGAGGTATTTAGGGATTTTACAAAACTTTGATAACCCTTAAAGGGCACTTTAAATTTAGTGAGAGAGCTGGCTAAAGAATTGGGGCGTTGTCGGACCAATATGGATTTTTCCTGAAAATTTCAGATTTTTTGCTTCAGCCGTTTGGGAGGAATCGTGCGTACGGCGTACGGCGGACGGACGGAAAATTTTTTGTTGCAGATTCGGATTCTACATCCTTTGAAACGTCCATGAAGACCATGCAATTTTCAGGGGGGGTTAGGAATTTTTCTTTCAAGAGCGATTACAATGGTTTATTAGTGAATAATAAACCAATAGATCAGAGTGTGTTAATCGTGAAAATCATTCCGACATGGCACTGGTATCGATATATTGATATCATATATGTCGATGAAAATATACATCGATATATGTTCAAATGATCCTGATAAGAGGTGTGCGTTAGCTATTCTGTGATTCAGCCCAGCTAATATCCATAATTATTATGGTGACCAGGGGCCTTTTCATTCGAATTCTTTCCTCCATTGTAACGGATCTCGCTCATTTATTCAGGAAGACTGAGTTACCCACCTAAATACTTACTAGTAAATTAAGTTACCTGAAGGTTTTACTCATTAACCTGTTTACTATGTCTGATAGTAACTATATTTTTTAGCGTAGGTATCCTTATATAATATATAAAAATGTTATTTTATAAAAATTTTACTATTCGTTTATTGCTCAGATGGTGATTTTGAACTCAAGAACTACTGCTCATCACACTGTAAGATTACTAAAGGTTTTTAGGGTAATTTACATTAGCTACATAAATTTCATCTTTGGCATAAATCTTGATATTCTAGTTTCAAAACTGACTGTTATTAGTTTTCAACCCTTACTTGTTTCTAACCCAATAATATGTTAAGATACTACCCGAATAATGATCATTAAAACTTTTTTCTCCAAACTATGTAAGATTACTAAGGATTTTTAGCGTGGGTAAACTTATTATGAATAAAAATTAAAAATTCGTTTGTGGGGCTCCGGTTCATTAACTCAAGAACTACTGCTCATCACACCTGTAAGATTACTAAGAGGTTGGTTGAGGGTTGGAATAAGTATTAACATTAGCTACATAAAATATCTCCCCTTCACTAGGAAATCTTGATATTCTAGTTAGTCACTCCTTCAAACTGACTGTTGTGTTAGTTTTCAACCCTTACTTGTTTCTAACTAGTATCCTGGAATTTGTGCTAAGATACTGTAACCCGAATCTTTGGTTCTTTAAGAATTTAGTTCCTGAAAACCGAACGTTTCCTTCTTCTTTTCCCCAAATTCTACTAAGTAGTTAGAGTGGATAAAATTGAATGGAATATTACTATTGCAGGACGTAGTAGGCATAACTAGGATTCTAGGACAAACTGACGAAGTTTGCAATAAATCGTATGATGAGCATTTACACACATTTAATGAAGAGCATTTACGAACACGTTTATTGAAACAGTTTGTTGATTATAGTAGAACTACCAGATATATTCAATCAACAAGTGCGTAGATACTAACATCCATGGGCGCCGACTTGTCCAAAATTTTGGTGGGGATCG
The DNA here is from genome assembly GCA_031894815.1 of Creontiades dilutus. Lineage (NCBI taxonomy): Eukaryota > Metazoa > Arthropoda > Insecta > Hemiptera > Miridae > Creontiades > Creontiades dilutus. The sequence goes on along the minus strand of JAVIWC010008875.1, from coordinate 399,071 downwards.
ACAAGACGGGGTTGGGGGGTATGGAATTTGACGAATTTCCTGCTAAAAGTAGCCATTTTTAGGCCCTTTTGGATGCTTAAAAAGAACACTATTCTATCCTGAAAGTAAAGCAAATTTGCTAAACAGCTACTTTTTTTATTTGTGATGAGTAATAAACAGTAACATTAATAAATCAAAACGGGTGTAAAGTTTAATGATACACCAAACAATGAGTACAATGGATAACTAAAACACCAAAGTACTATGGTCTAAAATATTTATTTATAATTAATATACAATAACTTCTACTTTAATATATGACAAAATAAGAGTGAAAAGTAAAACAATATTGACTAAATTAAACTTGAGATTCTTTAGCTAATTACAAAAAAAAAAAAAAAAAAAAATGTTTTGTTTAAAAAGATCTAAATGTAGGCCTAATTAGGATGAAGGCACATGAAAAACATTCAAGCAGCCTAATACTATGTTTTATGAAAGGAAAAAACCGTAATTAACAAAGATAATCATATTTTTAGAAATAAATTTAAATGAATGAATCACGTAAGGAACGTTGTGAGGGTGTACATTAAAGGTTAAATATTTCTGAAATAGGAGAAAAAACGCTGCAAATTCTTTCACTGGAGTTTATTATTCAATGATTCATGATTTGAATTTCTACTAAGCTTTGGAGTGTGCGTGTTTCACAGGTGATAGAGCGATTATTGAATTTCAGGAGGCACACAAATATGATCAACTGATCAATCCAAATAGGTATTTTGGTTGAGAACCGATTTAAGTGCTCTATGCATATCTCCTGAAATTCAATAATCGCTCTATCACCTGTGAAACACGCACACTCTAAAGCTTAGTAGAAATTTAAATCATGAATAATTGAATAATAAACCCCAGTGAAAGAATTTGCAGCGTTTTTTTCAAGAGCGATTACAATGGTAAAATATTCTATTTGAAAATTTTTAAATTTCGTAAGACGGAGCATGCATATCATAATGCTTCAACCCGTGTATCGGCTATTAACCCTTTTAGGAGTTCACTCCAGTATCCACATTCACTGCATCACTAGGTCACTACAATAAAAAAAAAGAGAACCCTTGTGTTTGTTTTGGTTACAGTAACCTAGTGATGTAGTGAATGTGGATGCAAGTGTTGGCACCATAAATCGGGCCATACATCGGGAATGGTTTGAGCTATTACCTGGGGAGGGGCTCATTCGATTCCTCATGGAAAGTTTTTCAAAAAAAGTCCAAATTTAGACAGCCTTGACTTTTTTCGAGGTTTTTAAGGATTTTTCAAAACTTTGACAACCTTTAAAGGGCACTTTAAATTAAGTGAGAGAGCTGGCTAAAGAATTCGGGCTTTGTCGGACTATCATGCATTTTTCCTGAAAATTTCAGATTTTTTGCTTCAGCCGTTTGGGAAAAATCGTGCGTACGGCGGACGGACGGAAAAATTTTTGTTGCAGATTTGGACTCTACACCCTTTGAAACGTAAACCATGAAATTTTCAGTGGGGGTTAAAATTTTTTTTTTCAAGAGCGATTACAATGGTTTATTATTGAATAATAGACAAATAAACAAATAATAATAATATCTCAAAAAAACCGGCCCCCTTTCCAAAGGCCAGGCCCTGGGACACCCGGTCCAGTGCCTCCCCCCTCTCTACGGGGCTATGGAATCCATAGTATGGATGATGTATAATAATGGTGTTTGGAAACCGTTACTCTATAATCCATTACGGAGTAATAGTGGCAGAATATCATTGCGAAGGTTCTCATAACTACTGTGTGATTGCGAAAGGAATGTTCATTCGTAAGTATGAACTTCTTCCGGAATCCGCGTTTGAACGAAGTGAAATCTCTCACCCGTTATTTGGTCAAAACTAATAGTTTAGTCGCGCAAATGCTTCATTAGAAGAAAACTTCTCTTCAATCTTGTGGGGCTCCGGAGCTCAGATGGTGATTTTGAATTCAAGAACTACCTACTGCTTCATATGGTAAGATTACAGTGAGGTTAGATTAGCGATTACAATGGTTTATTATTGAATAATAATCCAAAAAGCAGTAAGTCCAGTTAAATTGTCGCTATGACAAATGGGAGTTAAAACGTTTAACAATTTCCTACACAGCATCGCCACCCCGCCAAGCTTCCCCGCATAAACGAACAGCAAGGGACACTGGCCCATTTGTTAGCCACTTTGCTGCCTTCCCTGGGGATGTCTAGCGTTATACCATTAAAATTTTAAGATTTTCAGTAAGAAAAATTTCGGCGCCCATGCTCATACTTCTGCCACTTTCTAAACATATGCTTATAAATTTCTGAACTATTTCCTTCTAAAGCTTTTCCGAGTAAAATTGAAGGTTTTCCGACACAAAATATAGGTTTTCCATTTCTAAATGAAGATCGTTCATTAAGTTCACTGTAACGGACTCAATCACTTCATGAAAACAAGAAAAGGACAGACTGTCCATACTCTATCGGGTTCTATATGGACTATTCCTTCTTCACGCGTTCGTTCCTTCTTCATGTAATCCTTATTGCGTGCGTGCATCCCTACTTTAAGTAGCGTATTCTAGTAATCGGTTCTCCCATTTTGCCACTCCTTACTTTCTACCTTGCTCGTACCATTCGGTTATCCTCCTTCGTCACTTCCAACGTTTCGATCTTGTTGCAGTACAAAAATCTTGAGAAATTCGCGCTTAGATAGTGACAGCGATTCCGCGATTGTTGTCCGTCGGCCCCGCGAACCCCACCGTGGTTGAATTTCGAGCGAAATTGAGCCATCCAGTGGTGAACGTTGGGAAGGAGCCCGAACTCGTCGAGGAACAGGAAATATTCCGACGAACAAAAGGTAATTTTTATTTTGAAGTAGAAAACCCAGTCCACTACATGAATACGGTGGAATACGGCGATTAAATTTGTATAGCTTGTTGATAATCGTCAAAACTTCAAAAACAAAAACGAGCCTAACCAAAGCATAACGTTTTTTCCAAGCCTCCCAAGCTGTATTTCGTTATAAATACCCAAATCTGAAGCTAATCTTCAAGCCATAATGTTTTGAAAAGATAAATCGTATATCTTAGCAATACTACATATATTGTATTAACATATATTACATATACAGGGTGTCCCATCTATATGGGCCCATTAAGGAATTACAGCCTTACGGTGCGAGCTATCGAAAAATTGAACTGGACCTTTTCTATAGTATTTTCGCTCTGCTTGAAGGTAGTGGAACCCGTTTTTCATTTTTCGATGTTTTAGTGCCTCAATTCTTCGATTGAAACTTGAGGTTACTTCTTGACCCCCCGTTTGGTTTATTATTCAATAATAAACCATTGTAATCGGTCTTGAAAAAAAAAATTCTAACCCCCCCCCCCCTCCCCCTGAAAATGTCATAGTTTACGTTTCAAAGGGTGTAGAATCCGAATCTGCAATAAAAAATTGTTCCGTCCGTCCGCCGTACGCCATACGCACGATTTAAAAAAAAAATTAGAAGTAGGCCCAAACGGCTGAAGCAAAAATATGCTGAAATTTTCAGGAAAAATCCATGTTGGTCCGACGACGCCCCAATTCTTGAGCCAGCTCTCTCACTTAGAGTTTGTGTGATAAAATGTTTTGGATTGTAACTAAAAAAAAAAATGTTTTCTTTAAGAGTTGTCAAAGTTTTCCAGTTAATAATGATCGATCGTAGTCAAAAACCTCAAAAAAACGGTCATGGCGGCATAAATTTGGACTCTTTTCTAGAAAGAAGAACTTCCCACGATTTATCAAATGAGCTTCAAATTTGCAGGTCCGTATTTCAATTAATTTATAAATTTATTCCCGATGTATGGCCCGATTTATGGTTCCAACATTTGATGTATTAATTTAATTTTATATGAAGTGATGTAAATAAACCATGCCAAATTTGGAAGAGAAAATGCATCGTTGAAAATTTTTGTAGAGACTTCGTTTCAGTTTTTCACTTTTCACAAACAACAAAAATCGAAGATTTTTCTTTAGAAAAAAACGTTTTTCTCCAATTATCTTCAATATTTTTTAGTTTTGAAAAAAGCATCAAATTTCCTGCAAATTCTTTCATCATCAACAATCATCGGGATTGACATTTTAATTCATAAGTAGTACTCATTCAAATTTTACTAGACAAGTTTTATTGGCACTTTTTATTCTACTAAAATTACATACGTTTCAAATAGACCCCCTTGCTCTTGTAAACATATTGCGAATAGATCTCTCATCGAAGGAGTTGTTCTTCGTACCACATCTGGTGAAATAGCTAAGCAAGCTTGAACCAGATCACCTTTTTGGTGCCTCTGGTTTAGTGGGTTGCCTGGCGTACATTTTATCTTCGAGATAACCCCAAAGGAAAAAATCCAGTGGGGTGAGATCGGGAGATCTCGCAGGCCAATTGACGGGAGTCAACATACCCTCGAAAAAGTGCGGACCAATAATGACATCACCAAGATAATTGGAGACAAGCGTTATTTTTTCAAAAGAATTCGTCGATTTTTGTTGTTCGCAAAAAGTGAAATAACTCTGAAACGAAGTGTCTAAAAAAAATTTTCATTGAAGCATTTTCTCTTCCAAATTCAACGTAGAATCGAAAAATAAAATTAAAAAGGGGGGTCAAGAGGTAACCTCAAGTTTCAATCGAAGACTTGAGGCACTAAAACATCAAAAAATGAAAAACGGTTTCCATCACCTTCAAGCAGAGTGAAAATACTATAGAAAAGGTCCGGTTCAATTTTTTGATAGCTCGCACCGTATGGTTGTAATTCCTTAATGGGCCCATATAGATGGGACACCCTGTATATGTAGTATATATTAATACAATCCAATTAATACAATTAATACGAGTATATTACCAGCATTACACCATTGTACATGGTGAACATTTTCAAATTATAATCAAAAAGCTTAAAATCGCGAAACATCATGTTTGAGGCTGAATGGTCCTAGGAAGCTAACGGACCGATTTGAATTGAACTGGACGGGCGCGCGACGAGTGGCGCTAGTTCGATTCAGGGGATAACTTGGATAAGTCCAAGTCTTTAACTAACATCGCTCCTCAAGCTGTTAATCTTGCCGGTAATCACTCTGATCCGGATATGATTGAATATAGTGTGACGCCTCCCCTAGTCGTTTTGGACGGGGATTCCGCTTCATCTCATGATGACCATTGACGTCGCCCGTCCGGCAAATCCCCTCGCACCCACGCGTTCTTTCTTGTTCTAATGATTGTATTTCAGCTAAAACCAGTTCTCCTAGGTCAGATGCTACGGGGCGTGGGTTAGGTGCCGGTGGGTGTGTACATCATTCGATTTTCCCAGGTCATAATATTTCTGATCCACTAGGTAGGTTGTCTAGTTCTAGTATTATTGACGGTAGCTCGGCCGTCTCATGTCATGTATGCATGTTAGTACATAGGACCGACGAGGTAAGAGGGACCCGGATACCTTGCGGTGTTACACGAAGGGCCACTCATTGCACTACCTGTTCGGTTAATTGTAAGCTAGTACGTAAACCTGTTTCTGGGCCTGTAGGCCCCACGTAGGCCTGTTTCCAGGGAAGCGTGATCCCCATTAGGTGTTAGTTCAAGCGCTCCCACAATAGGTAGATCCAGCGAGCATCGTCGTTCAGGTGTAGCGACTGACTTCCGTCATCATACACCTATCTGTAGGGCTGTTTCCCTTCCGGATCACCTAGGTAGAACTAGTAAACATAGTACAGCTCATTCCAAGTTGGGTCTTCGGTCTTGTCTGAAATCTCCCGTTCACGGTTTGCTCCCCACCGCTCTAGTAAGCATTTGGGCGAAGCGTGGGGCACAACGTACCAAAATTATTGCGTTATTGGATACTGGGGCTCAGATCAATTTGGTTTCAGAACGAGTGGTCTCTGTTCTGGGCCTTTCCTATAGTCTCTGGAAGGTTCTTCATTGGGATCAGCGGCAGCGTTCAGCCTATCGTGGTAACAATTTCATTAATGGTTAGACCTCGCGAAGGCTCTCATTTCCCCATTCGTGCATCGGTAGTTCGCAAGGTTACTGCTACGTTGCCCTCAGAAAACATCCAGATGGCACATTGGCCTCACATAGTGCAAGTGGCTCAAAAGTTAGTAGATCCCACTTTTAATGAGGAAGGGGCCATAGATGTCATATTTGGGGTTCAGGTCTTTATGCAAACGTGTCATTTTAGAGCACATGAACCGATTTCTGGATCCCCGTGGTTGTTGCAGTCGGGATTTTGGGATCCTACCTCTGGATGCTATGGGCACTAAACCTGCCGCAACTGTGCGCTTCTCCCCAGTTGTTCAGGTGTTCGCGTTGCCAGAATTTGTCTCACATAGTAGTTCAAGAACAACAAAATGGTATCACTCATATCATAAATACTTGGCAAAGCAACGCTGCAAATTCTTTCACTGGGGTTTATTATTCAATTGGCTTGCGTTCATGATTTGAATTTAAGCTAAGCTTTGGAGTGTGCGTGTATCACAGGATAGAGCTATTATTGAATTTCAGGAGATATGCATAGAGCACGTAAATCTGTTCTCAACCAAAATACCTATTTGGATTGATCAGTTGATCATATTTGTGTGCCTCTGAAATTCAATAATCGCTCTATCCTGTGAAACACGCACACTCCAAAATTTAGTATAAATTCAAATCATGAACGCAAGCCAATTGAATAATAAACCCCAGTGAAAGAATTTGCAGCGTTTTTATTGAACCTCAATACTCCACCACAATAGAAACATCCTTTAGCACTCGTATTGCGTTAAAACTTCCAAAATCCAAATTTAATTGATGTAGCCAAAGGTAGACTAATGTAAAGGAGGCACACAAATATCATCAACTGATCAATCCAAATAGGTGTTTTGGTTGAGAACCGATTTACGTGGTCTATGCGTATCTTCTGAAATTCAATAATCGCTCTATCACCTGTGAAACACGCACACTCCAAAGCTTAGTACAGATTCAAACCATGAACGCAAGCCAATTGAATAATAAACCCCAGTGAATGAATACTTATTTACCCCAGTAATAACATTGAAAAATATTTACCTATATATTATCAGCGTTTAATGCATATCAGAATGCTTCAACCCGTGTATCGGCTATAAACTACAAGTATCCACATCGGCTATCACTCCAGTATCCACATTCACTACAACTCGACGCTATCGGCCGGACATCACTAGGTTACAAACAAACAATAATAAACGAAAATAACGCGAATGTTGGCACCATAAATCGGGCCATACATCGGGAATGGTTTGACCTACGGACCTGGGGAGGGGCTCATTCGATTCCTCGTGGAGTGTTCTTCAAAAAGAGTACAAATTTAGGCCGCTTCGACTTTTTTTGAGGTTTTTAGGGATTTCACAAAACTTTGACAACCCTTAAAGGGCACTTTAAATTAAGTGAGGGAGCTGGCTCAAGAATTGGGGCGTCGTCGGACCAACATGGATTTTTCCTGAAAATTTCAGATTTTTTGCTCCAGCCGTTTGGGAGAAATCGTGCGTAACGGCGTACGGCGGACGGACGGAAAAATTTTTATTGCAGATTCGGATTCTACACCCTTTGAAACGTAAACCATGAAATTTTCAGGGGGGGTTAGAATTTTTTTTTCCAGAGCGATTACAATGGTTTATTATTGAATAATGAACCAAAATCTACGAACTACTGTAACCATATACCGTAATCAATTATATTGCAATTTCGAGAGAGAGAAAAATTAAGGGAGGAATATCGATTGTGAAGAATTGAGAACGATCGTATTTTGGCTCTCCCCCACCCCCTTTTTTTTAAAAAAATAAAATGAATAAACAAATAATAATAATAATTTCTCAAAAAAATCCGGCTCCCCTAACAAAGGCCAGGCCCTGGGACACCCGGTCCAGTGCCTCCCTCTCTACGGGGCTGGGGATGATGATGATGATAATGGTGTTTGGAAACAGTTACTCTATAATCCATTACGGAGTAATAGTGGCAGAATATCATTGCGAAGGTTCTCATAACTACTGTGTGATTGCGAAAGGAATGTTTATTCGTAAGTATGAACTTCTTCCGGAATCCGCGTTCGAACGAAGTGAAATCTCTCATCCGTTATTTGGTCAAAACTAATAGTTTAATCGCGCAAATGCTTCACTAGAAGAGGACTTCTCTTCAATCTTGTGGGGCTCCGGAGCTCAGATGGTGATTTTGAATTCAAGAACTACTGCTTCATATGGTAAGATTACAGTGGGGTTAGTTGAATGTTCGAATAAGTATTAACGTTAGCTGCATAAAGTATCTCCCTCACGCACAAAGTGTTTTGAGCCTGTGAGTTTAGGTGGAGAAAGTTCAAAAACACTCCGAGAAATCTGCAATTTCTACATTATAGTCCTTATACCTCAAGAGTGAGCGGTATAACTTTTGGGACCCGCATCTCTTCAACCATGGGTGCTATGGGGAAAATGGGTACGCAAATAGGGGATTCAGAGGGTTTTGGGACATACGCCCTTACGGACCTCACACCCATAAGCGTTATAGTTGGAAAATGGAGGTTCGCATCTTATCTGTATCTTGGTAGTTATACCATCACCTAGCTACCACCATCTTTTCCCTGACGTTTTCCTAACAGTTTCTTCATCTTTCCGTTCTGCCGTGTACTGTTTCGTAAATCAGATCAATCAATCAACTGTTTCCTTTGATGGTGTAATTATCATTAATAGTTACTTTCCTACTAACCTACCTGTGATCTAACGTTCCCCTAATATCCAGAATTATTATTTCGTCCTGGGGCCTTTTCATTCGAATTTTCTTTCCTCCATTGTAACGGAGCTCGCTCATTTATTCAGGAAGACTGTGTTACCCACCTAAATACTTAGTAGTAAATTAAGTTACCCGAAGGTCAATTATTGACGGGACCGAAAAAAATTCTGTCCATTATTCGTTCTATAGAACATGTTCTTCACATTATGATTAGCCAACACGTGAAAATGTGTAAAATTATTCTCCTTAATTTGATTTTGCCATAACTTCAGTTTCATTTGGAACGCAGATATATTTCGGTACATACTGCTAATAAGTTGGTTTTGACCTTCAAGACGCATATTTAATTCGTTTAAATGACCGGTCAAATGTACTAAAAATGCCAAATCCATTAGACAATTCTCGTCGTCAAATTTCGGAATAACTTTTTTTTAGATAGGCACCATGAATAATTTAATTTCATTAATCAAATCATAATCTTTTCAACCTAGTTTGACCTAGTTTGAACTATTTTCTTCTATAGCTTTTCCGAGTCAAATTAAAGGTTTTCCATTGCAATGTAGACCGTTACCTATGAAATGTTCAGTTTGGTCGACTGAAACACTTCATGAAAAGAAGAGAAGGACAGCCTGCCTGTTCGTTCTCTATCGGGTTTGATGTGGACTATTCCTTCTTAACGAGTGCGTTCCTTCTTTATGTAATCCTTATCGAGGGAGTACATCCCTTCTTTACGTAGTGTATTTTAGCAATTGGTTCTCTCTCTTTTCACTCGTAACTTTCGATCTTGCTCGTAGAATTCGATTATTTCCTTTGTCATTCCTAACGTTTCGATCTAGCTTTGTTGCAAAAATCTTGAGAAATTCGCGCATTGATAGTGACAGCGGTTCCGCGATTGTTGTTCGTCGGCCCGGCGATCCTAACTTTGGTCGAATTTCAAACGAAAGTGGGTCATCCAGTGGTGAACGTTGGGAAGGAGCCCGATCTCTTGAGGAACAGAAAATATCCCAAAGAACGAAAGGTAATCTTTATTTTCAAATAGAAAACTACTAATTTGTTTCGAAAATCATCAATTTGACGCGACGGTCACGCTCGCGTCCAGTCTATTACACTTGGATACGGAGGAATACGGCGATGAATTTCGTATAACTTCTTGATAGTGGTCAAAACTTCAATAACAAAACGCTGCAAATTCTTTCACTGGGGTTTATTATTCAATTCGCTTGCGTTCATGAATTGAATTTCTACTAAGCTTTGGAGTGTGTGTGTTTCACAGGATAGAGCGATTATTGAATATCAGGAGATATGCATGGAGCACATAAATCTGTTTTCAACCAAAATACCTATTAGGATTGATCAGTTGATCATATATGTGTGCATCCTGAAATTCAATAATCGCTCTATCAATTGTGAAACACGCACACTCCAAAGCTTAGCAGAAATTCAAATCATGAACGCAAGCCAATTGAAAACCCCAGTAATAATATTGAATGATAAACCCCAGTAATAACATTGAATAATATTTACCTATATATTATCAGCGTTTCATGCATATCAGAATGCTTCAACCCGTGTATCGGCTATAAACCCTTTTAGGAGTTCACTCCAGTATCCACATTCACTACAACTCGACGCTATTGGCCGGACATCACTTGGTTACAAAAAAAAAATGATAAACCAAAAAAAAATGTACCATAAATCAATGGTTTGACCTACGGACATGGGGTGGGGATCATTCGATTACATGGTATGCTCTTCAAAAGGACTACAAATTTAGGCCGCTTCGACTTGTTTTGAGGTTTTTAGGGATTTTACAAAACTTTGACAGGCCACTTTAAATTAAGTGAGAGAGCTGGCTCAAGAATTGGGTTGTCTTCGGACCAACATGGATTTTTCCTGAAAATGTCAGCTTTTTTGCTTCAGCCATTTGGGAGAAATCGTGCGTATTCTTTAACTGGGGTTTATTATTCAATTCGCTTGCGTTCATGAATTGAATTTCTACTAAGCTAGTGTGTGTGTTTCACAGGATGATTATTGAATATCAGTTCATATGCATGGAGCACATAAATCTGTTTTCAACCAAAATACCTATTAGGATTGATCAGTTGATCATATATGTGTGCATCCTGAAATTCAATAATCGCTCTATCAATTGTAAAACTCGCACACTCCAAAGCTTAGCAGAAATTCAAATCATGAACGCAAGCCAATTGAAAAATAAACCCCAGTGAAAGAATACTTATTTACCCCAGTAATAATATTGAATAATAAACCCCAGTAATAACATTGAATAATATTTACCTGTATATTATCAGCGTTTCATGCATATGAGAATGCTTTAACCCTTGTATCGGCTATAAACTACAAGTATCCACATTCACTCCAGTATCACATTCTCGACGCTATTGGCCGGACATCACTAGGTTACAAAAAACAATGATAAACCAAAAAACGCTAATGTTGGCACCATAAATCGGGAATGGTTTGACCTACGGACGTGGGGAGGGGATCATTCGATTCCTCATGGTATGTTCTTCAAAAGGACTACAAATTTAGGCCGCTTCGACTTGTTTTGAGGTTTTTAGGGATTTTACAAAACTTTGACAACCCTTAAAGGGCACTTTAAATTAAGTGAGAGAGCTGGCTCTGGAATCGGGGCGTCGCCGGACCAACATGGATTTTTCCTGAAAATGTCAGCTTTTTTGCTTCAGCCATTTGGGAGAAATCGTGCGTATTCTTTAACTGGGGTTTATTATTCAATTGGCTTGCGTTCATGATTTGAATTTCTACTAAGCTTTGGAGTGTGCGTGTTTCACAGGTGACAGAGCGATTATTGAATTTCAGGAGGCATGCATAGAGCACGTACATCTGTTCTCAAACAAAATATGTACCTATTTGGATTGATCAGTTGATCATATTTGTGTGCCTCCTGAAATTCAATAATCGCTCTATCAATTGCGAAACACGCACACTCCAAAGCTTAGCAGAAATTCAAATCATGAACGCAAGCCAATTGAATAATAAACTCCAGTGAAAGAATTTGCAGCGTTTTTTTTTAAATGGTTATCAGAATGCTTCAACCCGTGTATCGTCTACAAAGCCTTTTAGGAGTTTACTCCAGTATCCACATTACTACATCACTACGTCACTAGGTTACTACTATCAGAACAAAAACAATAATAAACCAAAATAACGCAAATGTTGTCACCATAAATCGGGCCATACCTCGGGAATGGTTTGACCTAAGGACCTGGGGAGGGGCTCATTCGATTCCTCGAGGAACGTTCTTCAAAGAGAGTCCAAATTTAGGCCGCCTTGACTTTTATTGAGGTTTTTAGGGATTTTACAAAACTTTGACAACCCTTAAAGGGCACTTTAAATTAAGTTAGAGAGCTGGCTCAAGAATTGGGGCGTCGTCATGGATTTTTCCTGAAAATTTCAGCTTTTTTGCTCTAGCCGTTTGGGAGAAAACGGCAGTCGGATTTTCGGATCCTACCTCTGGATGCTATGGGCACTAAACGTGCCGAAACTGTGCGCTTCTCCCCAGTCGTTCAAATGTTCCCGTTACCAGAATTGTCTCACATAGTAGTTCAAGAACAACAAAATGGTATCACTCATATCATAAATACTTGGCAAAGCAACGCGAAAAAAATTCTGTCTATTATTCGTTCTATAGAACATGTTCTTCACATTATGATTAGCCAACACGTGAAAATGTGTAAAATTATTCTCCTTAATTTGATTTTGCCATAACTTCAGTTTCATTTGGAACGCAGATATATTTCGGTACATACTGCTAATAAGTTGGTTTTGTCCTTGAAGACGCATATTTAATTCGTTTAAATGACCGGTCAAATGTACGAAAAATGCCAAATCCATTAGACAATTCTCATCGTCAAATTTCGGAATAACTTTTTCTTTAGATAGGTACCACGAATAATTTAATTTCATTAATCAAATCGTAATCTTTTCAACGTTTGGCCTATTTTGAACTATTTTCTTCTATAACTTTTCCGAGTCAAATTAAAGGTTTTCCATTTCAATGTAGGCTTTTTATTTCAAATTATAGAGCGTTATGAAGACCGTTACCTATGAAATTTCAGTTTGGTCGACTGAAACACTTCATGAAAAGAAGAGAAGGACAGCCTGCCTGTTCGTTCTCTATCGGGTTTGATGTGGACTATTCCTTCTTAACGAGTGCGTTCCTTCTTTATGTAATCCTTATCGAGGGAGTACATCCCTTCTTTACGTAGTGTATTTTAGCAATTGGTTCTCTCTCTTTTCACTCGTAACTTTCGATCTTGCTCGCAGAATTCGATTATTTCCTTTGTCATTTCTAACGTTTTGATCTAGCTTTGGTGCAAAAATCTTGAGAAATTCGCGCATTGATAGTGACAGCGATTCCGCGATTGTTGTCCGTCGGCCCGGCGATCCTAACTTTGGTCGAATTTCGAACGAAAGTGGGTCATCCAGTGGTGAACGGTGGAAAGGAGCCCGATCTCTTGAGGAACAGAAAATATCCCAAAGAACGAAAGGTAATCTTTATTTTCAAATAGAAAACTACTAATTTGTTTCGTCACGCTCGCGTCAAGTCTATTACACTTGGATACGGAGGAATACGGCGATGAATTTCGTGTAACTTCTTGATAATGGTCAAAACTTCAATAACAAAAACGAGTCAAACCAATGGAAAGCGAAGCTTTTTTCCAAGTCTCTCAAGCTTGAAATAGTGTTGGAATTTAATCTATGATAATTTCGACACTTATCTTCTAAGCCAATTTACTATTTCAATAGTTTTAAAACTTGAAAATAGAAATTAATGGTGAATTGCTTATTTTTAATTAATAACAATCGGATTGGAGTTTATATAGATTTATTGAATCTGATATAGGTCCGATATGAAATCAAGAGAGAATTTGAGTTGATCCCTAGCCGTCTCATAACTGGTAAGTCCCATTTCCATTATTTGCGGTTCCTTAATACAACCCAAATTTTCAACCTTGGCCCCACTGTGCATCGTCAAACGCAAAGCCTCGAAAATCTCGAAACATCTCGGTTTATTACGCCATCACTTCAGCCACAAGTACCGACCCCCAGCCTCGTTAAAATCGTCGTGGGCAATCAAATATCAATTAGATGATTCTGTATTCTGAAACTTATAGAGAGTGAGAAGCGTTTATTACCGAAACAATAACATGACACAACTACATAATACGTCATACATAATCTGATATTATTATTAAATTTTCTTAAATATATACGCTTAAGTATACTGCTAGTCCTCAGGATTGTCTTGACTTGATTCTCTTGACTAGCCCAACGTTACATAATCAGTTTTCAAACAAATTTGAATGCTTTCCTAAATAATTTTCTAATTCTATTGTAATTTCCTAAACAATTTTCCAACCGATTTTAATATTTTCTAAGAGAGCATAATTGTTTCATGCGTAGCCTCCTCATCAACAATAATTTCAAATTAATAATACATAATTCTACGATAAATATAAAATAATTTTCTTTTTCAATGGTGACTTGGGTATTACAATTAACACAATTTAACACAACATGACCAATGATGAATACAAAATCTTATGCAACATAAACATTACTTGTTTTTACAAAATTACAAGTAATGTTTATGTTGCATAAGATTTTGTATTCATCATTGGTCATATATTGTGATTACCTAACCTGGGGAGGAGCTTCTTCAGCCCAATCAACTTAAACGATTCCTCGTGGAAAGTTTCTTTGGTGTAAATGTAGAGTACCTAAACCAAATTATTAAAAAAAGAGTTGCCTTACAAAAAAAACCAGGGTGCCTGAAAGACTTTTTTTGCGATTTCGTTAAGTTACTGCATTAATAAACTAATATTAGACAATATTACGAATGTTAAATAGATAATTAAATAGAAAAAGAAGAGCAGAAGGAGGACAACCATTATCACAACAGGAGTTGAATTAGGCTGTGTTGTGAATCAGATTCGATAAGGCCGTGTCGGTTCAACGTAGTTTTTACCTATTTTCCAGTACTCTAATCAACTTGCCATGTCGATCGTTCGATTAGGCGTGGGAAAATCAAATTGGTAGGTACTTTAACTCATTTTGGCAATACAATGAGACAATGAGATAGGAGGTGTTAGAATAATCACAACGATGTGTTTGTAAGAAACTCTTCCAAAATGGTTTATCGTGAAATAAGCATCAGGTGGATGTACTCACCAGATCGAATTAGAATCTAGGTGCACACGTGAGGCTATTGTAGTTAAGGGACTATCTAGGTCAAAAGCTTTTCCAAGTCAGATTCGGAAATTTCCAAACCGATTCCAGAATTTTTCATTTCAATTTCGAACTTTCCCAATTCAATTTCAGAATTTTCCATTTCAATTTCAGAATGTGATCAATATCCGGGTGGGAGGGTAAACAAGTGGGATAAAGAGAAGGAAATAAGTAGGTAGCACACAAAATGTATTAATAAAATCAAAAAATTATCACGAGAGGTGAGAAGGAACTGGTTCATCGAAATTGATAAACATTTTATTCGTGGGGTTCCGAGTAAAAGTGACCAAGTAACATTTGCAAAATTTTACAGGGGAGCGATCTGAAGTTTCACCTATTTTCTTCTTACGAACACTGGTTGTGTGATGTCTCATCCGACTATGTTTCGATTTTTCTTTATCCTGTAGGTAGTTAGCTAGTGCCCTCCTATGATATCGTGCTTCAAAATTCACTTCAGTTTAAATAAGAGCTGTTTATTCGGAAAACTCTATTTGATCATTTTTACCTGCCTGGAGTTTCAAGCTTTACTCATTTGGTCAATTCAATTCTTCGAAAATCAGTCGCATAGTTACATGGAATTGAGGGATTGAATAGTTTTTTTCGTTAATCTAATAACAATGATATATCTATTTCTGTTGGAAAAGGTTATCCATTACCTATCACTGTAATTGGTCATTTTCACCTGCCCACTATGCAATCTTACGAATCTTACACAGTAAAAGTGATCAAATGGCAATTGATAACATTTACATGCACCAGCGAGAGTACATTTATAATCCATCTCGTGTTTTGTGGTTGAGTTCAAATGCCATTTGGTCACATAAAACTCTTTGGGTCAGGCAGGTAAAATTTATTTTCAAGTAGGTATTTTCAAGTATCTCTTGCACATCAGTTTGAAGATAACGTTCTTAGCAACAACACACAGTAGACAACGTTCCTTAGTACCGGAATGACAAAAAAATCTCATTTTGAAAAAAATGTTACTTGGGCATATTTAATATGCGCATGTTTTGCTTCCGAGTCTGCGAAGCAGCGGAGGCCTTGTGTTCACTTTCGGAAGCCAAACAATTTTTGTTGTCCGAATTCAGAATTTCCACTCGCATTTTGCGTTTCATAGCCTATTAAACAAATTTGGTTCCCTGTCTGTCAGTCCGCATTTCCTTGTTACAGCCATAACTTCCACAATTTTGAATGAATTTAGCTCATATTTTGAGGGATTATGCAGATAAGGTCTCTTGAGGTCCCATACAAATTTCATCTCACTATAATCAGCGGTACGCTCTGCGCATGCGCTAACGTGGTATAACTTTTCGGCTGTTTCAAGAATTTCACGTTAGCGCGTTTCACGTTATCAATTTCGATGAACGAGTTCTTTCTCACCTCTCGTGATAATTTTTTAATTTTATTAATACATTTTGTGTGCTACCTACTCATTTCCTTCTCTTTATCCCACTTTTTTACGCTCCCACCCGGATATTGATCACATTCTGAAATTGAAATGGAAAATTCTGAAATTGGTTTGGAAATTTCCGAATTTGACTTGGAAAAGCTATATACCTCTCTTGATTGACCTACAGTCCTTTGGACGTAGGAACCCATCACGATGACGTAGTAGCAACTCGAGCCATGCTAAAAACGCTTCCTGAATGCTTTAACGAGGAATGAGAGTCAGGTGCACGTAGCTACACAAATTAGACCCTCGTTGCACTCGTAGGGCGATTGTAGTTTTGGCAATCACTCGAGAAAAACGGGACCGCCGAGCGAGAAGGAGCGATTCGTTTTTATCTGGCAAACGCCCGTAAAAAAGCCGTCTGAAGCGAAGCCTCCCCTCCACACTCAGTCTGATCGGGGACTCAGCCCGGGGCAGGCGGCATCCGTCTTTCGATTTTGTGCGTCTGTCGACGATTTCCGGCGTGTCGTTTTTCGGTTCGGGGTTGTTTTTTCAAATTTCTTTCCCGAGTGTTTGAACGAAATCCGCCAAAGTGTATCGTCGGTACAGCATGGTGACCCCGCCGAGCTGGGCGTCCAGGTCCAGCCTCGACGGGGTCGCGCGGGGCGAGCGCATCCCGATGATGTCGCTCGCGCGGAAGAAGTCCTCCTTTCTCGGTAAGCTGGTAGGTGGACCAACAATGACAAAACAAACCAAATCAGACCAATAAGATTTTTCGAAAACCCTCAATTTTGTTCCCAAAGAGAGTTTTACAGTTGTTTTTGGCTGAAAAGCTGCCGGTCAACGAGCTCTTCCTTAATATTAGGAGAAGGGCTCCAAATTTGAGGATTGCTCCCAATTTGGGTCCATCGAAAATAGCGTTTTGATCTTACTGCATCTGCTATTTGGTTTCTAATTAGGGAAATAGATTCATTTGAAGCTTTGGAAGAAAGATAATAGATGTCACCCCCATCATGTTTTGTTGGTATTGTGCAGTATCATCAAAAAGCCATTATTGAAATCATTCATAGGGCTACCCTCTCCAACTCTCTGATGTTTTGATGTAAAATGTTTTCTAATTTGGGATTAGAGGCCATTTCATAGTATTAGATTTTGCTTTCTGTCAACTAAAAGAGGGTCATGTTGAAAAGTTTGTTTGCCAGCTGATTCCCCTAATTTGGGATACTATATACGAATCGTAGTTCTTGAATCAAGAATACAGATACGCTGATATATTAGGTTTCCTCAATTTTTAGTTTCTCTGTTGTCACTCAATGTCCCTGGTTTGTAATCACTGTTGTTTTTTCTATGCAAACTAGAAACCTCAACTGTTGATTGTAGAACTCCAATATTCTAAGCCCATTCATAAAACCAGGATTCTAAATACCATAATTAGTATATTCAAAATAGAATCTCATTATGCACATGTTTCAGCATGTGCAATGTGATCCAGAATATAAGTATAGGGCTGTTTGTTATAAATTTAAAACATAGAATAGTACTTGGGATAGCGTGATAATTAGAAATTAGATTATTCAACTACAGGCGGTTTTCCCCATGCTGTGAGGCATCTCCCCAATGGGATCTGACAATTTTTTGTTTTTAGTGTATTTTAAGAGTTGGTTATTGTTATTCTGGGGCTATATATTGGGTAAAATGATTGGGTGAAGTTTGCCTTATTTCTTGTTCCAGTTAAGGAATCAATTATTTTTGGTCCGTAACAGTAGGGATCGAAATATTAAGAAACAATAATTAACTGAATCCCTCTCGATCTAAAATGTTGTAAACATCACATTCCTGGACGTGAAATCTTTCGCTTCCTCACGGTCTGCAAATTCACTTCATAATTTTGTCCGACTACTAACCAGGCCGAGACAGTTGGAATGTGACTCCTGGGAAACGTTATATTTTAGAAAAATAGCTCACAGTTGAAGAGGTTCGATTAAATTGGACAAATAGCTCAACCAATTAGAGTGTTAAAACTGAATGGACACGAGGTCGAAATCTGTCGAAGGTATCCAATATTTTTGGGCCGTAACAGTTGTGCAGGCAGTGCGACTTGAAATAATACGAAACAATAATTAATTGGATACCTCTCGATCCAAATGACTGTTGACATCATATTCCCTGACGTAGCATCATTCAATTACTTACTCACAATCGACTAAACATATCGTGTCAACGACCTCGCTCGGCTGCTGACCCTCCCAACGAGCATCTGACGATTCAGTGGCCTGCTGTTTCACTTCTTCTTTTCGTCAGACCCCAAACCAGTCCGAGAGGGCTGGTATTTGACCCCTGGGAAATGTTACTTCCAGGGAAAACAAACCGCATCCGAAGAAGTTTGATTAAATCGGCCTCATTCTTCAACCAGTTAAGTGTTGCAACTAAAGAGGAATTTCAGAGAAAACTCTGTGAGGTATCAACAACTTTTAGGGACGTAACAGATTACCAGTTGGATTGGTTTAAGGTATATCTTTATTTCCGAGATAGTATTGAGCATCCGAAACCACACAACTACACAGAATACTGACCTCCGTAAAACAGTGGCTTCCGTTTAGGCTAATACTAAGGGAGAGCTCGCCGGCCAAGTGTTTTGTGTTTTTGCCCGTTTTGTTTTCATGCATGAAATGGGAAAGTCTTGGAAGACCCTCCCTCACTCATTTATTTATTATTGATATTTTGTAGTCAGCGTTTATTATTTATTTGTTACCAAGTAGTGCAATTAAAGCTTTTGCAATATAAAACTCAAAGTTTGGATGTGTGTACCTACGTTCGTATAAGTGTATGTACCTATCTATGTTCTTAACAGACGTTTAGACGGCTAAAATACAAGACCGGATTTCTATTCTGAACTGGTTTGGTTCTCGAATTTCCGCTTTTATCATTGCTAACATTCAATCTATTAGCGACAGGCCTTAAAATTTCGTATAAAACACCGGTTTCAGCTAGTGTCCCCTTAAATTTTGAATTTGGCGTAATATTGTGCAAACGAATATAACTTTAACGATTCTTGCCGGTTTTCTTACATGAATATGCCTATTGGCTGGGGGTCATCCTACAAAATTCCTCGAATACCATGACAAATATTTCTTGGTAAAAATCAACAAACAACATGGCAACGTGGTGCTTTTGCTACCAACCAATGCGTTGCTAATTTACAGACATAAAACATGCTTTTGGTTTTATTTTCAAAATAATGAATAATGAATCTTTGTTACCGATCAAGTGCAAACATTTTCAAATCCCACTCAAAAGTTGTTGGTTTACATTTCAAGATCGCCGTTTAGAGCAGGGACCTATGAATTCGAAAATTTCGCATCATTCAAACGTCAGGCTGGTTCGCTACTGAATGTTGGAACCTCAAGCCTACAAACTCATCGTTTGTTGGACGTTGTTCAAAACCCTGTGACGTCACCGTTTCGTTTTTTCGCTCTACCCTCTGCATCTCTCCCTCTTGCATGACGTCATGACTTTATCAACGCCAACAGTCCACACATGCACATTTGATCCCTACAATACTTTCAAACCTAAAATCTAAATGATAAAATCTTTGATCTTATGATTCCCTCGAAAATATACACCGATTAAATTCACCTTTTCACTGTTTGAAAAATTATTGTTATTAGGTTACAGAAAAAATAACTAATCACCAGAAAATATGCTACCAAGAACCACTCTTTTATTCTATTTGAAAAGTTTGGTGTGGGCGATATTATCGATATTTTGCTCTCTACCCAGTGCTTAAATGTTTAAATTCTTACTCTTAAAATGACAATTAAATTAAAATCTTGCGATATTTTCCAATTTCAAGTTGGTTTTTTTGAATAAAATAAAATTTAAAAAAAAATTACATATTTTCCAATGTCAAGTTGGTTTTTGAATTAAAAAAAAAAAAAAAAAAAAAAAAATTACACTTACCTACGTTTGGTAAAATTGAAGTTTGTTTGTTAGAACCTATTTTTCCGTTCATTTCTTCTTGAATATTTTTCCTATTCAAGGTGATTCCTGAAATTTTTTGTTGTATTGAATACCAACCTGCGTTTAGTGAAATTGAAGTTTGTGGGTTTGAACCTATTTTTCTGTTCATTTCTTCTTCTATCAACCATCTGGAGTTCACCTAACCACTGAATAATACATGTGGTTTTTCGTTAGGTTTCAGGCTTGTTCAAGAGTTTGGAAAAGTTCTAAAAATTACGGTATCATCATAGAAATTCCATTAGGTAATTATCACGACATGTAATGATGCAATGGTAACACCCGTTTTTTATACCTGCAGAAATCATTGATATTTTATCGATATCCAACGATAATATCGAATTATCGATACTCTTGAATATCGAATATCGCCCACCCCTAGTTTGGTGCATTCAATAATTGCAACATTTGCCTAGCTTCGTGCCTGCACAACGCTATCACTTGTGATAGGAAACATTTAAAAAAATAATAATCCAAAATGAAATATAATCTACATCAATTTCAAATTTGTATTGATTAATTTTAACAAATTATAATGAGCATAAAACACATTTTGGAACATAAAACATCTCATTTGGGTGGTGGGAGAACTTTTTTTTTCTTGGTTAACTGCTGGGATAATTATTGGTAATAATAACCCAAAAGAATATGAATTGCTTACGTCTTGGTTTCGAAAAGCATTGTCTGGTAAAATGTTTCTTACAGCATTTATCTACCTATTATGGAGTTCATAATTTAATGTCAGAAGTATCTCGACTGTTCTACTCAGTAGTCTCGAATATGAATTCAGTTTTCATCTCTTTAATCAAAATTCTAAACGTTCGAGTAGGAGTGAGCGCATACGACATGCAGAGTTTTTATGTTTTTGTTTCTTGTGGTTTATTGCTTTAATGTGTTTTATTATTTATAACTAACCTAATAGCTTACTTATTTATTTTTATTTATTGCAATTTAAACTTGTGAATAGCTATGTACTTGCTGTACTTTTGGTATGTTACGTAGGTAAATTTGGTTTGATCACTCTATTGATATTTTCCAGTTGTATATTTATTACTTAACAATAATTTATGCAGGGTGTATATTTTAAGAGGGGTTTATAGAGGTTCGGTCTTGAAGAAAAAAAACTTGTTCTCAACGTTTCGGAGTTTAATTTCTCCATTGTCGAGGGGAATCTATTAACATACAGAAAAAATGGAATAACCTATTAGTGATGAGCTTATTGGTGTTTTAATTGACACAGAATTTCCTAAGTATTTAGAAATAAATAGGGAGTGATACAATTTTTTTACGAATCATGATGTTTTTAAAAGCTTATGTATGAAAACTACTCGTAAAAGATAATAAGGGACACAATTTACACGTGAACAGTTTTAACTTATACTTAATGAACAAAAAATGACACGGTAACAAATTTTTGATGGGGAGGGTTTCCTGTTAGATTCTAAAGTTAGGTCTTTTCTCTGTTTAAAAACTATCCAAAATTGACCCTCCGTAGGCACCCAGTCTCCGGATTTTTCCAACTATTCCTTGGCCGCAGTTCAATGGGCTTCCGACATCCGTTTTCGGACAGAACCATTGTTTTCAAAAGAGGATCTTGACATCAATCGTTCCATAACGGGGCGCGGGTTTTCTCACAGCCTTCCTCCCTGCGTCATGCGTAAAAGAATAGGTACTCCACCACCACAACTGGGTTTCTTTTCCTGAAGATAGCTCCCCTATTAGCTTCCTAGTCTTTAACTTTCCCTTTTAAGGAGAGGTACTGTCTCGTACCCCGAGGAGTGGTTTTTGAAGGAAGTGAATTTGGTTTTGGGAGGTTCCTATTTGAGGGATCACCAGTGTTAGCAGGACAGCCGTGGTTTCCAGCTTATCATGGGATTGGAAGGATCGGAAATATTTAGTCAGTGTTACCGGGTATATAAATCCGCACCAGCAGTGTAAATACGGAGAAATGAAATTGGCGTATATTGACAAGTGTCACCAGGATAGCCGTAGCTCCTTGCTTCTTCGTTAAATTGCATCTTTATTAAATTTTTGTATATAGAATATTCGTGGTTCCCCATACCATGCAATCAATAACTGGTCTCGACATTTTCCTGTGGAGGACGTTGGAGTTTTGGGTTGAGGCTTCGCTTACTGGGACAAATTCCAAAAAATATGGTCGAAAATGAACTTTTTGAACTTGTCCCCGTTTAAAAACGAAGAGTGCTAAAAATCTCGACTGTTTGTGAGGAACCTCATTCCTACTTTATATAGTCATGAGTCCCTTACGCTACCCTACAAAGAAATATCGGGCGTCCAAAATGTCAGGCTCGAATCGCTGACCTACATTTTCTCAGAATTCAAAGAATTCAAAAACAGCAGAGAAATAAATTGTATACCTATTCAAGCGGCAATACAGTTGTGGAAGATGAATTTGAATTAATTTAGGTGGTATTTTGAATTTTCCCGATATTTATATTCCAAATTCTAGGCCTTTGCCTGCGAGCGGCATTTGGATGTTTCCTTTGATAAGTTCGTGTCTAATATTAATTAACGGAGCCACTGTAATTACATTTTTATGCGGTTCTTTTGAAATGTTCTACGTTTTGAACATAATATTGAGCAGTCTTAGAGTTTGTTCGAAGGAGTACATAGATATTGGAATAGGTACCCGTGAACAATTCACATGATTTTACAATATGCACGAGAAATATTACCAATGAATTGATGCTACGAAGACCGGAGTTTTGTGTTCAGAATCATTTCCAAGAGTTCCATGTTATGGAAAAGAGGGAAGAATGAAATGAACTTAATCCAAAGTCAAATGGGTCAGTAAAATTTTATTATTTTCGGTCAGATTTGAGTCGTGGGCTTGAGATAGAGATTTCAGAATGGTTTCATTCGATTCAGTGAGCAAAAATACGTGGAAACCAACTACAATTGAGAGACACTGTGGAATATTATCCCATTTGAAGACTTTTGACCGTTGTCTCGAGTTTTCAACCCTCGTCAAGGCGTCGTTAGTATGCAAAACCCGCACGACCTGCCTGTCTTGATGGTATGGTTGACCGGTGCGCCGTCGATAACAACGAAATGCTTCTCAAATGTCCTGGAGCGGAGGCCGACAACTGTTGGGAGGTTTGAAGTGTTGTGGACGGTATGACGGCCTTGATAAGAAGCTTTGCAACTTGGAAGAGAGTAGCGGAAGGGTGGTAGATGAATACATAATTTATTCAGTAAAATACTATTGATACAAATGCATACATATAGATGATACAATTTGGAATATGAGCTACTCGCCTTAGGTTACTTTCCAACGATTGGCTTGGCTTGGCGCTCTGTGGATAGTTTAAATTATGAATTTTGGACTATGAGTAAACAACGTTAATCTCGGCCTAGGTGCAGTCACATTTCCTGCGACTACATACCTTGTGTTATACATTGGAGTGCGTTGTGAACCTATTATTTGCGGATCCTTATGGAATTGCAGAAGTAAATTAGTGATTCATTTCATCTGAGGCCGTCAGTTAAGTCAGCGTGACAGCTTCTGTGGCGTGACCAACAACCAAACATGCACCCTGATGCTTTGCAATGTATCTTGCTCGAGGGAAATATTACCAACTCCAATCCCCTTCCGTGACCAATAGCAAAATGTCCGAAGCTTATACCTCAGCTATACTAAAATTGGGATCAAACGGAATAAGAATAGAAAAAAAATCGGTTAAAGATTAGAACCTGAGTAGCGTCGGCCAAGTTTTTTAATATTACCATCTCCAACTCCTCTCTTCCGTCTTGAGATTCGGAACTCACAGAGTTTGTTGCTCAACTTGTGTCTAATTGGGATCGAACCAAAAAAGAAACGAGAAAATCGGCTTAGGATTGCAGGTTGGGCAGTTTCGAAAAAATTTACCACAGACACATACACACAAGGGTTTCAAGGGTTCGGCCTTAGAATGACCCGAAATGGATTTCTATGCAATCATCTTTTTTCTCATGTTAGGGTTTTTCCACGACCCATGGGTCGGCTCTATAGCATTAACAAACTGAATTAAACTTTTTGCAATCGGAATTAAACCTTACATAATTAGAATTAAGCCTTTCGCAAACTGAATTAAACTTTTCGCAATCAGAATTAAAACCTTTCGCAAACTGGATTCAACTTTTCGCAATTGGAATTAAACCTTTCACAATTACAATTAAACCTTCCGCGCCTTCTTCGAGTTGTGTTCCTAATAACAGGACGTGAGTCTTTATCACTACTAATTCGACCATCCCTCCATCGTGAAAACGTTAACTTTCACGAAGAAGAAGGGAGATATTGCGGAGGAAAGCCGACAAAACTGTTTAGAAGGGTGGTTTTGTGTTCCATCAAATCATTTTAAAGCTTCTTCGTCCACAATTCTCACCCAATTAGCATGATCCTCATCTCGTTCAATCCCATTCTAAGTGTAGTACATTAACAAACCTTGAAAACGTTTCATCACACGTCGCTCATCACCACAACAAGGTTCCTAAAAAAATAAACCTAAATAAAAAACCTACGAACACTGGTATGACTATAATTAACGGGTAGAGAATTGTAACGCTACTCGGAGAAAGCCAAAGTAAAGGTATTGTTTTGGGGACTCGACTCTATGTCCTCTGAACGTGTTTAGTGTAGAGAATTAATTTAATAAAAGGTTCACTTGTATTTGCGAAAGGTTTAATTCAGTTTGCGAAAGGTTTAATTCCAATTGCGAAAAGTTTAATTCAGCTTGCTAAAAGTTTAATTCTAAAAGTTTAATTCAGTTCGCTAATGCTATAATAGGCATCCCACTACAGACAAAGCCTTTCTTCAAAGGGACGTCCTAAAATTTTTGTTTGTTGCCGAATTCACGAAAAAAATAACTTCAGCACAATTCAGGTTAGAAAAGCCTTGATGTACTGTAAAACAAAATATCTCGACAAAGAGTGGAGGTAAATGGAGCGGTTGGTGCCTTCTCCGCTTCACATGTTCTTTCACCTGTTATTTTTCATTTTTTGTTCGTCACTTTCGTTCGTATCCACGCTGTATATTGAGGAGAAGAGACGCGTTGGAGCAGCTGCGAGTCGCGTGAGTGATTGATAACTCGTCGCCATCCCACGCCGGGTACTTCAGTTTGAGTAAACATTCGCTCGGAGCGCTACCGCCGTCAAATAACGCGTAATCTGATGACAACCCCCCTCCCCCAGTCCATTACACTTCCCCTTCCTTCCCCTCCCCTCCAACTTACCGGCGAGATCGCACTTGAATCCCGTTTGCCAAAGTAAACCAATAAACGAGGTATAGAGTTAATTTCCCCGCTAAACGCGGAGGCTTCTATCCACCTCGGAACCGCTTTCCTCCTCAGCATTAGAATGTTCCTCTTCTCGTTCCCACTTTTGTGCTTAACTTGGCTCCAATTTTCAGTTGGATCACTATTTTCCCCAATGAATCATTGTAATTACAATGAGCTGCTGTTTCCGTTTTAATACGGAAAACCATTCTGCCGAATTGGGTTGGCTGCATTGAAAAAAATTAAACATCTGTTTTAGCGAATCTTCAAAGAAAACGCCATCACCCTCAACAAATTTAAAATTTGATTTTATAAATTTTTCTTTATATGCCTTGCATTGGACGTCAAAACCCACCAGAGGGTTTTTTGGTAAAAACCCAACCATAGAAACTCACATAATTTCATACTATAGGCAAAAAACTGTCGAAAATATTACAAAAACATGTTTTTTCGAAGTTTTAGCAGATAGAGGTAAGTGGTGTGTAAATTTCATGGTAATTTTGGAAGCAAAAGTACCATAGTCTGGTCATATTTTCTCAACCAGTCAACAAGAGCTTGTCACCAAATCGGTATTAATGCGAAAACAATTCTGCCGATTTGGGTTGGCAGCATTGGGGATAAAGAACTCTGTTCTATCGAATTTTCAAAGAAACACTCTGTCATCGAAAAAATGAGAATTTGGTTTTACACATCTTTCTTCCACTAGAAGTTTGAAACCCACTCACACGGTTAGATGCTACACTCTAATAACTGGTCGAAGAAAGACAAAAAAAAGAAGTTTTTTTGGGTTTTGCTGACTTATGTAAGCGGTGTGCAATTTTCATAGAGATTTTGGAAATAAGAGTATTGGCAGCATTGAGGATAGAGTAGACACCTGTTTTAGCGATTTTTCAAAACATTCAAAAAGCACTCCCCGAACGAACTAACCAATTGGTAACAGGCCTCGAAAAAGTTCAAATTTGATTTCATACATTTTTTTGATTTGCCTTCCATTGGGTCCCACTAGAGGTTTTTGGTCCTAACGTACCTATAACCAGACCGATCGCCGGACACTGTTTGATGATACGGGCCAAAAACTACTCAAAAAACGTACCAAAAACATGTTTTTTTTTTTAGGTTTTTGCTGATTTAAGTAAGTGGTGTGTCATTTTCCTCGTAATTTCGGGAGTAAATGTATCACAGTCTTGGTCATATTTTTTTGACCAGTCATCGAGAGCTACTTGGACTTTGAGAAATATCAGCTATTAAAAGCTGCTTTTAATATATGCGGTGAGCGAATTATTATCATTTGTGCTATGAAACTCATATGGTGCCATCCGCTACACAATCAGTGCTTTTGCCGAACACTTCTTGTGGAACATAATTTTGTAGAAACTCTGGAAATTGAGCTATACAAGATCTGCGGATATGCGGATAGTTGGCAGAAGGAAAGTTGTTAAGGATGGTCGAAATATGTAAAATGCAAGTGAAAATTTAGGGTTTAATTTGCCGGAGGGTTCTTGGAAACTTTTTTTTTCTCTCAACAAGCGTTGTCCAGCAAACTTATGCTTTATTTTGGTATGCTTGATTTATTGGGGTTAGGACAAACTTTGTATCTCCAACCTATCGATAGTTATCGTCAGGAATGACACATTTTTAGGAAAATAAAACTCCCCTCGAAGACAGAAGTGGCACATCAAATAAAATACGAAAAAACCTAAATGAAAAGTAGGTGGGTAGGAGGTGGGCCGGGTTAACCCGCCACCGGCCATAAGGATTGGGGACGTTGAGGAGATGAAGAAGGGAGAGAAGGTTGAGAGGAAATGCCCCTATACTCGTAAAATGACCAACAATTTAGGGATGAGCCACAAAGGACGTGGGTTGTGATAGCACGAAGTGCTCCTGGCCGTGCCGCAGATGGTTCCTATCGTATTTACCTTTCTTAGCCCTCCAGGTCTCCTCCTTGTCCACTCTGCCACTGACAACTTGAACATCCCGAATTATGGCAGACCCATCGGGCTTAATGCCAACGATATTTGGCTTCCTGCCTCAGTCACCAGGACATATGATACAGTCTGTCTCTCTCTCTCCCACATCCCAGGCACCTCTGGAACAGCTCCCCGCGGTGGCTAGTGTAGCCATCCCCATGGCATGTAAATGTCGGTAGTCGCCGGCCCCAATGCTCTCTGAAGCCCACTCTACCCGTTGGGAGGAAATGAGGGATCCAGACACTGTTAGAATTCTTTAACATCCACTAAATCGTGAAGGGCGGTAGCAATCTCAGCAGATAAGGTGGGTTTTGGAGCAGTTGCAGTTGCTCGTTCGCACCACAACAACTGCTGCCTGACAAAATCAAGGTCAGCAGCAGTGCGGGCGACCTCCCAGCTAGCAGATACTGGCTGAGAGACAATGCCAAGCCCACCGGAATTGATCGGTGCGTGAATATAGGCACTTGGGACACCAGGTGGAAAGCCTAGCCAAGAGCATACACACACAAACTCACAAAAGCATTAATTCTGGAATCGTTTCAAAATAAGTCAAAATGGATTTCCAGGAAGAGGTTTTTTTAAAACTTCGTAGAGTCATTCCAATAACTTCATTTCCTAAGAAAAGTCGCTAGAAGGTTTTTTTCCCACTTACTTACCATAGGTTCACTTTTATTGCCAGAAAATCACATTCACAATCGAGTGAATCAATCACATCCATCACAAGGAAGCAAAATGATGGCGCGTAGCATATCGTCCGATTGAAGTATACACAGCTGACGAATCCGACAGACGGATGAAGCGAAAAGTAAACGAATAAATTAGCGAGATGCGAAGCTCCAGCCCTCCTTCCAAATCGCCTCCTCCTCCGGAATGTTGCCCCTCTTCCATTCCGCGTATTTATTTCGAGTTCTTAAAATCCCCGCCTTCCTATTTCGCAGGCAGTTTTAGTTGGCATGCGGTTACCGGAATGCCAACATTTATGAACGCTTTTCGGAAGTACAGTGACCATTTGTTGATTTTCTGTTCCGTTTTCGAGGCAGCCAACGCCAAACGCAATGCTCAGATGACTGCTGTAAGTGTAAGACATTGATTTTTTTCGTTTGTTTTTGTAGGATCGATTGACACACTTATGCTGGGAAAGAGTCGAGATGGTATTCGATGTTGAAAATGACTGTTTACTCCAAGGATATGGTTTTTCCATGTTCCATTAAAGGAACAAATAACGCCCGAATTAACGGGCGAGTGGTGGTCGTAGGTGATTCCAGTCCGTAAGCTGTGAGACATTGACAGAGCTTTCCAATGAGGTGGAATTTGAGGAGCGTAGAATGATGGAGGGCAAAACATTCTTGCACAGGAAGGAAAATGGCATCATTAGATGTGGCCATTGCACAACCTAGAGCGACCAAAGAGCAAGATTCAATTTTTTTAGTGATACCTTGCTTTACTAATAACAGAATGACAACAAGCAAAAAGTTATGAATGTCGTTATTAAGTTGTTGTGAGTGTATTCAGGCACGATATTTTTGTCCTATGTCATTCAGTATTGAGTTAACACCGTGAGAAGTGTCAATGCTGAGACTTTTGCTATTCAACTTTTTAAAGATGGTATTTAGCTGTTTATTAATAATTTTATTTGACGAATTATTTCAATTTTGAATTTTTGGTTTATTATTTCAAATCATGAACCTCTATATTTAAAAAAAAAAGTTTCAACGCCCTCTCAAAATTTTTTGTTTTATGTTCCAAGATATGTAAAATCCAAAACTTGAATTTAAAAAATCCGCCCATCCACCTTCCAGACGTTTTCCCCCAAACTGCCGGACGAAAGTTAATGAACCTCGTCCTTCTCAATTCAATTTACTGTTGAATTAACGATGCAATAGTTAACGAGTTTGTAAATACCTAGAAGACGAGCGTATTCTCAAATTTTTTCATAACCAAATAAATGGGTTATATTGGTGTCCTAATTTTAAATTAATTCCCAATGGATCATCACTAATCCTTTCGTTATACAGGATGGAAGCGGATAAGTAACGAAAATTTTTTTCTGTTATTCTGCATCAAAAATGTAGTAAAACCCCGGCAACCGCACTTTTATATCTCAACCCATTCTCTAGATATAATTTTTTAAAGGTTTTTTTTTCTTCAGAAAACCACGTTTTTTGACATGAAAACCCACGTTTCTCCACTTTAAAACAACTTTTTTCTACTTTTGACCACATTTTCGGATTTGGAATTTCCTTTACGACTAATGCATAATAATCATAAAAGAACCCTAAGGACCGCAATTGCAGTTCAAACATTGAAAATTTAAAAAATTGCTAGTTTCTGAATTACTTTTATTTCTACTGCACTTCCAAAAAACGTGCTGGAACTTGTCAAACCTCAGAAGAACTTGCAAATTTAATCAACTTTCTAATGGTATGGTCAACTTTGCGATTCCGCGTCGATCTCATGGAGAAATTCCAGTTTGAAGGCGAAAAAACGTTAGTCACCCTTTCTTAAAAGGAGGATTTTTCGTCACTTATCCGCTTCCACCCTTTAGACCCCCCCGCTATCATCCTTATTACATTTATGAGAACTAATGTCACTACAGTGATGGGTTTTACTGCAAAAACGCAGCAAAATTGTTACACAATCGTCCATGAACTCGGTATTAGGTACAATATCTGAACTCTTGCGATGGTTTCCATTGCAACCCATCCCCTGATGCCAACAAACAGACTGATTCCTCCCCCCCCCCCCCATTGTTCGACAATGTTCTTTTAGCAACCCACCAACTTCTGATCTGGCTCTCACACTGAACCCCTCGCCACATCATCCATAGGGAGACAACCACAACCTACCCCTCACCCGCGTTCATGGCCGTTTCATATCGCCCCCCCCCCCCCATCCTCCTTAAATTTATCATAACTTATGTCACTATGGTGACAGTTTATAACAAAAACGCGGCAAAACTATTACACAAAGGTACCTCTATAAAATCTGTACCATTTGGATTCTGCTGTACACAGAGACTCTTGTGTACTCGTGAAATACACTGCACTTTTGAAACCAGCCCTCTATCTACTTGCGAAGGTCAAAGTAGGGTCGTTATTTCCTAACTACTTACCTTATTACTTATATCTAGACACAACTTTTGTTTAATGTACCTGAAGCCTTTGGTTACATTTTTATGATTGATTAGTCTCTTTCATGAGACATTGTCATGTTATTGTAGCCAGTGGCAATGATTGAACCTGATGCGATGTTTTATTAGACATTAGGTACAACTTTTTTTGTTCAATTTCCGTCGGCTTTTTCTTTAATTTACTGCTCTCTAGAGGAAAAAAGTCGTCCAATTTATTCATTTTATTTATTTTTACATCTAAACTGAACGTAATATGCCCTACTCCGGCACAGAAGCGAGTGTTTTGATAAAACAATAAGTAGAAATAAGTAAATTAATAAATGTGACGATTTTTCCATTAATGTACTGATTTTTTTTTAGGAAAAAATTTGGCCACAGTACGTATAATATTTGTATATACAATAATATACATGTGTGTGCCCAATTTTTTTTCTCGAGAAAGCAGCACATTAACAAAAAAGTCGTCGGAAATTGAATTGAAAAATTCGTAATGCCTAATAACCAATTCCATAGCAAAACTCTCAGCTTTGACATTTCTCACACTGTAAACTCAACACTAAATGACACAGGACGTATATCCGTGAACACATCACAGCAATCTCAATGGAACAACTCACAGCCTTTATGATTTCTTGCCTGCTGTCACTCCGTTATTGGTAAAGAAAGTTTTCACTTGAAAAAAAGAAAATTGATTCAATGGATTTTTGTTCCACTAAATCTTATATTGGCAGTAGGTACTGTAAGATGCGAGTACGAGGGTGAGATAAGATGCTTATGATGCAATTTTTCTTCCTGTGCAAGAATATTTTACCCTCCACCATTCGATGATCTTCAAATCGCACCTCTTTAAAAAGTTCTATCGGTGTCTCTCAACCTATGGAATGAAATCGCCTACGACCATCAGTCACCCTACTCCGTCCCTCCCAACGACCTTACCGACATTGGGCCTATCTTCTAATTTTGTGGCCGACCAAAATTCTTTTAAGCCTCTCGACCCCTCTGATTACCGGAAATACGCATCCGGCGTGATTAAGCTCATAAAACTCTTTTATCAGAGATGAAGATTTGGCAACTCGTCGAGCCATTTCAGTATTTTTAGTGGCGAGAAGCAAGATTCCTCCGTTTGGGGTAGATGCGGTCAAGGCGCCTTTTCGTTGCTATGAAGGGACGAAAACATGGAGAGCGCAGCTTCAGACAACATTCACCACCTGAAATCAGAGTTGAGATGTAATCATTACTTTGAGGAATGAATAATTTTCCGATTACTTTCATTGTAATGACTTATATTTGGATAGTAATAATTTCAGTAAAAAGGAGATTGAAAATCCGAAGTTTTGGGGTTGAAATTACTCCAGAAGTAATCGCAATTACCATTCCAATTACTGTAATGGTAATCGTCATTCCGATTACTTTTAATTAATTCCGAGTTTAATTAATTCCTTACAAAAAAACAAGTCGATTTAACAGGAAAAACATTTCTTACAGAAAATAACGAAAAATAAAAACCGGGTCCATTCCATGGGGGGGGGGGGAGAATTTACCAGGATATGTCATAACCTTATTTTCGAAAAATTTCAACTCACGGACTTTTACACTTTTACAATCGATGTATAATGCATAGCAAGTATAGCGAATAGCAAGTGTTAAATAGATTACATCTGTTTTATACGATATTAAATAGATAACATTGTGTCATCTATCATTGTGGCATCAAATTCGCATTCTACCAATGCAGCAATCGGATTAAAAAAAAGTAATCGAATTACCAGTACTCCATTCCGATTACCGTAATGGTAATCGAATAATGATTACTTTTTCCGATTACGAATAGTGGTAATCGTTTTTTTGATTACCATTCCTTGTAATCGGAAAGAATCGTTTTTTCGATTACCATTACAGTTATTGGAATGGTAATCGCGATGT
The DNA here is from genome assembly GCA_031894815.1 of Creontiades dilutus. Taxonomy (NCBI): domain Eukaryota; kingdom Metazoa; phylum Arthropoda; class Insecta; order Hemiptera; family Miridae; genus Creontiades; species Creontiades dilutus. The sequence goes on along the minus strand of JAVIWC010008875.1, from coordinate 366,350 downwards.
CTTCAAAAGTAATTGGAATTTGTAGTGGGTAATCGAATTACTTTTCTAACAACTCTGCCTGAAATCTACTTGAACGGTTACCCTAGGTGTTTTCCAAGATCAATATATTATATAAGAGAAATATTTTAGCCACTTTTCGGTAATCGTAGTGCCGTTTAGAACGTGATTATGGTTTTTATGGGACAAATCCCAAAATACAGAAGTTTTTCAAAAATAATCTTTACTGTTACAACTTTATACTTCTCTACTAACTTCTTATTTGCAGTTGTTCCATCCATGTTATTCAGTGTCCGTTTCGACGTACAGTATGTTGCTCCATGGTAGGTATCGAGATATCAGCTTGCGTTACATACTAAGGACACTTACAGTGTTCAAGAATATAGGTTCATAATAAAAGTCAATCACAAACTGTGGTTACACACTGATTAGCTTAAGGAGCCGAGTGGCTAATTTGATTCCTAATCGATCTACGTAGGTGCCTTTTTAAGGCATCGAGTTTTGATAATGTACTACAGACCAAGTATCACAAACAGATGAGTGATTGGAGTGAATACATAAATAATCGACCTTTGGTTAAGAATTTGCAGCGTTCCAACTTCGAGTGGACTATTGCTCCTAGACAATGTGAATTTCACGATCCCCGTACAGGTCTCCGTTCCATAACATTCTATAAAATATTGGTTTTTCAATTTATTTTAATTTTTTTAAATAAGGGCAAAGCCCCCAATGCATCAATGTTGTATACTCAACAGTACAATATGAGCGAGAAAAATGAAAACATCCGCATGTACAAACATTTAAAAAAAAAAGGACTTATCTGCATAAGATTAAAACATGATTTCGGGACAAAATATACATTTTATCTCGAAAAAATGGTCTCAACGTTAGCCAGTATCTCACTCCACGCCCCTCCAGATGATTCCAAGCAAATGTCCACGTCTGAGAACTTCTCAATCGCATGATCTATTAAACTCAGAATTCTGCACAGTTGCTGATTGTGCAGGTAGTTGGTGGGAGAAAATGGTATCCTATAAAAGCTTGCGCAACGGGAACCAGAAAGGGAGACCTAAAAATTTACCTTGCCCAGAAGCGATGGTGAGTCGAGAATGCCCTGGTTTGGTCGATAGAAAAGTTTTAGGTCGGCCAAACACCACTAGATCTCTCTGTGAGCAACATTTTTCATAGAAGAACTCAAAATTGACTGCATCTGCATATGCATCTAATTTGTATACTATGTTTTGGAGAAACTAACGGTGGACTCTCTCCAGCTGGTCTATATGGCATCTGTAGTACGAGATGCAAACGACAGAGGCAATCTCCAAGATTTTGAGAATAAGAGACTTGTAAAGGGTCGTGATAGCGGGAATGTATTCAAAGTGACGAGTATTACGCTTGAAACATTCCAATACTCCGGATGGAAAAAGCAGGCATATGGCCTGAGAATGAGAGCCTTGGTCAAGAATCCCACACCCCGAAGTGAATGAACACGCCTATAGCGATCAGACCCTACCATATAATTTTCATGGTGCGGGTCTTGGGAACAGTTGCGAGTCATATCAGAGCACTCTACTGAGTTGAGTTCCAAGCCATTCAAGAGGCAGCAACGAAGGAATGTGTCCAGGCTTTCTTGCAAGATACCACAATCCGATGGAGACGAAATCAGGCGATATATCACAAGGCCATCGGCAAACAAGAAAAACTGGACCTCATCAAGGACTGAACAGCCATTATCAATGACAAGTAGGAATAGTAAACAGATCCCTGAGGTACTACTGAATTGGCATGGAAGGGTTCCAACGTGATGTCCCTTAAGCGCATCATCGTTTGTACAATTGGTCAGATAAGTTGCCATCCAGTCCAAAAAGCTTCCGAACACGCCCAATGAGCGCAACGCAGCTATACAGACTCGATGAGAAAAACGGCTGAAGGGGAACGGTTTACCATTGTTTATCTCTACAACCGGCCAGTATGCTGATTACCACTTTTCTTGAATCATGTGATTGACAAGTTTACCGACGTGGGAATTTGTCAGAGTCACCTGAAGTTGTGCTGAGTGGAATGTTGAATAACGTTTACATTTGTGTGTGATAAATTGTATATTTTCTTCTCCAAATTATGTTTTAATTTAATAAGGATGTTTATTTTGTAATCTTTCCAGTACTCTTTCATGCTTGCAAATGATTCATCTTCCTTACCTACGTTGCAGTATTACAATATATCAATATTGGATTTGTCGTTCACCGAATTATGAATAATTAAAATGTTGAACCTTTTATATAATAAAATTTGTCCATTCTGGTCTGCGGAGGATTATTCTTTCTCCAGCTCCCTCCATCCAGTCTAAATGTGGCATCGGTGAAGTTTGGGGGTTGAAGTTCGTAGCACTAAAGGGGAACCAAAGCGAGAGTTATAGGAATTTTCAGGCCAACAGATGCGGCGTAAGCGAATGGGAGCGAGTTGAAGGGGGCGCCGGACTGATAAAGAGGTTGAGTCGCGGGGGTTTCCAGATAAATCCGGACTTGAGCCGAAAAACTCTGCCGCTTCCAGGAATAGCGAGGAGATACGAGAATGAGGAGGTTCCCAGAGCTGTTATCCACCGCCCACGCGAAAAACAGGTGAAAAAAAAAAAAAAAAAACGACTCGAATTATTACGCAAGGGTTTATTATGTCGTCGGATCGGAGGTCGTTCCAAATCGCGACGTCCGACCGTGGTAGGAGAGAACGGGGAATGAAATTTCTACTGATACCATTTTAATGGCTTGCGAATTATAAGTTATTTGCTGGTACTTTTCCAACAAGTACAAATTAAATCAATGAATATTTTTAAATTTCCCAATTATTGAATGCTAGCAGGAAAGATTGATCACAACGGGCGCTAGATTGGGGGCCGTGAAATTTCCAAAATTGCAGGTACAAAAAGGTTTACATTTTGCTCAGAGACTAATGAGTTGATCATGCTTTCTAACTGCCTTGTCACTGAACCAAGTAGTTCCGAAGATGTTCCGTTTCGAACTGCTCTGTGTTCAATTCATTAGACATTTATTCATGAATTTATATTCCAAGTATTGAAAAAGAATGCAAATTGCTTTGACTCATAGAATAATTGTGTCTTTTTATAAGTCATTAGTGCGGGAGAATGTTTTCCAAAAGAGGTTATGAGAAATCTAGCCCAACCGAGGGACAAGAATTTTAATCTCAGCCATTAGTGCTCGGGCATCCACCGATCCGCGTAATAACCCCACAAGAAATGCCAAATCTGCTAAAAGTCTGTATGATGTGGGATTCAGAAGGTTAATTTCAGCCGCCAAGCAATTATAAACAAGATTCACGCGACGCGAAGCTTGTATGCCAAATATCTTAAACCCAGGGAAAAACCGCTAAATTTGGCTAATGTTCTACTGATAACATGGGTGAATGAAAAGTTGAAAAAATGAGTGAAATTAATCTACGTTTCAGAAATCTCCATTCCACACTAGGGATGGGACATCGAGACAAAACATCGATATTGATATGTCGTCCAATATCGGGTGAAAACATCGATATTATCGATATCGGTGTCCTTATCAGTTAACAGCATCCTTATCACACGGTTTTTATGAGGAATATTGATGCAAAATCAACAGTTTTATTTTGTGACAAATGATATCTCATTTTAAAGGTATTTCAACACTGAAGAAGTTCCAGTCATTTAGTATTACGAAATGAGCAAATTTTCAAACCAGTTTTGCCTGAGGAAAAATTACGCAAAAAACAATTTTATTTTCTGACTTGTGATACCTCATTTTAATTTGAAAATTTATGAAAGCTGAAGAATCTCATAATTTTTTTTCCAATTTTGCCCATCTACCTTGTTTTATCATCTTCAAAGTGCTCTAGTTAGAACGGATTGAGATATCTCCAATCCGATTTCACCATCTTGTTTAGCGTGAAAAACCTATGTAAACAAGAGTGACCTATTCGGGGGTTTTCGGTAATTTTCCCCCATTTGAAATGCCCCAAATCTCCCCATCGATTGAGGCGATTGTGCTCATCTTCAAACTTAGCCTTTTGAAAGCTTAGATAGGTTTTTTAATGCAAATTTGAGCTTTCTCTCTCAATTTTATCCCCATTTGAAATGCCCCAAATCTCCCCATCGATTGAGGCGATTGTGCTCATCTTCAAACTTAGCCATTTGAAAGCTTAGATAGGTTTTTTTATGCTAATTTGAGCTCTCTCTCAATTTTATCGAGAGTTATCGTCTGGAATGAGTTTTGGTGCCTTTTGACTGTGGATTTAGACTGTTTTGAGACGGATTTTGCTGCAAACATTTTTTGAAAATATTTTCGACCGAGAACAATAGTTTGGTTTTCTTTGAAAATTCGCTAATACTACAGCAGTTGAAAGGATTTTTAATATTTCTTTTTTTTCCACGTTAGGTAGCAAGCACACTTGTTGGAATTTTCTCAGTGAGTGAAGAGTAAACCAAACCGATGTTATTGGAGCCAAAACATCGATACATCGATGTCGATGTCCCATCCCTATTCCACACCATTCACCTCTAGTCTCTGAATCTATATTCCACTAAGATCCACAAAGATTTCCTTCCTCGGAATTTACTAAAATTTCATAACATCTCAAACGTTAACACCAATTTCGATATGTTTCCTAGGCTGGAATTAAACAGAGGCATACTAAAATACGCATCTTTTAATAGTATGTATAAATATTAGATTAAATTTTGGTATAATTGTAAGTAATGGCCATTGTTGACGATTCAAAATTGAAATAACTATATCAAATGTTATCCAATTATTTATTATATTTGAGGAATAACTCAATACTAATCTAAATTTCATTAATTGTGCAATTTCGTCCTTTATAAAACTGATCACTAACTTTGTTTGTGGGCGGTGTTTCTTATCTCTTTGTGCTCTACTCCTGGCGAATCTTCGATTCCCGCTTTTCCTAAGCCCATTTGAACCGCCACATCTGCTGAATCTGCTTGCTGATGAGTTTCAGCAGCTTAATTTCAGCAGCCTAAGTGATATAAACAGGAGAATCTAGAGTTCGATGGTGAAACCCCCTGAGCGCTATCTAGCTAGAATTAGACGAACCTTCCCTTTTTTCTGAGGCAAGGTGAATCCACGTCCTTAGGTAATCGGTCTGTAGTTTGTAGAACCGTGCCTAAACTGTAGGGAACCAGATATTTGCCCTCTATGAAAAAAGCCATTCAAACCTCGTCGGCTTACAAGTAAAATTCACTGTGAGTAATTTTTTTTCTTTATTCAGTTTATTTGCTACTTCTATGAATTTTTTTGATGCCCGATCAATTGGCGTGGTCAGTTTGAGATCCGAGGAACGGTTTCCTAGGAAAATTCAAAATAGTTTTTCACTAAAACAACATTAAATTTAAAAAGAAATATAGTCAGGAGAAGTCAATTAATTATTCATTAAAAATAATTGTAAAAGCGTATATAATTGAGGTTCACGAGGGAAACATTATGCATTTACATTATGAACCAGCTGCAGAACAAGTTTCAACCCTCTACTCCAATTTCTTCCGAGCAAAATAATGATGTCTCACCAAATTCTGAATATTCTTGTAGAAATTTTGAGCTGATCGCGAATTTGGGTAGGTACTGATGTCTTGCATGAAAAATGTCTTTCATTCAAAACTTCATCACACTTTGACGCATTTGAGGTGGTTTATAAACACAGAATTTGATGCAAGAAAGATTTTTTTTTTTTTTTGAGGAAAAACCAACTTTACGGTGGACGAACATTGCAGTTTTGGTAAAATGACAATGTTTGAGAGAAAATAAATTTTTTTCTGTCCGATCACATAGACTTATTAGAAATAAAAAGCCAAAATGAACTCAAACAGTAAAATTTATAGAATCTCGACAATTTTCAGCTTTTTCTTACGTTTCTGGGCCTAAATGAACCACAACTAAGAGAAAAAAACTGGGTAGAATGCGAAAAAAATCGTGGGATCAAGTTTTTTTTTGGTAAAAGGCATTGAAAATAACAATCCACAGAAATTAAAACCACGAATTTACTCAACGAAAACTTCTATGACTTAAAAAATACTCAGGAACGATACACCACCTAACAAGGCACTTAGGTAGGTATTATTATAAAAAATTATCAAAATTTCAATTATTTCAGTCAATGTTAGGATAAGTCGTCACCCAAAACCCAAATAAAAATATTCACCTAACGTATAAATAATATTAAAATGGCAGGAAAGGTACATATTGCTTATTAAGTTACAGAAGATATTGCAATCACAAAATTTGTATTAATTAAGTATTTAATACTTGAACACATAAACAAATCACTACAAACAATCAATCTACTAATTAACTTGTCCCTGGTGAATTTCAAAATTGCAATGAGTCCTTTATCTAATCGTTTTACTTTCTTCCCATCCAAGTAATAATATTTAAGAATTTTATGCATAGATTCGAGGAACATGTTGGTATTAATGCAGTATTTTCGGAAGCAGAACGCCCACCTGTCTGTACAGGGCACGTATTCCTGGCTGAAATAGTCTGCAAAATTTAATAAATCCGGATTGGCAAACATGGTGTTCAACGTTTGCTCCAATAAAGTTGAGAATGCACCCTCGTCAGGTTCTTCAGCAACAAGACGGAGCATTTTATAAACAAGACATCGTTTGGCCGAATGTTTTATTTTATTCAGGTTTTGTCTCCACCGTTGGTCTACGTGCCAGGCACAGTATAACCAACGGATGGGTTTTTCGTCACATGGCGATGCAGAGCACCAACCGTTATAATAAATTTCTGACATGTCACTCATAATGACATCTGGGGTTATTGGAGAACGTAGATGGGTCAATATCACTCCGATAAATAGAGTCATGACCTGAGAATCGCAACGATTGCTAACCATGTAGGCACAGGGGAAGCCTTGCTTCTGATCATCTTTTACTAAAAGGGTCGTTAATTCAAAGCCGTAGCCGTTGGTACCGTGGGTGCCGTCGAAGCAAACACAATCATTCCCAAATTTGTTAAGCATTTCTAACTGACTGTTCAGAGCGAGAATCAATACGAAGTCTTCTTCGTTCAGTTCTGGATGAGATGGGTCTTTCAACGACTGACCCTTATAAAATCTCACGACATCACTGTAGTTAGCAAGCGTACCTAACCAGGCTTCGACGCTCACACGGTCGTCGGAGTGGAGCATAAACCCGTTCTGCAGATGATGGTTGCTTCTGATATTCCACAAATCTTTTCTAGTAGTTAGATGAATACGACTGAGCTCACCTTCGCAAATTGATTCACGAAAAGTGTCGAGTAAGGTTCCAATTGGGACTCCAGCTGCAAGTTTGGATGCTATTTCTTCCTTCTCCTCTTCAGTGAGACTCATTCTCCCAACGTCGGAACTGTGCCCAACGTGCTGACCGACATAATCGACGAGAATAGTGCCAGTTGACGAATTCTCGGTGACTTTCATTGATGCGGGACACACACCACCAATGCGACAAGAACCTCTAACCTTCAGTCTTCTTTTTCCCATGCCATTTGAGACGAAATAACCAACTCTAAAACAGTAGAAACGGGATGTGTTGGAATCGTTTTTGTTTCTTTTTTTACCGCAACGCGTCACAAACCGACAAAACTCTTTGGTTTCAATTTCAGCCTTCTAAGTTTTGTATTCATCGACATTTCTAAACTGCACTGTTTTCACGGGGGTGTATGACATTCCGCGCAAATCCCCGAAAAATGGTTTGTTGAATATGACAGTTCCGCGCGGCCGAGACGCTATTTCCATATGACAGTTCCGCGCGATGAGTCAACGTTAAAGCTACTACCTGTTTGTATGTACCATCACTCTCGACGACCCACAGTGCCCTTTGAAAGTTGTTGTATCATAGAAAGGTTGTGAATTAAAAATATTATTGGTTTCTTGTATTACTGCTTATCTAGAGGGTCACGATTTCTGCAGGATGTGTCAGTTTTCTATGAGACGTCAGTTGAGATGGAGTGTGTACTCATAAGTGAGAAAGGCAAACCCCACGTTGTTTATACAAGTTTTAAGTTTCGCCGCGACCGGGAAGTAACTCGCGGAATTTCTTGGAGGTGCGTGGAAAAGTCTTGTCGAGGAAGAATTTACACGAATGCCAGCTCTGACGTCGTCGTCGATGACACCAATGCAGTCCACGATCACGAGATCCGAGCTTTAACAGTGCGACAAAAACTATCGAATTCTTTAAAAATTAAAGCCATGGACGATCTGTTTTCTCGACTAATGAACCTCATCCGTAAAGAAATCGTCAATCAGGCAGCCTCGAAGGAAGTTACAGTGAGTGACATCGACAGCTTCCGTTTATCGTAAAAGACGTTCTGTTTTGCCCCCTCTACCCAAAAACATATGTGAAGTTCATTCAGCACTTATTCAAATGGACGTAAAAACACATGACAATGAGCCCTTTGTCTTGATAAATGACACAGCAACCAACGTTATTTGCTTTTCAACGGCCACAAATTTAGCTCATCTTTGTTCGGTAGATTCGATCTTGGTTGATGGAACATTTGACAAGTGCACTAAGTTTTTTGCCCAACTTTTTACTATACACGTCCAGAAGAATGGACATTATGTTGCATTGGTGTGGGCCCTACTTCCCTCCAAGAATGAACTTGTGTACCGCGAATTTTTTGAGAAATTGACCGCTAAATGTGCCGAAAATGAATTATGCCTTAAACCCCAGAAAATCGTCGCGGATTTTGAAATGGCTATTAGAAATGCAGCGGTGGCGACGTGGCCCGCGATACAGGTGGTGGGATGCCGATTTCATTTGACTCAAGCTTGGTATCGCCAAATTCAAGCTTGTGGCCTCCAGACGCTCTACCAAGATAAAGAAAGCGAAGAGGGTAAATGGATGAAGCTGGTTAGGACAACCCTAACATTTTCTTGTTTTTGGATGCAATTAAGGACTCGCAAATCACAAGCCAAGCCACCATCAAGAGTTTCAAGCCACCATCAACAGCTCGAAAACAATAAGACGAGGGAGGAAACAGAAAAAAAAAACAAAACTCACTTAGAAAACTGCTTGGAGAAGTACAACAACTGCGAAATTTCTGCTTACGACCTAGTACAACGCCTCCAATTCCACTATGGTCATCAAGAACAGTAAACATTTGTAAAAACTTTAGTTTTTTAGTTGTATATATAGTATACTTTACTACATAATTTTTTTCTTTTATGTCCAATCGCTGCTCAGGTTGATTTTTATGAAATACACGATATTTTCGCATGAGTCTAACATCTTTGGTAGTCATTCCCTAATTTCTTTTGCGCGGAACTGTCATATGGAACCGCGCGGAACTGTAAGGTTCAGGAAGGCCTTATTGGCGCGGAACTGTCATACTTTTTGGGGATTTGCGCGGAACTGTCATACACCCTTTCACGGTAAGTTGGATGTCGTGGACGTTTTCGTAATGACTGAACATATCTTTGCGAATGTTACATTCAAATGTGCTGCACAAACTACATACATGAAGTGTCGAATTGACCATTTTTTTGTCTGGGGCATGTACCTTCATATGCCTGGTTAAATGGTACAGGAATTTAGTTTTGTAGGGGCAGCTCGGACATGAATAAATGACGGAGGCCTCATGTCGATGTTTTCTAAACCGATGTGTCCTGAGAGAGGTACGCTCCTCGTATGTTTTTTCACATTCACTGCACTGGAACATGACTTCTTACAACTACCACAACTTATACTACTACTCCTGATTAGAAAAAAAAACACTAAAAAAACCTATAAGCACACTTGATATGTTCCATTGGCCGACTGATAAGAGATAACCTGGTTTTTTGATGAGTCTCGGGTAAATATCAGCCGACAGAGGAAAATGACGGACGAAGCCGAGCCTTACCGAAGATGGCCGAGCTAGGCTCTACATCATACACGCGCGAGATTCAAGTGGTTTTTGAGCTTCGGAAGGTTCATCTCATCTTCGATAGGCAGCGCTCAGGAGGTTTCACCACGATCGAACTCTAGATGCTCCTGATATAAACAAGATTCACAACCGCTATTTGCTTACAATTGCTTGTTTGCAACATATACCTTAAAACCTGCGTTGAACCGCTAAATTTAGCTTATGTGGTATTGATAAAGTGTGTGAATGAAAGGTTGAAATTTCATCTATATTGCTGAAGTCTCCATTCTATATTCCACTAAATTTGAGATGACAGTCAAAGACCTTCTCACTCAGAATTTAATCAATTATTGATTAAATTTTCACAATCAAATTACCAACTTTTCCCAAAAGCGACCACCAATTTTCCTCTTGGCTGGAAATAAACAATGGCATCTTCCTGGTGAAATACTAAAATAAGCATCATTTTAGTGATGTTTCGATATGTTATACTAAAGTTTGGTATGATTTTGACAACTGGTCATTGTTGAGGATTTAAAATGAATTTAATTATGTTAAGTGATATATAATTATTCATTATATATGTGGAATAACAAAATAGTTATCTAAATTTCGTAAATTGTGCAAATTTGCCCGCTATGGAACTGATCACAACCGTGGTTTTTGCGAGGTGTTTCTTATCTCTTCGTGCTCTACTTCTAGCGAATATTCGATTCCCGCTTTTTCTTAAACCCGGTTGTTTCCCTTTGCGTGCCGACGGATTTCGTCGGAAGCCGAGCCTGGCTTCCCTTTTTTTCCTACTGAGAGGACTTGAACAAACATCGCGTGTCGAACGTCGAGATAAGTAGGTGAGTGGCAACAAGTTGATCCGGCGATAATGGGATCGCTAACAGTTGGGCGGTTAACGTGAAAACTCCGCCGCCGTTTCATGGAATTCAACGATACGTCCCTCTTTTTTAAAGAAAGAAAACACAGACGATAGGCGACAACGATTGGTGGTCTAGAATTAACATTTTTGTTTGGATAATGATACAAAAATTATAAAGATGGTTTGCGATATTGATAATATCACAATTATAATAATTGTCCAGCCCCTTTAAGGACTATGCTGAGTCCATCCAGAGGCATTTGAACGCGGGTCCAGGATGCGACACTGGTGGTCATCCATTCCTGTACTGTGAGAGGAACCCTGCCCGTGACAGCTCAGTTATTGATCTCTTGTACCATACAAATCCCCAGGTAATGGTTGCACCAATAGGTCCTATCAGTTCTATTGCAAAACTAGTCTTGTCCCGGGAATTCTTCGACCAAACTGGTAAGGTCCCTCTAGTTCTTTTCCAAAACTGGGTAGATCCTCACAGTTTTTTGCAAAACTGGTTAAGTCCTATCAGTTCTGCTGCAAAACTGGTTAGGTACTATTAGCTCCTTTGCGAAACTGGTTATGTCCTGCCAGTTCTTTTTGCGATACTGGTTAGGTCCTGCCAGTCATTTTGCAAAACTCGCTAGGTATGAAGTTTTGAAGCCAAATTTGTCAAGCCCGAAAGTTAATATCTAGTTTTAAGCCCATTTATGAAAGTTTAAGTAAGGTTTTGATCTGTTCCCATTCCGTGACATTTTATCTTTCACCAGAAACCATCGACGGTTTCGAATTTGGGCCAAATGAAAGAGAAAGATCCAAGGACGAACAATGACTTACGGTCGCGGCTTATTAATGATATTGGACCAGAGTTCACCGAAAGGATGAGGGCGTTTGGCGATGATATTGGGCGCATTGTTTATGTTGCGATAAGGCCGAGCGAATGTAAGGGTCGCGTTCAGCCAGTGTGGTTTAGTCATCCGGTACATACCTACTGTTTCTGCGAATTCGCTATAACGGATATCGCCGTTCAGCACATGTTTAGTATCCGTCGGGGGAAACCAACACTGATCGTGATTGACAATTTTAAATGTTTAGATGCCGCACGACGGCTGACGGATCATTTAGTTTCAGGTGCGCGGCAAAAAGGTGGAGTTAAGATCAAAGCAAAGGTGGAGTGAAAGCGTGTAGAATGTGCGCCGTAAGACGTTACTCAAAGTTCCTCAAAATCACGAGGAAGCGGAAAACAACTGCGGAAAATTGAGATCAGTGCAGTAGACGAAAAGTTTTTAAATATGAGCGCGGACGATGTACCTATTTTTATAGCTCCGTCAAAAAATAAGCTGTTGGTGAAATCAAAGCATCTACTGGCGGATGGTCTTTCTTCTACGCTCCGAAGCATTTGTATAAAAACGCTGCAAATTCTTTCACTGGGGTTTCACAAATATGATCAACTGATCAATCCAAATAGGTATTTTGGTTGAGACCAGATTTACGTGCTCTATGCATATATCATGAATTACAATAATCGCTCCAACACCTGTGAAACACGCACACTCCAAAGCCTAGTAGCTATAAATTCAAATCGTGAACGCGAGCCAATTGAATAATAAACCCCAGTGAAAGAATTTGCAGCGTTTTTTATGGTTATCAGAATGCTTCAACCCGTGTATCGGCTACAGAGTCTTTTAGGAGTTCACTCCAGTATCCACATTACTACATCACTGCGTCACTAGGTTGCTGATATCAACACAAAAACAATAATAAACCTAAATAACGCGAATGTTGGCACCATAAATCGGGCCATAGGTCGGGAATGGTTTGACCTACGGACCTGGGGAGGGGCTCATTCGATTCCTCGTGGAGTGTTCTTCAAAAAGAGTACACATTTAGGCCGCCTTGACTTTTTTAGGGATTTTACATAACTTTGACAACCCTTAAAGGGCACTTTAAATTAAGTGAGAGTGCTGGCTCAAGAATTGGGGCGTCACCGGACCAACTTGGATTTTTCCTGAAAATTTCAGCTTTTTTGCCTCAGCCGTTTGGGGGAAATCGTGCGTACGGCGTACGACGGACGGAAGAATTTTTATTGCAGATTCGGATTCTACACCCTTTGAAACGTACTTGAACCATGACAATTTTCAGGGGGGTTAGAATTTTTTTTCAGAGCGATAACAATGGTTTATTATTGAATAATAAACCAAAATTGTATACAAATTTATTGTTTGGGTGCATGTATTCCATTACTTTTCCCCTATCTGGTCTTTCTCTTGCTGTCCCAAAGTCTGTACTTCCTTTCTCAGCAGCCGGCTCAAAGTCATCGAATTTTCCCGCCAAAACCCTTGCGTTTTTGAAATATTGGCCAAAAGTTGAACCCCCCCCCCCCCCAACCATCAAACGCTTGATTTTGACCAAAAATCCCGCTGAATCACTTTTTGCCGTCTTTCTGGCAACATAAATGTTAGATACATATAGTTTAGATATATCTGAAGTGGATCGGTTTCGCAAGGCGTGAGAAGACTACTTTTCTCGTTAGTTCAAATAATTTTACAATATTGAACAAAATGAGAAAAAGTCGCTGTAGATTATTTTACAAAACTTCATGATTTCCGCGTTAGTTATCCGTTCTGAGCAGAAAAGAACATGATAAATGATGATTTGTTGTAAACACCTTATGTAAAGAACACGTATCATTACAGCGTAACATTACACCTAATGATGGCAGTGCAAACTGAGGTATTAAAAGGGGCCTGCGAGTTTCCGAGCCTTCGTTTTCTTCCAGCATTGTACACATCCCCGTCTCGTTACTGTTAATCTCTGGTCTTATAAAAAAATTATTATTTCACCAGATGATTCTGAGGGAGAACTTCGACGGAACACGAAACATCTTCGGCTTTTTCAAATTGACATAAATTTTGTTAAAAATAAAAAATAAAAAACGTCCTGACGCTCCAACCCCATTTTATATATTTTATTCTCTGCGTCATCAAGAAAATTTACAATTAAATACTTCTGCTTCAACTACGTCGTGATGAAACTTCCATTATTAAAATGGTATTATTTAATCAATTACTTATCCATCGTAATATCACATAGGTATAAGTAGTAGAGGAACAGTAAACCGTTGCTTAATAATTTTTCTCGTTTTTCTTAATTACACCAATATTTCAGCCGATGTAATAACCCATTAAAAAAATACGTGAACGGATTTGGAAATTCAAACATTCAGTCAACGAGTTTTCCAGCGGTCCGGTGAATTTCAACTTGTCAAGTGTTCGATTTCGAAGCCACCGACGCTCTAACTTGCGGTTAAACCCCTAGAAACTAACTGAAGCCCGGATCCCTTCATTAATACCCCGCAAACCGAGTCGCTTTCGATTGAACATTTTAAAGCGAGGCGAGTCGAGTTGAGGAGGAATTATTCACAAGTCCGAGAAAGTCGCATCGCTCCCTCTCCATAGCCCCAAGTCAGGGGCGATATAAGAGAAAAACTGCTTGCTCAAGATTGCTATGACCCTATCCCTAGGAAATACAGATGTCCGACCTTTTTTTTTCCTCTCCTCTCGGATGAAGGGGAATTGGTCGTAAATAACAAAGGAAGGTGGTTTTATTTTACCGGATAAGGTACGAGGTATTCAGAAAGAGCGGGGAGGGGAGAGTTCGTATATTTTCTCCGGGTCATAAAGTTTTCAAACGGCATAAAACTTTTCACACGGTGACCGTCAGGTCTTTCGGTATAGGTAGGGTAAAGTCAAACTTTCACAATTTAGCGGAATAACCGACAAAATTGGAACGAATGATCCAGAGATGAAAAAAATGGCATGTGAGATAGATCACATTATTGCTTCCAACATTTTTACTCACATATCACGTTTTAGTTTATTCTGTACGCATTTCGTTTATTGTCTGTCTGTCGGAATGTCTATTTCGGAGAAAAGCTTCGGTTCATTATTATCAAGGGGGATTGTATTATTTAGTTAGATTTTGAGTAACTGCATATCACATCAACATATATTTATTCGCGGATTTTCATTTGACTGAATAAATTATCTATCCAACTATGTATCTACTTTAAACTTGATTATTTCATCAGTAGCTGCTGCCCATGCGAATGTGAAATCATTGTAATATTGTAATTATAATGATGATTACATTTTAATTATAACTAGGGGCTGATTCTTAGGTCACCGAAAACTCTGTTTAATGCGCCTAAAATATGCAGGTAAAACTCAGAATATGCCCTCAAAAACTCGAAATATGCACTAAAAATTTGACTTTTCGTTTGGCGCAAACATTTTTCAAATGCTAATTGGCTTGCAGGTCCTGTGTTACCTGAGACTCTTTTATCAAATGCGATTCCGATTTCGCAATAAGTGCAGAGCAATTTTTGTCCATCTGAAATGAACACGTCACCAAATTCCTTAACATAGCCGCGTAACTTGGATGAATCACTTTGACCTGGCCTTGGCATGACTAGAGTTCAAAATCCTTGTTTTTTCACAAAGAAATTGCACAAAGTACCACATGAACACTCCAATATTACCTACTTAGCAGTTAGCTCCACAGTCAGAATTCAGATTTACCTGGCAGCTAGCGCTTCAAAACAAACACAAATCAGCTGGGAGTTGTTATTTCTAAATCTTCTAGTCACGGCTGCCGCCATTAGGCAGGGGTGCCTATATTAGAGATGCAAGATTCTTAAAAAAGAATCGATTTAAATCGTATCGATCTTTTTGGGAAGAATCGAAAAATATCGTATCGATTTTTTTCGATACTTTTTTGGCATTTTAAAATCTATCTTATTAGATTGAGAAAATGTATTTAAAATCGATTTATTTAGAAAATTCATTTACAATAGACACTTTTTTGTAATTTTTAAATGAGTCTTATTAGAATTAGAAAATTTATTATTGATAAATTATAATGTTTCATGAAAGTATCGATTTTTTTCAAGAATGGATGCATGCGTTTTCGAATTTTGAAACGAGTCAGAGTGCTTTAAATGCACTGTAAATTTTACTAGAAACTTCTAATGACTTCTCAAAAATGTACCTATTTCAACTGTAATAGTTTCTTTCAATACCCCACTAACTATATCTTTTGTATTGAGTTTAATTCGTGGCATAAATTATTGGTGTCACCCACCTCCAACATAAATTACCATTTACCTATAAATTTTTCTTGATGAACTGTCTATCAACCCATCAGTTGTGTAAAAATAGGGATAATTGAGGACGATTTGAACTATAGAAATGTGTTCATCTCAATCCAATACCTATATCGCATATCTGTCGTCTCGTTCTACCTGTTACCCCCACATGAGATGGTACTCACTGAAGGTGCACAGAGCAAACTTGTTCATTCCTTATGGGCACAACTTGGAAACAACATCTTTCACATTTTTTGAACCCACCAGGGATGATGGACAGGGTCTTCTTCAAATTTCAACGTCTTGACCGCAGTCATGCCAGACATAAGTAATGTGTATGGGGAGATAATAGTTGATTTAGATGAGCAACAACTGTTGGTCATCAGATTGTAATAAGCAGTGATGAGTGTTAATTCTTGAGGTATTTTCACTTCTTGCTCTTTTTCCATTGTTGTTGTTGGAATTGTCAAAAATTTCCTTCAAAATGAAAAGAATCGCGCCGATTCTCAAACTTTTGAATCGATTCTTCGATACTTGGGGGGAAAAAAGAATCTGAAAGTATCGATACTTTTTTTTTTAAAATCGATTCTTTAGAGAATCGATACGCATCCCTAGCCTATATTGAAGTTATGTAGTAGGTAGGTACTTCCGAGCATGATGTCTCACAGTCTGCCATGTATATGCGATGCTATCCCTTCCTTTTTCAATTAAAAAAAGGAAAAAAAAACCGTAAATACGTTTATATGCATTTTTATATGTCAAAATAAATATGCATTTTATATGTCAATCATTTCGGCTGTGATTGTGGTTAAATACGGATAGCTTTCAAATATTCCTTCAGGAAAAAAATATGTTTTTACCTAACACTATCAATCTATCTATCAATTTTAATAGTGTTGATCCGATTTTGATTAAGCATTCAGAGACGTGCGAATTTGGTCCTCCAATGGTCCCCTTCGCTCACAAATGTTTCACTGCTCACAAATCAAAATTGAAATAGTGTTTTAGAGAGTTACTAATTGTTATTTCATACTTGCTAGTTACGATGGTGAGCAAATCTTCAGCTGTTTCAAATTCACAACACGCAAAACAAAGAGATCATGCTCCATAATATTTAGTTTAAATTGTTGTGGGGCTTTACTATTGACTCAGGAAAGTAATATTGCATCATATTGCTGCACTTAGTTCCAATGTTGCCTCACTGACATTGCTGCTGGCCATCAGTCACCTTCTGAATTTTTGCTTGCTTCGTTCTTTCTGTTCAATGTTAAGTTACTGTTTGTATAATATACTAACATAATATGTCATATATTACATATATTACATATTATGTAATATATGTTTGTATAATATACAAACATATATAATATACAAATCATATTATGATGATGACCTATTTAAGTATTTCATACTTGCTAGTTACGGTGGTGAGCAAATCTTCAGCTGTTTCAAATTCACAAAACGCAAAACAAAGAGATTACAGCTCCATAATATTTAGTTTAAATTGTTGTGGGGCTTTACTATTGACTCAGGAAAGTAATATTGCATCATATTGCTGCACCAAGTTCCACTGTTGCCTCACTGATATTGCTGCTGGCAATATGAATATGCTGGCTCGTTTATGTTATGAATCTGTTGTTTGCAAACAGACAAAGTTCTTTTCTGACTTTCGCTTTCTTCTTAGCAAAAATGAGTTGAAATTGTACATGTAGATCGGTTCTATTGCACAACCCTTTTACCACTGCTGTTCTGTTGTACTTGGCCAAATATATATTCGAGCTGACGAAAACTCTTATTATGCCAATCTCCTCCTGTTTTGTGCGCACAAAACGTAAATTGTGGAATTCATATGAATTATTTGTAACATCTCGTTTAAATTGATATTTGGAAATTCAATTTCATTATTATCTGTGGAAACTAATATCGCTCCATATTGCTGCATAGATTCCCACAGATGCAGCACTGACATTGCTGCTGGCCATCAGTCACCTTCTGACTTTTCGCTTGCTTCGTCCTTTCTGTTCAATGTTGAGTTACTGTTTGTATATGATGATGCCTTAAACGTCGAAATCGAATCAACATTGTAACTTTTTTTACGTCATGGAAATAGAGAACGTTCTTTTCTGAATTCCGTTTTCTTCTTAGGTTCAAGGGCATTGCACTTGAGAGGTAAAACGCAAAAAATATAAATAAACCATATTCAGTATGTTCTACCCATGGATGACAAACATTTCTCATTCAAGCATATCATAAAAAAACCACCACGGGGTACCATCAGAGGATATTGGAAACTAATTTTGTTCTATATTGCTGTGTTGATTTCCACTGCTGTCTTACTGAAATTGCTGCTGGCCTCAGCGCGCCTTCCTGTTAGCCCATCAATCACCCTCTGACTCTGTGAAGTGCTTGTGTACGTTTTGGTACGTTCTATCTCTCGGTGACAAACATTTTTCCACAAATTTTCAGATCGGTTTGTGGAATTCTCGCCGATTTACTTTTCCGGCTGGTACCACCTTTATTTCTCCTTCCAAAAATAAAACTGCCAGTACTTCAGACAGAGGACAACTTTCTCTCCTGTGCGACGTAACCTTTTTATCGATCAAAATCATAATTCACCTCAAAAATATCCCGATAGGATGTTTTACTGTTTTTGCTGATTCAAGCACAACAGTATAAAGAGCATCAAGGGATATCATCCGGTGATAATGGAAATCAACATTTCTGCATCGATTTCCACTGCTGCCTTACTGGCAATCTCACTGGCTCCAGCGATTCTTCCTGTTAGACCATCAGTTACCTACTAACCATGTGAAAGGTTTGTGGGACTCGTACTACGAGCTAGCTATGGTCTTTCTATTGAAATTACTGTTATTCTTACGAAATTATTGTTTGTATCTGATGGAGACCTAAACGTTGAAATCGATTCAACATTTTAACTCATTCATATCATGGGGATAGACAAGTCTTTTCTGAATTTTGTTTCCTTCTTAGCTATTTCTGCATTCATTGTGAAAGGTAGAATTGAAAAAATGTGAATCAACCACTTTTGAGTCCGATTTGTCCGATTCTCGCCGATTCACTTTGCAGGCTGTTACCATCTTTATTTTTCCTCCCAAAAATGAAACTGCCAGCATTTCGGATAGAGTACAACTTTCTCTTTTGTGTGATGTAACCCTTTTATCAATCAAAATCATAATTAACTTCAAAATGTCCCAATCGACTTTTTGCTGATTCAAGCAGAACAGTGTAAAGAGCATAATTTGATCGGATGACATTGGAAACCAACATTTCTGCATCGATTCCACTGCTACCTCACTAACATGCCTGTTGGCTTCAGCGATCCTTCCTGGTAGATCCTCAGTTACCTACTAACCATGTGAAGTGTTTGTGGAACTCTGCTGCTGTGAAGCTGTTCGTACTACGAGCTAGCTATGTTCTTTCTATTGAAATTATTGTTATTCTATGGAATTTATTGTTTGTATCTGATGAAGAACTAAACGTTTTTCAACATTTTAACTCATTCATATCATGGGGATAGACAAGTCTTTTCTGAATTTTGTTTTCTTCTTAGCTATTTCGGCATTCATTGTGAAAGGTAGAACTAAAAAAATATAAATCAACCACTTTTGAGTCCGATTTGTCCAATTCTCGCCGATTCACTTTGCAGGCTGCTACCATCTTTATTTTTCCTCCCAAAAATGAAACTGCCAGCATTTCGGATTGAGTACAACTTTCTCTTTTGTGTGATGTAACCCTTTTATGAATCAAAATCATAATTAACTTCAAAAATGTCCCAATCGGCTTTTTGCTGATTCAAGCAGAACAGTGTAAAGAGCATCATTTGATCGGGTGACATTGGAAACCAACATTTCTGCATCGATTTCCACTGCTGCCTTACTGGCATTCTTGCTGGCTTCAGCGATCCTTCCTGGTAGACCCTCAGTTACCTACTGACCCTGTGAAGTGTTTGTGGGACTCGGCTAGGGGGAGGCTGTATCTGGAAACAGGTAGGAGAGGGTTGGAAGAGCTGGCGGCGCGGACTAGCGGGAGTTGGTCTCCTCTAAATCAATAAACTTCTGCCCAGAGTAGAGGAGCGAAGGGGACCCCCAGTGCACAAGGAACCTCCTTGGCAACCTTCAGGTGATAGTGCTGTCCCCCCGTGCGCTTGGCCCATCCACCCCTTCCCCCCACTCTGCCACCACTTTCTACTTTCAATCGGAAAATTTAAAAACGAACTTCGCTCCGAAAACCGAAATACTCCCCGTTTTTCGAGAAAAAAGGGGGTACGAAAAAAACCCGTGTTTTTTTTTTTCAACCCCCGCATTCACGTCAGGGTGGAAGCCATTCTCGTAGAGGCCACGAGTTCGCGATCTCGATTTTTAACACAGTGCGGGACTTATGTGCGCGTGTACTCTTCCGCAAAATCGGCAATCCGTAAACCTGCCGTCTTAGCATCGGATTAACTTCAATACATTCAAAATCCCTCAATGTGTCACCCAGACTTTTAACAATCTTCAGAAGCTCTCCCCCAGGATATCTAATCCTTCGAGGTGTTTTTTCGTCGACGAAAAAACTACCCTCAAAAGTGATCCATTTCTCATTAATTTGAGTCGTTTTTCTATCCGTTAAATCAAGTCTCCTCAAAATCATGCCTCAAACCGCGCGGAAAAAATGGTTTTCGTGTGTTTTCAAGTGATTTTATCTTGAATGATATCGCTCGTCAATCATTCAAACTCGGTGCCAATGTCTGTGCTTTTTAATATGGCTCAAGGGAAACTCAGCAGGTTCTTCAATTACAAGGTACACAGCCAAAACCACGAATCAAAACTTGACCTTACATAATACAAAATAGCTTTTCACTTTTCTACATTGATGACATGCTTATGCAATACTATTTTATACGGTATTGTCCAAGATAAAATGTGTAATACTCGATTATTTTGAACTGTTTCAGAACCCATCGTCATCTGCGAGTTCCTCTTCATCGAGACTTCGTACTGTCCGTGCCAAGTCGGGCTCTCTCAGTTACATCTCTTCCAAATATGAGGTACCTACAATTTTTCACACTTTCTCTACAAATTCCCATGAAAACGTTCAAGTATTCCAAATAAAAATGCTAAATATCGCTAATCTCTCGAACGATTCTCCATTTAGACTCATATTTCACCAGGGGACTCAGGGCTTTCGTCCCTAACGCCGAGTAAATTATCAACTCCTCATGTTGGGGGGAAAAAAACAGATCTCGGATTCTCCCCATACCTACATAACAAGCCTCCCTCGGTTACGCAACGCTTCATTTAAATGCACCCAGCCGCTGTAGGAACTACGCAATAGCTATTTTTCTTCTCCTTAAGTTTCAACCGAATTTTCGTTGTAAAACCAACCTATTGCGTGGGGCTATAAATTTTAGTAGCTCAGACAGTTTGATGAAGGATTGTGTGTTAGAACTTACCCGATTAACTTTACGAGTCATTCTCAACTGAAAGTACCTACAAGAGACTTTCCGAAAATCCGTTCTTTCAGGCAGTATTTAAGAAATTGAGATTATGTGTGCTTCCAAGTTTGTGGTCAAAATTACTACACTTAGTGTGATATTCAAATTGATGATAACGTTGAAAAGGAGGGTCACATTTTTTATATTCTTGAAGCCAAATCATTATTTTTGATGAAGTAAACTTCAAAATTTTGCATCGAGAGAAACAAAAATCAGTGTATAAGGAATGTTATTAAAATTATTTATTACCATAAGGAAAATTCGACGTCAGCCCACCGTAGATTTCCATTTAAGGTCATTAACTTTCTCTCAATTACCTGAAGGAAAAATGGACTCAACATGCAACATGTTTTTGGGGGCCTCGGTAGATCACTCACCCGAACTAGTCTAGCCTGATTTATTATCAAAGAAGATCATTTTGGAGCTACCCTGACCGATTTCGTTGCCGAGAAATGGAAAAAAGTTAGCAAAAATATTGTCGAATAAGGAGTTTTTCTGTAAGGGTTGAACGATTTTTTCATTTATTTAGGACAGAAAATGAGGGAGTTACGTTTCTTAAAAATCATATGTGGATGACTCTATAATATTAGATACTCTTGTGATTTTGTTCTTGATTATTTTGTTATTAATAAGGGGCGTCCAGAACGGCGTGATTGAAATTTGAAAAAATAAAAGATTAAATGAGACAGTGATGTAAGAAATATCTGCACTAATGAGCATTAAAATAATTTAATGAAAAAAACTAAAGAATTATGAACTGGTCATCGGATATCTACATGTGACACCGACTTGAAAAGCTTCGGGCAACATCGTTTGGAAATAGTGAGTCGAAGGCATTTACCAACATTAGCCTTCTGTAAATGACCTTAAATTCGGGTTTATCAACTTCAAAAACGTGACAGTATCGTAATTTGTTCAGTTTCGTAAGAGTTCCTCGCTGTTTGGCACATCGTCTACCCATCATACGACACTTTATTGGAAAACTGCTCGGAAGTACGATTAAAATTGGTATTAAAAGGAGGAAAAAACTTTCGGGAAGAGTTAAAAAGTTCACATGGAGCTTCTGATTTGTTGAATTTAATGTATGCAAGTGTATTTGCCGTAATTGATTTGGTTGGAACAGGAATGAAGAAAGATCTCGGCGTAACATATGATCCAGAACATTTAATTTAATTTGAAATTCAATTGATTGAGTAATGATTCTGACAGGATTTATTGGGTCTCATGATCAAATGAATTTGCTAAACCTAGTTAATGCAAATTGAGTTAAAATCATAAAAGAATGCTTGCGAAGTTAGACTGCGGACTGCAGGAAACTTCATTGGTCTCAAATAAAAATTGATGTGGTTTCTAAGGATTTCACGTGATGGCTTGGGAATTCTGTGACCTCAATCAAGAGATTGCGTCTATCTCTCGTACTGTCGCGGTATTGAGCGTATCTCCTCGAGCCTTCTAGATACAGCGATTCGCTATTACACTACTATCGCACTAGGTTTAACGGAGCTGTCATATTCACTTTTATTAACGTCGGATGTTTATCTTGTCCCTTTCGCTCGAATCCGACGTGATTCAATCGAGTAATGCGGTTAAATTCACGAGGGACCATCTAGGACCGATCCCACCAGATATCTGACAGTTTCTCTGGAAATTGATAGCTACTCAGAAATATACGCTGCGAAGGTTTACCGTACGATCACATGTAATGGTTAACATCGATCTTACTGCGACCAAACTCGGAAACGCTTTCACAATCTATGGAAATGACATTAAAATCGTCAGAAAGAGTAATTTGTATAGGTAATTATGATTTGTAATTAAGGATATAATGACGCGCTGGATAACTAGATACAGTTTATTCATATACTTACCTATTTTCACCGGTGTTGACCTGTGTCAACTTTTGCAGGTCAGGAAACATCAAACTAATCAAACATGCCACTAATTAATAGCTAAAGTTGCGCTATAGCGCTATTTGTACTCCGCTTAAAATCTGTTTTATTCCTGCATTAAATTTTCGTTTATGATTTCAACCATATCCCACTATAATGGGCCATAACTCCCTTAATTACGTAGGAAAATTCATATGTTGTTATACTGCTGGAAAGAGCATTCAATTTTCCATCTCCCTAACATACCACTTAAAGTTTTTTTTGGGATGGTTCAATTAATGTAGTCAAATCTTCAGATTTATCATTTTTCAACGAATTTTCATGGAAAATGAAGCGACTGCAATGGATCTGGGAAATTTAAAATGAACTTTTTCGAAGAAATTTCGACATCGAAATCATATTTGAAGTTGAGCATAGGTAAAACGTCTGGAATCAGAACCGGCGATTTCCTTTTTTTTTGCGAAAATTTGTTTTTTATAAATATTTTTTTCGTTGAGAAAAATTGGATCGACCGAAAATTATCATGCAGGAAAAATAGTTGGAAATTCAAATTTTGACATGGCAACTAGGGTGGGAAAGAAAAACTATAGGTACCTCCTAACTCTACTGCTTCTTAAGAAACATAAAATCTCAGGAACCATTTCCCGACTTTCCATCTGTTCAACCCATTTTTCCTCGTTTTCCGTCCCATTTCTACATTTGTAAAAATGTCTAGCAATTTTCCAGAAAAATTTTCTTTGATTAGGTTTTTTCTAACTCCATTTTTTCATTACACAATATCATGTCATTCACGGAAGTTGAAAACGTTCATTTACTATAAATATTGAAGTACTATAAATTCTTTCCTCGAAATACTGCATGCTATATACAGCAAATTGTAGATATTCAGATATCAGCTTGTTTAAGGACCGAGAGACTAGTGAGGTTTCAGTGTTAAGGAAGATATATTTATGAAGAAATCACCTTATCGTCTCTTGGGATCAACTCAAGGTCGTTAACTACATACAGGATACACACTGGTCAGCTGAAGAGCTTTCGTGGCCAATTTGTTTCCTAATCGATCCGCGGAGGTGATCTGTAAATGGAGATCTTTTTAAGACAACCAGAATGTTGCAATTAGTCCAAGATATGCCCAGAGTTGAAAATGTAATGCATCGTACGCTTAATAAACATGATCACTGATTCACGCATATAGAAGTAATGAACCCTTATTTAATAAGTTCTGCTGTTGTTGTTGTTTTTTTTTTCAAAATTGATTTCCAAATTTGAAAACAACAATTTAACCTAATGATTTGCTGAGGAAGCAAAACGCCTCACAATGTAAATAGAGCCTAACCCCATTCAGTATGTGAAACTTCAATTTTTACGGGACCCCCTTCTATTCCGGTTTGTACCACATTTCTCTGCCTATCAAAACGAGACCATCTCGAAACCTCTAAAGAATCCAATGAATGAATCTTTTTTGGACTCTGAAACAGTCCTAGCCCGAGAATAAGACCGTTGAGCCCTTCCTACATTTGGAGAATGCGAAAAAAGAATTTCTAAATTTGTGGAATCTATTTCGGTCTTTACGCCACTGGACAGCCAGCGACGCTGCATTCGTATCCGAACTGACAGGTGCTCGCTTTTTTTTCCAACGCTCCCATTCTTGGAAGTTAATCCAGTTTTCTTGGCCAGACACAAACCTTAAGAATTTCATAGTGTAAAGATGACGGTTTTCGTTCTCTCTACAAAAATATCTCCTTTCACAATGGGTGCAGATTTATAAGGGGGTGATGTTGAGGCCAAACTGCAGAAGACTGTTGGCTGGTTCTACTTTCTTGGAAGCTTCACGTTTAATCGAAAAGACTCAGTCCACGTATTTCGGAGTTTGATATGTTCCAAATAATTTTCAAATATATCCACAAGGAATTCGTGTGATTTTGTAAGAAAGCAGCATTTTCTATCTCTATTCTATTTTATAATTCCTGACTTTTCGTACGGTTTGACTTAGTCTTCTTCAAGGGATCTAGATACCACAAAGCACCTCAACCCTGCACCTTCACCGCAAGGCGAAATCAGTACCTCACTGGTTTAAGGTTAAAATCAAGGTGAACACGGATATGTCAAGGAAAAGCAAAAATCTGGGAAGGCCACCGACCGATTAAGATAGAATGTATCTACAAAGATCCTGCAGCTGATCAGTGTGTTCCCATTCCTTTCAATTGGCTTCTAGATGTCTCACAGACTGCTTCGTTCTCAATATAACTCCATACGGAGCCAAAAACTATCTGAATAACTGCAATAGATGGAATATGGTGCATATCTGCAGTCGTTCAATCCCATGAATAGAATAGAATAACACACCTGAAAAACTCGATTTCAAAAGGAACAGAATGAATAAATGAAGGAACTGGATGAAATGAATGGAATTAGTCTTTATTTCCCAAAGCGGAAATTACATATAAATAGGTAGAGCAGTTGACTTTTTGAAATAATTAAACCATTAAAAGGTCCGCGACTGCAATGCCTTGAAATGAATAGACATGGTTAATGAGAAATAATGGTTTCCCTATTTTGACTAATGGTTTGTCTATTCGCCGATTCCTATCCCGTAATCATTAGGTTTGTTTTGGCAAGAGGTTCTGAACCAGTTCGGGATAGAACCAGAACCTACAGGGGGAGGGATGGAACCACCGAGAACTTTCGGTATTCGTTCTAGTTGTCCGAACGCTTTCCCAACTATTTCGGAACCAAAAACCTGCACGTCCCCTTCCCGCATGGTTCCGTCAGACATCGAGACCAAAAAAAGAGGCAACAGCAACAATAACACATAATAATATTCCTACAAAAATCGAAACAACTTGACTACCTATTTTTTTCAATTTTCTGACCGAATTCTCCTTTTTTTTCTGAATTTTTCTGAATTCTCCGTTTTCGGGCGCAGCCGTTGATCAACTACGTACTCCACTACTTCTTCGTCAGACGAGCTGAAGTCAGGTTCACTGATGACGGTGTGGTCCTCATCACTCGAACTTGATGACGAACTAGACATTGTTGTAAACGTCGGAATTTATACTTGAAACAAAGTTTGTTTTGACAACCTCAACGGTGTAGGTAGGCCGTATTTGGGCGGGAATAGATGATAACCGTTGATAACGCGATAAATCTACTGCGCATGTCTCGGACTAAAAGTTCTGGCAGAAATCTTCGAACCACTTGAACTAGTTCTAAGTGGTTCTGGACTCCTTGTCCGAACAGCGAACCAAGAGGTTCGAGATTTTTCAGAACTAGTTCTGGCGTGTCAAAACAGCCAAATTGAAACTGCCTGATCCCTTGCCACTATTTACCGAAAGCTCTTGACAATCTTTATACTTCAACTCGAAATATCCCTGGCGCATCCCTGGAAATACACCCCGTCGGGAAAGACCTACCTTTATCTCGAACTTCGCGTTTCTCCTCCTCGCAAGGGGAAAATTTAATATTTGCAAAAGGGACGTCGAACAAACAAACGCCTTCCGTTAATTAGCGTGCGAAAAAGAGGGCACCATGAGGGTCCAGGCCAAGCAATTAACAACGAGCAAATATTTCACATCGCAAACTAACTTTGGCTGTTTGCTCAACTTTTGCCCCTCCAATGAAAATGCGTCATCTGGAAAAATCAACTTGAGCGTAACGAACGGAAAAGTATTCCATCATGCAGCGAGGTCTCAAGGGGGAATTTTCGAATGAGTCCTAAAACCGTTTATCATCCACCGACGACGACCTTGAAATATTTTGAAAGGTAGGATCAGATAAACCGCAAGATTGGGCTACGCCAAAAAGCGATGGCGATTCCATCACTATGGCTTACGATGTCTGTGTACCGTAGGGGCTATAAAATGCCTTATAATTTATGTAAAAAAATCCTTTCCTTCGCACATGGACTTTACTTGGAGAATACTTGGTGCTAACCTCGACCCATCCCGATGGCCTGATGCTATGTGTCAAACACTGCTAAAAAAACAAAACGTGAGGTTTCAAGGTTTTTACCGGCATTGGCAGTGGTCATTCCTAAGTAATTTTGTATGAAAACGCTGCAAATTCTTTCACTGGGGTTTATTTTTCAATTGGCTTGCGTTCATGATTTGAATTTCCACTAAGCTTTGGAGTGTGCGTGTTTCACAGGTGATGGAGCGATTATTGAACTATTGAATTTTATTCTATTTGCGTAATCTGTTCTCAACCAAAATACCTATTTGGATTGATCAGTTGATCATATTTATGTGCCTCCTGAAATTCAATAATCGCTCTACCACTGTGAAACACGCACAATCCAAAGCTTAGTAGAAATTCAAATCATGAACGCAAGCCAATTGAATAATAAACCCCAGTAAAAGAACTTGCTGCGTTTCATGCATGCCAGAATGCTTCAACCCGTGTATCGGTTACAAAGCATTTTCAAGGCTTCACTCCAGTATCCACATTACTACAACTCACTACATCACTAGGTTACTGATATCAAAACAAAAACAATAATAAACCAAAATAACGCAAATGTTGGCACCATAAATCGGGCCATAGATCGGGAATGGTCTGACCTACGGACCTGGGAAGGGGCTCATTCGATTCCTCGTGGAGTGTTCTTCAAAAAGAGTACAAATTTATGCCGCCTTGACTTTTTTGAGGTTTTTAGGGATTTTACAAAACTTTGACAACCCTTAAAGGGCACTTTAAATTAAGTGAGAGAGCTGAAAATTTCAGCTTTTTTGGTTCAGCCGTTTGGGAGAAATCGTGCGTACGGCGGACGGACGGAAAAAATTGTATTGCAGATTCGGATTCTACACCCTTTGAAACGTGAACCATGAAATTTTCAAGGGGGGTTAGAATTTTTTTTTTTTCAAGAGCGATTACAATGGTTTATATTGAATAATAAACCTAAATCGACTGACCTAGGTTTAGATCCGTCAAAACTCACGTACAGCAAATAATCGCAATTTCTACGCCTAAAGTGACTCCCCAAACCTCACAATGACACAAGCAATCACTCACTTCATTAAAAAACGATGCCAAATATAACTCATGGGTTTGTCAATTTCAATAATAAGCCTTTCTAATCGTAAAGCCAGAAAATGTTATAGCCCTCTCAAACTTTTTCAGTTTACAAATCAAGGTCCACATTCAAAATCAATGAAGTCCGTCCGCCGTTTGCCGTAGGAGTCATAATGGCCTTAGAATTGATGTTAACAATTCGTTCTGTCACGCTTGGACTCTATTTGGAAACTCGTTGGTTCCAACTTCTACCCAGGGCTATAGCTTACATGAACTGATGTTACGGCCCAGAAGAGTGCCCAAAACCTTATTTTAGCGAATTTTCATAGAAAATGTCCGTCGAAATTCATTTTGAAGCATTCTGAAATTATTCCCGGATTTTAACGTTTTTATATACATACACGACATGTCAGACGATAACTCTCGATAGAATTGAGATAAAAACTTCGTTAATAACCCAAAAAAATCAAATGTTCAAAACGGAAGGTTGAGTTTGTTGGACAACACTCTTTAATCACATTCAATTGGGCAAATTATAAAAATTGAACCAGAAAAAATCATTAACAATTACAAGAAACGGCTAAAAATTGTCAAATTTATTTGTTTTTCTAAACAGGATATTGGTCAAACAAATTTTATCAACAATGAAATAGGTAATTTAAAAATTAAAGCTCAAATTTAGGCGGAAAATCGTACTTGAATTTCATAAAAATGTGCTAAATGATAGTTCAAAATGGGTAAAATCTAAAAACAAAAAAAAATCCTTGCTTAATAGAAGGCATATTACGTTGAAGTTTCATCGCAATCTAACATAAATGTTATAGGATAATTTTGGAAAAATCGCTCATTCGGTCACGCTGCATGACTAGAGCATCCTTCGAGGTTTTACTAACAAATAGTTGTCATTTTTAAGTCATTTGGGACGTCGAACAAATTGAGCCCCAGACCAGTTCGAGCCCATCTGACCTGGAAATTTTCAATTTTAACTATTGAAACGTTGAAAGCGGGTTTGAATTTCAAATGTTTAGTATTTTCTATTCTATTCTTCTGAAAAGTTGTGGTATAGGGTGCAGAACACGAGGAGTGCTTGTTATCAATTGCTTGAGAATTTTCGGATTGAATTGCAGATAGTTCTTAGAAAGTTTCAACGAAATCGGTACGGCTGACAATGAAATACGCATTTTGTGCGAATGTCGTGTGTTGTGGCACCGAGAAGGAGGCTGGGCTACAGAAAATTCTCAATTGTTCACCGTAGGAAGTTGGAAGTTGATAGAAGACACTCTGGGATATGAAGGGACGCATGAAATTATGCGTTCTTTCTTCATCAGCAGAATAAGCAAAATTATCTTCTGTTGAAGTTGAGTGTTACCTTGGAAGTTGAATTTGATATGAAGTGTCAGTGAGATATGAAGTGATGTTCGAAATGAGGGTTATTTCTTCATCAGCTGAGTGAGCTGTTTTCTCTCGTGTCCATCCAAGATGATGTGAAATTACTAATGATTGAAATGATAGCCTAACTAATTAAGAGAGCTAAATTCCTCATATGCACTCTCGTGGAAATTAAAACTAGCTATCCACCACTTATTCCAATGCTTTTGTGTTAATGTTGTCTACAATGGCACCGTGGGGTTCGCGGCTACACATGATTCTCTCTTGTTTACCGTAAGAAGCTGGACTTTGATAGGGAGAAACTCTGAGATATGAAGGGACGATTGAAATGATAGGATCTTTCTTCATCAGTAGAACGAGCAAAACTCTCTTCCGTCCATCGTTGATAGATAGCATGTGATAGGAAGACTCTATGGGACATTATTAAACGATTTTAATGATATCCTGATAAACTGAGAGAGCTCAGTGCCCTCATCCTCACTCCAGAAAGTTGAATTTCGGTAGGGTGACTCTCAGCTACATAGGAGAAGAATGCAATAACGCATGAAATAACTCCATTATGAGCTATTGATTATACATACCTTTAGCATGATTCTGGCGGTTGGTTTTCTCAAAATTATTGTAACTTGCAGAATAAAAATGTCTATCTTCCCCTTATTTTGAAAAACATTGAAATCTGTAAATGAAAATGCAGTTCCTAAAACATAGCGTGATTCAATGTTTTTGAATGAAGTGAAAAAAGTTCAAACTGTTGATTTGGTATTCACTGTATTAGTTTCTTAAAATCAGAAATTAAGTTCAGATAATGTGTAAAGCAACATTCTTTGACTGCTGTGGTACTAAGTTCGCCGGGTGAGCAAAAAATGAATTTATATAAGAGATAATATAGCTTTTCCAAGTCGAATTGAGAATTTTCCAAACCAAATTGAGATTTTTCCAAACCAATTTAAGAATTTTCCAAACCAATTTGAGAATTTTCCAAATCAATTTGAGAATTTTCCAATCTAAGAGACTTTCACTGCTAAAAACAAAGAGGGAGTTTTCCAAACCGAATTGACAATTTTTTAAGGCAATCCAAGACTTTTATTGAAAACAAAATTAGTGAAGCAAAATGAAAGAATAGCACTTTATGAACAAATTAACATTTAAATCAGAAAGACAGAATGCACGGAGAATACTTCATAAAAATTACGCTCTTATTAAGAACAGAAAGAATCAAGGCTACTCCGCATTTTTGTTTTTGTTGACGTCAATAGACCAGCGAAACACAGAGTTTTTCTGTTTATAACAAGACAGTACTTTTTATGAAGTATTCTTCGTTCATTTTGTCTTTTTGATTTCAATGTTAATTAGTTCATAAAGTGCTATTCTTTCATTTTGCTTCACTAATTTTGTTTTCAATAAAAGTCTTGGATTGCCTTAAAAAATTGTCAATTCGGTTATGGAAGCACCCTCTTCCTTTTTAGTAGTGAAAGTTTCTTAGATTGGAAAATTCTCAAATTGATGTGGAAAATTCTCAAATTGATTTGGAAAAATCTCAAATTGGTTTGGAAAATTCTCAAATTGGTTTGGAAAATTCTCAATTCGACTTGGAAAAGCTATATTATTTTTTGTTCGAGCAGTTGGAATACTGTCAAAATAGGTGAGAACTCAGTTCGGAGGGGTAGAAACGGAATGAAAGTCACAGCGGCGGTTGGATGGTGGATGGGAGAGAAGCACGTAGAATCATGTTAACAGAAACGGGACGCTGAAAGTCGGGAGGAGGTCGAGGTGGCTAAGGGACGTAGAAAGCGGGGGGAATGAGCTGGAAAACTGGGAGAGCGGGATCTGGGTCGCGACCTTTGTCACGTGACCTACATAGGCCCAACCGCCAGCCTCGTTCCCCAGGACCGAAGGGAAGGCGGATCGGGTCAGCCCCTGACCACCCTCGCTCACCTGCTCGTGACGATCTCCGGCCCCGTGAACCTCGGCCGAGTCGTCACCCGTTACACCTGACGCTTGAACCCCGTAACCTGGCATTAAACGCATGACGTGCCACCTTAACTCATAATTCCCTGCAAGTCAGCAACTCCGAAAAGCTGTCGCCCGTTGCACCTGACGCTTGAACCTGTAACGTGACATCCCATCCATCACGTGACACCGTAACTCATAACTTCCTGCTATGCAGCATCTCCAAAAAGTTGTCATCCATTACATATGAAGCCTGAACGCGTAACCTGTCATTCCACGTATAACGTGACACCTGAGCTCATAACTTCCTGCTAGTCAGCATCTCCTATAAGTTGTAACCCGTTCCACCTGACACTGAGCCCTTAACCTGACATTCCAATCATTACGTGACACCTTGACTCATAATTTCCTGCAAGTCAGCAAATCCACCGAGTCGTCATCAATAGAGACTTTTTGGTGCGGTTCACGCGACGACGTTGACGGTACCGTCTGGAGAAAAATGCAGACTGCGCATGCGTGACGTCCCGTCCGTCACGCAAGCCGTCATAAAATCGGTTTCGCGCGGTTCTCCTATACGTTTTTCCTTGACAAGTTGCCAGTAACATAACCTTCCACATTTATAACCCATTTTACATATTTCTCATATTTCGTTTTCGGCATTGTACAAGTTTTTTTGCACACGGTAGCAACAACCACAAACCACAACTTCAACTCAATAATACAAACTTCAATCCACAATAACGACAGTGTACAACTTCCTATGAATGTTGACGTCACGTTAAATGTGACTACAACCGGTAGCCTTGATCCTATTCGTCATGGAAATGTTAGCATCCAACTGCTCGCCTTTACTCGACGACCACGGTTTCGTAGTCGTCGTCCAAAAAAGTCTCTAATACTTCCAAAAAGTCTCTAATTATTCCAAAAAGTCTCTAAAAACCTAAGATTTCACCCAATACGTGACACTTTAATTCAAAACTTCCTGCAAATTAGCATCTCTGACTGTTGTCACAAATAAAATTTCACCCATGAAGTGGACCCCCAACTCATAACTTCCTGAAAATCATCATCTCCGACTGTTGTCACCCATTTCACTTGACGCCTGAACCCATAACCTGAGGTTCTAATCAATATGTGACACTTTAACTCATAGTATCCTCCAAATCAGCATCTCTTACAGTTGGTATCCATCACACATTACATCTGACGACTGATCCCTTTAAATAAAATTTCCTCCATAACCTGACGCCCTAACTTACAACTTCCTGCAAAACAGCATCTCCCACCGTCGTCACCCATTACACCTGACGTCTGACTCCATAAAATTAAATTTTACCCAATACGTGACACCTTAACTCATAATGTCCTGCAAGTCAGCATGTCTGCCGAGTCGTCACCTATTGAACCTGATGCTTGAACCAGTAACCTGCCATTCCAATCAATAGGTTCGTGACACTTTGATTCACGATTTCATGCAAATTTCATTTCACTTGACGCCTGAACCCATAACCTGAGGTTCTAATCAATATGTGACACTTTAACTCATAGTATCCTCCAAATCAGCCTCTCTTACAAATGTCACACATCACACATTACCCTTTAAAAAAATTTCCTCCATAACCTGACACCCTAACTTACAACTTCCTGCAAAACAGCATCTCTCACCGTCGTCACCCATTACACCTGACGTTTGACTCCATAAAATTAAATTTTACCCAATTCGTGACACCTTAACTCATAATGTCCTGCAAGTCAGCATCTCTACCGAGTCGTCACCTATTGAACCTGATGCTTGAACCAGTAACCTGCCATTCCAATCAATAGTTTCGTGACACTTTGATTCACGATTTCCTGCAAATCAGCCTCTCCCACAGTTTCCACCCATTTAAGATTACATCTGACGACTGATCCCGTTAAATGAATTTTCCTCCATAACCTGTCAACATAATTTACAACTTCTACTAAGTCAGCATCTCATCCATGTTCTCACCCACTACACTTGACATTTCACCCATAACGTGGTGCCAGCGAGTCAGCACTGATCAGTGACTGGCATGTCGCGCTCTTCACGGGAACACGATCGGGAGAAAAGGAGTTTCAATTCTTGTCCCCGGCGAGCGGTAGCGGCTGGGACGCCAAGATGAGTTAGAACTGTCCGGCATATGATTCTCCATGCAATCTGGAGTTAGTCTGTGATTAAAACTAAAAAATGACCTCTTTTGAGTTATTATAATATTTTTCCCGACCAGCGAATTATTACTCGGAAGGGTGAAATACCGTAGGGTGTGAGCTGCATCGACCTGCACGATCTACTAAGGAACTGACACAGATGTCAGAAGAATCCGCTGTCTTTGCTAAACCACCGTAGTGTTTGAAAAAGAGCTTCCTAAACCTTGCTCATCAGGTAGTCATCGGATAATGAGAACCGTCCGACTTGAACCTTGTTATTGGCGGTCTGAACGAGAGAGCTCCATCACAGAGTCACGTTCCACGGCTGGTTATTTTATTTAATCGCGTTTCCAGGGAGCTGTCGGTCCGCGTTGTTGGTTCGCCGAAAAGCTCATCTGCCGCCCGGGGTGGAGGGACATAATCAACCGAACGCCTCATTAGAATTCCCTTTGCCGCCGGAGTTTAGCTGTTCGCTTCATCCGACCGCAGCTCGTTGAGGACTCTCCACAATAAAATAGGAATTACTACCTAATGTCCTCCCACCCCATCCTCACCATCACCCTCTCCTCTCTCTCCTCTCTCTCTCTCTCTCTCTCTCTCTCTCTCTCTCTCTCTCTCTCTCTCTCTCTCTCTCTCTCTCTCTCTCTTTAAATCATTATTCTACATTCTTTGTTTTTTTGAATCTTTGTTTACTTCAAGTATTTTGTGGGATAAACATGGCATTTTTGAATTTTGTTTTTCTAATGTCTGTGTGGAAAATATTCAGATACCGGTACCTACCGAAAATATTCAGATTGTTTGTATAAAAAATGCAATAAATCAATCAATCTCTCGCTGAATCCCTCTCTCCCCCTTTCAGTCTCCCTCCCTCTCCCCCATACCACCTTCGCGCCTCCTCTGCATAAATCATTATTCTAAATATTTTGTTTCTCCAATGGAGCGGACCGAAAATTTTCAGATTGTTATATAAAAAATTCTCTCTCTCTCTCTCTCTCTCTCTCTCTCTCTCTCTCTCTCTCTCTCTCTCTCTCTCTCTCTCTCTCTCTCTCTCTCTCTCTCTCTCTCTCTCTCTCTCTCTCTCTCTCCAACTCTCCTTATAATTCTCTCTCTCTTTTATTATACAATTTAAGAGACTCAAATACCTCTGAGATGAATTTGTATTCATCGAGAGACAAACCAGAAGTAGGAAGAAACATATGCAAATCCCAAGTCATCGAAAAACAATTTTCAAGAGAGATCTCTCCTTGTCCAAGTAACTAAAATTGATAGGTATAATTTAGATTAAAAAACAGACTCAGTCAGAGAGGGCCTTATGGAATATTTACTATACGAATTCTGAGAAAGTGTTTGAATTGAAGTGCATAGAGCACTTAAATCAGTTCTCAACCAAAATATCAGTTGATCATATTTGTGTGCCTCCTGAAATGCAATAATAGCTCTATCACCTGTGAAACACGCACACTCCCAAGCTTAGTAGAAATGCAAATCATGAATCATTGAATAATAAACCCCAGTGAAAGAATTTGCAGCGTTTTTCTTTAGATAGGTACCACGAATAATGTAATTTCATTAATCAAATCATAGAATCTTTTCAACGTTTGGCCTAGTTTGAACTATTTTCTCTTATAGCTTTTCCCGAGTCAAATTAAAGGTTTTCCATTTCAATGTAGGCTTTTTATTTCAAATTATAGACCGTTATGATATGTTCACTTTAGTTGACTGAAACACTTCATGAAAAGAAGAGAAGGACAGCCTGCCTGTTCGCTCTCTATCGGGTTTGATGTGGACTATTCCTTCTTAACGAGTGCGTTCCTTCTTTATGTAATCCTTATCGAGCGAGTACATCCCTTCTTTACGTAGTGTATTTTAGCAATTGGTTCTCTCTCTTTTCACTCGTAACTTTCGATCTTGCTCGTAGAATTCGATTATTTCCTTTGTCATTCCTAACGTTTCGATCTAGCTTTGGTGCAAAAATCTTGAGAAATTCGCGCATTGATAGTGACAGCGATTCCGCGATTGTTGTCCGTCGGCCCGGCGATCCTAACTTTGGTCGAATTTCGAACGAAAGTGGGTCATCCAGTGTTGAACGGTGGAAAGGAGCCCGATCTCTTGAGGAACAGAAAATATCCCAAAGAACGAAAGGTAATCTTTATTTTCAAATAGAAAACTACTAATTTGTTTCGAAAATCTTTAATTTGACGCGACGGTCACGCTCGCGTCCAGTCTATTACACTTGGATACGGAGGAATACGGCGATGAATTTCGTGTAACTTCTTGATAATGGTCAAAACTTCAATAACAAAAACGAGTCAAACCAATGGAAAGCGAAGCTCGTTTTTTCCAAGTCTCTCAAGCTGTATTTCACTTTAAAACCCCAAATTTAGAGGTAATCTTCAAGCCATGATGTTTTTGAAAAATAAATCGTATTTCTTAGCAGTACAACATGAAAATATTACCAGCATTACACCATTTATAGGTACTACGCTTTCAAATTATAGGTACTCTCAAAAAGCTAAAAATCTAGAAATACTTATCATGTTTTGGCCTTCATTTGGTAGTGAAGACAATTTTTGGCCACCGAAGGTCTTTCACTACCTTATTCTACTCGTAATAAACATTGAGAAAACCACATTACATCCTAATTTTTTTCAACCTTGGCCCCGCTGTGCATCGTCAAACTAGAGATGGGCAAAATATATCGATCTAAGAAAAGATCGATCTCTTTGTTCCGATTAATCGATTTTTGAATCGATCTGATGGAGGTCGATTTTTGTAGAAGATCGATCTTTTCTCCTCGATCCACACCGTTTTGCGCAAGACGACTGTTCTGGCGGCTGCGGCCCGTGCCCGTCCGTCTCCGTTTTTAATTACAGTTTTCCACAACTTTGGTTGAATATTTCCAGAAAGTTGAGCATAGGTAGGTGTTTTATTTCATCTCGTTAAATTTTTGTTGTTCCATTGGTGGGTTTCAATGTCCTTGTGATATACAGTGCATTGCAAAATTGTAGTTACTTAGATATCAGCTTGTGTTACGTGCTAAAAGACCAGTGAAGTTTTAGTTTTTAAGGAGTAATATTCACGACAAAGACACACAATCATTTTTGGTATATTTGGAATTCAATTATAAGGTATGGATACACACTGATCAGCTGAAAGCCCTTATGGCTAATATGTTTCCCAATCGATTTAAGTAGGTGAAGTATAACAGGAACTCATTTTATGGTATCTAGAATACAAGTTTAGCTTAAGAAATTCTCCGAGTTAGGATATTGTACCGTAAACTCCGTCCAATAAACAGATCAGTGATTGAAGTAGAACGGTTATCCAATGAGGAAATAATTAACGTGCTTGTAATGATTTTTCACGTTTTTTATTCTAGGCACCTTGAAACGTATATCAAGAAATTAAGAGAAATGGTAAATTCTTTTTTCCAGGGTCGAACATCACATTATCACTGAGAACAATAAACCAATACATTGTCTTTTAACTTTGTGTTTCGATTTTTCGTGCTTCAAAAGTAATTTGACGTTTCGAATTTTGCCATTTTATTATCGTTGAAAACATTTCAATGAACATTAAAAAAAAAGTGAAATGTTACGTGTGAAATGTTTCACGGAACATTTCATTTACGTTACCGAAACGCGAAAGCTGTCTACCACATCCAACTCGTAACATCTGCGAAAACAAATGCGTTGAACGTAGAATCGCTTAATAGCTTTGCTTATGTCAACACGTACGCGTTCAACTCGTAAATTGGAAAACCAGGTGCGGCGAATGGGAAAGGCGCCCGAACGGAACAAGATATTAATATTATATTAAAATTTGATTAATCAATCACTCCCGAAATTTATCATCCCCGACAAGAACCAGATAAATGATTAATCCTGAAGTTTAGTGGGTGAATGGTACGACCGTCACCTCCTTTTTCATGTCACTAAAATTAGATTTATAAGCGATCATTTGGAGCGCCGCCAAACGGGCAGCGGTTTTCTCTCGCCCATTATTATTATTAGCGTTTTATGCCGTTTTATTGATTTATTTTCAAAAGGTCAACTCTCGAAATAATATTTTATCGGCGGGATCGAGAGAGTAAAGACGAAGCTATCGGAGCGGTTAATGATGTCGGCCAAATCGGGTAGGCTTTATTCTTATTTCAACATGGACTAGTGAACCTAAAGAAATCAGTATCTATACGAGACAAGATATCTTGCCATCAACCTAAGATCCAAAATGTGCCATTGCAAATTACATCCGTGCATTTCTTCTTATCAAAATACTATCCACATTAGGTAAATGATTATTCTTGAATTTTAACTAATTCATCTTTCATACTCTGAAATTGGTGGATTTGGTCCATTGTATTTATATCTGATATCATTTAGGGTGCCTAAAATGAGCTTTTCTTTCCACATTACATTCAAGTACATTCATCAAAGAACTAACAACCTTAAATCCATGTTTGACATTTCAATCAACTCGAATAAAACCACTGGATTCTAAATGGGGATTTGTGAAAGACTGTAGATCTTGTTTATTATAAACTGCCTAAGATGTTCTCCGACAGCTGGGCAGCGCAGACTATTTCTGTCTTGTCAATAACTTCAATGCTTGATAGCAAAAGGTGTCGGTTTCGAAATGAGAAAAAGCTTTTCCAACAGGGATCTTTCTCTGGAACTAAGAATCAGGATGCTAAGATGTTATGCGTTTTCAACCTTGTTATATGGAATGAAGGCCTGGACTTTAAAGAAAGCGGATGCTCAAAAATTGAACCGTTTGAAATATTGTGTTATCGTAGGATATTGAACGTAGCATTGGTAGACAGTGTGAAGTACATGAAAGAATGAGCAAACAACAAGAAACATTGAAAACGATAAAAACAAGAGAACTTCAATACTTTGGACATATTATGCGAGGAGAAAAAAATGGAATACTACAATTAATCTTAGGCGAAGATTATTGGAAAGCGAGGCAGAGGAGGAAGAAAGTTGCAAAATTTAAAGGAATGGTTTGACTACAACAGCAATAAACTTTTTACAGCTGCCAGAAACAAAGATCACCTCGTCTTGATAGTTTCCAACCTTCGATAGAAGAGGAACTGAGAGAAGAAGGAAGTGAAAATGGACAGGAAAATAAAAATGGACATTGCTTACCACTGTAATGGGCTCTGTGTGGAGAATCAAAACGAGACACTCCACTCTCGCGTGACAGTTTTGGATAGGTAGTCCAAGGCTGAAGCATGTTCCTTGATACCGTCTGTCCCAGTTTTCTCATGTACCATATTTTGATCTGAAGCATGCAGCATGCTGTTCATCTTCAATTTTGCTCTTCTGTCCACAACTTAACCAGCTCTAGCATAGTGGCATCTCCTACTACGATATTAAGCTGTTCACACTCATGCGATATTCGCCTAGGGACGAATATTTGCCAAGTATCTACTCGAGTTGCTCGGTATTTGCCGAACACCGAGCAACTTGATACACACATGCATGATCCGTCGAGCACGGTGTTCGTCTCGGATAAAGACGGATATTTGGAATAGTGTTTATTCAGTCAGTACCGGTTCTTCTTCCGTTGAGGTTGAAGCTATGGAGGACGATATTATCATTGCAGTTGCGGCTTTTATGGTGATCAGCAGCAGTTTTTTGCTTTAGCAAAAAAAAAAAAAAAAAAGGTACAGAGCAGATGGTGGATGGTTTCTGTCAACCAGAGCAGAGAAACTTAAGTCGCCTTTCCAAGAACTCATCTTCACAATTGGCCGCGTAAGGGGACAGAATAAAGACTTTCATCCTGTTTTATGCAAGCCATCCGCCATGAAAATTGAACTTTTGAAGCCCGCAACACTCCTGAACGCCAGAGCACTTGTTGTGTGTCGGGGCGGTGCTCGCCTAAAGGCCAATAGTCATCTCCTTCAAAGTGAGCTTTTTACCGACAACAAGCGGAACATCCAAATGTTCGCTATTCGCCGAGCACCTAGAACTGAAAACCC
Source organism: Creontiades dilutus (assembly GCA_031894815.1). NCBI lineage: Eukaryota > Metazoa > Arthropoda > Insecta > Hemiptera > Miridae > Creontiades > Creontiades dilutus. The sequence goes on along the minus strand of JAVIWC010008875.1, from coordinate 326,571 downwards.
ACACACATGCTAAGAAAACTCCTAGGCTCGAATAGGTGCTCGCCAAATACCGCATGTGTATGCCCAGCTTAAGAATTGCCGAACCATAATTTTCGTCGACAATTTTTGCCTCTCTGAAGAACGAAAACATGGGCGAACTTCAAGACCAACAACTTACGCCATGAAAAACTTGCATTCTCCCCACTTCGTAGCTAACAAGAAACATAAACTGGTCTTACAAGGCACCAGTGCTCCACGGTTGTAAATATTTCGAATATGATACGTCGGAAGTGCCGTTGTAACCATTATCACAAAATCAAATATCGTTCTCAATGAATGGACGATTACCTACAGAGTGTTTTCCACTCCCAATTAATTTTCCAGCAGACTGGCAACCAGCCACTGAGGACGCGGTTTAAATGCGATGCATATTTCAGTAAGATCAGCCGTTGGAGGGTTAAGTTATAAAACAGTGATGGCCGCCCTTCAACCCGTCGTTAGGTCTAGGTCGGATTAGCGTTTCCGTGAGAGGGCCTCGCTATAATATAAATTTATGGTTATTACCGAACCCCCCTCTCTCCCTAACTCTCTCCTTTCCTATTTTCTCGTAAAATTAAGGAGAGCGAAGGGTTTGATCGGTGATGGAACGTCTAACCAGAGGGAAGAGGGTTCAAGAATTATGTATATTGTAAACGTTGGGCTTGATGAAATAATAAACTATGTGCTTCAGGGCGTTTTGAAAGGAAAGCGGGAGACGATGACGGATTTCTGTTAATTCCTGACGATATTCCTTTGAGAAAGTAACATAATTAGTTGAATCCGATCCTAATCGGATCCTCCATTACGTAAAATGTGATCTTAGAAACCTATAAAAAAATGATAAAATATGAAGTTGAAGCTTTAATGTTTTGAACAGAAAACTAGTTGAAATATTTACTTGAAATTCACGTAGAGAGCGTTACATATTGATCTTTGAATTCGTAGTCGGTACCGTTTACCCTGTTCACTGTTGAGAAGTAGCTGAGGGATGACGTTAGAAGCAAAGCTGTGATGAAAATCGAAATTAGGAGGAAAATAACATAACTGAATCTCAATCTTAGAGAAATTCCCTGGTTTATGGGCAGGCGATCGAAATTGTCTGTTCAGAACAAAACAATGCTATACAACCAAGTTCAAAAGCCTGTATGGACGAACACAGCGTAGCTAAGGGGCTGCGCTGCTCAGAGCGATTGGAGGTTCATCCAAGCCTTTCCAAATTGATCTGGTGAGGATCTTAAACCATCTTGATCTAGAGGTAGAAACTATTCAAGAAACTATAAAATGTGCCATTGCTCAGTGAGACCGACTGGGATTTCTTGCAAATATCGGAGCTGTCCATTTGGACAGCCGTCCATTTACTTGACTTTATATGTAAGCGACATAAAGATATGAAAACGCTAGATGCAAACAGGGTGACGTTAGATGCTAAGAGGCGTTGAAAATCGCACGTAAGGGAGAGAAAAAACCAGAACTAACTCTCAAAATAGGAAGAATGCCTGGCTCATGGGCAGGTTAAAGCCAAGAAGCTGGTTCGAATCTTACGAAAAGCCTTTTATTCAGTGTCAAAGTTCCTTGATCTAATTCTACAAGTTGTCAAGTTTGTAAGGTATGAATTGAGATGTGGAAGGTTAGGACCCCCCTCTCTCCTATTGTTATCACTCCTGCTACAGTCCAAAACCCATCATCATTCCATGAATGCTAGGCAGTTCCATGGGTTGTTTATCCATGAATGCTAGGCAGAAGCTGTCCAAATCTATACCGGAAACTCCTTTATAGATGGTAAGGTGAGGTCAGCACACTTTGATGCAACCCATCAGTTCAAATGAGCAGCTTTTGGATAAATTGAGTACTGCTGAGGCAGCAGCACTTCACGAACAACAAAATACGGTCCACAACAACTCAGCCTGGTTGGGCAGCGACTTGTGACTTTTTTGTCCTGTTCATTCAGTACTCTATAAAAATATCAAAACGTAATCTTAAATTCTAACTTGAACTTCCTTGAGGGAGAAATTATTAATATATGCATTTCACTGCGTACATTGGGATGTCCATTCAGGTCTTTAAAGGTTAAGAGTCATTTTGAATACTTGGAAATGAGTTGGTCGATTGCTAAGGAAGTAACAATACTTCCTGCAGTTGACATCCAGGCCCCCAATATATTCCACGGCGGATCTCAACAGCAGACTCAAGGCATTGATGATATTAGAGTGGCAACAATTTTTAATCGATATTCATCTAGTGGGATGTATGAAGCCACGTTTCTCAAATTGTACGGGGAAAGCTTTTTATATAATCATAAGTATATAATGCGAACCAAGGCATACGCACACAAAATTGGAAGGAGTAACTGTTTTTGTAATACACACAATGAATGTGAAATAATGGAATAACCAGCATGTCAGACACCAGATTTTGACAAAGCACTTGTATCTTTTTGATATGGAACATGAATAAATCACATCAAAATCAAATTCTTAGTAGTTACAAAGTTGGTGTTGTAAAAAGTTGAACAAAAACCAAAACAAAAAATTACCCTGTGCACCGCGAGGATTAACCAGCGAGTCGCTGTTATTCTTCGTTTAATCCGAATTCCAAAAGACCCAATCTGCATAAAACTTGCCGGCTTCCCCTAATGAAACCTTACACGCGTATATCCCCGGTTCCAATTTTATAAAACCATTTTCTAAAAACGATGATCGCGAAAGCATAACGCAGAAGAAGCCGAGCAGCTCTTGATAAAGGAAAAGAACACGTGTACTGTTTCTGAATAAGCGGGAAAAAGGGAGGGCGTAAAACAAAACAAAACATCGACTTTGTTTTTTAAAGAGTGCGCCTCTTTGGGAAGGTACCTCCTGGCCCTCTGTGGGAAGGTTCCGCGGGGTGTTTCCCTCTAGCTTCATTATTTTAGCACTTTTCCGCAAACCAGTTCGGGGTCTCGGAGAACGGTTAGCTTATTCATATTCCGTTATTTAAGTGCTCGGGAGAATATATCACGCCGCAATGGTCCTTTGCAGTGGGAAATAGGACTACCTAGTATGCAAATTAAACTGGTAAAAGTTTACTCTACAGTTTTCCCCTCACACCACCGCAGGCGCCACTGCAGCGTTGTCTTGAAGCGGTCCCCACCTCCTTGGTGTTTCATGAATGTGTTATTATGAGCATACATTTTTAGGGGAGGTTTAACTTCCATTATTGCTTTGAAGGGGTTGTTTTTGTGTTCAAAGAGTTTTCCTCGAGGAAGTGAATGAGGAAAATGGGATGGTTTATTCATCGGGGGGCGGAAGAAAATTGTGAAGTGGCCTCACAAAGGGAGGAGTTTCGCTGTGTTTGGATGTAACGAGGTGGGGGTTAAGGTAACTTCACTAAATCTGATCCGATGTTTCTTGTACATTCTCTGTCAACATGACTAACCGAAAACAACAGCCAATTATTACAAATATAATTAATTATCACCAGGTTACAGATTCTAGCACTCCAATGCTTGCAATGTTATTAACTAGATTCACAATGCTGTTATTCAATTTAGGATGGAAGTAAAAAACAGAATAACTAAACGAACAATACTTAATAATATCCTTTATTACTACCTTTATTGAAATGATTCGTATTCAATTCTGGTCTGGTGCAAGTCAAATCAGAGGATGTCTGTCATCACCCTGCGTTGACTAGGAGCCCAATACTAGTATTTTCTTCATTTGCTTGAAATTACTCAATTTAAATACTAATGAGATGGAAGTAAAAGGGCATCGATGGCTTTCATCACCCAAAGTTACTAGTAGCTCAATACTCATTCGCATGTTCCTTGCCAGTGTCAAGTGATTCATCTTTACTAGCTTGTGATTCTGATGACAGGCAATTAAAACTCCTTGACGGCTTTCATCGAAGTTAGTAGGAGCCCAATACTATTATTCTTCTTAATTTGCTTGAAATGACTCGAATTCAATTCTAATAAGGTGGAAGTGGTTTCGTTCAAGAATGCTTGCCTAAATCAGGTATGCCCACTGGGGGGGGTGGGAGGGGGGAAGAGGGAGCCATGACACAGGCTGCGTCATTGAAATTTTTGGGGGGACGACATTCAAAATCATACTAAAAGGTAAATAATAATGAACCTAGGAATTAATTTAAATATGGTTTGTTTTTCTATCTGAAAATGTATAAATGACAATGACAGTGCTCGAATATTGTAATTTTGGAGCCGGCAGGTGGCATGGTTTTCAATAACTACATAAATCTTATTTTAGTTTTAGATAAAATTAGGGGTGCTTACGAGTATTTCTTACATTTTTGTTTTGGGGAGGGGGTTCTAAGTTTAGGCGAGGGGTGCGTCATGACGCTTAAGAGGGTCGGGCACCCCTGCCTAAATTTCAATATAACAGTAGGAAACAATTAGGAGGAAACGTAGGGTAGCGGATCACGATCTAAACTGTTTTATCCTCGGAAGGTTACATGAGGTTTCGATAACAATCTATCGGTAGTTAGTATCGAGTGTGTTTATTCCGATATTATGAATTGTTATTATAGACGGCGATTTCGCGCTCTGATTCAAATCCATAATAGAAGTAAAAGAGCATCGATGGCTTTCATTATACAGAGTTACTAGTAGAGCAATACTCACGCGTATGTGTCCTACCAGTTTCAATAATCCTTCTTTATTAGCTTATGATTCTGATGAGAAATAATAAGAATAAACCTCACCCAATGCTATTGCTCTCCTTCATTTGCTTGAAATTACTCGAATTCAATTCTAATGAGATGAAAGTAAAAGAGCATTGATGTCTTTCATCATCCAGAGTTACTAGTAACCCAATATTTACTCGTATGTTCGTTACCAGTTTCAAGCAATCCTTCTTTAGTAGCTTGTGATTGTGACAATTAATACTTTTGTAGCTTTCATCGAAGTTACTAAGAGCCCAATACTAGCAATATTCTTCATTTGCTTGAAACTTCTTGAATTCAATTCTAATGAGATGGAAGTAAAAGAGCATTGATGGTTTTAATCACCCATAGTTACCTGTAGCTCAATATTTACTCTTACGTTCTTTACCAGTTTCAAGTTATCCTTTTTATTAGCCTGTAATCACCAAAATTCAATTCTTAAGAGATGCAATTAAAAGATCTTGATGGCTTTCATTACCAAGAGATGCTAGTAGCCCAATGTTTACTTGTACAAGGTCATTCGCTAGTTTTTCAAGTTATCCTTCTTTATTAGCTTATTATGAGCAAAATTCAAATATGATGTGATGAAATCAAAATAACTGAAATAAGGTGTATAAGCGACTGTTATTGCAAGCTAGAGGCCAGTTGAGACTATCGACGTCATCGTTTAGCTGAAAAAGTCCCTTTCTGTCCTTTAGGAGAGATTTATCGAAATTCAGAGATTTGAATAGGCGCCTGCTGCTTATGGCGTCCTAACAGGCAGTGGTGACCCTGTCTATGCATTTCCAAAATCCGTACCCTACCCTATAAATTGTCCATAGAGAAAACTATATAATGCTACATATGTAATATTTTGCGCTCTATTAGAGGTTATGGACCCAGTACGTTGCCACAACGTACATACTTTACAAGACTAATAATAGCTGATTTATATAAATTTTACAAAGTGGAAAGAATTACGCCAGCAAACTACTACATTTGAGAGGTACTGACATGGACTAGCACCTGGCAATACCTTCAAATCTCCTGTACCTATAATTAATTGTATCTAATAATTTGGTTCATATAAATGGAATAACTCACAACAGTAATAATAAATTAACCAACAAATGAGAAGTTATCGCATTTTCATGTTTTTCCAGTGAATGAAGTTTGATTGAGTCTTTCGATCGACTTCCCGGGAGGTTGGTTTGGTTTCACATTATTCGGAAGACCGTATTGACACCGCTCGGTAAAGAATTCGCCGTATCCGGTTGTTTCTACTTGTTGATGGGCTCAGTTAGCAACAGGTCCGAGTTGGAATCAGGTGTCTTGGGGAGCTCTACAACTCAATTCCCCGTGACTGTATCCCACATCCGTATCACCTCTGTTTCTGATTATTACCTACGTGCGATCTCTCGCGTCCCCCTTCGACTCCATTGTCGCGGCAATCTGCCTCCTTTAACATTGACAACCTCAAGATGTCGTTTTAAGGATCGATACGTCATGTTTGCGACTCCAGTGGTAGAGATACCATCGTCCCTATGTCTTTGAGACAATACCAAAGATGTACAACTATATTGAAGGGCCCCTTCAATGACTATCTTTGAGCTTTATGATAGTGTTATGGACCAATCACATCCAAGTGTTACCCTTGAATCCGATAGAAGCTAGTGAATAAGGATTTCAGTAAAAATTGGGTCTCTAGCTAACCATTGATGATAAAAACTACCTAATAAACCCGTATACATGCATTCCACCAGCATCGAATTCTGGTAAAACAGTGCACTAGTTTTCTAGTAACTCCGGGCGATGGAAGTAAGCAAACCTGTTTTACTTCCAACTAAACAGAATTGATTTTCGTCCATTTCAATTGCATCTCATCACCATCAGCCTGATGGCATCAGATTTGAACCGGTGAAGCAATGCATTGACTCAGAAAAACATGGTTTGAGGCGACTATTTACTCGAGGAAAGATATCATTAAAAATTGGGATTACAGAAAATCATTAATGATGAAAACTAATAAAGGAACTTCACGTGCATTCTGATGAGGCAATTCATTATTTTTCTAGCAACTCTGGGCGATGGAAGCAATAAAGCTATTTACTTCCCACCAAACAGAACGGGATTCCAGCCATTTTAATAGCATCTCATCAGATTTGAATTTTAGTCGTTACAAGCTAACGGAGACGGATAATGTGGAAGTGGTAAGGAACATACGACCAATCACATACACACTTCAATATTAAATCCGAAAGAGATGCTTTGAAGCTTGTTAAGAAAGCTATTCATAAAAATTGGGATTTTAGAAATTTTTTTTTTAAATAACTTTATTGTACAAAGGTACATGACAGTTGAGAGCATACGTATATATATAAATAACTAGTATATATATAAATAACAAGGAACATGTGGAATTGATTCCACCCAATGGTGGTCAACTGTAATGAATCTAGAGCTAAGGAATAAATAATATCACAGAGGATTTTTACGAAACACCTAAATCTAAGGGACTGGGAAGCGGATAGCGTCGGGTTGTAGTGAGTAGTGAGTAGTAGTTTAGTGGAGTGATAGCAACATGAGTTAGAGAACTTGATTATAAGGTAACATTTGATTTTCATTTGACTAGCATGAGTTCTATGTTAAGGCGAATTTGATCTGACTATCATAGAATTTATTTATTTATTTTATGTTGGAGCCAAGTCTAATTTAATTAAAGTCTATTTCATGTTGAGTGCCGTTTTTTTTAGCCGTCGTTCAACTCGGGGAGGTGGAGGGTTTTCCGCTATTGACGTTAATAAGTCGTTGGAGTGGGTGCTCAATCGCTGATGGTGTCGTTCATAGTTACGTTGAATAGCAATTCATTGATAATGAAAACTAATGAAGTAGCTTTACTTGCATTCATCAGGATTGAATTCTGGTGAAACAATGCGTTAGTTTTCTAGTAACTCTCGACGATGGAAGCAAGCAAAGCAGTTTTAATTCCAACCAAATAGAGTAGAATGGTGAATATAAGAGTGGTAGAAATTTCGAGTTTCCTCACTTGAATCTCTTTCATGATTGATTTTTAATCTTCTAACGTCCAAACAACGTCGTTGATTTGGATAAACTTCAAATAGTAGTGGCTGCTACATGGAATGCTTGTAACGATCCTAAAGCTTACAGTGATCACACAATTTCGATGGAACTTTCATGGAATGCACGTGTTAAAATGTTGATGGTTTCTTGTGAGTTTCATTGCTCAGAAATCAAAAGATCATTTTTCGCACGCGCAAACGAAAAATCCGTCAATCACGATTTTATGAATTTCTATCTGCCGATCTTGCTTTCATTTGGAGGGTTGTTGAGGAAAGTCAGAAAGGCTGGAAGCCTAGAGATCGCAGGTGAGATCGCTAGAGGGACAAAAAAGGCGTTTTTCCTAGAAATATACGTACTTATTTCAACTTGTCTATTTCTCGTGCTTTCACATAATTTGAAACTGCATGATACAAAAAACGCAACAGATGAAAAATAAAAAAGATACCCGTTCCTTCCTCGAATACGTAGTAGGTACCCCTGGTCTTTGGTTCCCTCAACAATAAACCGATTTATTTATTTATACAATCTGTGTCAAATCACAGTTTGCAGAATTCAATGTAACAGTGAAAGGATCGAGCTAAGCGGTATAAAAAGTTGAAAATAAAATCTAGATAGAAACACAATTAGTACAATTAAATTATGCAGAAATGGGAAAAAAACTACGGAGGGCTGGTAGAGCGATAATAATCAGCCAGCTTCTCTTCATGATTGTCAGGCTGTCCTCAAACAAATCCACAGCACAGGGGATGTCGTTGTCCACGTCTGCATCCTGATCAATGGGCTGTTCATCCCATACGTGGTGAGACGAAGCGGTAGAGTGAACGTAGTTGTATTTCTGGTAGTGTATGATGGAATACGGAGTCCAACAGGAGCCAAGAGATTTGGAGCAACTATATCCTTCAGCAGTTTTGCCAGGAACACTTCATCCGCCACAGCTCATCGACTGGACAATGATTTCAGGTTCATATAGTTCCGAAGCGAAGCATCACTGAATTCATCATCATCAACCTATTACACTTGATGATGAGAAACAGGAATCCCTTTGAAGATTCTTCTGTTTACAACACAGAGAGTAACAGACCCACCAGATTTACCGGAGAATGGCAAAATGCTCTTGGAGGCTTGAGGAAGTTTGTGATCAAGGTTCGCAAACTCTGTTTGTCGCAGGTGACAGTTCACACCGCCCGAACATCTTGCTCGTGGTTGTTTGAGAACAGTGTTCGTAAATAATTCTCGCTTGATGTCAACGGGCCTTAACACTCGTGAATAACTTCGAATACACAGAGGCAGAAAACAAACTGAGTAGTCAACCTCAAAAGGCATCGTACGCCCAAGGATACAATAGAGTCAAAGCATTTTGACATGTCACAAAATATTGAAACAGCTTTCAACCTTTCTGTCCTCCTCAAAATTAAAAGGTTCCACTCCGCATGAGCAAGCCTAATTTTCTGACGGCCTTTTCTTGGACTATTGCAAAAGTTCATTACTGAAAATCATAACCAGAACGTTACTAATCAACTTCCTCGAAACGTGAATTTGGAATCCCATTAACGGGCGTTTGGAATCAAACATTTCCAATGGAAACATAGCGGGTCAAACGCGCTATTTTTAATTATTTAGGGCCTCAGCTGACCGCAACGGAGTGCGTTCCCAACGAAAGTCCGCGAGAGAGCGAACGTTTATTTACAGAGAGGCCCTTGTAACACATACAAGTACCGAAATATAACAGCCAACCTCTGCATTTCTGATGGATACTTTCTTAAATCTGCGGTCAATAAGTATGCCATTAATTTTTTGATTTAGTTGATTCATTTTCAATTTTAAATACAAAATAATTATAGCAATGAAATAAAATCATACTTCAATCATAAACGTGCGATTATGCTGTTACATATATTACAGACTGGAACCATTGCTCTCCCTGATATGTTAAAAACCGCGTATCGCAATCAGCAATACAATTCAAAATTTAACCTGCTATTTGTTTTCGTTTTCAAATAATAAAATAAATAAACAACAATAAACCCACTTGAAGTATATAGAACCACGTTTTCCAGCATTCAAACTCAATTTATTTTTCAAAAATTTTCTCAAAATATTTTCCTCTGAAAAATTTAAAATGTCTGTACGTTAGCAACCTGACGATTTTCCATTGGACAGGGATTCACGAGGATCACATTGGAGAGCTCAATACCCGGAGTTAAAAAAAAGGAATTTCGGTAATTTTTCAAATTGTCGATTTTGACCTTGTTTGTAAGCTCTTAAGTCTGCTTGAAAATTCTTGTCTTGGCATATGGGAATTAGAAGATTTAACGATTTTCCAACGATATAGTCAGATTTCAATGTACTCATTAAATTAAGGAAGTAACGGTCGTTTTAGTGAGGAGATGCCGAAATCACGAAGAAAATCTTTCTAGCAAAAAAATAGGATTTTAGGGGGAGGTTAGGGGAAAAACGCTGCAAATTCTTTCACTGGGGTTCATTATTCAATTGGCTGGCGTTCATGATTTTAATTTCTACTAAGCTTTGGAGTGTGCGTGTTTCACAAGTGATACAGCGATTATTGAATTTCAGGAGATACGCATAGAGCACGTAAATCTGTTCTCAACCAAAATACCTATTTGGATTGATCAGTTGATCATATTTGCGTGCCTCCTGAAATTCAATAATCGCTCTATCACCTGTGAAACACGCACACTCCAAAGCTAAGTAGAAATTCAAATCATGAACGCAAGCCAATTGAATAATAAACCCCAGTGAAAGAATTTGCAGCGTTTTATTTTTATGGTTATCAGAATGCTTCAACCCGTGTATCGGCTACAAAGCCTTTTAGGAGTTCACTCCAGTATCCACATTACTACATCACTACTCACTAGGTTACTGCTATCAAAACAAAAACAATTATAAACCAAAACCCCAGCGAAAGAATTTGCAGCGTTTCATGCATATCAGTATGCTTCAACCCGTGTATCGGCTACAAATGGTTTGAGCCTTTTAGGAGTTCACTCCAGTATCCAACTAGGTTACAAGTTCTTCAGAAAGAGTCCAAATTTAGGCCGCCTTGACTTTTTTTGAGGTTTTTAGGGATTTTACAAAACTTTGACAACCCTTAAAGGGCTTTTTAAATTAAATGAGAGTGTTGGCTCAAGAATTGGGGCGTCGTCGTACCAAAATGGATTTTTGCTGAAAATTTCAGCTTTTTTGCTCCAGCCGTTTGGGAGAAATCGTGGGTACGGCGTACGGCGGACGGACTGAAAAATTTTTATTGCAGATTCGGATTCTACACCCTTTGAAATGTAAACCATGAAATTTTCAGGGGGGTTAGCATTTTTTTTTTCAAGAGCGATTACAATGTTTATTATTGAATAAAAACCAAAAGTTAAAGGAGAAAAATTGTTGTAATACAGTCGTAGAATCGACTGCCGTATGGTCAGTTGTGCCTGATACATTTTGAATGTTATGTTCGTATCATCGTTGTTATCGAACAATAGGTAATAAGGTCAACAATGACAATAACTTTGTCATTTCTGTGTAACCCACAATAACCTAAATGTCAAAATTGATTTTTAACTCTTCAGCTTGTAACATTGTAAGGAATTTATACAATGGAAATATACAAAAATCATTACTTCATCGCAATTGATGGGCATTAGGTTCTGAACTGTAGCACCGGTTAAGTAAAACGTCGATTCGCTCGATATCGAAGAGAAGGGAAAACGAAAGCGAGAGCGGAGTTTTATCTTTTATCGCCCTTCGGGGACGGAGGTGAGCAGCGCTCGGTCAAATCTCCGGCTGGAACGAGGCTGTTGGGAAAACTCAAGAATTACGATTCCGAGAGGGTAAAATTCTAATTTTAAATCCATTAGTTGGGTTTACTCGGCGTACAATTATTCCCTTCCTATTCACCCGACGGGACGAGGGAAACGGAGCGCAGTTACGTGGGGATCGGTGTGTTTTAGGTCAACCGTACACATCCTATAGTGGATTCGTGTGTAGGGTATGGTATTACACTGCGCTGGTGGTTTAGAATTCATCAGGTTCTGGTTTTATTAATTCATTTTTGGTGACTCCTTCAGTTAGGAAAACAAACATCGTAATTATTCAGAGAATTAACATGAATTGATCTAACATCAGTTCAAAAACAGTCAACAAGATTATGTTAGTATTAATAATAACATTTTGTACCTCGTTTGACAGAATAAAGAGTTTCAGATTTTGACTTGAGTCGTCTTACAACCTTAAATATTTCAGTGCAAGAGGGGGATAGCTCGGATTTTCAATTTTTTATTTTCAATAATAGTAGTCGACCGTGAAAAATAAATAACGCTACTCCACCCCTCCATCAAAATTGGTTGTTTTACTTGCATAACACCCGAAAATCCCCGTTCTTCTACCATAAGTTGTCCTTCCTCTAAGGGTTTTCCCCGAAATTAAACGTTAATGAAACTGTTGTGAACAATCAGAAATAGGCTCTATTTGAAACTGGGTTCTAGTCAAAAGGGCTGAAATATTAAAAAGTCAGAATGAAGGAAACTTTTGGAAAGTACACTCATGTTTTTGGTGTACTAAAACACTGACGATGCAGTGATTTACGTAGTAAGGTTATTATAATACAGAAATAATAAAACTGTCTATAATAATTTGCAACGTTTTTCAAATAAATTTGTCATGGACAATTGTCGTGTTAGAAGAGGGGGAACACAATGAGGGAACGATAAGAGAGAACTTTCAGAGGGAAGAGAAAGGCTCTTCTGAAAAATGTCGTTTTTTTATTGGAAAACTCATGGTTGTTGGTTGTGGTGTGACCACTTTCATTTAAGACATCAGATTGGAGCGTATAATAGGTTTATTTTCTTTTTCGGAAACGTTTCGTCCCGCTATGGGGACTTCTTCAGTCCTGTCACTATGTCATATTTAAATATGCGTATCCAACCAACATCATCCTGATCAACACTCACATGTTATTGTTGGAGTGATTCTATCCTTTTGTATAAAATCATCATTTAAAATCCAGAAGGGAACAGTAGAGAAGTTTCTTGTAAGATAATTCATTAAAAAAAAATTTTTTTTTTCTTATGAATTATCTAACAATAAACTTTTCTACTGTTCCCTTCTGGATTTTAAATGATGATTTTATACAAAAGGATATAATCACTCTAATAATAACATGTGAGTGTTGATCAGGATGATGTTGGTTGGATACGCATACTTAAATATGACATAGTGACAGGACTGAAGAAGTCACCATGGCTGGACGAAACGTTTCCGAAAAAGAAAATAAACCTATAATACGCTCCAATCTGATGTCTTAAGATTGGAAATCTTAATTAGTTGTTACATACATTGGGGGAAGTGGAGTAATCGTGTAAACAGGGCGATTGTGTAAAGATACAATTTGCAGGGGAACCTACCTATCTAGGTACCTCATTTCACTAAATTTCTCAATAGGTTTCATTTGATTTGGAAAAGGTTTCATTTGGCTTGTAGATGCTATACTACAAATAATAACTTATATGATATAATCTTTTGAAAGCAAGACTAGTGGAAGATGCTGATGAATTAACAACTATTACTGCTGCAGTTTTGTCAGAGCTATTTGCCGTCTTACTGGACTGGCAAACAGTCGGATTGTGGCCTTTTTTTTGTGCAAACATCTCTTAAGGGCATTGGAAAGGCTGGTGACATCCAAACAGAAATAGCATTTGAGAAGGGAATCTTCGTGTTTGGAGTATGTGGCTGCAATTGTCATGTCATTGTCATCAGTAGTCTCATGCGGCACGGCAGAGGTCGTCGATTGATGAGATGAGTAGGATCGAGCTTGAAGCTTTACCGCGAGACAGATTTTCAGGAAGCCTCTGTCGAATGTGAAGTGATAACAAACAACATATACGAGCACGGGTATCCCTAACAAAATCCGACTGACTCTTCTCTGCCGCCACAGCCTTGAATCGCCATCCTCACTAAATCCATTCAATACGTCCACGTACTTTGTGACAAGTGACGCACCAGGTTGTTGAATCCATGAGGCTAAATGGTGCAGGCAAATATTTCATTTACAGGTTTTACAAACGTATTGCCTAAAGCTGTCTTAGCTGTGACATAGGTTGTACAGGTACTAATAAATCTGGAAACACGGGGCAAAAGAGGATCGTTATAAGTAGAAATTTACCTTCTTGTGTGACGTTTAGGACAGCTGCAAGAAAATTCAGGAATGTTGCCTTCAGTGGCTCCATTCGTGACTGGCATTTACAGTTGAAGTATCTCCCTAAGTCAAACTTGTCAGGCTTCAACATCTTGTCCTTGTCGAAAAACTATTTTTGGCTAATAGAGCCTTGCTTTCAAAAGGTCAAAATTACATAATAAATACGAATTTCTAAGGATAGTAGCATCGGAACCAAGACATGCACTGTAATCACAGGCTGATGGAGAATATCACCTCAATAACGTTATACCAGTGGTCTGAGTAGAAAGGCTGTACTATGGCCTTTGCGTAATAATTCGCAGCTTTTTTCATCGAGTATTAGCCGCGAAAGTCACGTCTCCGAATGAAAGGAAGTCATTCCAGAGTTCAGTATATCGAAAATTGCCACGGCGAAACCAGCTGCCAACGTTGCCGAGACGTTATCGAACAAGACTGACGGTTTCCGGCCTAAGAGGGTGGTTCATTTCCCGTTGACGGCGGAGTGTGGCAGAAGTTTATACCTACGCGTGTAAGTTGTTCGCTCCTTGGGTAGCTCTTTTGTTGGAACTCATCGAAAGTTGAGAGAAAAAAAAAACTTGGCCTCAACGGGGAGCGGCGTTGAGAGAAGTCGTTTTGTGTCGGATAGAAGCGAGAACAAGACTACAAATTTCTTAGGGAAGGCAAAGGGTTTCCAAACTTGGAGAGACTGCGGCAATGAGTACTGCAGAGCTCCTAATGTGAAGCTAATTTTGACGGTTTCCAACGAACGTTGGAAACATTGTCGTGTAAAGTTTTCAAGACAGTACGACTTCACCTAGTGAAGTGGAGCGACGAATCTAAGTTTCTATATCAACGTAAAGCTATTGTTCTGCAGAATTTTCTTCAGAAAGTGGTTGCAGTCTTTCACAAACTGAGGAATTGAGTACCTTATTCGCATCATATTTACAGGGTCAGTAGCAGAATTGAATAGATACTGCAGAGAACCTTAGTGTACGGTCATTTAAGGAACCCTGATGGATTTCACGAATACTATGGAGACACCTACATACGGAGCTATCAAATACTATTAAAAAATTAGCCATAATATCAAAAATGAACCGGACCTTTTCCATATTATTTTCACTCTGCTTGAAGGTGATGGAAACCGTTTTTCATTTTTCGATGTTTTAGTGCCTCAAATCTTTGATTGAAACTTGAGGTTACCTCTTGACCCCTCTTTTTTATTTTAGTTGTCGATTCTACGTTGATTTTGGAAGAGAAAATGCATCTTTGAAATTTTTTTTAGAGACTTCGTTTCAGAGTTATTTCACTTTTTGCGAACAACAAAAATCGACGCATTCTTTTAGAAAAAAACGCTGCAAATTCTTTCACTGGGGTTTATTATTCAATTGGCTTGCGTTCACGATTTGAATTTCTACTAAGCTTTGGAGTGTGCGTGTTTCACAGGATAGGGCGATTATTGAATTTTAGGAGATATACATGGAGCACGTGAATCTGTTCTCGACCAAAATACCTATTTGGATTGATCAGTTGATCATATTTGTGTGCCTCCTGAAATTCAATAATCGCCCTATCCTGTGAAACACGCAGACTCCAAAGCTTAGTAGAAATTCAAATCATGAACGCAAGCCGATTGAATAATAAACCCCAGTGAAAGAATTTGCTGCGTTTTTTTATTGAACCTCAATACCCCCCCACAATAAAAACATCTATAATTTATCAAGTCCTTTGGCACTCGTACTGCGTTAAAACTTCCCCAAATACAAATTTAAACGATGTAGCCAAAGGTAGACAGATGTAGAGGAGGCACAAAACTATCATCAACTGATCTATCCAAATAGGTGTTTTGGATGAGAACCGATTTACGTGGTCTATGCATATCTCCTGAAATTCGATAATCGCTCTATCACCTGTAAAACACGCACACTCCGAAGCTTAGTACAGATTCAAATCACGAACGCAAGCCAATTGAATAATAAACCCCAGTGAAAGAATAATTATTTACCCCAGTAATAATATTCAATAATATTTACCTATATATTATCAGAATGCTTCAACCCGTGTATCGGCTACTAACTACACTACAAGTATTCACATCGGCTATCCCTCCAGTATCCACATTCACTACAACTCGACGCTATCGGCCGGACATCACTAGGTTACAAACAAACAATAATAAACGAAAAAACGCAAATGTTGGCACCATAAATCGGGCCATACATCGAGAATGGTTTGACCTACGGATAAGGTTATCAGAATGCTTCAACCCGTGTATCTTCTACAAAGCCTTTTAGGAGTTCGAGGGGAAGGGCTCATTCGATTCCTTATGGTATGTTCTCCAAATAGAGAAAAATTTAGGCCGCTTCGACTTGTTTTGAGGTTTTTAGGGATTTTACCAAACTTTTACAGCCCTTAAAGGGCACTTTGAATTGAGTGAGGGAGCTGGCTCAAGAATTGGGGTGTCGTCGGACCAAGATGGATTTTTCCTGAAAATTTCAGATCTTTTGCTCCAGCCGTTTGGGAGATATCGTGCGTACGGCGGACGGACGGAAATTTTTTATTGCAGATTCGGATTTTACACCCTTTGAAACGTAAACCATGAAATTTTCAGGGGGGTTAGATTTTTTTTTTTTCCAGAGCGATTACAATGGTTTATTATTGAATAATTAACCAAAAGGCGGGCCAAGAGGTAACCTCAAGTTTCAATCGATGATTTGAGGCACTAAGTCATTGAAAAATGAAAAACGGATTCCACCACCTTCAGGCAGAGTGAAAATACTATAGGAAAGGTCTGGTTTAATTTTTTTATAGCTCTCATCGTATGGCTGTAATTCTTTAATGAGCCAATATAGATGGGACACCCTGCATAATGGCGGATTTTGCAAATTGACTAAAACATATTCTTGAAATCGCACATATCTACATACCTGCGTCGCGGACCTCTCAGCTCTCCTTCCGATTGAGGATCAGAGTTCGAGTTTGATGACTTCCTTCAAAGCTACTCATTGCCACATCCCCTCCAAGTACTCACCACGCTCGACGTTGCTTAACTGCCCTAATCTTATGAGAACCGGTTCATTGCAACTCCTAACCCACTACGGCAACACCGCGACTGTAGTTGGTTTCTCGCTTGAATTTTATCTGAAAATTCAATCCCTTGTCGATTCTAATCGGATTTGCCCATTGAGGGAAAACGTGAGCGTTTTCGAGAGAGCCGGCAAAAAGGGTTTTCGTTTCGCTCGGAGGCGAAAGGCGGAGTTGTGTCATTTTATCGTCGCCTTCGGAAGTGAACTGTCGTGCTCGACCCCTCTCGCTCCCCCGCCGCTGTAGTTATAACGCACCCGACTTCCTCTGTGTAATGCCCTAGTGTAATGTCCCCCTGTGTAATGTTCCTCTTTGTAATATCGGGGACCACCTGTTTCGTTTTGAGAGAAACTGACTGTTAAAAGGGGCGAAGCGGGATGGTGGAGGCGAGGAAAACGGCCGTTTAAAGAGAAAACCGGACCTCCGGCGCCGCCCCGGAGTTCGAAACTTCGATGGGGGTCTCTTATCTCTCATGGGCTGCTCGGGACCTGACGACGGCCTCAGGAAGGTGTTTGGCGAAAATTGTCACCAGCTTGAACTAAGTTGATGATGTCATGTGGGCTGAAAGTACAGGTTGTCACAGGTACAATCTGCCAAATATGGAGATGCACTTGGCTTCCTTGGCATTTGAGTTTGTCATACCAACTTCAAAGGTCTTACAGTATTCTCATCGTACCAGTACTACTGGTATTAAAGTTCTCTCTCATCTCATCAAGTACCTAGTAAAGCTATTTTAGAATGGTCATCTTGTTGAAGATCGTCTGAAAATACAAGCAATTGCTTCCATTAGAACAGTTTCTGTTACTGTTTCTTGGCAGTTCGTCCAATTTAGTTTTCATATTAATGATTTTACTCAATACCTCTTTTTCATCAAAACATGGGTAATATTATTTTTTAAAGTGCCAGTTTTCTTGGCCTTCACAGTTGGTAGCGGACAATTTTCATTCAGAAAACTAATTGGACGTCGTTGGAAAAACACTACCGTTCTACATCTCAGAATCAGACACTGTGAAACATCCATAAACCAAAAACTGAAACTTAGCCAACTGTAATGCTACAATGGCATCGGAAAAAATATACGAGTCATCAAATAAGGGAGAAATTCTCCTTTATGGGATGCGAATAAGTGGTTCGGTCCTATGGTTACTAGCCAATGTCAAGGGACATGTTGAAGATCTGTCAGGGGTTCCTCGAGTCTGACGACTAATTAAGCTCATTGCAAGAATTCGCAGATAACAATGTCAAAGGACATGTTCCCATTATGGGATGATGTTTGATATACTCCGATGCCTTACTGGTGAGTAGACCTAAATAGCAGATCTGTCATAGTCCAGTCATCTGGTGGTTTGGGCTTGCGAAAATTCCCAACTTTCCGCAAATTTGCTGGGTTGTTTCTAACCCCCCCCCCCCCCCCCAGGGGTGCTACACCTCATTTTGCGGACAAATTAACCTTGTGCTAACTTCAGGAGGGCCGAAAAACCGCGATTTTTTCGGACTTTTTTCAGTTTTTCCGCTGTAACTCGAAAACTACGCATCCTAGCTTGAAAACCACTCTATTATAAAATACAGTAGACAAAATTTTCTACAAAATTATCTATTCACACATAATTTTTGACTAAGCTACCATCGAGATATAGAGGCTCGAAGATTGGCAACTTTTCCCAATATGGCAAAAATTAGCAGAAATCACTCTTTTCCGCCAAGTTTATTGTTATTAACGTACTTGATGATGATATTAAAATTTATTTTCATATTTTGTGTTGTTACGCTACATCTCCTCCCCCTTCATAGCCTTCTTTCTCGCTAGGATGCGCAGTTTTCGTGTTACATCGGAAAAACTGAAAAAAGTCGAAAAAAATCTCGGTTTTTTGGGTCTTCTGAAGTTAGCACAAGGTTAATTTGTCCGCAAAATGAGGTGTAGCTCCCCCGAGGGGGTAGAAACAACTCAGCAAAGTTGCGGAAACTTGGGAATTTTTGCAAGCTCCCCCCGATTTTGGCACCAGATGACTGGACTATCATGCTTAGTCCGACGACACATTAAGCTCATTGCAATGCTTACGAGTCATCAAATAAGAGAGAAATTCTCCCTTATGGGATGCTAGTAAGTGGTTCGGTTTTATGGTTACCAGTCAATGTCAAGGGACATGTTGCAGATCTGTACTGGGCTCTTCGAGAATGAGGACTACTTGAGCTTTTTACAAGAATTCGTGGACAACAATGTCAAGGGATGATGTTTGATATACATCAATGCCTTCCTGGTGAGTCGACCTGCATAGCAGATCTGTCATGCCCAGTCCGACGACAAATTAAGCTCATTGCAAGAACGTCAAGACAAGGGCATGTTCCCGTTATGGGATGATGCCTATGACATACATCAATTCTTTCCTGGTGGTACGACCCTCATACCAGACCTTATGGCTTCCTCTAATATAATAAATTCTCATAAAATTTTGCCAAATGTGATCAAAACTCCGCTGCACGCCTTTTCTTTGAAGCTTACAGATCTCCTGTACTCCTGTGCTTTCCAACTATTCAGCCAGTAAAGTATTAGTCAATTGATGAAATTCATTCAACTTCTTCATCCTACGGTTGGTAATTCAGTCTTTCCGCTATTCATGATGTGTAAGATTTACGTCTTTCAAGTCGATCACTAATATAAACCCATATGAAGTATTAGTAACGAAAACCCTCCTAGTCACAGAAAACGAGCTATAACTTCTTTCTTTTGCTTATGGCGATTGCAGAATGAAAAAATAATCAACGTAAACGTAAAACAAAAAGTTATAAACTAAAAATAGGTGAAAACCACAAATTTGTTCTTTCTAAAATTATGGCCACATATGGCCATATTATTCCTCCTCCCCCCACCATTTTCGCAGCAGTGGTTTTGTTTAAAGAATTTCGTTAACAAGCCTTAATTCCTTAAACACTTTCCTTTTCTTCTCCCCCTTTCAAAGAAAAGTACGATTCGTAAAAGGAATGACAACATATTCCTGATTCAAGGTTGGAAATGCCACATTTTGACATTTATTACGTCTGGCATTACGTCAAATATTATCGTTTTCATCTTTTGTTACAGCGTTGGTTCTTTCAAGAATTCCTGTAACTGTCTTAGATGCACTCATTTGTCTCCTTCTCCTCCTCTAAAAGGAGTAATATATCATAAAAGATATGACAATATGTTTCTAATTCGAAATGCTACACTTTTTGTGACGTGAGCAATGAGGTGAACAGTTTCCTTTGTTCCGAAACGATGAATTCCTGACTATTCCAGTGGGTTTTTCGCTGACAGCCCCTCGCGCCATTAAACGTCAACAATGTCCCAATAGACGCTTTTATTGGGGAACGAAAGTTTATTGATAGACTGACATAACCCGAAGCCTCTCGCAAAACTCAAGGACACAAAGTGTTGAGGCGTAAATTCGCCCTCTCGGAATATTCGCGATCGTAAAAGTGCGAGAAAAAGATGGGTCTGCCGTATTTATTCGTGGTCGCGACCAGACGGGCTGAAAGTTATGAAATCAAATCCGTAGATCTCGTTTAATTCCTAACGCGAAATTATTTGGCCGGCTCTAAAAGTGATATATGAAGACATCAACAACGTCATTTGAACGTTCCCGTGGCAACTTGTCAAGTTTCCGACGAGTCTATCGTGAGTCCACTTGTGATTTTTACATATCGCACGCCGGGAAATGGCCGACTTTGAATAAAAACAAAATCGAAAATTAGTCTAAATTCTAAAAAGTAGTAAAAATTCTTAAAAGCAGGTTATTGTAATGACTTTTTGAAGTGAAAACTTCTTAAGGCGCGCTTTTCTTGTATGGACATTGAATTAGAGGTGGGTAGTGAGTGAGTGACCTTGTCTCAAAGAACTTCTCTTTCAAGTGAACTTGTCCCAAATGACCTGCGGAAGGAAGTCCTGCAGTTCATCACAAGACAGCATGGCTCCCCGTGGCCGACATTCGAACTGCTCAGACGGTCGCGAACTTTTCGTGGCAAGTGAAGTTCGAGACCTGCAGGTCGCAAGAGGCTTGCAGGTAGCAAACGTCACTTGCTGAGGGGTCTTGGCTCAAGATAACCGTTCACTCTCCCCACCTAACAACCTGGGCAGGTCGCCGTTCCTTTACAGCAGATTCTACTATTCAAATAGAATTTATTCATGAGGACTCGGAAAATGACCTCGTTTTGGTACCTATCATTGTTTTACTCAGAGGTACTCATGTAAGGGGTACAGTAGACGTCTGCCATATACCGAACCCTGATTGTACACGAAGATAATAGAGGTCGCCTATCGGTCCGTTCATCCACGGAGTGAACTGCAGGTTCCATTCAATCACAGAGTGAACTGGTGAACTTCTCTCACTGACCTTGTCTTTGGACTGAGTGACCTGCAGGGGGTCTACTCCCTCAGGTGACATGGGTTTACACACCTCTACATTGAATGAGGCTGATCCGTCAAGCTCGGCTATGTAACGCTCATTCGGTCAAAGTCGGCTCGAGTCGACTAATTTTTTTTTTTTTATCCCAGTAACCTAGTGATGTAGTGAATGTGGATACTGGAGTGAACTCCTAAAAGGGTTTATAGCCGATACACGGGTTAAAGCATTCTGATATGCATGAAACGCTGCAAATTCTTTCACTGGGGTTTATTGTTCAATTCAATTGGCTTGCGTTCATGATTTGAATTTCTACTAACTTTGGAGTGTGCGTGTTTCACAGGTGATAGAGTGATTATTGAATTTCAGGAGGCACACGAATCTGATCAACTGATCAATCCAAATAGGTACTTTGGTTGAGAACAGATTTACTCTGCATATTTCCTGAAATTCAATAATCGCTCTATCATCTGTGAAACACACACTTCAAAGCTTAGTAGAAATTCGAATCTTGAATGCAAGCCAAATGAATGAAATTGAATAATAAACCCCAGTGAAGGAATATTTAGTAATTTATGAATGCATGCGATACGTCGTAAGAAATTAAGTGTGTCTGTTCGACGCAAGACGCGATTGAACTATATTCTACAGTATAATCAGCTGATATTCTAGTATTTGGATGGATTAAACCCGTCTTGTTGAAGTTTTTTTTTCGGTATGAATCGAATGAAACTATTCCCAAGTCAACGTAGGTATTTGTTTTCAAGATAATGAGTTTATTCCTTTTTTTGGCCTGTTTGCCTCTCTGTGCGGCGTTATCCAAAGTGATAACGAATTCTCGGCACTTTCCTCTGAACTTTTTCTCTTTTCTCGAGTGAGTTAACAGTTAGAGGACATTCCTTCGATTCGGCCGCTTAATGGAGACTGATTTAACTCCGACCTTTGTCCCCGTTCTCCGCCCAGATCCGCGGCTTCCGCACCAAACTCTCGCCACTACTTCAAAGCCCTCGTGCTACATTAAACTATTGTCCGGTCGAGGTAGTTGAAACAGCCATTAAGGCTCGGACCCGTAGTTACCGCCCTGTCTAATTGCTCCCACCATCTTCAGTACTTGCGGGAGGGTTTTTTGTCTCGTTCTCCGGTTTTTGCATCGTTGCGGAGGACAGCGAGAGACGCGATATTTCAGCGGGGGAATACGCAAATGGATTCCAACATTAAAACAGTTTCGGGTAATAGTTTCGCTGTTTATCGCCTTTTATGACCGGGAAATCATTATAATCCTCGTACCACTTCTTCATCTACAAAGCTTTGCAAATGAAGAATCATCAGCTCCAGGCAATAGAAGAACTGTAATACAAAATTCATTATTCAGAGTATCCCGTAACTGATGTAAACTCATTTTTTTAGGGTAAACTATGTCGAACATGGAGCAAAACTCCCCAAATCTCACATTTCTATCTCAACCCATTCCCAGGATATTAATTTGAAGTTTTATTTTTCATCAAGAAACCCGCGCTTCATGCCATAAAACCCATATTTCTCCACTCCTTATTCATTTTTCCATTTCCAAAAAAGTCTCTGACCGCTATCAAATTATAGTAAAACTTGGAATTTATCCAGCTTTTTTATGGTATGATTAACTTTGCAATCCCGGATCGATTTTATGAAGAAATTCCAGTTTGATGGCAGAGAAGTTGAGCACGTTCTAAAACAGCTAACAGAAACCCCAGGGATACAAGAAATTCAAAAGGTGTAAATTAGTAGAATTATCAGAATCCGGGAAATATTTTATAAAGTGTCGAATGGTTTTTAAATAGTATAACACATTAACTTTGAAATTCTAAATCGATTTCTTGAAGAAATTCCCGTGTGAAGGCCCAGAAATGTTTGACACATTCCAAGACAGCCCAGGAGGTATCCCAAGATCTAGAATAGCAAAAGTTCAAACGTCCTAAAATGAGAAAATAATTGAATCCGGAAAATTGTTTCTAAAGTGTGAATACTTCGTAAACAGTACAAACCATTTGTATCCAACAGTCATGTACTCAACTGATTTCATCTATCATTTCGTCCTGAACCTAGTAATCTTGAAAGACGATTCAATTTTCTGAGAAACTAAAAATACATCCAATGACTCGTGCTTAGAATGTTAAGATTATCACAGAAATTTTCAAGTCATTGTTAATGTCACAAAACATTTTTTCCATAAACCACTAAAAATTAAAGTTTTTTCCTTCAAATTCGATTAATTTTCTTATTTAATTGCATTTTACATGTACTAACAATTTTTAAAAATAAAAAATCATTTAGGTCTCATTTATAGGTATAGGTTCCATACATTGAAAAATGGCGTTTTGGAGCGATGTAAAAATATTCTATTTGAGGGTTTTTTTCAGCCTCAGCGCCTTTGTGCGCCCTGTTTCAAGTTTTGGATTCAGATTCATGCATAGCTTGAAGAATCACCAAATTCACACCATTTCACCTCTAACCATAATTTAAGCATCAATAGGTATTACTAAAACAAAATTACTGATTTTCTTATTGATCCAAATAAGGTTTTGGTTATAAGTTCGTCGGCTTTGATAACGATATTACTGACCTGATGATTGTTTTTAGTTTCAAACACATGCATTTTTCTACATTTTGTTATATCATTGATTTTTGACATTGTAAAACTTTGATAACATAACATTTTTGACAAATAATAGTATCGTTAGACTTTGGTATCACATGTTTTTTGACATGATAATAATGATAATGATAAATAGTTAGTTATAAACCTGATAACGAAAACTTTGATGATGATAAGACTTTAATATCATAATTTTTTTTGACATGATGTTGTGAGAATTTAGGTTGTGAGTTACAAATCTGAGTACAAGGACTGATATGATGGATATATCCAGGACACTCATCGACGCTAATAATAACTATAGGCGTCGACTCCCTGACATCCCCCTCATTGAAAGTCTGAAATTTGACGGTGTTCTAGGATTTTCGGATCTTGGTTCTTCTGGGTTCTCTTTTCTTTTCGAATGTACCACGAGTTTCGACGGTATTTAACGTCATCAGGCGTTCTAAGCACGTACGATCTTGGTTGGGGTTCAACTTGAACGATGATTGCAGGCATCCACGTTTGTGTTTCGTTCTGTACCACATCCTCTCTCATAGGGCAGAATGGTGATGCTCTTTTTTGTTTCTGTCTGAGAAGAAACGTTTCTTTTTCGTGTCTGCATTGAAGGCGTTTTGCGACTCCTGCTGCTACTACTACTGGTAATAGAGTCTGTTAACAATCTCCTAGAATCAACATTTAAGAAACCTTCATATTAAGCTCCTGGCTACAAACAATGATGATAGAAATTCTCCCATTCAATCTAGTCATAGTTTACAAAAAAGGTGTACACCTTTACGCAGACAACATCCTCAGTCGTGATGCGATAATCCTGAGCAGCCTGACGAAAAACCTTCTTTTGAAATCCAATTAGTAGCACCGACCCCCTGACATACGAATTACTCAAAACGATGTTATGAATTACACGGTTTTTAAATTTGACCAATTTAGTGTGGTCGGAAGGTACTGCCCCTTGAAACCTTTGATGCAGTTCTCAATGACCCTTCGAACGATCAATAAACTCACCCCATTACCCTTTCAGTTGAAAAGGATAATTTCATTGAATAAAATAAAAGTGAAGTCCATATCTCAGTGACTTCATCAAAACTGTAGCTCTCCTCCTCTCTCTCTCTCGCCTCCTCTTTTTCATATTTTTCCCCTTCCATCTCTTTTTATTTATATTCTTCAATGAAGCCTTCCATCCTTCACTTCTTTCTTTCGCTCCGCTTCTATTGGAAGGGGAAATCTTAGAGTCTCGAGAGAAAAAAAAAGTCTTTTCCTCACACAGACCCAAATGGAGAGACGGGATGAAATAAATATTTTAACAGAGTAATATTGACCCCGCGTTTCTCTCTGGTTCTTCTTTTTTTTTGTACGTTTAGACAGCTCGGGGCGGAGAAAATCCCAAAGATCATTTCTCAAATTGCTGCAATGCAATTAGATTTGCTCCCAAGACAAAACTGCTGCAAGTTACCAAGAAAGGATGTTATTAATTAATTATTAGCTGGTTTACACGGCATTGCCCGGGGTAGGGCTGTAGAATAATTGAAAAGTTCACAACCATCAGTATCGTATACAACTGCATGATCATGAAGTCCTTAATTGATTTTATACTTTTCCTCTGATATTTCTAAATTTGGGGTTTTGTCAGAATGAATGCAAACGATATAACAGCAACAATAAAAGACACCAGGATCTTCAGGAATCAGGAATTAACTTCTTAACTCGAATGAAGCCACTCTGTGTGTTGTACGATCATCCGTTAGCTCACAAATCGCAGGGCTCTCTCTAAACGTAACAGTCGATGCTATAGAAATTGCTGGCTCGTGTCAAAATCCATGTCGCTGTTCCTGATCGAGGTTTTCATGAATTATTTGCATATTTGGAGATAAGTGAAGAATAGATAAGTGTATCATTTTATTTAATCGAATTTCAGTTGTGCGATTCATGGGTTTCTACGTCGCATCGTGGCTGAAAACGCCATTCTATGAGCCCAAAAACGGAAAAATAAAAATCCTTGAATCCAATCACTGAATACTTAAGGGGCAACCTTAATGCCTACACAACGATAGCAAAGGTTATCTTCATCATGTCTACAGACTGTGATCTTGACTGAGTCGAGTTAGATCGAGGTGCAATTTTTCCCAACATAATGAGGAGCGACGTTCCCAGTGTTTAATTTGAAATCGAAGTTTGAGATTGAAGTTCAAACCTAAAGAGAAAGTAACCATTCATTTGTGTTTATTGTGGTATTTAATTAAATTTCCGTTGTCAAAATACTAATGATGTTACTTCCTACAAATGATGTGTCAAGCTTTTTGAAATCATTCAATTGGCTTGCGTTCATGATTTGAATCTTACTAAGCTTCGGAGTGTGCGTGTTTTACCGTCCGTCCGCCGTACGCCGTACGCACGATATCTCCGAAACGGCTGGAGCAAAAAATCTGAAATTTTCAGGAAAAATCCATCTTGGTCCGACGACGCCCCAATTCTTGAGCCAGCTCTCTCACTCAATTTAAAGTGCCCTTTAAGGGCTGTAAAAGTTTTGTAAAATCCCTGAAAACCTCAAAACTAGTCGAATCGGCCTAAATATTTTCCTATTTGAAGAACATACCATTAGGAATCGAATGAGCCCTTCCCCACGTCCGTAGGTCAAACCATTCCCGATGTATGGCCCGATTTATGGTGCCAACATTTGTGTTTTTTCGTTTATTATTGTTTGTTTGCAACCTAGTGATGTCCGGCCGATAGCGTCGAGTTGTAGTGAATGTGGATACTGGAGTGATAGCCGATGTGAATACTTGTAGTGTAGTTAGTAGCCGATACACGGGTTGAAGCATTCTGATAATATATAGGTAAATATTATTCAATATTATTACTGGGGTAAATAACTATTCTTTCACAGGGGTTTATTATTCAATTGGCTTGCGTTCATGATTTGAATCTTACTAAGCTTCGGAGTGTGCGTGTTTTACAGGTGATAGAGCGATTATTGAATTTTAGGAGATATGCATAGACCACGTAAATCGGTTCTCATCCAAAACACCTATTTGGATTGATCAGTTGATGATATTTGTGTGCCCCCTCTACATCTGTCTACCTTTGGCTACATCGTTTAAATTTGGATTTGGGGAAGTTTTAACGCAATACGAGTGCCGAAGGAGTTGATAAATTATAGATGTTTTTATTGTGGGGGGGGGGGGGGTATTGAGGTTCAATAGAAAAACGCTGCAAATTCTTTCACTGGGGTTTATTATTCAATTGGCTTGCGTTCATGATTTGAATTTCTACTATTCTTTGAGTGTGCGTGTTTCACAGGATAGAGCGATTATTGAATTTCAGGAGGCACAGATATGATCAACTGATCAATCCAAATAGGTATTTTGGTTGAGAACAGATTTTCGTGGTCCATGCATATCTCCTGAAATTCAATAATCGCTCTATCCTGTGAAACACACACACTCAAAGAATAGTTGAATCATGAACGCAAGCCAATTGAATAATAAACCCCAGTGAGAGAATTTGCAGCGTTTTTTAATAGAAACTATCAATTAAAATTTCGTGGATGTTCGGTATTCTTCGTTGAATTCACCCGAAGTTCGAAGACCCCCTTTTGATTTCAACCTGTTTATTACAAAACTGTTTACTGATTTTTCCGATATCTTTCAAAACATATAAAATACGCCACCTGCTGATTCCTAGCCCCGTGTTCTATCCGAAGGGCCACATTTCGTAGTTCGCCCAACGGCGGGGAACTATCCGCGAATAGCCTTGTTTGTGGACAATGCAGGTTTATCAGCGGTGAAAACTTCTTTTGTGTACAAACAAAAGGGTGAGAGCTAGATGTTTCGTCGGAATAAACTAGACTAAGCTGGTGGGCGTTCCTAGGAGAGAGGAAAAACGATAAAGAAAAACGCGATAAACTCTGCAGTTGTTGGTTGTTTTTGGTGTTTGTTGATGATAAAGTTGGCAATATAATATTTCTAGAGATGCACAACAAGGATCGGGCGGCTCTCATCTGTACTGATATCATAAAGAAGGAAGATTTCATTTTCAGTTTGTTTGTTATGATTTAACTTGAAAATTGGGTACTTGACCGATTCCAAAAATTATTTCACCGTTAGAGAGCTACATTGACTATTCACCAGAACCCGGCTTTGGAAGAATCGGAAGGGAATCTGTTTTATTTTTCAGTGCATGAACGGTTCTCAACTCGAGTTTTATCAGTAAAATAATTGATCAAACAATAATTTTCACTATCCCATGTACTGGGAAAACGTATACAAAATTAAAGAGTATGTTTAAAAAACCAACTTATTTACTTTCATTGATCATTTACTAACCAGTCAGTCGTAAGTGTGAGTATGAAATGATATGAAAAATGAAGTGAAAATGAAATTCATTCCTCCAATACACTGATTACAACTAAGTACGGAAAAAATTAAAATAAAAAACACGCAATTTAAATGGACAAATCAACTAAATCGACTGAAACTGTATCCCACCAAAGAACATTGTTTTGTTCTGGTAAGGCAGCAAGATGTTCATCTACAAGTATGCGGATATCAATATATTGCCATATACCAATAAAAATGAACAAAGTTCTTCTCGAATTTTTAAAAATGGTATAAGTATTAAAAAGCTTCCAAAATCCTTTTTTTTTTTTTTTTTTTTTTTTTTGAATTTGATTTCACAAAGATTGAATGTTGATTTGAAACGATTGGGTTGCAATGATCAAATCAATGGTTTAACTGTTATTAGTCGAAAAAGTGTTGGAATTATCTATGATAATTGATATTTATTTCTACCCCAAAAACCTAATTTACTATTTCGATAATGTAAACTTGAAAATAGAAATTAAAGGTGAATTGGGTATTTTTATGAATAACAAATCGGATTGGAGTTTATATAGATTTATAGAATCTGATATAGGTCCGATATGAAATCAAGAGAGAATTTGAGTTATGTTAAGGAAACCGCAAATATGGAGGTAGATTTACCAGTTGTAAGATGGCTAGGGATCAACTGATCTCACAATGTGCTTCTTGGGGAGAGGGCGCGGAGGCGGACCGATGAAGTATCGTTCCGCGTTCGCGTAGCAGTTCCAGGAACTGCTACACAGTAAAATTCGAATTACAGTGTTTCCATAAAACATCGCTTTGAAGTTTAAACATTGATTAATACGATTTTGAGGAGGCAGATGTCCGTGATAATGGGATGAGAGTGATAACGTAACCAACAACCGCCTCTATTCTTGCCCCTTTCCCGTTTTTTGTCGAATTATTGCTTGCCCTAATCGACTACTTCACTTGTTTTTCTCCTTGTTTTATATTTATATTAGTAGCGTTCTTTTATAATCATAGATCGTTCATTAATATTGTTGTTTGTCGGGGAAGTGGGGGCTTCGCTTATGCGATAATGTGAACCGAAATTTGAATATTGCGAAAAAGTAGTAGGTGTTGTGTAGATATTATACCTCCTTCATATCTTGCGGGATTACACCTATAGAGGAACTGATATTTGAAATAACTTAGTTATTTATTTATTTATAATACGGGCAAGCCCAATACTATATAATTAGATATATTAAAATAATATTTTTTTTTGTTTAATTCAATAATATCAATGAATATTGTTAACAGAAAAAAATGAAGTACCTTAAATGAGGCTTTTCACTTTATTGATAAAGACTAATTCCGATTGGCAGAAAGGATCGGCTTCACGGCTCTCGTTCATTAGTTGATTGAATAAGCGGGGGATCCTGGAGAGTGGACGATGATAGAGATAGTTGGTGGTTGTGAAGGGAATAGAAAAGAGGCTCTCTGATCGGGAACCAGATCGAGGGACGAGGAAATTAAGCTCGCCAAGGAGTGCTATTGAATCTACATCAATCGGAGAAGAAACTTAAGGTCGGGCGAATCTCTTCGTGAGGAAGGACACATCAGACCGCACCTCCTGCTCAAGACATCACAATCCAATTCTTCCTGGGTTATCTGTAGCTTGAATGCCATATATCGAAGAAACCTTCGGTGGACCTTCTCAATACTCCACCACTTCAAATTTAGTCACTTTTGAACTATTTCTTTCATTGAAACTAGAGAGTGACCATCACAATGGGGGTTTTTCAATATTTTTTATTTCAAAAAATGTGTATTGTCGAGCTCGAAATCCGAATGGTAAAATTTGCATCAGACTCGTCTCTAAGTACCAATGCCCTAATCAAGCCTCTACAGATTTTTTTTTTTTAAATAACTAATAACCGGAATAGCCCAATAGGTAGGAAAACATGCAAAATATGTAATTAAGAAAAGACAACACAAAATAGCAGAAATGTAACAATGAACGATAACGCAGAAAAACAGAATTACCTAAGGAGTGTTAAGATGGCGAAACGAATGGTATTAATTGGTGCAGCTGGTAGAGCAATGTGGGTCCTGAAATACTTTCGAGTTCAATGACGTTCAAGTCATCACTGTTCTCTGTAAGGCACTAGTCCTGCCAACATTGGAGGACGTCTCCCCCATGTGGTAGCCATCGTACGCACTCCGCAGGCATGATCTGGAACGAACCAGCATAAGTTTCTTCGCTATATTGCTTTTAAGCTTGGGATCCCGCAGGATGAAGTTGACTATGCTGTCCTGATGGGGGTGTGTCACCTTCTGCCCTTGGAGAGCCGACGTTGTGTGGCAGACCTGGTAATTTCGCACAAACTATTGAATGGAGCAATAGTCTCACCAGCACTACTCGGAGAGATAGGCCACCTTGTGCCTCGTCTTTCCGTTCGCAGTTCTCCTCCGTTCTACGTGAGTTTCGCCCCCTCACAAATCATCTTCAGGATCGCCCATTGTTCCGCATTTCTCGTTTAGCCAACTGTCTTGATTATTTTTATCCTAAGCTGGACTTTTTCGTTTGTTCCATAAGATTTTTAAGGTATTTCATTCTGCCTGTTTTGCATATTTTGATTTTTATTGTTGTTATACAACCATATGCATACAATTTTCATTACCAGTGTCAGTGCTGGTTTAGGGTTGTTTAATCCAATTAGGTATTAAAGAAAAAGTCGACAATCAAGTTGAATAGAAACTATAATCAACAACTTTATGTTAATCCTAATTATCTATTAACTAATCCTAAACTGAAGTCTCTCCTTTTATAATACCTCAACGTTGAGGACGATGGCTCGACGGCCTGTTCCGAACGCGAGGGGGATGGACTCGAGCACTGGTTAGTAGGACGGGGCTAATCGTCTTAGGAGTCGTGGATATGGCAGGAAACAACGCTGAATTGTTTCCTAGCGCAGCTTTCTCCGAACTAAATTTCGTGCAGTTCCCTGCTTCCTACGAAAATCCTGCCGTCTTCGATTTCCCGGGGGAAGGTCGCCTTGAGCCAGGTGGAGGGGACACTTGACGCCCGATTCCTTTTCGTGGCCCCGACACCAGTGACTCTAAATTTTTTTAATGTTATGATTTTATTGTAATTGGGCTCATATAAATAAATAAATAAATTAATTAATTAATCGTAGTTTAGGATGCTAACGAAAATGCTAAAATTGGCTAGTTTTGTGTAGGATTGTCGATTTGGGCGTTTGAGGTTTGGTTTATCTGAACCGGAGTAGGTGAGACTGAACATCGTTGTTCAACAGCTGAGATCTGCGGTTTAAAAGGCTAAGCGTTGATTAAAAACTGTGACACCCAGTTGCTGTAGAAACACGACGAGCCTGGGTCCGATAACGAATCTCATTCGTATTTTTTATTTATGAACGCGAATACGGCCATGTCTCTCATCAGCTGTATAAACACGAGGACGGGATGATGATTTTCAGCGTCATTGAAGCGAATTACCGGCGGGTTAAATAGGATTGAATCGACGGACCGAGGGACCGTCGCTTCCACCGGAACGCGGAGAGCTGGAGGCGGCCCAAGTTCGAGTGGACGGCGGTGAGCGGAGTCGGCCAACCCTGAAGTTGGCAAACCCCGTCCAGGTGATATATTCCGTCCAGAATGATGGATTATCGAAAAGTTCGAAGAGATGAAAAACCGCCTACGTAAACGAAAGCAGTTTCAGAGTAGATTTTTATCGTCAGGGAGTTATACAGTGCTTGGTGAGCAAATCACTTTGCGGATGGAATATTTATTATACAATACGGACAAGCCTTATACAACATGATATCACATGTCACAAAATTGCAAAGCGAAAAAGCGAATGAAACGCAGCAAATTATTACACAGTGGTTTATAAGTCCAACATTACGATCCCTCCTCAGTAAATCTCTGACCTCCCTATATCTTTGACATATTCAGTAGTGCATTATCTAAACTGATCAAGTGAACTTCCATACCTTGCCTTGTCCACTCTAGAATCTAGAGTCTAGATACCATAAGGCCACACTGGTTAGACCAGACAATATCGAAAAGATTTGATATAATATTTTCTGAATGTAAGATTTTATTGCATTGGCACAGGAAATATCATGTAGTATTGAAGGGCCTTCCGAGTGGCATTCAGAAATGTGTAACATTTCAAATTTTCTCCATTATTTCGTACAAGACGTACAAGCTCCAGAAATGGCTTTGTATGACTTTTTTAAAGTCAGATTCGGAAATTTCCAAACCAATTTCAGAAATTTCCAAATCAATTTCAGAATTTTCCATTTCAATTTCAGAATTTTGACGCGCATAAATTTTCAGGGATTGTTTGGTACCCCTATATTGATGAATTAATAGTGATGCGCAAACGTGAAATCAACGCGCATAACTTCGAGTTCTTGACCAATTTTGATGAATTTCAGAATTTTCCATTTCAATTTCAGAAACCGCTCCCACCCGGATATTGATCACATTCTGAAAGACTGCATGGTAAATGACATGTTGGTCTCAAAGGCATGTTTAAAAGCATCATTAATTACGTAAAAATCAATATCGATTTTTCTGATCAGACATAACTTTGAAAACGATTTACTAAAAAACTTAATTTTGCGGTTTCGGTATAATATGATATGATCGGGTATGTGTGTATTTATTCGACTCGGCCCCTTGAAAGATCAATAACCTTACGTTTCGTAGCGTGAGGCAGAATGGAACTGTACAGAAACGAGCTGTCATCGCTTGGCCCCGTTCCAAATTCACATTTGGCAATTTCTTTCTCTGCCAATGAAAATCCTTGAGATCGTCAAACCTAACCAAACTAAGGGCTTTGTTCTCTTGCTTCTTGTAGAGCCAGAGTGAAATACTGGTTCCTTACATTCATTTGTTAAGATCAAACAGGTATAATTTCGATCCAAGACGTTCTTTGTTCAAAGGACTCAAAATGAAAGAATTTGGAAAGTGTTCTAAAGCGTTACCTTTAAAACTGTCTTCCCTTAATTGATTTCACAAGGCTGGTCAAAAACGAAACAATAAAGTAACCGCTACACATTGATACAACCTTTTTTATTATTTAGATATTTTCTGTGCTAGAATGCACCTACACGACCGACGATGAAAGATACAAACATCAATATTAACTTTAATTTTAAAAAATAAAACGTTCAAGATTTGTTGATTCACATTCTGGATATAAATAATCCATAAAAGCAAATGATAAATGCTGGAATTCGTTTATAGAAACGCATTGTTTCTGTATTTGATAGCTTTTTATCTCAGATCACTGGTCTATGTATAAAATGTGTCGATGGGAAACTACATTTCTTTGTGAAAATTTCCGTCCCTTTTTCAGTAAAACATCACAGAAACGTCTTCGTACAATTTTATAGCTATTTATTCAGACCGGTTAAGATGAAAAACCAGCAGATTCCTTCCTAATCCCATATCTTCGCTTTCAATTACATATACACGAAATCTATTTGGCGATTCTGCATCAAGCTAACTTTGTTACATAAAGCAATTTCTATAGTTTGTACGTCCTGCAGGAACAAATGGAGAAAAAGTGAAATTATATGATACTTACCGTGCCAATAAAATGAAGTATTACATTCACAACATACAACATAGAACTTTCCGAAATGGACGGACAAATGTTCGGTTAAGACTTGTACAACACAAAAAAACCTCTTGACTTACAAACTCTGTTTTTAAAGGTGAAGCTTTATTTTTACTTTCAGGAGATGAAACTTTTTTCTCGAAAATCAAAATTTCCACTCGCCTGTTGTGTGTTTGACCATTCTTAACCACATTCGTTTCTTGTCTTTCCATTTGCGTGTATATCTGTTCTTGTGTCAGCAGATATTTGCAACAAATCTTATACCTGCAGCTTTCATCCGATTTTAATGGAATTTTCATTGAATGTGCGGATTAGAAAGTAGACTTTCCTCTCTAGATCTCATTGCTCAGAAATCAAAAGATCAGTCTGCGCCTGCGCAATCGTAAAATCCACCAACTATCATCTCCTCAGGATGTATGGTCCATCCGCTCTCAAACTGTCAGGGTAGTCGAGGCAAAACTATCTAATAATGTCTTTATTAAGTTCAATACGATGGTATTTTCATTCTGTCTTCTATAAAATTGGCGTGACTCACCTTTTTGAATGGGTGAATGAATGAAGGAACATTTCCAGCGACACTTCTTTCCCGTGAATCGACATAACGCGCTCATGTTGTAGATCTTTCAAGATGACCTAAAACATTACAGAAGATCAAGACGTTCATGTTACCAAGACGAGGAAGCAATTTGGCACATCTGTTTCATTGATACCTCAAGCTTAAAGACATATAACAGAAAAGAAGGACTATGAACTGCTCTCGCAGTATGAACTGTACCCACATATGCGTATCACAGACTATGCTTATACGATATACCTTATGGCGTTCAACACCGTTCCAACTCCATTCGAAGCTGATACTCATCCCGGATAGAACCCTCCAGGAGTCCAACTGCAGCGGCCCGAAGACCGAGGGAAGTAAAAACGGCTACCCACCTAATTTCGGCTCAATAGCTTCAAGATAAATAGCCCAAAGGCCGAGCAATTCAGGTCAACTCCACCCCTCGCTCTCCTCTCTTCCCATCAATTATACAGGCTTACAAACCCATGGACCCTCCAAATATAATATATCACGTCCCTTCTGCCCCCTCCCATCTCCTCCTTCACTGCATTACGCTTCTCTGTTTTCTACTTTCCACTGCGCCACTGTTTTTGAGCCGTATCGTGATGGAACCCTTCGGAATGAATAATGATAATGGTACTTGCGATTAGGTAAAATACGACGCACGAGATAGTACGGGAAAACCTCTTAATCTCTCTGTAACAGGGTGAACTCGACGGGAGGAGTTGGATTGGGGTTTGGTGTTCTTTGCGAACATATGTAAAACATTTATAAAGAAGCTTTTTATCGTCGACGCAATAAGTACATGTTGATTATATTGTTAGCGAATTTACAAACAAAGAAAAACTTCCGAGTCTGGTCTACCAGATCCTTCGTAAAAAATTCTTGCATACAAGTCTGCAACGCATTAGGACATTTCATGTCTTTCCCCTCCCTCCTTCTTCCCTTCCATCTTCTAGCAATCTTGTCTTCCTCTGTGAATTACATTTTGCGCTTGGGATCGGAGAAGGATTTGCAGCTTTACGAGCACGATATTCGCGTTGCCGTTCGGCGGTTGATTTCACTGTTGAACCCCGCTTTAACCGTTTTTTGTTGCTTTCTTCGTCGTCAAAACGCGATTTACGTTTAGTTGAATTCATAATGTATGACTACAAATTATAACTGCGACTCTTAGTTATAAACCTCACTTTTTACTTCGATTGAATATAGTATCAATACAACTACTAGGTATCCATGTAAGGTTGACATGGATTTGTTTACAAACCTAAATGGAAAAGTTTAGGAGCTATAATCATATAGGTACCTAACTACCTCACTTCTAAGAATCATAAATGCTTGCATACGAGTCTGCAACACATTGGGACATTTTCTTCTGTGTATTCGAGCCAGACTACATCACCTACTCCAGTAGCGTTGTTGTTCATGTCCTAACGAGACAAATTTCAGCTTCCTACGGTTGATAGGAAAGAAGTTAGCTTCAGTAGCCACTGCTGATCAAGACCCTGTACACCTTATTGTTCATGTCCTAAGGAGGCTACCAGCCAAATTTCAGCTTTTCACAGTTGATTGGAAAGAAGTTAGCTTCAGGAGCCACTCAGTTGATCAAAACTCTCAGCACCTTATTGTTCACGTCCTAGGAGGCTACCAGCCAAATCATAATAATCATATAGCCAAATTTCAGCTATAATCATATAGGTACCTACCTACCTCACTTCTACGAATCATAATAATCATTGAGCATATTTCGTTACGTAAAGTAACGTGACATAACGACAATTTGGTTGTGTGCCATAGCAAAGACATGAAATGTCAAAAATACCAAGTTCAGGAAAAACTTGTCAAGCCATTCGGTTCCGCCTTTTAAACTCTCGTGTTATAATCATTATTATTCTCACCCTGTGACTGCATCACCTAGCTACTGGCAAGACTTTGACTCTTGCGTTAATATTAGTCTACATTTTTCGTAGTTACATTTCCGTTCAATAAAACCGTAGATTCAGAGGTTATCTTGATCATTAGTATCATTACATGAGCATAAACCAAAATTTAATCTTCGACAAGAAAATACAATATATGCGTTGGTTATCCAATGCTGATCCACGTTGGCCTAGAAATTTTCAAATTTATAGGGGAACAATCGGTTTGCCAATGATTTCCGTTTATGAGGCATGCCGTGTGAGCAAATCTAAAGTGTATTAAGTCTTTCTGAAATATAAAACCATCGTGTACACAGAAATTGGTAATTAAAAATTTGTTTGCAGACAATCTCTCATCTAAATTAAATTCCGCTTTTCAAACCAAGATTTCGGATTGTTAGAATCATTTCCTCATTTAGATGTAACTTTATCAACTTTTGCAGCACTGTATCATAGTCGACCATTATTTTTTTGAGAAATATTCTGCTGAAGAATATAAATTTAAAGGATTTTCGGTTTTAAATAAGTTTTTTGTGTGATTTTTTTAGAGTATATATTTGTAAATTTGCCCAATTTAATGTGGAAAAAAGTACTAATTACCTATTGATTTTTGAGGGGGGGGGGGACGGATTTTTTTAATTTCATCCCTGGTGAGAGTTATGTCTTGAAATGCTAAATAAGGAATAAGTAAACGTTTATTCTTCATAAGATTTTCAATTTACATTTTCATTGCTCTCAATATACCTATTTGAATCAATTTAACAGAAATCACAAAAATTCCCTCATATGGTGTTGCTTTAAGACTAGAAATTTTGATTCATTAACCTGAACTTTAAGGACACTGCTAAGCTTTGCAAATACAACCCTCCCTGATCAACATCTTGAACTCCAAGGATAAATGTGTCAAACATCCTATGCGAATGAATCTCCACTTATAACAAGGAGGTGATGGAATGGACGAGGCTCCTTCCCAGGGCTAAGGCGATATGCCTGCCATACTAGAGGATACCCCTCAAACTAAAAAAGCTGCAATTTATGCTGAGGATTAACAGTTTTAAGAAACGGGAAGGAGTCAGGTGACATTGATTCCCGATTTGATGTTCCTTCATTAATTGTTCTTGGGTAGTGTGAATATCCCCTTTTTACTGACAATATTATGCTTGTTCGCTCTCTAACTCAACTAGACTCCAGCAGACGTTTTACACTAAAAGTTACATATCTTACACGAATTACCTGGGAAATAATCCAATTATCCGTATCCAAATTGAGCATGATTAGTGGTAGGCATATTGACATTTTTTATTTTAACATGAATGCATTCAATCCTCAACTACTGCTAGTCTTATGTAAACTGTATCATATTTACATTAATATATTTTTCCATGTAGTCTACCTATAATCTGTTTCTTCTTAAGTCTTCTCTAGTACATACTATTCTCGGTCTTGACCAATCACATGAATTCGGTTGAATTTATCTGCGAACTTAGTATTTACGTTGTTAGGATTTACCTGTGCATTGGAGATCTGCTCGTGTCATTGTAGATGTACGGGAACTTACCACGTAACATACATAATTATTACCGATAAAGCGTAGAGAGGTCCACCGACCATTACTAGGAGCCATCCTCTCTGACCGCTTAACCCCATGGGAGGGGTAGAAAGGTAGCTGAGGGTCTAGTAGTATTGATACACGGCCACCGTGCCGCCGAGTCAGTGAAAGCTTTCGGTCACTTTCCAATACCTAAACCTCGCCTTATTATTTGCCGCCCTGAAAACGATCTCCCCCGTCAGTTTTCAGCACAGGTTCAGATGAGTGCAGATAGAAATATCTGGGAACATTGCTTCAATATACCCATCTTCCTCTCTTACTCCTTTGTTAAAGTCGATGCTGCAGGTCCACAACACCTGGGATCATTAATTTGCGCGAATCATACCTCTAGACTAACATGCTGCTACAGTGCAGTTTCGCATAAACAGGGAATTGATTCCACCTGCAACAAACAAAGGCTGTCAATGGCTAATATCTTACTTCAGAAGAGAAAGTCAAGTAAGTAGTGGCACTAGGTCGCGACAACATACACTATACCGTCCCAACTGATGTTGTTATACATCATGGTTCAGAGTTCTAAACTCTATTCTTTTGATATTTGGCAAGACATTAAAAATCGCTTTTTAGGCGTAGAAGTAAGTGTACGTAACATTCAGATAATAAAACTGTGAACAAATAAACTCGAAAAACGACTTCATTGATGTTGGGGTTTTGGGGTGGCCAGTCCGTAAATGGTGAAGCCAATAAGGGGTGAAAAGTGAGGAAAGGCGTGTGATGCCTCTTTTCAGGTGTTTTAATATGGTAAACACGCGTGGGACGTTGTATGAAGCTTGGCCCCTGAAATTGTATAACAGTGGCTGAATGGGGATCGCGAAACCCTAATTTAAAGGAGTAATATTCGAAAAGTTGGCCCATTTCTCCAATGGAAGCGGTACTTATAGGTAGGTCAGGGCAGTCAATATCAGAGGGTGAGTGGTTTGTAACCACGTTCTGCTACCATATAACAACATGGTCTTGGAATGAATTACCTACCCCTTCCAAGTGCCGAGGCGATGCGTCTGCAACACTCAGATGATATCCCTCTGCTGCTTC
This sequence comes from Creontiades dilutus, assembly GCA_031894815.1. NCBI lineage: Eukaryota > Metazoa > Arthropoda > Insecta > Hemiptera > Miridae > Creontiades > Creontiades dilutus. Next base: position 287,491 of record JAVIWC010008875.1, on the reverse strand, counting down.
AGATCAGATGTGTGTTAAGGGGGAAAGAAATAAGGAAGTTAATTGATGCTTTTCTTCAAATGTTTCACAGTAAAGAGTTGCGCAATGTTGTACTAAGCTTCGCTCCTGATATACGGAAAGTAATAAGGAATTCATGGCCGAGAAGAAATGACTCAAAAGGGATTGGGCAGAGGATTTTTGTTTTGCGGCGGAATAATCAAGAAAAAGCCCGAATAAAAGAGAAAAGGTGGTATAAACTTCCGTAAGGATTTGCGGGTTTGAGTGGGAGAAAAGGAAATCTAGGACCACCTACCGAAATAATGAAAATACAACCGACTCGAAAACCCGTTTCTGGAGGAGTCTTTAAGAGGGATTTAGGCGGCCTGCTGATTACTGGGCGTTTCCGGGCTCAAACATCGTTATCCCTCTCGCCTCCTTAGAGCGCTCGCTAATTCGATTTGACAACGGAAGTGAGGGGATCGTTATTTTGAAGCACTTGTGACATCTTCGAGAGTTCAGTCGATATATTTTTCTTGAAGGAAGAATCCCCAAAGGTTAAGTGCAGAAGTGAGGAAAAAAAACCGGAGGTTGAAATGATTTGGAAGGGAATAGAGCGAAGATAAATTGGAGTTGTGAAATGCAAATGCGCATCCTTGTCAGTTTCCATTGAGCTCTAATGGGGATTCGAACAGGAGAAGAGCCACAGTAGATTGAATCTAACTAGTATGAAAGTTATCCAGGTATCTCCTACTGATTCCACAGAATCAATCGCATTGCAGCCCACAGTAGAGAGTTTTTGGTAGCCTTAACGTCGCCTAGACGGGCCCAACTGCACCTGACACAACAGGTCAGAAATAAACCCTTTTTTCTCTTTGATTCCTTTGGTTTATGGTCCTTAGTTAATTAGTTCATTGTCTGCAGAGTTTGTTGGACTGATAGTATTGTATGTTTGAATCTCTACTGTAGATTTGGCGATCTGTGCAATGAACGGGTTAAACAGGCAGTACAAATCATTCAGTTTACACATTGTGGTATAGTCATGCCGGCCAACTAATAGCATTGTACTCGTAGTTCAGTCGTAAGTCGTAACCTTTGGTTGTTGACGTAAGCAGCTTTTCAGCGGTCTTCGATCGCCACCACCTGTTGTGCCTGTCACAATCTGTTGAAGGGAGGAAACTGCAATGACGTCCATCGCTCGAACGGCCGTAACCTCTAAAACATCGTAGTTGTTAGGAATAAAAACCGCTGAAAATGATCACGGTCACATTCTTGGTTTCGTCTGACCAGTTGAGAAATTTTTGAATGTGTTATCTACTAGTACTGATGTTTACTCAGGTGACATTTGTGTGATGCAGTGGAAAGTTTTGTAAAATCCCTAAAAACCTCTAAATAAGTCGAGGCGTCCTAAATTTAGACTCTTTTTGAAGAACTGTCCACGAGGAATCGAATGAGCCCCTCCCCAGGGCGTAGGTCAAACCATTCCCGATGTATGGCCCGATTTATGGTGCCAACATTAGCGTTATTTTGGTTTATTTTTGTTTTTGTTTTGATAGCAGTAACCTAGTGACGTAGTGATGTAGTAATGTGGATACTGGAGTAAACTCCTAAAAGGCTTTGTAGCCGATACACGGGTTGAAGCATTCTGATAACCATTTAAAAAAAACCTGCAAATTATTTCATTGGGGTTTATTATTCAATTGGCTTGCGTTCATGATTTGAATTTCTACTAAGCTTTGAAGAGTGCGTGTTTCACAGGTGATTGAGTGATTATTGAATTTCAGGAGGCACACAAATATGGTCAACTGAACAATCCAAATAGGTATTTTGGTTGAGAACAGATTCACGTGCTCTATGCATATCTCCTGAAATTCAATAATCGCTTTATCACTTGTGAAACACGCACACTCCAAAGCTTAGTTGAAATTCAAATCATGAACGCAAGCCAATTGAATTATTAATTTGCAGTGTGAATTAATCTGCAGCGTTTTTATAAGAAATTTCGAGCTCCGGGATATCATGTTGTTCTGAAAGAATAGTGGATTCCACGGTCTGCGCACGTCTACTGTTGCAGCTATCTCTGTGTTCATTATCATATACCTAAGTCGTCGAAAATATTGGGCACGAAGCTGCCAATCGCAACCGTAAGATCTGACTTTCACATCGTCAGACCTGAATAAGCCGTCAAGCGGCAATTTCTTGAGCGTTGCATATTCAGCGCCTCGAACCGAACATGTGAATCCGTTCGTTCTCGTTTCTTTTCCGATTATTTCTGGAAGACAGTTTTCTGCCTTTTCTTTGTCGCCTCCATTTTCTAACTCTTCCACAAGCTTTGCACCGCGGTGGAAGAAATATACATCCACCCACCTTCACCTTGTTCCTCCAACAAAAAAAACCGCACTGCAACCCCGTTCGCTCATCCGTTCTTTTTTTTACGAGCTTCCCAAGGTGGGCGGCGGCTTTGGCATTTCCGAACCTTTTCGCCAGATATAACGCGGCAACTGTTTACTGGACCTGAAGTAATTTCGTAGTCTAAAATTAGATCAAAAGCCGCTTCTATTATTCCGAGCTCTCCATTGACCCCAGAGTGAGAATTTACCGTTGGCGCTCTGTCGTGACAGATTGGCAAAGGATCATTTGCAATGCTAATAAACCTTGTTTGGAATATGTGCATACACCAACACCAATTATCATTATCCGGAGTGTTGATGTATGCACTGACAGCTTGTTAAAACTCTTCCATTTTGAGATATTCTCTCAGAAGCGTGTGCAGTTTTTAAGTTTGTGATTCGGATAGGAAGAAGAAAACAGGTGTTTTAGCAGCAAGGCATAGTTTTTTTCATATGTAGGTGATCTTTAAGATTCTTAGGTTTAGTGTATTTACCACTGCGTATTTAATTCCTATGATTAAAGGGAAGAAAGATTCGATTGAAAGAAAAAAACGTACGTCACGTGATTCACATTAGTAATGATAAGAATGCTCATCTATTAGCCCGTAGTTGGTTTCACACCCATTCGGTCACAACATCATCTTCCTATTGAAGAATTCCTAGACTTAACAGTTGTTATCAACTTCTCGCATTGTTTGCTAACAACAAAATAGTAATTAGGGCAATTGAAGGCAGAATAAAGATACAAGACAGAAATTTGGTGGACATCAATATGATGGACATCGGATCTCATGCCCGTTAATAAGGACCATATTCCGGGTTATGTAGGATTCAAGCCCACTAAAAACTCCTTTCTTTTCCCAAGTTGGAACTCATCCAGGGACTGTTCAACACATTTTTTTTTTTTCTGGCCAAATCCTTGAGAAATGTCTTCATTCTTTTGGGGTGCTCTCCACTGTCTGTTTTGTTCTTGGATAACATCTGTAAGATGTCAGCAACATAGGCAGAGAGAGTGAGAATGTTATTCGTTTGAATACAAGAGTTCTTTCCCCTGCTGCCCGTTTATCAAATTAATAGGATAATAAAAATTCAATTTAAATCAAATTCAATTTAATAGGTTAATATCAGCCAACACTGTGTAAGATTTGTACTAGGGAAAGAATCACAATGATTGCATCTGTAAAGATGGATTTATTTTATACAGGGTGTCTCCTAATGAGCGCTCAACTTTGCGCAAATGCCCGAAACGCGCACTCACTTTCTTAATTTAAATATTAACCCCATCCTTTATTGCAGATTCGGATTCTACCCAAAATTTTATGAAAATTTGACCCCTCAAATAATTTTTTTTTATTGCTCCTAAACGGTTCACCGAGCACGCAAAGTTGAGCAACCCCAAAATTGTCAAATAGTGGATAAGGGTGAACTCTAAAGTGTGGCACCTGAATTTTCATTGTTTTCTAACACTGATTCACATGATGCTATCCGTTTCTTGATTACGTTCGTTTTGCGGAATAATGATCGAAATTCATTCATTTCGCGTCAGTTTTTGTAGTTCTTTTTAATGTAAAAATAGGAGATTTAAACCTTCTCCAGTGAACAAGTGAAAAATCATCTTAATCTGAGAGTCGAGAGTCAAAAGTCAGAATAAACGATGATTTTTCTCGCAAAATAAACAAATTTTGGTCATTATTCCGTAAGAATTGTGTCGAATCAAGAAACGGATAGCATCACGTGAATCAAGTTTTCATTGTTTTTTAACGATTTATTCTTGATTCGACTCAACAAGACCTCGAAAATTAATCCCCATAACAATCTGAAAACAGGAGCCTAAAATAAAAAAGCGAACGCAGAATGAACAAATTTTGGAAAAAAATTGTTTGAGGGGTTAAATTTTCATGAAATTTTAAGAAGAATCCGAATCTGCAATAAAAAAATTGGGTTAATATTTAAAATAACCAATTTAGTGCGCGTTTCGGGCATTTGTGCGCATGTGCGACGCGGAAAAGTGTAATATTTGAATTCCTTGCCGAAATAAAGGGGGTTTACTTCAACAAGTTTTTCGACAGCTCCACAAATTTTGGAAATGGGAAGGGCGGTTCGTTCATTAAGTGACACTCTGTAGAGGGCATGATTACAGGAACAGTAGGTACCTGATAAATATGCTTTACAGAAAAACTAAACATTCGTGTAAAGAAGAAATCAGAAATGCGTGATGCTTCGAGTAAACATGGTTGGATGAATTTGAAAACACAAAACCATCTCCCTGATGATTCTCAGTTCAACTGGTAGAAAGGAAACGGGGAGACGCGATCAGCTCCGATAAGGATAAGATAATCTGGACTACAGCTCAATGGAATCGAACTTTACAACGGGAATACCAGTACGATAATAAATTGTAATGCTGGAACTTTTATTTTATAATCAGTTCGTACATGGTCGTGTCCGCGATCTTTTTTAATTAGCAAATGAAGTGGGAAGCATCTTTGTTGCATCGTGCTCCAATACAGCTCAGCGTCTGAGGCCAGATATGGCGGTCTAGTTTAGCATATACATGGTTTATGCAGATTCGTTGCTTTGAGCTTAGGTTGGGATACGTCTCCCTGCCTTGTTTCCCACCTATTACAACCAAAACACTCGACAAGCTTGTGAATACGGCGAGAGGAAGCACAGCAGTGCGTGATGAAACTGAATGAGTAGGTAGAGACAGTGATGATGCGTGTACAACATGAAACGCTATGAATTGTCTCACAAATACACATTATTTCTGTGTTAAATATCCATTCTGCTGTGATAGCTGGACTACGCGAATATTGGAACCAATATTCCAAAAGCAAAAAAGCTGAAATCCATGTTGGTCCGACGACTCCCCAATTCGTTAGCAAGCTCTCTCACTTAATTTCAAGTGCCCTTTAAGGGCTGTCAAAGTTTTGTAAAATCCCTAAAAACCTCAATAAAAGTCCAGGCGGCCTAAATTTGGACTCTTTTTGAAGAACTTTCCAAGAGGTATCGAATGATCCCCTCCCCAGGTCCGTAGGTCAAACCATTCCCGATGTATGGCCCGATTTATGGTGCCAACATTTGCGTTATTTTGGTTTATTATTGTTTTTGTTTTGATATCAGTAACCTAGTGACGTAGTGATGTAGTAATGTGGATACTGGAGTGAACTCCTAAAAGGCTTTGTAGCCTATACACGGGTTGAAGCATTCTGATAACCATTTAAAAAAACGCTGGAAATTCTTTCACTGGGGTCTATTATTCAATTTCATTCATCTGGCTTGCATTCATGATTTGAATTTCTACTAAGCTTTGGAGTGTGCGTGTTTCACAGGTGATAGAACGATTATTGAATTTCAGGAGATATGCATAGAGCACGTAAATCTGTTCTCAACCAAAATACCTATTTGGATTGATCAGTTGATCATATCTGTGTGCCTCCTGAAATTCAATAATCGCTCTATCACCTGTGAAACACGCACACTCCAAAGCTTAGTAGAAATTAAAATCATGAACGCAAGCCAATTGAATAATAAACCCCAGCGAAAGAATTTGCAGCGTTTGTTCACAAAACGTAAGGTGTTCAAAGTATTTATGAGAATAAATTTGTTCGCATTTATAATTCCCCTGTCAGATTATCCTGAACCTCAAAGGGGCTGCGCAGCAAGTTTTTGGCTTCTCCTGAAAAATGTTCACTAGAAGTGGACAAATCGAGTTTTGCTTGAATCCTCCTCAGTTGCTCACTCTCTGAGTAACGTCATAGCGGCCTTATGTTACGCTCCCGTTCGAAACTCACTCAAAGGGGTCTAGACAATCAACAGCTGCCGATAGCCACAGAAGCAGGTGTGCAGTAGATCGATCGTGCCGACGACAATGATTCGGTGCAGTTGACAATCCCCCAGCACGGTATTAGTCAATGCTTTCACAACTAATCCGAGCGAATATGTTCCGCCGCGAGACAAAGCCGACTCGGCTCTGACGCGCTGTGACTCTCGTTCTCTCTGTCACGGCCCGGAACATCATTATTTAACCCTCTAAGCCCTCGACGTCCCTCCCCCTCGTGCCCATCTTCAGTCCCCTTAACAAATTATATCAGTCCTCCCGGAGATCCTTTGTGAGAGCTCTTCTGTAGCGAATCATCTCCCACTACAAAGCCGACTCTTTAGCCTGGATCCTGTGATATTTCAGGAACCTAACCTACATCCATTTCATCCGATTCGATGGATTATTGTTTTGAATGAAACCTTTAAATCAGCCTCAACAGTTGTCTACTGTTCAGTGTCCAAAATGTAAATCATCACAACTAGGTAGATTTCCTGTCACAGGTGGTTCTGCAAAATCGATTACCCACATAAAATGTTTCAATACATAGTCATGCTTGAAATCAGTCTCAGCTGAAAATTGCTCTATACAAACCTATAAAAATATTCAAACTTAAGTTCAATGAGGTATGGCTCCTACATCAGTAGCTGGTTTCGTTCTGTTTACTAAATTTTCTGTTCCGATCCAACCTCAATTTAGCTGAATATTTCATTAAGTTTCAAGAAAAATATTTCATCATCATTTCCACCCTACCAAATCAAATTACAATTGTTTTTTATTTATTTTTATTTGGCTTTGCTTTGCATACAGCCGTTACAAGTATAAAATTAAATAATACATCATTTTTATAACAAAGTAATAAACTAAATCAAAACAAATGACTGAAAGAAACTAAATAAATATCGTGGCAGGTAACTTAAATTTTGATTCTACAGTTTGCTAGATAATCGTGAATATAGTATAGGTACATTGAAATTGCCAGTTCCAACCATGGTGTCGACGTTCAATGGGTGGGTAACTCCATAATGTGGTTCATCAGACAGATTCTATGTTCTCTTTACTCTTCGCATTCCAGTATGAGGTGATCGATGTCCTCCACAGGGCTGCCGCATGATCTGCACTGTGGAGAGTCCGATCTTCCGATTTTATACAGGTAATCATTCGTGCAGCGAATTCCAGCTCGAAGTCGAGTAATATTTTCGTAGAAGGCTTTCGTTTTTTGGTCGGGTACCTTCTTGAACCACGGTTGCCAGTCTGATGGGGAGATAATACTCTAATAACGGATTCCAGTTCTAGTATCGTGGTTCCAAAACTCTTCTTTCCAGCTTGCCGTAAGCGGCGTTTTTATGAGGCGTTTGAGGTCTGTATTATTTTTACTTGCATAGGAGGCGGTTGGGGGAGGTTTGTGGCTCGTCCGGCCCTTAATCCCAAAATGTCCTCTGGTCCAGCAAAATACTATTCGGGTGCCTCTTTCTATCAGGGAGAGGTATACTTGAATTATGGAGGCTTCAATTGACGTCAGACGAGAACTAAATGAAATATTTTTTAGTTTTGATATTGTGCTTTGGCAATCAGTGATGATTACTTCTTGAGGTATTATAGGATACTCGTTTTGGCGCGAGAGAATCCAGTTTGAACCAACCACCCTTGCTAACTCAAGTTTTTGATTGCACAAGTTCGAAAAACCATGAATATCCCTTCAGTTTGAACCAATGAGTAAATGCTTCAACTAAGTTTTTGACTGCGCAAGTTGCATTTAACAGTATCCACACAGATTTGAGAAAGCATACTTCCCCCACTCCTCCAATTCTCAAGTAATGCTATTACTTGATACCATTACTAATTCTATTCTTTGATACACATGTACTTTGAGTGCTAGGCGACCCGTTTCTAATTTCAAGCAGTTCCCAGGCATAGACATTGTAAAGTGCAGGAGGCACGAGAGAAATCCAGTTTGAATCAACCACCCTATGCTAACTCAAGTTTTTGATTGCACAAGTTCGAAAAACCATGAATACCCCTTGATATATTTCAAAGTCAATCTTCTCGTCCTCTGAATAGATTGACCTAAATAGTTACCTTAACTGAATGAATGTTCACTCCATTCCTTTAGATTTCAAGGCCGAAAGAAAATGGGGAAGAATCGAATCCCCGGTAAAGCGAAAGAGAGGAGGGGGGTGGGGTGTCAACAACGTCTTAATCTTCCCAAGGAAAACTGCCTGATAGAAGAAAAGAAGAAAAAAAAACCGAAGTGATTCATAGAGACGAAGGTAGAGTCGACTTGATTCGGATAAATCGATCACAGTTTCTCAGCTTCAAAGTGCCCTAACCGCAGTGAGGGCGAAAAGGCTGGGGAATGGAAACCTGTCAAGCCCTCTCCCGCCCTTCCAGTGGCTACCCCCTCCCGCCTCATTCATTTAGGCATAGTGCTTTCTTCCATCTCGCCCCATCTCGATCAAAAAAAAAGAAGAAGTGGGAAGGATTGAAGAAGGAAGAAGAAGTGAAAAAAATAGGTCGCTAGGCCGAGAGAAGGGAGGTTATCGTTCTTGGATTCGTCCTGCTCGACTTGTTACCATCTGTCAACATTCTTTGAGACGAGACGGATGAGCGCCTTTTCTGAGAGGGGAAATCAATCAAGTTTCCAGGTTTTTCTTCATCCCCCATCCATTCCAACTTTCTTAGTTGATTTCTCATCAGTTCCGATTTGGGCCTATTAGCATAATTTTCTCCTAAAATGCACAGCTTTCTTGACTTTATCACCCATTTCACAACGGTACTTGCAGGTGTCTACCATTTCATTAATGTACTTTCCTCTTAAATGAGTAAATGAAAAGCTTTTCCTTAGATTTACAAATACAATAAACACAACAATTTCACAAAATGTCATCGACTGAAGTTCGTAAACTAGATTTATGACTGAAATCTCATTTAGTTTGAACATTTTAGCAAGAAATGATTAAATTGAAAGGCAAAATGAAATAATAATGGTGATTAGTACCAAATTACTTTAATTATTTTGATTAGTACAATTTCTCCACAATTATCCATGGATCTGTCTTTGGATTTGGATAATCAAGAAAATCTGAGTCAGCTTTTATTGAATCAGTTTACTCTTGGAATTCAGCAAAAACCTTTCAGTAACTAACTTTTCTGTGGAATACTGATATTAATAAAAAGTGTATTCACCCCAAAAACAAAAGAGTTGTTACAGGAGGAATAATACCTATTACAGGGAGGGTAAATTGCGACTATATCATGTCAATAGGAATCTATAACTTCCGTCTATATTGTCCTATGATTTGGATAATCGAGAAGAACCTGAGGGAGTGTTTTTATGTTTCAGTGTACACTTGCAATACCGCTTCAGATTCCGTCTGCTAATTTAACCGTCAGATTAATCTCATTGATGATAATTCATAACTTCCAGTGTTATACCTAATCAGGAAAAACCTGAAGAAGCATTTATTGCTTTAGCTTATTATGCAGAAGCAAAATCTTGACAAACCTGTCAGACAGTATCGAAGTAGAACAACCAACTTCTTTTTTTATTCTTACGCTAAGGCTACATGTGAGCAGGCATTTTACAGCATCTGTTTCAGCATCACAAGCCTTCCTATTTGAAAAACAAGTCTATTCAGACGAAAGAAAAAATACATTACTGGACGAAGGCGACCTGTTAAGGAAGGGTTAAGTGCAAGTACAATCACATCAATGTTCACCATCCGTAACATCCAATGATTTGGTTACCATGCAAAACCTCAGAAATCGTTAATTGCTTCACTTTCTTTCTGCCAAGGAACAACGATTTTGATATCATCTGCTAACCTAAGCATCAAGACAAGCTGGACTGATATCTCAAAGATTTCAATAACCACACCGAACCTGATGAAGCTAGTCCATCCTGAAAAGGATCCATTGAAAAACGTTCCGGATTTATTTTTTGTTCCCACACTTCATCACAAACCTCCCTTCTCTCAAAATTTGTATTTAACACTGATGAAAATAACAATTTCATTCAAACCAAAGAAAAGGAGAATTGTCACTGGTGGAATAAAAACCGAGTTATCTATTACCGGTGCAATCAAGTCTACATGTTTTTCCCCCTACGCCAATGATCTAGGCTCTGAGACTTCTTGCAGCCCAATACAATTTTGCTGAAGCAGTGGGCCTCAATGCTGGACATGAGAAGTCGCATCCCAACGGATCTCCCTCGCCATGAGTCAGTTGCAGCGTTCAGAGCTGTCACTGGCCATGATTAAAATGCTCACCAGCACAGGATCGGACTGAGAGATAGCCCTGGATGCAGCCTCTGCAGTAGCACTACTCCAATGACGACAAATCATTTATCTGGCTGTTCTCGACTCGAGGATACCCGACAAGAATTTCACCCTGACGACACCACGTGGTTGAAATCAAGTCTACATGGATCCGTAACTTCTCTCCGTAACTCCTCCTGTTATGGATAACCATGCAGCACCTGAGCGTTTTATTGTTCCATTGCTTACCAGCAACCTGTTGAAGGACGCTTCACATTCCATCTGCTAACCTAATCGGCAAGTAGATCTCATGGACAAAGATCCACAACATGCAGTGTACATACATAAGGAAGTATTTATTGCTTCAGTTTACCCAACAAAGAGGATATCTTGAGAAACGTGTCAGACAGTATCAAAGTAGAATATCCAATTCCGTTCTTGAATGATGCAGAAAGGCAACAGGCGAGCTGGCATTTTACAGCATCAGTATCATCATCCTCACTCTTTTTCTCAGATACTGATGTAAATAAAAAGTCTATTCACCTTAAAGAATAAAAAGGTGTTACTGAAGGGAGACTACCTATTACGGGGTAGTAAAATGCGAGTACAACCAAAGCGTAGAGTTGAAAAGCTCCACGCTCCAGCGGGAAATGTTAATTACACGAGAAGCTGTATTGCCCTGTCTTGCACACCCCTCGCCGCCTGCTCCGTTTCAAGCTGTGGATCCTACTTCCATTGCTTCATCCATTCATCCCCTTCTTCGCCCGAGCTACGGCCGGCCCCCAGGATGAATACTCTCCTGCCCCATCACCATATCACCCTCTCGCCATACAGTCGGCTCTCTTTTCTCTTCCCGAGGCCCTTTGTTGCTCTTTTGGCTCTCCCGGCTTTTGTGATGGAGCGCCCTCCCCTATCCGACGAGAATTTCGCTCTTGCAATCCGCCCTTTTTTTTCCTTTTAATTTTTTATCTTCTTGTTTTTCATCGTCACCACAGTTCGAAACGGCGTGCGGCGTGTCCTTTTTTTTTCGTTTACTCCTCCGAGTGAAAGACGACCTCCCGATCTCTAAATTGGATGGCTCACGAATTTGTATGAAAGACAACGGGTTTCACTACGAATGTCACCGCCTACAATAATACTCCATACGTACATTGCATTGTTTGAATTGTAATTTTCACGACTTTTCATAGAAAACGTAGCTATTGCTTTGGCTCCTTAACCATTTTCCGCCCAAGAAAAAAAGGTCTTTTGAAATTATTCAAAAAATTGTTCATTTGCCCAGTATACATCTCAATGAACGACGAAAATAATTTTAAGGAATATTGTGATTGCTTATACCTCCAAAAACACCAAATTTAAGAATGAGTCTCAGGAAGTTTGACCAGAATCTATTCTCCGAAATCCGACTAATTGCTATTAAACATTCAAATCGAATTTTCGAACAGCAACAATATTTCATACAGGGTGTATCTCGAGTCGTGTCCAATCGCTCTTCTACGTGTTTTACAACCTATTTCCAAACAAAAGTGCCTAATACAGTTTTTCTGTAAGAGGCTTCGTTCCCGAGTTATTGGTCTTTCAAGATTTTTTTCTTGGTGTTGTCCATAATTCACTAAAATTGCCATAAATTCTTTAATTTGCACGAAAAATTCAAATTTGAGGGTACCATTAGAAAGAGCGTAAAATTTTCTGTATTTTCGATGACTAAACATTTTTTTTAAAGCAGAATTAAGACCAAAAAACGAGCCCAAAAAGAAAATTTTGTGAAAATGATAAAAATTACCAATTTTTCAAACGCTTTGTAATCTTGTTAGTTCTTGGAGCAGGACTGTGCAGAACGCCTAAAAAACTTGATTGTAGTAATTGATTTCGGATTTTTAAAGGACATATGTGCCATTATATTCGAATCCTTGGAATAGAAGCCTTTTTTTTTTCAATCTTTCATCTTATAACAAAACGCACTAATCAATTGAGTACCCTCTACCATATTTATACATTTTCATCTACACTTTGCTTTACCTTATAATTGGTATTTTTGTATGCTCTAAATTGGTGGCCCTCAACTCGATATACTCTCCCCCCATTTCAGTTTTGCTTTGTACGCTAAATAAACAGAATCACTCAGAAACACGAATCAAAGGCGATGATTCTTTGGTGATGATAATGACTCTCTGTCTGGGAAAAAGTGAAATAGTAACTATCGAATTTTCTTTCAGAAACATTCTAAAACTTTTTCTGGATTAAGATTTGTTTTTCAGCGATATTTAAATTTGCTTTGTACTTAAAGTTACTGTGGTGGGTCCAAAATGTTCATTTCAAAACATTTTCAACACCTGTAGGAGCTTCTAAGGTAATTTATTCGCCATTTTCGATGCTGAATTGTCTTAATAAGCCTTTCAGGGGATAATAGGTTATTCCCAGCTGGGCTCATAACCTTTCATAGAGTGGAATTCGACGAGTGAATGAAAATAATGTCAGTGGAAAACAGGCGAAAATTTATTTTGTGACAAAAGAACTGTCAATATCAACAACTTATGATATTGAGTAACTATGTTGGGGATTTGGAGTTAGTTGAATTGGAGAAACTATGTTTGTAATTTTGTCATCCCCCTGTCCTGTTTTACTGCTGGAAACTCAAGCTACGGTGAGTAAGTCATTCAGTTAATTACTCGAACAGAATCAGTTCATAAATAGCGACATCCAACAAGTTGTCGTCAATATGTAAGAGCTCGTGTTTACAACGTTTTTGAAAACCCTAGAGAGTTACCTACGTCGGGGGAAGACACATGGTTCAGAAGGACGACACGTCACCAGCGGATGCGTGGGGAATTTGGCACCGTTTCAATGACATTTGAATCTCAGAATAGGATCAAGAGCGTGCAGTTGAATAGCGGAAATAGTTTTTGATTCGGACGACCAATATGATGATAAGAGTTTTATATCGAGCTCGTTTACATGGTAATCTAGCCTTCTCTATATATGTTTTAAACGAAATTTTTGTAACTGTTTTGAAATGGAGCAATCAATTCTATTTTATTCTGGTACGAGTGTACATTTCATTGCTCCTGAAATATCAGATAAAATAGAGTAAAATTGGCAGTAATGCTTTAGGTCTTTATGAAAAAAGTTGTGGTGTCAATTTTTTGTTTTAATTTCAATGAACAAACGCTAACATAGTCGTCCTTCCTCCATATCTAACAAAAAAGAAAAAAGGTTCGCACGTAAAACAGATAGTAACTTTTCCCCTCCAATCTTCCCAGGAGTTATGCACAATCCGACTCCTACGTGTCTACAACTCATTTCCGACCCACAATGCCTCATAGCAATTTTTTGGCAGAGGCCTCGTTTCCGAGTTATTCGCGATTTAAGATTTTTTTCGTGTTTTCGATCTTATGTCATTAAAAGCTAGCCTGAAAAGTAAATTTTGTCAAATTTTGTAAATTTACATCAATTAATTCCGCGGATGCCCTTACTCAAACATAAATTTCTTAAGTAATGCCGTTAAAATGACATTCTACTCCCAGAAATAGAAAAAAAAGTTTTAGTTATGCAGGTTTTTTTTTTTTTTAAAGGAGAGGGAGTTATGACAGTTTTAATGATATAAGATCGAAAACACGAAAAAAAATCTTAAATCGCGAATAACTCGGAAACGAGACCTCAAAAAAAAAAAAAAAAAATGCTAAGAGGCACTTTTGGTCGGAAATGAGTTGTAGAACACGAAGGAGCCGGATTGTGCATAACTCCTGGGACACCCTGTATATTACAATATGCAATAAATCCAAAATTTCGCAGTTTCTGCTGTGGCATCAGTAAAGACATCCTTGAGTTAGAGCCCCTTCAAGGTCTACATGATGGTGAGACCAACGTTTGGCCAAACCTCAAGCAAGGATTGGGTGGGAATGGGGGGGATTGTCTTATGGTAAAACATGCTTCAACATACAGCTCCATCTTATGCTGGAAACTCATCAACTTGGGGACCAATCCAACTTGGAAAGCTTGACCAGCAAACCTCTGCTAGCGGCTCAGAGAAGACGTTAATCGCGATTTGCAAGCGCGCACGGGTATCTGAAAGTAATACGACATCATTGGCAAATTATAGTAGATCATCACCTCTCACAGCAGGGTCGATATCAAACTCCTACTCCAACTGTCACAGTAACCAAGTTACCTACTAAGGTAGATGTACCGGTAGTCGACACCTCTAGGGAAATATTGACTTTAAGCGTATGATATCCCTACTGGGTATTTGTTTTGTATGTTGAAAATATGCTTAATGTGTTCTGTAGGTATCTCTCCATTAGGAGTAATAGTAATTATGATTAAAACTATGTTCTAGGAAGAGGAAAACGGGTTTTTTCAATTATTCGAATTTTGCCAGTAGTCGACATGACAAATCTTGAATTTTCCAGAAGTCGACATGGCAAATGCACCAATAGTCGACATACAATCGCCAGTAGTCGACAGGGAGAATGAACCAAAAGTCGACATAGCAAGTAGTTTCAACAGTCTTTATTACTAAAAGTATAGAACAATAAGTAAGTTAATAATTACCGAGTTACTTGGCTAGTCCAGTCTTAATCCTCAGACTTTCTTTTTCAAAATCAAGAATCGTCAATTTAAGTAAAGGTGCTTAAGATTAAGCAAAATAAAATTATGAACAAGCAGTGTAAAGTATCAGCTTTTTGACTGAAATAATATCACAAATTAAAAATACTTATAGGAAGATGCTTTTGAAATGAAAATTTCTACAAAGACTAGCTTAAAAAAGGTTGAGTACTTTAGTACCTACTTGATAGTGAGATAACATTTTCAACAAGGAATCCTTGCATATTTGAAAACAATTAGCGGAGGAGCCTGGACTCCAGCGGCATTAGCTGTAACAAGCACTGTCAAGCACTCCTTTTCATCACTGTTGACTTGTTGATAAACAGTTTTGTCCCCTTTCAGGGCAAAAACTTTATTGTCTTTGGGATTCAGAAAAATGGCTGTCTCATCGCAATTGAAAACAAGATTTGGCTCTTTTAAGATTGAATCAAGCCCATTTTCTCTTAAATAAGTGTGAATACTGTTTCCCCATGACTCAATGTCTTCCTCACTGACTTCTGACCTCGATTTGGTCAAGTTTTGGGCTGTGCGAATAATTATTTCAGGATGCCTACGCTTGAATCCGTCCACCCATTTTCGACCAGGTCGATTGTTAGTGAATTGAGTGCGGACTTGCTTTTTTTCAAGTATCTTTGCACGCAGTCCAACAACAACGTCGGGGAAACAGGGTAGTTCATTATTTTGCAATGTACTAACCACTGGACAATCATTGATTCCTCTTCCAGAGATAGAACTGTTGCTGGGACCATGCGTCTGGCAACTGGGGATTTTTTTTTACCTTACCAAGCAGGGTGATTCTGGGGACATCATACTTCAAGGCCGCTTTACGGATACTTAGACCTCTGTTCACATCTGCAATGGCTTGAAGCATTTGTCCTTCAGAATACTGAAAAATGCTCTTTCCTCCTCTAGTTCCATTACTTTTAGGGGGTCTTTTCGGTCGTTTTCCTCCATGATTTTTCTTAGTTGGGGCCATTGAAATCAGTAAGCTACAAAAGCTACTAAGTATAAGTAAATAAACACTGTTATAGTAGAAGACTCAGTATGTAAGTAAGTATGTTCTGTATTTGTAAAAATCGTAGTGTCGAGTACTGGCTCAAGGTAAAATTGGGAATTCCCCAGAAGTCGACACCCCCTGTCGACTACTGGCTCAAGGTATTTTCCGAATGTTCCAATAGTCGACACCCCCCTGTCGACTACTAGAACTTGGGTAAAATCCGTACCAGTATTCGACATACCACAAACCCACTTTTCACATGATGGAATACTCATCTACACTGAATAAACACGAACTGCAGAGTAGTAAGAAATAGTTAAAAAAGAAATCAAATGAAAAATGAAGTTTTTGTGGGTAGAATGTGCTTACTTTGTGTGGAGAGTCCTTAGCGAAACAGCTAACACGAGGCTTCCAACTTGATGAAAACGGAACTGGTCAAAAACAGTAAAACACTGTTAACCTGTTTCTCGCCTATTTCCATGGAAGGTTATCACATCACATTCAAAAGACATCAAAGGATCAACGAAAACAGCTAAAAACCTTAGATCTTGTCCTTACTCTTAGCTTTTCGCGTTTTTTGAGGAGGGTGTCGACTACTGGTACGTGGTCGACTACGGGTACAGAAGTTACTTTGATTTCCAAAACGCATCTTCCAAACACCGAAATTTTCAATCAAAGATGAACATTTTTCGCAAAGTGAAATTTTTCAAAAACTTGGAACGCTTGGCGTGACCACAAAAATAATTTTTTTCGTTGTCAAATTTGATAAAAACTTCTCCCACTTCTAAGCTTTCCAACGGCGTCTCAACCATTTAATTCTGATTGGAATTGACGGAGAAATTACAGTTCGAATGCCAGAAAACGTGTAGTTCGTTTTAACGTAAGTTGGTAGGTGACGTACGATATGGGCCACAGAAACTGATTTTTCTCGATTTCAATTAATGTTTTCCGGCATTCAACCACAGGTTCGAATTGGGCGTTAAATTTCCTTTAAGAAGAGGTTCATTTTGTTTCCAAAATCCGTGATTCATAGAATTCTGCAATCCAATGATTACTATCCCTACCATTTCACACCAGTTCAGGGACTCCTACCGAACGACGCAGTTCCGAGAGTCCAGTTTTGCAGGTGGCTGTTGAACAGGGACATCGAAGAATACAGGTTTCTCCACAAAATAAAAATTGAGAATTGTGATAAATGTGTAAAAAAAATTTGCAGTTTATTTACATTAAAAATGAACGATATGTACAAGATGAATAGTAAAAAAATTAACGTTGAATTTGCTCACTGGCCTAATAAAGGAACTCACAATACGTTCTCAAAATGTCCTCCATTGTTTCTGATGCCGGATGTTTCGATGTCCCTGTTCAACAGCCACCTGCAAAACTGGACTCTCGGAACTGCGTCGTTCGGTAGGAGTCCCTGAACTGGTGTGAAATGGTAGGGATAGTAATCATTGGATTGCAGAATTCTATGAATCACGGATTTTGGAAACAAAATGAACCTCTTCTTACAGGAAATTTGAAATTGAATGCCGGAAAACATTAATTGAAATCGAGAAAAATCAGTTTCTGTGGCCCATATCGTACGTCACCTACCAACTTACGTTAAAACGAACTACACGTTTTCTGGCATTCGAACCATTTCTCCGTCAATTCCAATCAGAATTAAATGGTTGAGACGCCGTTGGAAAGCTTAGAAGTGGGAGAAGTTTTTATCAAATTTGACAACGAAAAAAATTATTTTTGTGGTCACGCCAAGCGTTCCAAGTTTTTGAAAAATTTCACTTTGCGAAAAATGTTCATCTTTGATTGAAAATTTCGGTGTTTGGAAGATGCGTTTTGGAAATCAAAGTAACTTCATCTTATAGGAAATTTAACGCAGATTCCGAAAATGTGGTCAAATGTGCAAAAATGTTGAGAAATTGCCGAGAAAAAAGCGTTTTAATGGCGAAAAGCGCGATTTTTTGAAAAAACTCTTAAAAATTTCACAAACGGGTTGAGCATATCTTTTCCATGCCCAATTTTTTTTTACGGGTTGGGACACCCTGTATATGACGTTCTATTAAAGTTGATCCAGAATGCGAATTAAAGACTGGATCCGTGAAAAGAACCGGTGGTCCGTGTGAATTTAACAGCAATCGTGAATCAAAGGATCAAACATGAGAAACGTTCCAATAAGTAATGAACCAAGTGAATACCATTTCTCTATTCATACTGTGCTCATTTGAAAGCTTTGCAGACCGCCATAATGCTTTGATTGAAGTAATGTTAGATAAACCTATGCGGTATCTAAATAAAAGCTTTAACGTTTTGAAAATCGCATTGTTTTTGAGTCTGTTTTATGTAACTCATGCCTTTCTAATGTTTAAAATTCCAGAACTGCTTACAACAGAAATATTAAATTACCTTTAAGAAGAACTAAATTTTACAATAGAAGTTCCTTTGTGCAGGCCATCAAGTTGTTTTATTATAATACATAGTATCAATCCATTGGATTTTACTAATATGAAACATTTAAAGAAGTTTTTACGATAAAAATGTATTGCATTTTTATGATTAGCTTTCAGTAAATTCTATATTTTCTTTATTTTGAATTGATGGCATTGTACGGAAACTTTAGCGACTGGGTGTTTGTGCTCTACCAGCTAACACAAGTTATTTTGAATATGTCAACTGGCAGGCATATGTTCATTTATTCAAGTATTTGTAGTTATTTTCTTTATACTTTTTTCATGTACCAATAAATCGTTCTTGATTCTATTCGCTTAGAACTTGAGGCCGTAAAAACGACATATCGCGGTTCGATCTCCGTTTAATAATATCGCGATGTTGGCCGTCCCGTGGCACTTACAACCTATATCAGTTCCTGATGGTCTCAAGGTGAATCATTCAAGCACTAGACGCCCCCATGTTTGGCGGTTCATCCGTGATAGGCCGCCTGCCAGAAACGTTTTCTTGGCCGCCGTCCGATGTTGGGGCGAGATCTCCCTCGTTTATAGGTCACTACCTCCCAAGATACGAAGCCATCTTTTACTTTTTTTTTTGTTCGTCGTACGCTAAGAGGGATAAAAAAGATTATTCGAGCGCGTTTTTCTTCCTTTTGAGCGTCGCGCAACTGGTTAGGAAATTCGAAAAGATACGATCTTTTGAAGCTGCAACAGGTACAGTGAAGTATACAACCTTTCCAATTGGTGCTTTTTGTATTATAGCTAGGTGGGTCAAATTCGTTCTAATGATTTAGCTTAATCATTGCAAGGCTGGAATAGAGAGAAACTGTCAGTTTTTGAAAACTTTTAAGTGCTGCCACAACAAGACTGGAATATGGATTGATTTTAAACATTCTTTAGGTGATTAAGCTCTGGCTGGATCAGTGAAGTTGACGGACCGGTGTATTCGTGGCGACATTTTACCTTTCAACCACCGCCTCGAGACAATTGCCGGTAGAGCATAGCATGTTCTAATGTGTATAAAACGTGATAACAGGGATTTTACTTAAACTTCACGACTAACGTTGAGTATAGAGTGGGTAGGACCAATTGTGACACAAAAATGTGGGTGAGAGAACTAGAGTTCCGTCAACTGCACCTTTTTACCTCAATCCATTCCCCATATATGATCCAGCATGGAACGTGCTTTGGTGTACGAATAACTCGATAAAATGTGACGGGAGGGTGGGACCCGGGGCTGTCACGAAATTTCGCCAAAATTCAAATCATGACTCCGGAACTTTATCCGCCATTTGTTCACTATTTGTTGTAACACCCTAAATTTATGAGTAGATTATATAGAAGCCAAAACCGCTGTAAATATGGAAGAAGCTGATATGTACCCCTAAGTTAAACGAATTGTAAACTAGAAAAATGTTTGGGTGTCTTCAGGTTTAGTCGAATATCCGTCTTTTAGACCAACGTTTCGAAATATTTATACCTTTTCCTCCTCAGACTGATAACAGAGGATATTTATATGGAAATTGGAAAACTTGAAAAACGTTTTTTTCATGTGGATGGGAGGTAATAGGGATAGACAGATATGTAGCTAATACTTTTATAGGACCAATTCATTATTAAATAACTATAGAAACTCACGTCTCATAACTACCTTCACCTACTCTGTGGTTAACAGCATAGATGTCAGAAAATAGTTATACTGTTTAGATTTTGATAATTGTTATTGGTAAACTATGTGTGATGGTAAAAAAGTTATCAAGTATCCAGACTCCTTGACAGCTTTCATGACTATGGCCGTCTCCTGCCCAGTCAACCTAGCGGAGTGCTGCCAAGAATACTTCCTTTGAATCAACGTTGCTTCCAGTATCCAGTGCCACACTCAATCCCCATATTGATTATTGAACTGACCCAGATCCGGGAATGGTAATCAGATCGTGACGGTATCCTTGGCCTCTGATTGTGAAATGGACTTCCACTTACGACCCCCACTCCCTCATCTCTGCTAAGCCAAGCGTTATGAGTGCTTGGATAGGTCAGCACACTGGTAAGCGACCACAGGTAGATTCACGCGTCTGTGCCACCAAGCCTTCTTCATTCAATGAACCGAGACAATCTGTTTTTCTTTATTTAGTACACGTACAAAAGACTGCAATTACTAAGACGCAAAATATTGGTTTAGTGATTAGTTGCAACACAATGTGCGAATTTGAAAAATTTATGATGAACATAAAATTGCCTTTTGTCCGACGATAGGATGCAAAAATGAATAAGAAAATAAAATTTAATGTTAGCCTTAATCAAGGAAATTTTGCCTGGTGAGAGAATTCACTGAGAGTCCTGCTTGTAAGCGGTAGACTTGAAGGGGACGTAATATAACGTAGACATGAGGAACAGAATATGATGATGGAAGCTGGGTCAATGTTAACGAGGTTCAATAACGTTCAGTAATTTTTGCATAAGTGCAACACAGCTGACGTTCAATGGCAGAAGGTAGCAGAGCACCCCCAGATAAACATCCTACAATTGCCAGTTGACGACGTAGTTCCCATCTTAAATGCCACGTACTGGAGAGACTTGGGTTGCATTGGATCGAGTAGCGCGGTGGCTTAACTACTGAAGGTTAATGTCCATGATAATCTCTGGTTGGTACAGGCCTGTAGAGACAGCCATCCAAGAACTGGAACAGAAATGACTTTCTTTTGAGTGTTCAGTGGAAACAAGACGAGAAGAGGTTGACTGCTTTGGAAAAACAGTTAGCTGCTTCTATTTTTGAGTAAAGGTCACTGATCGCATTGCCGAGACTGATAATGTGGTCGATATCAGTTGTCGTTCACGTGAGGTGCAGTGGAGTGATGGATTATTAACGTAAATTTAAAAGTAATGAGGACAGGCGTTGATTGTAATACATAATTTCAAGTATACTGAACACCGGAGTTTGAAAGATGGCTCTATGTCATTCAGATGCTGCAATCTAAAAACGAAATGTAATGCTGCTTTCTACGTGTCCGTATATGTTTTGTGCATCTACTACTCAGAACCAATCTCCTCCTTTCAGGAGTCACCAATGTTCTGGAAAAGTCAGCCCGTGATTTGCTGGTTGCCCTAGACTATGACAGCAATGTAAGCAGGATGGAGACTTGGTATAATTTGATTAATGATGATGCACCCCAGGGAAAATCCACTTGGAGGACTGGCCAAAAATACAGTGCATTTCGGCATGTTGGGCTTGATTTATCATTTCCCTAAACTCTACATCTCTGCGCTACGGTTTCCCCAAAATATTTGTCTTCCTTCCTCATAGAATAGTGTTTTCGTCGTTTTTCACCAAAATAGGATCCCCCAACGTGGATACACACTGATCAGCTGAAGAAGTCTTGTGTCTAATTTGTTTCCTAATCTATCTATGGAGGTCTTTTAAAGGAAGAACCGAATGATGACCGCCATGTTTATTTAAAGTACCATACTCTACGTCTTTAACTGATCAGCTGTTTGTGTAGAAAGGGATCAATAGATGATAAACCTAGTGTAATAGTTTTCAGTGTTTTTAAATTGGTCTCTTCAATCCAGTCTTTATTCTTCACTTCGTGCACGATTTTCCCCAAGATTTAAAACGTCGCGTCATTTGATGTTTACAATGAGTCGCGGACTGGAGCTCTTTCCCCCCGGAAATCCGCTAAAAAGGGATTAAACGGTGAAATGCTGGAGGTTGGTGGGATGGGGCTGTAAGATGGTAGATGGGCGAAGGGTTGAGAGAGCAAAAGGGGCTCCGCCTAATTATGTAGTAATTACGAAGCTCGCTCGAGACACTTCGGGTTGGCAGATAAGACCGGTAAACTCGTTCGGGAGCCGAGATGAACGAGGTTTAATTGTTTCATACGGAAACGGGTATCGGTCTGGAAAAGGAAGACTTAAGTAGGTTGGTGTTTGTTTGTTGTATTCACTCTCTGTTTTATAGGGACAATTAGTAATTTGTAGGGTTAACGTAGTATCAAGCTCATCCTAACCAAGAAAACAATCAGTGGAAAGGGTTCAAATTATAAGGCCTGTCGTCGAAAATGAGTGAAAGCTATTCGTACAAAATTCATCCTATTCTGCTGAGATTTTTCGGAATAACATGGACGCTGAATAACTGATTTTGCTAATGCAAGAAAATTCACGAATTTTTTGGTTTTGAGTAAAAGTTTTCCAGGTTTTATTGGAAAGTGTTCTTTTTCATTCGAAAATAGGAGCAACTATAATAATTGTGCCTATGGGATTATTCCTAAAAGGATTTTAAAGCTGATATTAAATAATGATATAGAAATCAATTTAAAATGAAATAATAAGGGAAGGAAAAGGCGGACTTCTAGTAAGCGGCATTTTAAATTTAAAAATATTATAAAGAAGAGTTCAAAGAAAAGCTCTCGAACGGGCCCTCACCAACCCAAGGTTCTCCAATATCGAAATTGACGATTTGTAATCCGAGAGTCGACACAAAATGTTAGAAAAGTAGAAGAAGAAGACAAGAAAGCAACATGAGCTCATGGAACAACAAAGTTATAGTTCCTTGTAGCCAATTGCTGTTTTGGAAGCCAGTAATTAAATGGATTGTTTTAGACAAATTTCGTTCACATTGGTAAATTAGTTTTGGTGGGAAGCCTCGGAATGAGGACGGAGTTGTTTATTTTATTCGATTTTTGAGATCTACGTGTCTTAGAACGTAAACCAACAATTTGTGGGGGTTATGTAAGGTGACCATATTTGTAATAACCTCAAAGCGGGACACTCATTATGATGGTCAGGCTCCCCAGATACCGTGTGAAAGATATTTTCTATAATAATACAACTAAACGTCCTAAACTCATTATTTTATCTGTTTGAGCACTTAAATTTACTGAAAAAAGAATAGGAAAAACTTTGCTGTTTAGGTAGTAATAGTACCACAATTACACTAATTGGACCATCAGTTAAAATAATTTATTAATAATGAAACAAACAAAAAAAAACCATTTAACAATTGGAAATATTGTAAGTTACACAGTAAAATCAACTGAATGAAGTGTACTGTCAGACTGGGAGGGAAAATAATTGGAAAACTATGTAGACAAGTTTGTGAAACATCTCATTTTACCAGACTTGTAAAAAGGTTAATTGGCAAATAATATAATATTATATAATATTACATAATATTTAAAGCGGGACGTTTATTTGTTTCTCCTGCCAAAGTGGGACATAATAGAGTCCCCCGAGTAAATTTGGGGACAGCGGGACACTAACCTAAAAAGCGGGACGGATGGTCACCTTAGGTTAATGATTTGTTTTTCTTGGTTAATTACAACGGTTCATTATTTAAAATAATAAACCAAAAATGTTGGAGAACTTTTATCCGAAATAGGTTACAGAATCGGTATCCGACCGGTGTCAAGTCGCTGAGCTGTAAAAGCCTGCCTATTAGAGTTGGTATCCACTCCAGGGTTGGTAATCCACTCGTGGTTGCATACCTACTGAAAAAGTACGTATTATACAAAAGCCTAAAAAGAAACGTGAATCCTTATCACGTAACAAGATTCTCACATCTCGCTGAAAGTAAAACGAATCGAAATCGTTTCTCCCCAATCCCATTCCAGGGCAACACACGGCTGCGACGCGAACTATAAAACTAAACGGTCTTGGAAAATTGTCAAGGGCCAAAGGAAAAGTGGGATGTTTTATCCTCAGCTATGAGCCCCATATATTTTCAAGTGGAGCCGCTTGCTGGGAGTTGCCTAAACGGAGAAATAGCGTCAACTTTTCAACTGCTGTAACACTCCTGAGGGGAGTCCCGGGGGAGGCGGGGTCCGCTCTACTTCTCTCATAATCTGTCGCCCGGCCATTATTTTTCACGCATTGTCCCCCTTTTCTGTGTCGCCGCAAACAACCCCGTTCTCGTTGTACATTTCCATTTGTGAGGGATCCTTCAAGTTTATGAGGTATTCTGGTAGAAAATCTCATCGTTAGAATAAAAATGGAATGAATAGCGAATTTATTCCAAAAAAATACACAAAGGATTTGTAAAAAGTGGCATACATGGAACATATTCTACAACCATAGTGCTCCTGGAGGGAGTTGTGATTTAAAATTCATTTTAGATATTCTGCGAGCAAGAGATACGAGAAATATGATCCACACAGGCGAATGTGCGGTACTGTGGGATTGGTGGATTAAAATCACTGATTCCATTAAAAATGGCCATACAGGAGAGGAGAGGTACACTGTTTTACACGGGGGCGAAACGGAGAGGCAAGAGAAATTATCGAGGGGAATAGTTATTGAGGGGATTTGTACTGGCATCTATACTGAAATCGAATGATAAGTGATCTCATACCATCAGTTAATGGTCGGGTCAAAATACGGTTGTCTCTCACTGAAAAAAAGGCCAACGAAGGCCAAAAGGCCAACGGAGTTATAGAAGATATAATTGTGTGGATGTCCTTAAAAGGCGAGTCCTTGGAAGGCGTACTACGATTTGAGATTGACGTTGAACAGTTACGTAATTCTAAACGTTTGGTCAATTCTAATTTAGTTTCACTTTTTGATGAAGAAATTCCTTGTACGATAATAAACTAATAGTGACGTTTTTAATTTTTCTCTACCACATTTGATTTGTTGGGCACCTGATACGGGTTCAGATGATAGATCTGATGGATATGGATAGCGTAGCACCCGAAAATAGAATATGATGCCACAGCTTCAGCGCTGCCTAGCAAAGACCTAGTGAACCTAACGGTTAACACTGTGCATAAGGCCAATTTTATCTCACGATGAGCAAGTATCCGTAGCCGTGTGGAAACGGAATTTGACAACAGAAGGTTCAGTTTTCGGAACCAGTGGGCTGGGTAATTATTTTTTCTTTTAGGCTCCATACCGTTCAATATCAACAGGTTCAACATCAAATCGCATTGACAATCTTTTTATCACAGATTCCGATCTATTAATTCAACTAGGGTTTTTTTCGAGATGCGAGATGTTTTTGAGTCTAGTGAGCATATAGACCACCAAACTAAGCAAAACACTGACTCCATATGAACAGTAGCTTTTGAACTCCTGTAGACCCACTTTATAGCAGGAATAATATTGAGCTCGAATGCCGAAATCACATCTGCAGACTGCTAAGTGGTAACTGCTGGTACCCTAGGTTTTCGACCCCCAGTAGGCTTACCTGATCTTCTCTGGGCAGTGTTGATGCAGTGGCATCTCTATCTACCCTTAGACACATACTCCTTATAGATAGACTCTCCTAACATTGATTCCTCCCTCAGGTGTCTTGAACTGCTGGAGCAGAAACCTGAAGCTGCCTATTGCGAAATCCTCCCCCCTCCTCCGTTCATCGCTGTTTCGGGAGAGGAAAATAATGATTACCGCCTCAACAAATCGAAAAAAAACTGAAAATTCTCTAATAAAATCATGCTTCATGACAGACTGTATTGCGTTTCTTATCTTTCTTAATTTGGTTAGAACGTTGGCAAACGTAGTGACTGTTGGGTGGTAATCTTATACTGGTTTCAAGGCAAGGTCTAAATCGATGATCGGGTTAATCACCTGATAAGGATCCAGATGATAGATTCGATGGACATAGATGGTTCTCCCTTCCGATTTTTGGAAACTGCTTCTCCTAAGGATAAAAATCTCGAAGATCTATATGTTGTCTTTGCAGGCTTATCCGCCCAATCCCTGGAAAGAGCAACTAGTCCATTCCATCACCTTCTTGTGAACCCTGATAACCAACCCAACTCCCCCTTCTAATATTGACAATCCTGTAATATTTCCTGAGTATTGCTACCCCCCTCTAGGCTCTCTTTTTCAAAGCCATTGTATTGTGATGGATATGTATGGTTTCCCCTTCACGGTCTCTCCAGCATTTAAGCTTCAATGGTATCCTCTGGGTATTGCTGACTTATCGTATCAGACCTTGGAAAAGGCAACTAGTCCGTTCTATCACCTCCTTCCTACATAGATTTCTATTTTTATAGTCGACTAAACGGTTTTCCAGAAAAAAGCACCCACCTACCTGATGATCTCCGTGGTGGTCTCTAAATCATCCACACCGTTCGCGAGAAAATAAGAAAAAACCACTAAATTAGCGCCGTTACGGCCATTACAAACCGATAAAGTTGTCGATGGCCCGTTCATTCATTACGACTTCGAAAGAAAACTATTGCGTCGAATGAAGTAACGAAGTAGAGGGAATGGACATTTACGACTTTGAAAACTCACATTTCTCCTCGACTGTCTACGGTGGTGCGAAATCCTAAAAACCCGCGGTGATTATTCATCGTTTCAACGACTGTAGAACCTCATTTTTCTTGGAGGGAAACCGCCGACGAAATATAATGAACGGAGGGAGTTGGGATTTTCCGTCATATTTCCCGGTTCGGTGCAGTAAATATTTGAATCAAATATTTATCACCGCCATACAACGTTGTTTCATTTTGATGTTCTCCCAGTAGTGGGTATAACGTAATTCAACGTATCACCAAAAACTGAAAATTAGTTAGAAACAAAATAAATAATACGTTAGAACTCTCGTAAATTTATATACTTAATATGTCCTCACCGCATATTTTGTCAACAAATCGTATTCACCTGGCAACCAGAGCTATGAGATCATTCTCTGTAGGTAATTCCTTCAAAATGTATTCGTTCTGTTTCAAAATGGTTGTCTGTAAGAGCCAATAATTGATTGGTTCTTCCTATTTAACTTCTCTCGATCTGAAGGAGGCGAGGTAGTGGCTTTTTGGCCTAAGGAAAGTTTTGAGTGTGAGAGGAGGAATTTAGTTGATCCCAGGAAATATATTTTTGCCCCAGCAGACTGTGCAGGTTGTACAAGGACGTGACAAGAGGCGGTACCAGGTGCGTTAGCCTGCCCCACCAATTGAATTGGATAGGTGTACGTAGGTCTAGTTTTATGGATGTTCAAATTGATGGTCCCAGTTGCGTACAACTGTCCCAACAATTTGAAAGTTAGATAGAGAGAAGTAGGATATCTCAAGATTCAAGTGTTGGCCCCAGATGCGTGTATTCGCCCCACCAAGAGAATCTGAGCGATTAAGAAGGTAAGGGTAATTTACTGTTGGTCCCAGAAGCGTGTGTCCGCCTCAGCAATCAAATTTGAGTGAGGAAATTTAGGAGGGTGATTCACCGTTGGTCCCAGATGCCTACATAGTTCCCAGCAGGAGAACTTTTTAGGTTTGTAAAGAGAGAGATGAAGGTGAGGATTTGGAACTGACCAGGTAGTTAGTTCAATATTAGAAGTATTAAGCTAGCTATTGTGATTTGTCAAGTAACAAAAACGAGTTGGTTGGGAGTAAGTAACAGGCTCGAGTTTCCACCGGGACAGCCTAATTCGTTATATTGGCTACTGTCTTATATAAGGGGTATCTCCATGCTTTTCCGCTCCCAGTAGGGTCCTTCGAACGGATGACAACCCTTAGAGAAAACCCGTCGTTAACGCCCTCGGTGTGCAACATTTCGCCAGCGTGAGTTTATTAACTTTAATTATGTACATTTGAGGTTGTTTCCCACGTTGTCATAACAAACGATGATACTGGTAACTATTTTGAATGTCTAGATCATTGAAATGTTTTAAATAACCGTAAAATATGTAGAAATTGAATTTGCTACAAGGAAACACGGGAGATGTTATCGGACTTGTTCTCACAGAAATAAACGCCTTCAAATTGGTGAGGTGCTTTGCAGGTCTATCACGCTGATTTGATTAAGAAACTACCCCGAACATAGCGGACCATTAAAATTCTTCCGTTTTCAAACTTTCCTAAAAATAAATAGAATAAACTCTTTTTTGATTTGGTTTAGACATTAAGGAAATATGATTAGAGAAGTTCGGAATAGTTGTTGGATAAAAGGTGGTTATGTAACACCGCTGCGTTACATTTGTCTTAATAATCTGAAAAAAAAAAAAAAAAAAAAAAAAAATGAAAACTCTACGTAACTAACAAGTTTCTAATTTGTTTCAGGTAAAAACAACGCCTAAGCATGTTGCATCTTGTTCGAAGTTAGGCAGGTAATTCATGAGGATTAATATTAAATATATTATATTTTTTAAGAATGATGAATATTGGGTATTGAATTGTATTATTGAAGAGTGATTGGGAAATTGTGCTTACGACGGAGCGAATCGAGTGCATGGTGCCATCAATGTTGTTCTAAATGAATTTTTTTTTTTAGACAAAATTATTTTAGCTCATTTCGTTGCATTTTGGTTTTTTATTTTCATTAATAAGCCTTTGTAATCTTAAACCGAAAATGTTTGATATCCCACCCTCAAACTCTCTCATTTTACGTTTTGAGGTGGGTAAATTGGAAATCTTCGTTTCATGACTTTCACGAAAGTCCATAAAATTGAAATGAAAAAAGCCGTTCTTTATCTGAAAGACTCCATCTTGGGTCTAGTTGGTAACAACTTTTACCCAGGCCGATCGCAACACACGCGTAGAATCGATTGGGATGGGGTCCCAGACCAGTTCGGGCTCATCTAAATTAGAAATGAATTCATTTTATGGGTAAAAGTGTAAAAAACGGGTATTAATGAGACTGTTAATTGACCAATGGAAGTTTTCATATCACATAATTATTCATATGAGTTGTCAATGGGCACTATCCCTCCTGTTATGAGGAGCTATCATTGAATCTCTTCCCCGATTGTCCGAGTTAACGTTAACCTCAGTCTCCATTTAGATTAATTTATCCACTTCAGTAATGATTGTTTCCCATCACCCATGACGGACACACCGCATTGAATTCTGTTATCTAAGGCATTTTGGGTCTCCAAACTATTTGCCCCAAGGTCCGAATCACAATGTGGAGTTGGTGGGGCGAGCCAATAGAGGTATCTGGGGGGGCTAGCCCCCAGCAGAAGGGGGGTTCGGGGACCCTCCCCAGAAAAACTATGAAAATTAGACAATTAAAAACAGTGTTCTTAACCAGTGCTAGACGAGTTTGACAAATTCAAAATTAGGCCCAAAATAGGTACAAAAAAAAAAAGGAGTTTTTAGTGATTTTATTTTTAAAAATTCCATAATTACTTTTTCTTTGTTCAATAAAAAATAATAAAATTTTGAAATTTTAAGCAATGGAAAATTTTGAAAGTCAGACACTTGAGAACAGTGGTTTTAATCACTCCTAGACGAAGTCTGCAAAGCGAGTTCCAAATCTTCCACGCAGTTTTGCAATGATTTGTCCTGCATAATGAAAGGGAAACGAGACACTTGTTTCAGAGGAAAATTTTTTGCACGTTTCAAAATGATCTAGAACTTCTTTTCTTCCCAAAAGTACAAGTTTCAATCCGATAGATTTCGTGTGTTGAAACATGTCGTTCACAAAAGAACTCTTGCCCTGCAGTTTCAAATTTAATGTGTTGAGATGGGTGGTAAGATCAACAAGAAATGCAAGCTTCCAGAGCCAATGGTCATCCGTGAGCTCTTCCAGAGGCTTGCCCTGTTCAATAATAAAAATTTCAATTACTTGGTGGAGCTCGAAAAAGCCTGGCGGAGGGGAGTATTGGTGGCTTTCGCTGGGTCACATTTTTTCTTTCTGTTTTGACGGTAGCCTAATTTTTTCTATTGGCGTCCGCGGGCGAGGGGCTGGACCAAATCCTTCCGCGGGACGTAGTTTGGAGACCCCTGCTCTAAGGTCGAGTGAATCAGTAGCAGGCAGGACAAGAGTCAACCCTGGCAGCTCGCCCAACATCCGGCAGGACGATGAAAAATAACAGATTGGAGATACAATTCAAAATCATTATATACACGTTATTTCCAATAAAGTTTTTTGCATCGGTGCATCTATCGTTTTAATAATAATGTTCACTGGAAAAAACGGTCGCCATCAAACCTCTACAAACGGAATGAACTTGGACTCAAAAAGCTAAATATCCCAGATGCAGCGTCAGAGAGGTAGACGTATCCAATATTGCAATATCCATTTTCAGTTGATTCCCTTAACCTGGTACTTATAGTATCGCACCTTCTTGGAAAGTTAGAGACAGTTTCATTTCTCTACAGTGATTTCGAGCTTTGCTCTACTTCTTGATGTTTCTCCCCATTCCATTCCTCTGAGGCTGCCTGAATCACGTCCAGGAAGGACATGGGTCAATGCCTTGCACATTGTCTAAGGCACTGTGCAGCTGAAAAGAATTGAAAAATCATTACCACAAACAAAATTTTCTGCTTCCTGCGTCCAGTGTTTTTAAACTCTCTTTAACTGGGATTTGACAGCAAAATGAACTTCAAGGGGAAAAGCCAGAAAAGAACTCCCAGATGAAAATGGATTGCGAGAAGCTAACATTGTAACTGCATTACTTTCAGAGCCAAGGCATTAACACCATTGCACCTTCATGTAAAGTTTCATGTTTCTATGTTTCTGTGCAGTACCTCAATTTAGATTCATTGCTCTACTTTTTAAATGTTTGTTTTCCATTACATACTTTGGTCATTCAATTTAATTGTTCTGCGGCGGTTCGAATCACTGACAGGAAATCAATACCTTGCTGATTGTCCAAGATAGAATGTGCAACGGAAAAATTGTGAAACATCTTCATCCCAACGAGGGTTAGACATTTAGATTCATTGCTTGTTCTTATAACGTTACATTCGATACTTACAATACAACTTAGTCAAACCTGATACAAATTTCGAAATAATCCTTCGTCGAAATCTGTTTTGAAATATTCTGAAATTATTCGTTTTTTGAAGATTTTAACGCTGTTACGCACATTTGTATGAATGTGTATGATGAAAATTTTACTTAAATTTAATTAAAATGTTTTCAAAAATTGAGCATAAATGCTAAAATTGAAAAAAATCCAAAATCTTTGTTTGAATATCATTAAGAACAATTTTTTTCTGAATGACATTATGGTTAGCATTTTTTGCGCTCAAAAGAGTTCGAATTTCAAGTCTTTAAACCTGAATGTTATGCAATAATTTTGGAAAATTCGCTCGTGCTATCATGGTGCATTCAAGTTTTGAAATACTTACGTAAAACTTGTAGCGTGGACCAGTACATGTGGAAATAAATAGCCGGAAAATGCTGTAGAAGCCAGATCTCTTTTGTAGGTTCATTTTCAGAATGAAATTTCAATCTGACCCCCTACAAATGAGCACCAGGTTCATCGGAGCCACTGTCTATTTTCCCGAGCTTAACCCAGGAATTCGGAAACACTGCAGGTAACCCTCACTCGTAAATTCAACGGGTGGTCACGAGCCACCAATTTGCGGTCGTCCGACCGGTTGACCGGATTTTCAAACCCCCCCGAACTCTCCCCAACAACGACGTTTTCATAAATCCGCAGCCAACGATCTACCTCCGCGGACATAATAGCGGGCAATTCCAACCCCACTTCCCCCAGCTTGGGCCCGACAATCCCGACCGGATTTGAATAGGTTTGTACGTTCAATGGTGTCCAATGATGATTCATTAAGCCCGCCGCTTTGTGCAGGCCGGAGTTGTCGGGGCTCTGAAAATAATGCAGTTACGACGGAAGCTTCGCAGTCTATTTCCAGCTGGGAGTTCTTTTCATGCTTTTCCCCATTTAAAGTTCATTTCGTTAATAAAGCCCAGTTGAAGAGCGTTTAAGCCCGTGGCTGTTGATACCAAAACACTGGGCTCAAGGAGGCAGAAAACTCTGTTTGGGATTATGATTTTTCACCTCTTTTCAGTTGCTTATTCCGTCTTGGACAATCAGCAAGGCAACGTGGTTTGAGAGTGTAAATAGCGTATGAATTACCTTTCGCAGCCTTTCAGCTGATCAAGTGTCAGTCATCGCCAGGCAAAAGTCCTATCATAGCGAAACATCATGTGATCTATTCAGTCATGTGAACTATTCAGTCAACCAATCTGTTACTAGAGAGTTATGCTGTTTAGTTCCTAAAATTGCTAGTAGACTGAATTGGAATCGATCATCGCTCATTCCCGTACAAGATTCCTGACAAGTAACAGTTATGCTGTGTGTCTGGGTGGGAGGGAGGGCGGAACGGGGAGTCATGTGACATTGGCTCTGATGTTGGATGGCATTGGAGGGAGAAGGATTACTTAATGTTGGAAAGCCCCTTCAATTTCCTGTCTCCGTTGTAACAAATTGAAAATTTCAGGGCAATTTCATAGGAGCAAATTCAATCGGAATTTTCGAGGTTTCTGCTTGAAGTATGACATTTATATAACTTATGAAAAGAGTGAGAATGGGATTGTGAAAAATGTCCAATTTGGCTCACCTACCTCTTGCGAAAAAGTTTCAGTCATGCAGCATGATTGTATAAGCGAACTTTGCTAAACTATTGTATCACATTCAACAAGCAATGCATGTTGAATTCAGAGGACTTTGGGGACAAAGATGATGTTGATTATACAATTTATGACAACTTCGCTTTTATTAAGAAATATTCTGGTGCACATATGAGTTGTCAATTTTTAAAACAATTAGACAAAGAAAAAACAATACTGTTATATCCAGAGTTTTTGAAATTTCTTATCTTCGAGTTCACTCTTTAGGACTGATTGAGATCGATGCCGAGAATCCAGTTTCAACTGGACACCAAATGTGATTTTTGAGTCAAGTTTCATTAACTTACGTTCAATAGATTCGGAAAAAATTTTCGTTATTCGATGTCTACACATCTTAAAATGTAAATTGACAAATGTTTAGGGGTGGGGTCATGTGATCTATTCAGTCAACTGATCTGTTACTAGAAAGTTATACTGTTTAGTTCCTAAAATTGCTAGTAGAGTGAATTGGAATCGATCATCGCTCATTCCCGTACACGATTCCTGACATGTAGCAGGACTCCTATGGATTCTTCATACTAAATTGGAGCTTGACAGTGTATAGCGTAGAAGCAAGCTTGAGCAGCCTTTAGCTGGTTCGGAGTTCATGCATCGTCAGGCAAAAATCCTATAGAGTCTACTCACCAAATTAAAGATGAAGGGTGCGAATAGCGTTGAAATTAGTTTTAGCAGCCTCTCAGCTGATCGAGTATCTACGCACCATCACGCAAAGATCCCAAGGAGTCAACGCACTAAGTTGCAGCTGGTGAGTGCAAATAGTGCAGAAGCAAAGCCTGAGGAGCCTTTGGCTGGTTTGGGGTTCATGCATCGTCAGGCAAAAATCCTATGGAGTCTATTTAGAAAAAAAGGTTAAGGGTATAAATAGCGTAGAAATTAGCTTTAGCAGCTTAGCTGATCCGGGATGTATGCATTGCTGGTGAAAATCCTAAGGAGTCCACGGACTAAATTGCAGCTTAAAAGTTCAAGTAGAGGAGAAACGATCAGCTGTGAATCGTCAGGCAAGAGCCCTGCAGATAGAGATTGTAAATAGCGAAGAAATCGGCTTTAGGATCCTCTCTGTTGATCCGAGACTCATGCATCGTTTGGTGAACATCTTAAGGAGTCCACGGACTAAATTGTAACTTCAGAGTGTATCAAGCGAAGAAATTGGCTTTAGACTTGCTTTTATGCAACCATGAAGAGGAGGGATTCTCAGAGGGCACCAGCGGCCTAACTATCAACATGCGTTAACTACAGAATTCTTTTATTTAATATGGAAGTAGAGAAAGTTAGATAGACTTGATAACAACTGAGCGATGGCTGGGTTGTGTTGGCGATTTTATCATCCGGGTGCTTCGATATGTCCAATTCCGATGAGTTCCAGCGTTCCTTGTGGTCCGTTGGGTAATGTTCAACTATTTATTTTGGGCTTATTTATTCATTTAGTTATTTCAATAATACGGGCAAGCCCAATACATTAGAGATAAACATGATGCATGAATGAATCACCGCGGCGGGAAAAAAAGAAATCATATTCACTTATCTTGGTGTGCATATTTATGGAAAATGAAAAAAAGAGAAAAGAAAGAAAAATTCACTGTTTACAGTCCAAAGTTGGGCACAACTTCACATAATTTCTTCAACCTCAGGTGGAGAGAGGGCAACGAGATGTTGAAGAAATCGATTTCAGGGTATTCATTAAGCAAGTAGTTGGCCTCACGTGGCAGTCTAGACAGAGGGCGGTGGTACATGTAGTTAGTCGGCGAGAAGGATGTCCAAAATAGATTGCTGGATCGTGAGGCGAGACGAGGCACCAACAAATTTACCGTTTCCAGAACGATGGGGATTTACCGTTGACTCGATTATTCAGGTGTTCATTGCTTTTGGTTTATTATTCAATAGTAAACCATTGTAATCGCTCTGGAAAAAAAAATTCTAAACCCCCTGAAAATTTCATGGTTTACGTTTCAAAGGGTGTAGAATCCGAATCTGCAATAAAAAATTTTCCGTCCGTCCGCCGTACGCCGTACGTACGATATCCCGAAACGGCTGGAGCAAAAGATCTGAAATTTTCAGGAAAAATCCATCTTGGTCCGACGACGCCAAAATTCTTGAGCCAGCTCCCTCACTCAATTTGAAGTGCCCTTTAAGGGCTGTAAAAGTTTTGTAAAATCCCTAAAAACCTCAAAACTAGTCGAATCGGCCTAAATATTTTCCTATTTGAAGAACATACCAGGAGGAATCGAATGAGCCCTTCCACACGTCCGTAGGTCAAACCATTCCCGATGTACGGCCCGATTTATGGTGACAACATTTGCGTTTTTTGGTTTATTATTGTTTGTTTGTAACCTAGTGATGACGATAGCGCCGAGTTGTAGTGAATGTGGTTACTGGAGTGATAGCCGATGTGGATACTTGTAGTTTATAGCCGATACACAGGTTGAAGCATGTATGAAACGCTGATAATATATAGGTAAATATTATTACTGGGGATTGTTATTCAATATTATTACTGGGGTAAATAAGTATTCTTTCACTCGGGTTTATTATTCAATTATCTTGCGTTCATGATTTGAATCTCTACTAAGCTTCGGAGTGTGCGTGTTTCACAGGTGATAGAGCGATTATTGAATTTCAGGAGATATGCATAGAGCACGTAAATCTGTTCTCAACCAAAACACCTATTTGGATTGATCAGTTGACGATATTTGTGTGCCTCCTCTACATCAGTCTACCTTTGGCTACATCGTTTAAATTTGGGTTTGGGGAAATTTTAACGCAATACGAGCGCTAAAGGACTTGATAAATTATGGATGTTTTTATTGTGGAGGGGGGGGGGGTTCAATAAAAAAACGCTGCAAATTCTTTCACTGGGGTTTATTATTCAATTGGCTTGTTCATAATTTGAATTTCTACTAGAGTGTGCGCGTTTCACAGGATAGAGAGATTATTGAATTTCAGGAGGCACACAAATATGATCAACTAATCAATCCAAATAGGTATTTTGCTTGAGAACAGATTTACGTGCTCCATGCATGTCTCCTGAAATTCAATAATCGCTCTATCCTGTGAATCGACACTCCATTATTCAAATTATGAACGGTTGAATAATAAACATGAAAGAATTTGCTTTTTTGTTCAAGGATGAAATGTCAGATTGGTATCTTCTGACCAGAGGGGGTACAGTTCCGCACTGCCTGTCAATAGCCTCATAGCTTATGAAGTCCAGTGGTATGCGAAGCTTGAATGCCACGTAACGGAGGAAACATCGATGGACTCTCTCCAGCTGGTCAGTGTGGCACTTATAGAATGGGCTCCAAATCACGGAAGCGAATTCCATTATAGGGGGAAACTAGGGAATCAAGGGAAACATTATAGGGTGAACTCCCTCGTATTCCTTTAGACGAATCCCAAAGCATGCATTGCACGGGAAGAAATCGATGATGTGGGTTGGTGAGAGACAACAAAAGTCTTTCAATATTTAACCCACAATTATCCGTTTACTAGTATTCTAGTGAAAGTATCACATACGATAGTAAACGATAACTGTTTAGACAAAACACACACAATGCTAAAAATGTCAATCAAGCTTGCATCGATTTCTGTATAAAATTGTCGAACAGAAAGAGATTTCCCCGGGGTTCTCATAGTGCTCTTCTCATCTAAGTGAAAGCGAACGTGAAAGTTACAACCGATGTACACGTTCATTGGGCGAAGTCCCCGCCCTGCCCCCTTTTCGGAAACGAATGAAATTCCCTCCTTTTACCGATCCTCCGGAGTTGAGACGTTTGGAGAGGCGCCAACCCCCGATCATTGCCAGGATCCCGACCGCAGCCTCAATACTTTCTGGTTGAGGGGCGAGCGGGGGCGTCGGAGGTCACGGACTCTCTTCCTCTCTGTGTATTGAGTTCTCCGGGGCCTGACTTCGGGGGTTTGGGTCGACTTCGCCCGGCCAAGAATCGGGCCACGCACTTTCGCATTACGGGGCGTTCGTGACAAGAAGCACATTGCGGTAGGAGGGAACGGGACATAATAAACCGGTTTTAGTACGTCCCCCTGAAGCCTTCGTCAATTGATTAAGTAAAATTGAAAATTCTTCTTTATGAAATTCAATGAATAACCTTTTAAACTGGAGAAATGGCATGAAAAGACGAAATAAAAAATCACGAAAAAATATAGATTAATTGCAAAGATATGGAGTTCAGCAGTTCAGGCATATCATGATGCTCATTGCAAATCGGTTGATGAAGGATATCACAAATCGACTTTGTTCAGCGGACCAGACTGCGATCACACAATCCACATCTTGCATTCTTTTCAAGCTGTTGTGGAACCTCTTGACGAGTTTCACTTTCATTTTTGGTGGACAATACATTCTTCATGACCGTTAGGCTACTAGGGATACCCCTTGTGTCTTGGCGTCTGTCGAGGCGAGGCCTCATCGAACTAGATGCTAGCTCCAACAAAAAATCTTTGATTCTCATTTGGTTTCTGCCTGTCTTGCTTAAATTGCTGCAGTGCATTGGCATCGATCATTCATTCTCATTCCCGTACAAGATATCTGACAAGTAACCGGTATGGTGTGTCTCAAATTAGGGTGGGAGGGTGGAGCTTTTGGGAGTCATGTGATCTATTCAGTCAACTAATCTGTTGACTAGATGTCGAATTTTGACCATTCTGGGGTAGAATCCGAATCCGCAATAAAAAATGGGGGTTCACGTCAATTATTGAATTAGGAATACACGTATTTAACTGACAGTTATCGTCTGCCGGAATTTCGCATTGCCCTTGAAACCATCCGAATGAAATTTCCAACTCGAAACTTCAAATGGTTCGGACAAGAAACCAAGGAATAAAGATTAATTTTCTGAGGGCTGAAGCCTCTGGAACTTCGATATTCGGCGTATTTCAACTGTAATTTGGCCACTTCCAATCGTCCGATTTCCTTCTTATTGCATCTTCCCGGAAGGCTCTTTTTCGCGATCTAAAATAAAATAGATAAAACTTCCTATCGAGCTGTATCATCAAAACTGGCTGGACTGAAGCAAACATCCTTTTCATTTTGAAGGTGAAAAACAGGTTTCAAACTGAATGAAACTGTATTCCTCAAACACGAATATTTTCCGTCTGGCAAATGAGAGAAAGTGAGTCTGGTCACCTGACTTAAAAACTTAAATAGAGCTGAATCGCAAAATCGTGAAATCTGTGGAAAATACCAAAGGCTTTTAAGTAGCGAGAAAACGATTGAGGGAAAATTTATGTATAAACGATAAGAGAGAACACTGAGGGAATCCAAAACATATCCCTAGATGTATCGGTGTGTGTGTTCAGTTTTCATTGTTTTTAGGACGTCCCTCTGAAGGCTTCGTCAGTTCGGAGATGTCTATTAGAATTGATCCAGGGAAGTCAGTCTATGAAATGAACGATAGATGTATCTGTGTGTGCATTCACTTGAAACATAATGCGTTAGGTCCCTATAATTCAGGTTTAAAAACCCAGAATTTCGTTATAGTTTATTCTAAAATAGAGAAATGAGGAACTTTACGCCAATATTTGATCTCTCGATATGTCCCCAACCCTAAATCCTTATAATTGTAAGTAATTATTGGATTGTTGGTTTGTTTGTTGTTTAGCATTATAATGAGAGTTGTTGCAAAATTCATCCCTCCGTATTGATGCATTACTTTCGTATCCATATTTATGGATATGAATAATCCTCCCCCTGTTGCATAGAAGCTTGCCGCCCTAAATGGTGTAGGCGCAACTTCTATACATTTCTCGTTGAAAAACTTTGGAGATCTGCTCCTTGGACAATAGAGTCCTACAAAGTTCGGAGAAATTACGATATTGTTATTATTAAAATAACTATATGTATCAATATATTTGGAATAGGACGGAGTGATGAGCGGGGGAAGAACGGTAACGTTGAAGGAGCCTTGTAACGGAGGAGGCTCGAGGGCCCTTCAAACAATGAGAAAAGTGCATAGCCAGTATAAAGGGGGGAGAGGTAACTTCGATGGGATGTAAATTGATTAAAAAGGAGGCGACGTGTACCTATAAGACCCTAGAAGATCAGCTAGTAGTTTAGACAAAATCATCTGGCAAATAATTGATTTTTACGAAGAAATATTTCTTTGTTATAAAGGCAATATATGAGATTTTCAAAACAACAAAAGTGACTGGGCCCCCTCAAGAAAACTTGTATTGGGGGTCGGAGTGGTAATTGATTTAATAAGGATAGATAATTGAATTTCCCCAAGCACTTAGGTACGTATCTTACTACACGAATCCCAATACTTCCCCATCAGAAATTGCGAACATACAAATTATTGTTATAAATTAAAAATAACAAACATCCATGAAAGATAGATGGACTTATTCCAGAAGCAGCAATAAATTTAAAGAAATTTTCTTAAAATCAAATATAGCAGTTTGACCTACATTCAAGATATATCTCTATGTGCCAAAGCTGCTAGAAGTTCCACCGCCTATTCAATAAAACGCGGGGTGAGCATTTCGCTATTCCCGATCACAGTTGATGTTTGGTTGTTTTAATCGAATTGATCACTAGAGCTACATCCGAACATTTAAAATCAAGTTTCGCATTTCCTTCTGCGTCTCCAAACTCATATTCAATTCATTTTGCGGCTTTCTTTTGCTGCATTCGCTTTTTCCATTTAGTTCCCGTCAAATACCCGCAGACCGCCGAGAATGCTATCCATGACACCAGCTCACAGAATACGCTGCGCCTCCAGCTGGTCTAGAAACAAATTTATCTCGCTTTAAATTCATTCTGTTTGGGACATTCGACAGAAAAGCACATTCATATAAATGAAAGTCCTTCAACAGTTTTATAATAGTAATTTCTTGTCTCAATCAGTATAGTGTACTTACGAACGCAGTGAAAATGATGCAGTTTTTAAGAGGCTAGGCAAGCTCCAATACCAATTTGACGGACAGGCTGTTTGTACATCACAACTTTAGTAGTAAGCTGACGGGTAATCTTTCATTGTGAAGTAGGCGTTACGGTAGTTAAGTTTGGTTCGTAAGCCTAACGATAAGTTTGGAAACACACTCATGAATGTAGAATTTGAATAATCCGCTCTACTCTAAAAGCTCCACGTCTCTTGGCATCAATTAAACTGGACAACATCCTTTTATTATTTTACTTTTAAAAATCACTAATAGGCCGAGGACGGTCATGAATCGATGTCAAGGGACAATCTTGACCATCCCTAATAGGTGAAATCAAAGGGCTGAAATACTAAAAACCGAAATACATGTTTTCAAATTTTCGTTATAGACATAAACCCCTTTAATGAATAGAATGAGCTCCCTTGGGCCGCTTTAACTTTATCCGTTCGCTCTTCCTGATATAAGGCATAAGTATTATATACCCAATAATAATTTCTTCATAATCCAAGGAATTAAAATTTATAATCACAACCATCACATTTTTGACAACAGTCAAGTAGCTTCGAAACGAAATATAGAGAAATTATATTGAAAAAGTATGAAAATTGAAATTATGTGTGAGTTTATGTCAGAAATAATATAATTTTAATGACAAATATACATCGATTGGGTGATTTGAAAGAAAATAGATGTTAAAATGATACAGAATAGTTTATAAGTTAAGTAAGTTATCAAGTTTTTATTTTAGATGTTTTCGGGTAGTTTAAGTAATGTTAACAGACATAACTTCAGTAATAAGGAAATTGTGATTGATTTTTCTATTGTCATCTGCTATAGGTAATACCTATTCACATATGGAAACTTTTATTTTCTTTGCAATGTATCATTAATGTAGAAAGTGAGGTATCGCAAATAATGATTGCTAGGAATGGAGTGAGAGACGCCCAGCTGCCCCTGTTCATTTCCTAGTTGTTAAATGAATCGTTTAATCAATCGATCAATGTATCAATCCTAAGTTTGTGGTGGTCATCTTCACTGAAACAACGTGATAAATTACGATATGTATATATAGTTACAGATGTGTATGCATTCAGCTTCTCTGCAACCCACACTAAAGGCATTCCGTTGTTCAATACTCCTTATACTAGTGGTTGATTTATACACTTCCAACGTTAGTTTAGTAAGGCCTGCTCCAATCAAGGATCAGACGTTGTTCGGGGATACCTTAACGTAAGAACTCTACTATTGTAGCAAGAAATCCTCTTGATATTTTGCTCCGGAAGGGTGCTGGATCTTAGCTTGACGGTTCTTATTAGTCAAGAACGGAGCACACTACAAAACAGTAGTGCACGGCGCACAAGGCCAACCCCTCCTTCAAGACCCTCCGGTCGTGCGGGTCTGCATGATTTTATGTTAGCCCCTTTGGAACTGGTGTGACCAAAATCAACGAGTTCAGCTACGCGGAAGCAAGTAAAAATTACGCGCTTAACAGAGAAAAATTGTTTCGCTACGTATTTTGAAAAACCCGGTTGAAATTGGAAAAAATATATATATATATATTTATTAGTTACTCATGAATACTCAGGCAATCACGAGAGCGATGAAGCCGAGGGGCGGTAATCATCAATAGAGGGCCGGCTAACATCAAGCACCAATCCGTAGTAACAATTCAAAATTTAAGGATTTAATAACAATAATGCACCTATTTTTTAATTTCTTTTTTCTATTTTAATGAATTGTATCAATATAATAGTGGTACTGTTCCATATCTGTTATATATTATGAACATAAATTATTAACATTACAAACGGTTTGCACACTAAAATTTGGTCCCACAACATGTCTGAGAGTGCCGATACCTGCTGTAATGCTTGCATAATGTGTTTGGGGTTGTTTTTCCAACAGTTAGGTCCCGGTGAAATCGGCTTTCGCGCTAAAATTATTCATCTCCCGCAAGTGAAAACAAAAGCTGCCGTTACCGACTTGGAAGCAAAAACTCTTCATTTTCTCCCGACTTCACATCGAATTTCTCGCCTTCGCCCCTTCACATTCTCTTATTACCACCTACCGATGTTGCGGGGGCAGCCGGCGGTGTGAAGGAATGCGGTGCGACACTCGACACACGACTCGCGCGAACGTGATCCCCCGCGGGAGCCGTCGAGGACTTAGCTCTTTATCAAATTACAACCCTTCCCGAATTCTCTTTAACAGCGTTTCCCGAGTAATTTTCACGCTTCCCCCTCCTCTTGTCTTATCTTCGAGTGGAATTAGGAAGATGGGTTGAAGATTGAGAGGACGGAACAGAGAGTAATATGCATAAACGTGTCGAACACGATACAATACACCTTTCCGGTGGCCCCGAACTAACAATTAATCCACCTTTCACTCCGAAACCACATGTTGATCAATGGGATTGAAACTTTCCCCAGTTACCATATAATCACTGTTTTATCGGATTTACATTCAGTTATTGTTTTGTTACTGACGATGACCTAACCGTCAAAATCGATTTAAGGAGTAAAACTTTAATTTTACGGAAATAAATGATCTAAAACCCTTGTTTTTTGTTGACCTAGCTTTTCACAACTTCGTAGCGAATGATGTACAGTGTGAGGAATATAATCCCTCATTTTCTAAATTAAAAAAAAAAAAAAAAAAAAAAAAAATGAAAACACATAAATTCAATCTGGTTAATGTCAGTTGAAATTCAAAAAAGTTTGGAAGGACGGAAAGAAAAGTAAAACATAACCGTGTCTAACCCAAAAACGTAGATTATACACACAAAAATGATGCTGATATGGGTTAGGTGGTTCACTGACCTGGGATAATGAAGAGTAGCTTGTGGAACTCTCCCTTCTCTCCTCTTATAAGATAAGGCGTATTGTGTCGTGTTCGACACGTTTATCTATACTACTTTCTT
Source organism: Creontiades dilutus (assembly GCA_031894815.1). Lineage (NCBI taxonomy): Eukaryota > Metazoa > Arthropoda > Insecta > Hemiptera > Miridae > Creontiades > Creontiades dilutus. Next base: position 244,873 of record JAVIWC010008875.1, on the reverse strand, counting down.
TTCCATCCGTTCAATCTCTAACGTATCTTTCTAATCTTCTAGAAGATAAATCTTCAATATAGATAAATCTATATCTAAATGAAGAGGGTTGAATAACAATTAATCCACCTTTCATTTCGAAACCCACGTAGTTGGATGTTCCCCCACACCTCTGGACCAATGGGATTGAAGCTCCCTTTCACCTGTAACCATATAACCAGTGTTTTACCGAATGTACTTCCAGTTATTGTTGTTTTACTGTGATAACCTAACCGTCAAAATTGATTTAAGGTGCAACTATTCAATTTTGTGAAAACGGACTAAGTTTTTTCTATTAATTCTCAGTTTTTTCACGACCTGGATATCAACAGTTTTGAAAGAATGATTTGATTTGGCGTGTAACAAATAGTATTCCTAACTCTCCCACTAAAAAAATACAAAATAATAAATAATAATAATAATAATTAATACGTAAATAAATACAACCTTGTTAGTGCCAGTTGAAGACAACGATTCCATTGAAAATAAATAAATAAATCAAATGCAAACTGCCGCCATTTGTAGTATTTTAAATTCACGGTAATAAGCACAGATCGCAGACCAGCAATTTATCCTGCAGGGCAAGTTTTTGTTGGCTTGTGTTGTCGAGGTGGAGTTGTAGCTCGTTCAAAGGCGAGTCGATGCGACAGATGTCTCTTTAACATAACACAGTCGTGGTACACGTAACAAAGAATACGTAGATATACACACAAAAGTGCTGCAAATCTTGTATGTAAGGGTTTTTAATTTATGTATCAGCTGGGTCACTGACCTGTGATAATGAAAAGTAGCTTGTGGAACGCTCCCCTCCTCCTCTCTTATCTTCTAGTAGAATTACAAAGCCTGGTTAGAGGTTGAGAGGACTGAAAGAACAATACACAAACCTAACAAACACAAAAACGTAGACTATACCCATATAGATGTTGCAATTTATTCTTACGTAATGGCTTATTATTTATAATTAGATGGATCACTGACCTGGGATACTGAGAAGTAGCTTGTGAAACGCTCCCTTCTCTTTTCTTAGCTTATAGTAGATTAGGAAGATAATATATTATATTAGTGATTGAGAGGACGCGACGGAATGAATACATACACATGAACGTGTCGAAAACGATTCAATACGCCTTTCCACCGACCCTGAATTGGCCAAAGGTGCGGGTTGAATAACAATTAATCCACCTTTCACTCAGAAACCACGTAGTTGGTTGTTCCCCCACACCTCTTGACCAATGGGATCGAAGGTCCCTTTCATCTATCACCATATAACCACTGTTATTTACATTCAGTTATAGTTCTCTCACTGATGATGACATAACGTGATGAAGCGGCAAACATTTAAGCCGCCAAACATCATTTCACCACGCTCTCAGCGTATGAAAATATCCTGGGGAACTCAAGTACTGTCGGAGCACTTGTCGATCAGATTTAGCGATTGCAAAAACATGGAAGACTGTTTCAGTTTATTTGCTACACCAACAGAAAGTAATATACAAAATGCTCTAATATAGAGTTGATCGACATTCAAGAAAACTCACTCCTAAAATCCGAATTTGAAGACGTTTTGTTGTGCTATATCTACAAAAAATACTCGGAAAAAGACCGTTTTCCGTAGCTTAGAAAATTAGCAAAAAGACTGATTTACGCTTTTGGCAATACTTATAATGCTAACAGTTCTTTTCATTGTTGAGAGGTAATAAATCAAAACATCGCACAAGGCCGACTGACGATAATTTGGGAAATTCTCTAGTCTTTGTATCAGCAGAACAATGATTAGAAGAAGAAGAAGAAGAAATACGTTTATTCTAAAGATAAAAAATGACAAATTACTTCTACTTTCACGTAAACAATATAAACAATACGGCATGGTATCTTCTACCGTCTGCCGGAGGTTCGGGTACATCTTCTCCGATAGGTATTGATGATGTAGTATATCACCATTAATTTATTATATTATTACATACTTATTAAACCACTTTTATCCTCCCTATAAAGAAATTCAGGCTCTATCGACATCCATCATTGAGTTTAATGCAAATTTTTACATAAAGAAAATGAATAAATGAATAGAATTACTTATAAGTTATACTGCTCTATTAAAAACCTTCGGTACCTCCATGCCGGTTTACAAAATTGGATCAGGCACATCCACCCCATTTCCCCATTCAGTATTGAGATGGCTTCATCTCGTAATAATTAACGCCAAAAGCTGGCAACCTGAATTCCGGCAGTATAGGGCAAATACATAAAAAATGAAAAACATCCTCACGCGCCTGGAGATTACATAAGGAGCACTCATCCCTAGAGCTTGCACTGTAGGGCCTTGCATTGAGGTTGAGCAGTTCACAGCGAACTTTGAAAAGCCATCGGGCCTCATAGAGTCCCACTCCCTCAACTTGCCGGGAGAAGCTTGCACACTTCACATTTGAATCAAGCTCCTTGTAGAGTGTGTAATTCACCGACTGGTTAGCTCAATGCATAAAACCTGATATTTTTTCTATCTATATCCTTTGAGGATCTTATCATTGTTGATCCTCAACTGCACAAGATCAAGGGAGCCAATGGGATTAGGGAGACCATATCTCGTCACCAGGTTACCATAGTGCTCTGACCAAAATATGCCTTTCCGTCCAATCTCCACAGCAACAATTCTTGGGAGACGTGAACTCGGCATGCCTGCCACCCTGGTGATGTACCTGAGATGAAGACTCATGGTGAACAAGGATACAGGGACCAGTTCCGTCTCAAGATAAACCAAATAGTTGGGAGCGCACATCGGCAAGTAGAACAGCTTCTTCAAGAACAACAACTGCACAGCCGACTGACGATAATTTGGGAAATTCTCTAGTCTTTGTATCAGCAGAACAATGATTATGAACACTGCTTTTCACTGCAAGTTTGACCTACAGCATGTAACGTCGCCCATACCTGGTGTAATACATGTATTACCAGTATTTTTATTAATTCAACTGCTTTCAAATTGCTAGCAAAGTTTTGTCAAATAAATATGAACTTTTGAGGTTTAAACCGTATTGTCTATTTCAGTTAACAATCGTTTCAAATCCTAATTGCGTTCATTCAGACATATTACGAAGTATTATGCATAAATGTTACGTTTTCAGCTCAACTATCCGCATACATGATCAGATTTCGGTATATTCACCACTTTGTGAGTCTCATAAGGGAAATGGGATACGGTACCAACTTCGTCCACAAGCCACCAGTTCGTTGCTGTTTATTTCCGTGATTTATCGAGAGTCTCCCGTGGGCCTTTTACACGCTTGGAATTCTCCATCAAAAAGCCGACCGCTTCTTTTTTTTTGGAGAAATAATTTCCACTCGTTCTTCTGGGTTACGAGGCATCAGAAAGATTGTGTTTACCCTGCGATATTGATCAAATACAAACAACTGTTCCGTCACTTCCCGCCTCTCCGTATTTTTCCACCCGGGTTGATAGCGTCATGATCGATATTTGGAACTAATGACGGAGTATGGTGTTTATCCGAAAAAGGAATCGTCTATCCCATATATACCTACCTATGTATTACTAGTTATTGATTTATAAACTGTAGTTATTACTACTGATTGGCTACCTATGTATTACTAGTTATTGATTTATAAACTGTAGTTATTACTTACTGATTGGCCCATCGTATCGGTCTTGGAATCATTCGAAATTAAGAATCAATGGAAGCCAATGCCTACTCCTTGTCGGTGGGATTTCAGTACAAAACGCCACTTTCTAGACGCACACACTTGAAAATACTCTACATGGATTATCACAATATTAGACTGTATTTATAATTTACAAAGATTAACTAAACATGAAGAATTGAAACTAGGAATATAAAAAGGCTAGATTTAAGAATATCAGTTTAGGAGGAGATGTAAAAAATAAGTTAAACTAGATATTTCACACAAATTATCACTTATCATTGGTAATGCCTCCCCAAAAACGAAAATTGTGATGCACAAGGTATCTATGTAATTTTCACAGGGGAAATCCCTGAATTCATTGGACTTTTAGTTTCCCCAAGGAATGAATGAGAAAGGAGTGGGTTACACTGAATGCAAGGAATTTCCAAGTTGTTTATCTGCTAGTATATGATAAGGAGTAGGTATAAGTGGTAGATGGATTAATAGAAAGTTGACCCGGTAATCGTGGAGAAAAATGAAGAATGGTGGGTTACCGTTCTCACGCTACTTAGCATTGGAAACCTAACGATGGGTGAAAAATGAAGGAGTTTTAACTGGGTTCATAGCCCTGGTTTGAACAGCCAATATTGAAAGTTTCTTATATCACAATCAGTTACCTACTTCCATCAACGGTTGACAAGTTCCCATCACACAGCGTAGCCGTAACATTGTCTTTTCCCTGAAATTTTAAATAAAAATCAACAACAACAATACAAAAAGTGTAAACAAACTAAATTTTGGGTTTAAAACTTTTAAAAATCTCACGTTTCAAGATATCCAAAAAACCGAAATCAGTACAGCTGGTGATTTCTTCCATACGCAGCTATTTGGGGTTGCCACTTCAACTGACTCTATTGAAGAAGATACCCAGTATCCTCTTTGTAAAGGTGACAGACACTCTATTGATTGTCCTATTGATATCATTAGGGATTTACTATACTCCCAAAATACATTTAGTTTCCTAGCGCGTTATTTTTCTTGTCGGATAACAATCAAAACTTTCTAGTGAGTTGTTTCGTTAACAGCCACTGCAAAACAATACTTTCATTTTTTTAAATTGAAAACAAAAAGTTGTAATCAACAAAAACGTTTCATTTAAAAAAATGCAAATACAAAAAGTATGTTTATTATTTTTTGAATAATGCGTAATTCTTTAATAATTCAAAGTAGTGGTACTATAGACTGTGGAAATGACGAACTGTTTTACAATAATTATTATATAATTTTTAAGGAATTACGGAACAGCATCACTAAACGGGACTCTAAAAAGGAAATCAAACTATAAACATGGGAAACTTACCAGGATTGGATACTGCAACTGTGAGGTCACAAGGACGCTAGCTGGACTGGATATCGCACTCATGAACTGTCAAATTGAAGGATTATCACTGATTGGGATCACAAATCTCACAATTGGTGGTTTTTCATTTGTTTAGGGGAGTGTCTAATCTAGGATTACCACCTGGTCGACAGGGACAAAAAACGAACGTTCAGCGAAATCTATCCTTTAGATGCAGTATGGAATACCAATTTGCGTCCAGAAGTGGGTTAAAAGTAGCACTTTCTGATTCTACGCACCACATCAAAGGCGTGAAGATGTCAATGATGAACCTTTGTGTAATAATTTGAGGTGCTACGCCCACTACCACCCCTCTCAACCTACTAATAGGGAGCCACAGTTAACCGGACTTACCCCCTCCACATCAAAGTTAACGATACGGAAAAAAAAGAACAAACAAAAAAAGAGAAAGACAGATCAAAGGACCTTCTCCCGCTCTTATTTAGAGCTCTTCAAAAAAAAAAAAAAAAAAAAAAAAAAACTACCAAAGTCAATTGAACTTCGGGGCTCAAAACTTAATGAGGAAGCCCTTCTGCTAACTAGACACTTTCTTGTCAAGTTTTGCATTCATGAATATTCAACCAGCTGTTCGGGCTCTTCCATCCATTCCCCAGGTCCCTTTCCCTATAGTTTTCGCTACAAATAACAACGGTTGGCGCCTTATAAAATAATTATTAAGCCTTTTCACCGCTCTCGAAAAGAGGGAAACGGCCGGGGCCCGGGGGAGGTTGCTATTAATTTCGTGTGGTGAATTCCAACTGCGGTTCCTTGCTTTTCACTCGTTCCGCTCTATTTAACCGTAATGAGTTTTCTGAAGACAATAGCTCTCGCTTCGGCTGCCATAGAGACGCTCAAACGGTTAACGCATAGCGCTACCAAATTTTTGATTATGGCGGAATGTAATAAGTAATCAACATTTGATCCTGGATATGTGCCTAAAAGGTGTTAAGATACAACATCCTTCATACTTCGTACCAAAAAGCATGAACATTTCTTGATATTGTGGTGATCAGGGTACCTTTTGTAATACCTCTACATTACTTACCAGCAGAAACAGAAGTTAGCTGGCATTGAAACCGTTCAAAACGGAAAATGTTCTTAGCATTTCGACGTACCATCCATTAACGAGATTTTCACTTTTACTTTTGATGGTCTTATTTCCATTAGGTGGGAAGACATCTGGTGCTAAATGAAAACACCTGACGGAAACCGTAATGGATTTTACACCGCAATGGAGTGTTTGAAAGTGCCAAAAAAATTAATGTTTCAACGATTTCGGAGATTTTTCCCCGTTTTACGGCGTGTTTTTACTATAATTCCTCTGCATCCCCATAATGGTACCTACGTAATGATGGACGTTATCGGGGTTGACAGCTATTTATTTATAAACATGATGGAATAAATCTTCGGTCCCACAACACCAAGTTTTTCTTTTATTGCACAATATACGAGCCAATCGGAAATAGCCAAATGTTCTCTAGTAGGTAGCTCTCTTTGGCTTTTCTCTTCAATGCTTCCTTTTCTTGTGGCCTCTCTTTGGATCATTGGATGTCGGCCTATATTACTCCGATCTCCAGAAGGGCGATAAATGCAATGTTTACCTATCGTCCGGTCTGTTCCTTATCAAGTATTCCCAAACTGCTGGGATGTTGGTTGTCGCTTAACTCTCGCCAATATTAATTCATTCATAGCTTCTGAGGATGCATGGCTTTGATAGGAGGGGAGGGGGGGCTCTGCATTGACTAACCCGTCACACAGTCTTATCAGGACTGTACGGTTTTTCCCGTTGGGGAGGGTTATCAGGTGGACATGGTGTCGAACGATGTCTCCAAGGCATTCGATACACCGCCTCTCAGTTTGATCCTGGATCTAATCGCTCGGTATCTTTGGGCCACTACACGCATGGATTGCCAGCACCTCACTGCCAGACAGCTTGAATGCGCACAAATGGTATCGTTTCCCACTTGTTCCCTGTCACTTCTGGAGTTCCTCAGGGATCCCATCTAGAGCCCCTTCTCTTCAACCTTGTGATTGACGGAGTCATCTCCTCCCTGGTCTTTTGATCTTTGCTGGTGACCTTAAGCTCTTCATCACCATCTATGAACCCTCAGACTGCTTCCTCCTCCAACAGATCCTCCTCTCTCAATGATACAACCATAATGGCCAGACCTTGAACCCGTCCAAATATGCAGGTGTCTCCTTCTACCGCTTTCTCCTTCTACCACTCATTCAGCGATATAGCACTTCCTAGTGTGGATGTAATTGTGGATCTTGGTTTGCACTTCGCCTCTCAGCTCTTCTTCTCTGACCACATAGCTAATATGGCGTCCCATGGAATGCCCCCACGCTCGGCTTCTTCAAGCGGAATACTAGAGAGTTTTCTCATGTACCAGCCCTAGTGACACTTAACAAGACTCTCCTGCTGCCAATTCTGGAGTATGCGTCTTTTATATAGAGAGTTTCAACTCTCTCTGCTTTTCAAAGCCAACTCTTCCGTCATCTCTGCTCGACACCTTCCGATGATCCCAGTGAATAATTGTGCTTTTGGATAATGTCTTTCGTTCGTGTTGGACTGGTTGTTTCGTAAGTTCTTTATATTATAGTTAGGTACTACCTGTTTCCGTCTTGTAATTGGCCATAAATAAATGCCCTTGTCTAAAAAACGAATAAATAAAAAACGATCTGTACTTCCATGCGGGTATGCTCCACACGTTACTTAGCAGAGAACATGGAAATTCATTTCGTACGAACATTTCCAAGTGTTTTCCCGTAAAATGGACTGATTATGGTTTTTTTAAAATTACGTTTCTAGAACGCAAACTATCACGTTTCGATGGGTCATTCCGTTTGGTAGTGCAAATAACACACTGTTGAGTATTCATTTCCTCTTGTTTCCAACAAGATTGATACATTCCCGCCCTTCCGGTGTGTAAGTAGGTAACTATACGTTTTCACCTAAGTTGTCTGCCGTCCAATTATTTCCTCGAGAGCGGTAAAAAACAAGGTAGCGCGGCGCCGGTTGTTTTTTCAACCCCCTCTTACCCGGCCGGTTTGCGCCGGGTTTTAGTGCCTCTACAAACCCACTCGGCGGAGCTCGTTAATTACGCCGAAAGCGGCTCATCTTTTTCGTAATTAATGAAATATGTTCTCCCACTTTTATAAATCATCTCCCTTGCACCCCATACCACCACTTCCCACCCCGCACCATACCATACCACCACCCTCTTCACAGAGCTCTCCATATCTACATCATTACCACGGCTGTACTTTTTTTCAAGTATTTTTGATTTATGGGTTTCGTCGTTACGTAAAAAACGATGAGTGAATCTCCTTAGTTTTTGTCCGAATTACTACTTCGAAAGCGGTATCTATTTATCCATGTATACAGTTTAGTATTCACTCAACATTGTTCAGACGTACTTTGCCATTTTGGGTTAATTTTTACAGCTAAATTAAAATAAAATGGCTAAAATTTAATGGCCTCACCAACAAAGCCATGAAATCTCTCGGTTTCTCAAGACTAACACTAGAGAGTTTTCTCATGTTCAAGGTATTGTACTACCCTACAAAACATTGGTTTTGCCTATTCTCGAATATGCTGCTATAGTGTGGTCTCCTTATCATGAGACTCATATTGACCAACCCTGGAGAGTCCTACGATTCTTCCTGAGATATGATGGTTTGAAGTTCGAAGCTGCAAATCAGAAGCTGTAGTTGTTTGATTGAAGAAGCAAAATACCATCGATTGCTTGCTGCAACTCGGCTTCTAATTTCCTCTCTCAAACTATTGTCCTCGGTAAGAAGAGTTCGCAAGTATTTGAACGTAGAGGCGCATTCATAGGTAGATCCATTCAGCGTGATGAAATTTGCCTTTTGAGCTTCCTCTCGTCTTGATGCGAGCATGTACTGCGTTTTTTGACAATTGGTAGAGAGACCCAGTTCTCCTGCACAATGCTCCAATCTGCTGAGGTCCTCTCTAGCTTTCTGAGATTTCTTGCCATCATAACAATATCATCGGCATATACCAGATACTGAGACGTCCTATCGCACAAGGTGCCGCCAGGGTTGCTCTGGTCTACTTCTCTCATGACCTTTTCGAGAGCTAGGTTAAAAAAGGATGGTTGACAAGGCATCCCCTGGTCTGAGCCCCATACTCACCTCAAATTCATTAGACAGGCCATTACCTACCTTCACATTACACGTGGAGTTCGCCAGTGTCATCCGCACAAGACGAATTAATTTTCGGGGGATTCCTAGCTCATCCATGGCCTGATATAGCTTAGGTCTACTGATCAAGTCTCATGCTCGGCCAAAATCTATGAGCAACCGATGGATTAGTGTTATTCCAAAGGTTTTCGATATTCAGTATCAACTAGGCCAAATACGGTAGACGGGCAATGTTATTTTAATTATATTTTCGAATTTTACGCATTTCGAAACGCAAAATACCTAATTTCGAGAAAGGGGCGTTACTTTGTTTTTTCTTTTTTGTCGATTAGGAAGTTTCCATGTTGAATATAACCCTTCAAATTTAAAGTCGAACGATTTTTATTAAATAAATAATAAAAACCGCAACAATCAACCTGTCATCCCCAACTATCTCACTTACGAAATATCACAGTCCTCCTCTGTAGGTTGGCGTTACGGCTCCCCCCAAATGCGGCTTACCTACGTTGATCCAACGTTAATGAGCTCGGATTGGCGTTGAAGGCTGGTAATGAGCGCATTAGGTTGAGCACGAATGGCGACCCTACCCACTCTTCCACCGCATAATCAATGTTGATGCCACCAGCTTCAGTTCTCGAAATTAGGAGACGAGTTCGCTGATGAATTCAGAAGTCCGTCTTTCCTTGCGTGGTTTTGAAAACGAATCCGTTAGTGGTTAAGGACGAACTACTGTTTCGTCAACTAGGTGCTTATTGTAGTTTTAGTAATTTTCTTTAGAAATGAAGAAGTATTAGAGTAATAACATTACAAATCCAAGTTAATGCATTTTTCTCAGTTTATACCAGAAAACCAGTCGAAAGTAATGCATGCATTACTGGGACGTCCACATGTAATTTGGTATGATGTTATTGTTTTACAGGTGATAGAGCGATTAAATAAACTATCTATTTCAGGAGATATACATGGAGCACGTAAATCTTTTCTCGACCAAAATACCTATTTGGATTGATAAGTTGATCATATTTGTGTGCCTCCTGAAATTCATATAATCGCCCTATTTTATATCGAAACACGCAGAGACACAAGTGTTAACACATTCTGAAATCATATTTGTCCAACTGATCTATAATAAACCCTAGTGAAAGGATTGATGTAGGATTTTTCTTTTGAGATGCGAGCGAAGCGAGCATCCAGACCAGCAAACTAGACAGAACACATTTCTGTCTTTGCACCCTAATGGGTTTCCTATAACGATAGGAGGCATCGATGTTTTCACGTATTCTCGACTTCTACCAAGCCCCCCCCCCCCCCCCCAGAATCTGTTTTTAACGCGTTCACTTCCCTGATAGAAAGTGCCACGGGGTCAGGAACGGTGAGTACCCAGTTGGGCTGTCGACGGTCAGGTGAGCTATATTTCAGTACCCACTCGGGCGGTGTTCTTGCCTCTCAGTACCCAGACGGGCGATCCCCGATTGAAAATATCATTTTATGAACGAAATAGAACCAAATTGTTTCCAAAAGTTTTGAATGACTCCTCTTCCACCTTATTGTGATGTTGGGTCAAAATGACCCCACGTTCTCTCTTATGTCCTGAAGGTCCTCGTTGCCTCTGAAAGGTTAATGCATGCGTCACTTGCCAATATATTCGAAGAAAAGACCGCACATCGTGTTGACTCTTCAAACTATCAGTTGCAGGTTAATTAGCAATCAACCGCTCAACGACTGTCCCCCTCGAACTGATTCATCAGCGACAATGTTATCACTCCCCTGTTTCCCAAGACACAATTGCGATCCCAGGAAACGAGCAGAAAAAGGACACCGTGAAACCCCCGATCTTAAACAATGGCGTTTGACTCTCTCTCCATTCCGAGAATCAAACTTCGGACGCGGACAAATGACTGGCCTCTCGGGCCACTTTGCACGATGACAACGATCCCCTTCCCTTCATCCTCTCTGTAAACCTTTTTAACTGATCGACCCTCCCATTCAGCGTTGTGCCGTCTTTCCAAAACGTTGAAAAGCCCCAACTTATTTTTCATAGTCGTTTCATCGTTGAAAGATACTCGATTCATCTTGTCAACAGGGTTGCCATTTGTATTTTTTCTCAATTTCCTTCTCACTCTAACCCTCCAATCCACATTCAAAAAGAGAGCTTCATATACCTTGCCGATTTCGTTTTTTCAAAACATCTTAATTAGAACCTTAATAAAACAAGTGTGAGTTGTGTTTTCTGTACAATATAGAGGAACCTGAGAACTTGGAATACTTCTTTGCGGTATGGTCCAGTACTCGGAAAACTTCGACGGTCCAAATTCGGAACACCCGTGCTGTCTCGCTAGACTTTATTGTGTATGCTAAATGGGTAGTTGCAGCTACCTAGATTTTGTCAAGCGACCTGATGTTACAGAGCAAAATTAGAACAAGAATTTTGTTAGAGCAGGAGTTGATTTGGGTAGTATTGTCCACTTTTACTTTCCTGTCCATTTTTACTTTGAATAGAGGAAAGTATCGTCCACTTTTACTTTCCTGTCCGTTTTCACTTTACATAGATGGAAGTATTGTCCATTTTCACTTTACCAACAGATTGGAAAGAAATGTCCTTCATTAGTGTCCCAACAGAATCCATTTTAGTGGAAAGCAATTTCCACTTTCCATTTTTACCGACCCAGCCCAGTCTATTTTTAGTGTGAAGTACTGTCGATTTTATTACCACAGTCAAGTTCCGGTAAATCGAAGTCGGTTAATTCGAACTAAATGCTTGGTCCCTTAAAAATCTTCCGTTATTTCGAAAAATTACATAAGGAATAGGTACACTCGTAATTCGAACTGATTTCGAGAGTGAAAGTAGTTTTGTCGGAGAAAACAAGACGGCAGGTGTCAGTTTATTGAACCTTGACTAAAAACATGAGTGTCATCGGACTTGTTATCGCGTTTGATACTGGGACGAGGCAATATCTGCGGCCTCTTCAGTCGCAATCATGAGCTCGCAGAAGATATATAAGCGCCTTTCGCGCGGGGAAAAACTTAGCATAGTCCAGGCTGTGGAAGACGGCGGGAAAAAAAATGTGGCCCCCAGATTCGGGATTCCATTTTCAACGCTCTCTACCATTTTGAAGAAAAAATATGTTCTCAACGCGATACTCAAGGGGCGGAAAACGAACAGAAATGGTGTGTATCCACAAATTGAACAAAGTTTCTTTGTAATGGTTACGCCAAACTCGAGACCTGAATGTCCCGATTGGAGGCACTTAGTTAGAGAAGATGCCAAATTTTTTGTAAATTTTCATAACCATTTTTCCCAACTAATCAACTTATCCCGTGCAATAAACCTTCAGAAAACTCGAATTTGATGTCGGCAAGGGTGATGGAACGGGTAATGGGCAATCCATTCAGGCGCTGAAAAATGTGGCAAAAATGGGGAAAAATTCCGAATCCATTGGTAAATCCGAATTGGTGAATCTCATTTTAAAAATGAACGGGATGATGAGAGTAAATTTCAACTTTTTCATTTTCTTGTCTTGACGACTTGGCAGTTCAGAAAAATTAGGGTAAGTATGAGAGGGAGGGGATTCTAAAATAGTAAGCCTTTGTGAAATAGTTCGCAGCGTTTTTAAACAACAATTTCTTAATGTAGCTATCGACTGACTTATTCCAATTTGCAGGATGTGGTTGAGGGGATGGTTGGTAGGCAATGCGTATCCCTGGAAGCTCAGGATCACAGTCCGCCAATGTCGTGCAGCCTCTTCAAAAAATCAAAAAAATCAAATCCTTTATTTGGCAACCAAATGAAATATTACAAGATAATTATTAAAATCTTCTATGGATACAAGTTGCCCCCCAAGGAATAAGTTTTAAAAACTGGTGCTCCTAGGGGGAATTCAAAATCACAAACCTAGTTACAAAAATAGCTGAAAGGAAATGTAAAAGGCAGGCAGATAATAAAGAAAAAATAAGTGAACTTAGAATATAGCAAAAAATTTTTTAAAATTTTAAAAAAAAAAATTAAACATACACTGGAATGTGACACGAACAAAAATTTAACAGAGAACACAACTTGGCGTTCCTAATTATAAACACCTATTCAACGATTTCTTAAACTGTATGAGGCTAGAGAGCGAGAAAATATTAATTTCATTTTGATACAAAAATCTAAGTGCAGTTACGAAGGCGTTTCTCCTATAAAACTCAGTGTGCATAGTAGGTAGAATGATCCCAGAGTTATTATAATTCCGAGAGAGGGACAGAGAAGAACGATGAACTGGATCAATGCCATTATGAAAAACATGAACACAGGATTGAAATTGAAAAATTTAATTGATTTTTTTAAACTTCAAAACGTTGATACAGAAGGGAAGAAGAATATCTTGGGTTTTTACCAAGAAGAATCCTGAGCAGCTTATTTTGAACTACCTGGACCTTATTTATATAAGATTTGGGTGCAGATCCCCACAGAATTCCACCTATTCTCATATGCACTCCCTTGGAACATATCAACGATTCTTTTTTCTGTAGCAAAGAAACCAATATTGTCGTCTTCTGACCTGACTGCATACTTCGTTCTGTGAGCTGCAGTTTCCGTTGTGCTCACCCTCTTCGATAGAGTATTGGCATTGATTTAAGCTTGTTTCAAGGATTTGGAGAAAGACAGAAAGACATGAAATGCTAGTAGAAATGTCGATTTTGTTGTGAAAAAAGTGTTTTTCTCCCGAAAGTGAATGTAATGCTTGCGATATCAAGTTCAGCGATCCTTGAGATTTAAAGAACTGATTGAAGTGATGGCTATATTGAAATTTCCCTTTAGTGGACCAAAATGCGCGGGCGGAGCGTCCAGGGGTGTAATGAACTCCGATAAATTCGAGGTAGATGACGCCATATCTAGTTTGGCAACCCGAGGGAAGTGAGACGGAAAATACTAACTTGTTGCACCTGGTTAGTCCTCCCCTAATGAAACCCTTGGGGGTCCCCCCCTTCGCCGCTTTACCTTCTCTCATCACTTCCCACTGTTGCCGGCAGTTCTGACAACACGACGGTGTCGGTCCCTGGAGATTGGCTCGCAAGTTGTGCCCCGGAAGGACGAGGGAGTTGGAGGCGGAGAGCGGGATCGGTGTTGTCGCGGACTTCGCTCCGCTCCCCGAGTGCCTGTTTCGGGGGAGAGAAGAGAACCCCCGTGTTTATTCCAGGGCCCGGAGGGAAAACGGGCGTTTACAGGAGGGAAATTAACTTAGTTTTCGATGTACGATCTTGAGGCTCCGGCTTTTGCAAGGTCACGAGGAAGCCAAATCTAAGACGTAGAGATACCTCAGCCTGAAGCGAGCTTTGATACTAACAGTAGGAAAAGTGGAGGCAATGAACTGCTCAGAAATGTTCTGTAACCCCTATCCCTGTGTTTCCACCCCTCCCTGACGCAAGTGGATATTCTCAGGGGTGCACACCCATCCCAAGCGTCATGTAAGTTGGTACCCCTTCCCAAAACAAAAATTTGAAAAATACTCGTAAGCACCGCTTATTTTATGTAAAACTTAAAAGAAGATTCTTAAAGGTATTGAGAAAATTCAAACGCAGTCGGCTATAGACAAAATGGACAATATTCGAGCATTATCATTGTTTATACATTTATAAATTTCAGGTGGAAAACCAAAACATATTTAAAATAATTACTGGGTTCATTACTATGTACGTTCTATCTTGTTATGTAATATATTGCTTCCGAGACCAAGGTAGCGGAAGCAAAATCAAAAATTCCACCCCTCATTTTTTTAGAACAATTTTGGTTCCGTGTCTGTCTGTCTGTCTGTCAGCAAATCCTTGTTATGGGCAAAACTACACGAATTTATAATCCGATTTTGATGAGATTTTCAGGGATTGTGCGGGTTGGAGTTTAGATGGTCCCCCATAGGTTTTATGACCCCCGGATCAATAGCAGCCTTTGCGCAAACGTGAAATCCACGGGTATAACTCCGGAAGAAGATGAAATCATTGTTCGGTTTGATGTGTAGATGGTCCCCTATGAAATCAATAGTAGCCTCTGCGCATGCAAACGCAGTCCAATTTCGGCTATGTGTAGATGGTCCCCTATAAGTTTCAAAACGGATCAATATTCGAGCAAACGTGTCATGCGATGTCATTGTTTCGATGACATTGTTCGGACTGATGTAAGAAATGTCATAATAATTGTTTATCAAGTCATCTATCCATTCAACATATTTAAAATCATAGTTGAACATTAAGTTAGTCCTGCATAACAATAAATTACTGCCTAATTGAACGAAGTTCTTTAGTCAATAATAATTTTCATGATTGTACAGTTGTTATGGATACGTGTGTCGTTTTTTTGACGTTAAACACTGTTTCAATCAACTGTCCCCCCCCCCCCAAATGTTTGGAACCCCCCCCCCCCCAAGAATTTCAATGACGCAATCATAGCCCCACCTCCCCCCCTGTGGGCACCTCTGATATTCTGACTGATCCCGATTTTTGTAATTCCAAGGGTTTAACCCTTAGGCGGTCGCGCAATTTTTCATCACGACTCCATTTGACGACGCATTGTATAGGTTTCCTGCACACAACCTAACTCATTTCACACCTAAACAAAGGCATGAAAAGGACAGAAAAAAACCCATCAGATGTGATAACATCTTATCGGAAAGAATTTTTCAATCTCCTCCACGTGGTGAGGAGTAGGAACAGTTTTTAGTTAAGAAAGCATCACTTTTTCTACTGCCAGTACCGTGAAGGACTAGTTTTGTCACTCCTCACCTGGCACGCATCTGAAGACAGTTTTGAAGGAAACCATCAACCAGAAAATATTAAAAAACCAATAATTATTTCTGTTAAGTTATGGATTTTTCGAGTGTTGACTGCCGTCTTGACATGATAATTATGTTTTACTATCACTTCGTTGGTGAAAATCGGCATCACAGGAATAACTTTATTTCGAGTAAGATAAATCACATTTAATCCTAAGCATTACACAATTTTTTTTCAAGTGGAAATATAGTAAAACTCAGATGTATACATTAAACTAGCAGGGATTCAATCAACTTCAAGAACAAGAAACGAAATACCTAACCCAATTCGCCTTAATGACTGATAGAAAATTATCGATGACAGTTAGGAAGGTACCTAACAAACCTCACAACTCAAGTTTCTGTCTTAACAGCATTCTTACGAGCCAGACCCATTCTTCACTATAAAGTGTAGTTTCAACTAAGCGCAAATAAATTGGCTTAGAGCGAGTATGAAATGAGGATTTACAAGGTAAACAAACAATAGATAGAGCGGTAGTTGAAATATTTACGATATCGGCAGGTAACGATGAGTAAGGAGCCAGTTTTGCTATTAGCAGATGCTTCATACGGAGAGAACTGGTCTTTTCGCTCAGCTGTCGGGACTTGTTTTGTTATGCTTCGTAATTTTTGAGGCTACTTTAATACTTGAAGTAGAAAGTTATGCCAAAAACCTGTCGAAGCATTCAAAAGAGCTGAAAAAACCCATCCAGAAACCCATTTCATCTCAATTTTGATCAAAATCAGAAAAAATAAGTTGTGCAACTCTAATAGAATAGAAAAGTGTTGAGGTTAATTGAAAATTAACGTTGTCAATTCAAGAACAATCTGTAGTGATACGTTCTTTACTTAGATGAGCGTCTTTGCTATTCACTTTCCTTCAAAAATAGTTAAAATAGCAATATTAAAGTTCAGATCGGACCAGTTTGAAGAATGATCACCGTCAAAGAGTAACGACTCTGCTTTGGAAGTTTGTTCTTTTATATCAAACCCCAAATTAACAAATCTCCTCGGAGGAATCGTGGAAATGACATTAACCAAGTATTTTAAATAATAGGTTTGATTATGGCGAAGGGGAGGAGGGTGGTCGTGGAACGTAAATCCGAAAGTACATTTCACGGCCGCAAAAAGGGAAGAAAGTTTCGTTGATCTGATTTCGTTAGAGCCATTCGGGCAGAGGGTTGTGTTTCATTAAAACTTTCGAGATAGCGACTTCACTTCCCCCTGTCCTGCTAATAGTACTTACTTTTTCTCCGGGGGAAAAAGTTGGGAAAGTTGGCAGGTACGTCGGCTTAAATAGCCGCGTTTGTTGGCAATAGGGAGACGCGGAGCTGGTTATGAATGAGGTCACTGGGCTCGGACACGGGACCAGTTGATGAACTAAAAATGCTTCAAATTACTACACAAAGGTCTAGTACTTCTGCAGGTGTCACTTTAATGCAGATCACAAATAGTATACAT
Organism: Creontiades dilutus; assembly: GCA_031894815.1. Classification (NCBI taxonomy): domain Eukaryota; kingdom Metazoa; phylum Arthropoda; class Insecta; order Hemiptera; family Miridae; genus Creontiades; species Creontiades dilutus. The sequence goes on along the minus strand of JAVIWC010008875.1, from coordinate 227,407 downwards.
TGTTGAAATAATATCAATAAACAATTGTGTGCATGTGGTAAATTAGTGTAGGAAACGATGTTTAGAACTAAGTAAATTTTATTAGAGAATTAGAACGACATAAGCAAAAAGAATTGCCAATCGAGTGAAATGGGAAAATCTAATCTGAGAATCCGACCGAGCTGTAATTTTTCGTCGATTCCAACCGAAAATTCTCAATTTTATTTCTAATTTGTATTTCTAAAAGGATTGATTTAGGATTTTCCCCCTCAGTTGACCTTGATACTGTATTCTAGATAACACAAAGGCGCACTGTAGCAAATTTCAGCATTGCAGGTCGATTAAACAAATCAGCCTCAAGGGCTTCTCCGCTACTGCTCTATCTGTAGTTTGAAGATCCCCAAGGAATTCCATTTCGAATTCCATGCTAGGTATATCAATGCTCTAGAGGACTCGAATGGATTATAATATAATGTCAGCATCTTTCGTCCATTAAAACATAATCAGCTACAAAGTGCCCTCAGCTAATCGCGCCTCCGTGACTTATATTGGTAGTCTGGAAGTCTCGAAGAATCACAGTTCAAATTAACTCTGAAGATCGACCATAGCTTGTAATAATTGTACTTGAATCCAGGGGTAATACCGTGCATCCATGGCTGTCAAATGTTTGAATCATCTTAAAATTGTGAGCGCCGATCCTAAACAACTACTCACCTGCAAAGTCAGCCTTCTTGACGTGATCAGTGAGTATTTTTCCGAATCTTTTGATGTTATTTCTTGTGCATCGGAAATAAGCAATTATTTCCCATTTTCAACTCTTTTTTTAGTTTAGTTTTCATTTATATACGCAGAATTTCATCGTCTTTCTGAAGCACTAACCAAATTTAAGTTTGGGGTAATGCCGCCCATCGTATCGGGGGAATGGCGTGCATTTCTGAAACGTCAAAAAAAAAAAAAAAATATATGGAAAAGAACAACAAATAACCAACAAAGCGGCAAATTCAGCTGGATTTTGATCACTCACTACTTCAGCAGAGATTTCAGAAGAAGAAGAAGAAGAAAGGTGGAAATCATGAAAAAAATGGAAAGACCTCAAAAAAAGAAAGTGAAGCGCAAGAGAACCAGAAGTTAGAGCCGTGATGGTGATGACTGGCTGACTTCGTATTTTGTGGACAGCTTGTGTACAATTTTCCAAGAAGCCGATAATAATTCGACAAAGAGGAATTGCGAGCACTGCAATCACAGCAGCCACCACATGTGTTCCATGGGACGACCTGATCACGGACTATGTGATGTATGCAAGGCTATTTTATAATTTTGTAAAGAAAGAAAAGCTAAATATTAGTGTGGGTTCAAAAAAGTTCTATATACAAGACTGTAGTTTACCTATTTCTAAGTCATCGTTCATTTTAATTATAGTTTATTGACTGTATTCATGGTTCTTATTGTTATAAATACAAATAACCTTCTAACTTTGGAAAAAATGGGTTGAATGACGGTTGAGAGGGGAACATAATTCAGTTCTCAGGGTTGGGCGTCATTACACCATGGTCGTCGGCATTTAAATTTAAACATTCACGGCTGTTTTTCCTTTGAAAATCCTTCTATGTAAGAGAAATGCTCAGATATCGAAAATAGAATAAATTCTAGAGCCATTCGTCCAAGATAAACATTTTTATGACGTTCTGTCCCTTAACAGTATGGTTTCAAAGTTAAGTGCACGGTATTACCCCTCGTTCCTCTAATAATTACCCTGAAGATCGACCATAGCGAGTTATGATTCAAAGTAGCTCCATTCCAAATTTCAGCATCTTACACCCATTAAAACATAATCAGCTACTAAGGGCCCTCAGCTAATTAGCGCGCCTCCGTGACTTATATTGGTAGTCTGGAAGTCTCGAAGAATCACAGTTCAAATTTCAACTCTGAAGATCGACCATAGCTTGTAATAATTGTACTTGGGTGGTCTCAAGGAGCTCCATTTCAAATTTTAGCATCTTACGTCCAGAAAACAAACTCAGCTGCAAGGGCCCCTAAGGTGATCAGTGCGCTCCATGACTTGCATGCGTATCGGAGGAATTGATTGTCAGCCCTAAAAATTGACCATAGCTTGTAATCATCGTAACTGGGTAGTCTCAATGGACCTTCGTTTCAAATTTCACCCGTGAGGCAATCACAGCTGATCAGTGCGCCACCACTACTTATATCTTCATTTATCCAGGTGATCTCATTTATGCAGGATATTTCACTCATCTACAACATACCTATTTTATTTAGGTAGGGATCTCCAATTTTTGAAATGTAACACTATATGTTAGCCGTAAAGACGTAGCTTTCGATGTAGCTGCTCGGTCGAGTAGTTCTGGAGATAAATCTTAAAAAACAAACCAATAATCAAATCTTTCCGAAATCAACAAACCAAAGTTAATGGGAATCTGAGGAGTATAAACGATAAATTTAGTATTGCGAATTCGGTCTTCTGATTTTGTTATACGAAAGAGTCAATAACCCCCCAATGGGTTAACCAACAGTTAAGAAATACCGTTGCTTATTTCCTCGACCCTGGGATATATACGGGCTCCGGGATGAAGATTAATTGTCGAGCTCCGAATAGCTTCTGACTGACGGCTCCCCCGAAGATAGGAGGGGCCACGTGTGAACCTCCACACTCTGGGATTTTATGGAAAACAGAAAGGATATAAAACTCAAAACTTTCTTTCCAACGATGATTTCTTAACGTTCAAGTCCCATTTTCAATAATGAATCTTTGTAAACGACCAAGGGAACTGCGCATGTTTCAATTCGAATAGCATATCTGTAGGAATCATTGGAATTGTCGGTATCAACACAATTTCCCACAGTCAATATCGTGGCCTCAATCAAATTCTGCATTTTTTGACAGTAAGCCGTGCGCCATCACAGAGTTTCGGTGGATTCACGTATCTCAATACCATAATTACCAAGACAACTTTCAAATTCAAACAATGCGGTAGCATACAAGATCGCTCCAACGAAAAATTCAAGGGGAACATTAACTAACTCATCTTGATTAATGGCAGTGTCAACAGATTTGTGCATGAAGTGCATATATGTATTTATATAGATATATCAAAAGAACAGATGGAATGATTTTGTACAGAATTCTTGCACATCTAAAATGCGTCCCTAATATTTGGATTTACGGGATTTTGAAATAAAAATCGAAATAAAATCAAGGCAGCTTCATTAAAAAATAAAAATAAAATAAAATAAATTCTTTGGTAACCTAGGGAGCCACGGTACAAATATAGAGAAAAAGCAAATGTAAAATCTATAAAGTATAAGTAAATGTCTCAAATATTTATCAGCAAAATCTGTACTTGATTATGGAGACGATGGAAGAAGACAGCGATGTGAGGACCTCAAAAAGCAGCTCCAAAAATTAGGGATCCCCAGTAGTCCATAACAGCTGGTGTATTTGACGAAGTTGTACGCCAAATTTTGTCCGCACTCGGTACTATAAAGTGAACGTGTGGGCACCCTGAAGTGAAGTCGGATGATCGATCGCGACTATAGGTTTCTCCTAGTGAAGTTGAGACAGAACAGAGGACAATTCTTATTCTCCCCTGAGTGAGGCCACGTCTTATTCTCGTGGGAGGTTGGATCCTGCCTGATCACAAAGGAGGGTAATCGGTCTGCGATAATCCGGGTGGGACGTCTGCAACTTCGGCTGATGGTGTTATGATAAACACTTATTGAAAACAAACAAACAAAAAGAAAAAATACACTTGCGAAGCATGAACACCTAACATACCTGTATTCATAAGTTAGAAGCCAAACCCCACTGGTTTTCAAGTTGTGAGCCCTCAAACAGATTCCGCAATCATTTTTATAAATGAAGAGTGTCATTATGTCAGAATTAACCATCCAGGAAGCTAAAGTTCCCCTAGAACTGTAGTGCCATGTGGACGACATAACTCAGTATATTGGATAGTTCATGAAGATGCAGTTTTGCTGTTTTCATTTCACTGTTTTCCACCGAGACTGCTCTTAGCAACAGGAGGCTCTGGAATCTATAAAACAGAAACATCAACAAACAAAACTGCAAACACTATCTACCAAAACAAATCTATGAAACAGAAACAACAACGAGCAAAACTGCACTCAGAAACAAAGAAACCGTTAAGAATTGAAATGGTAATGCATAATTTTTCTTTGGGGAAGTTGGTAAAGCAAACAGCAGATATCAGTCAGGTGAGAGGCTTTCAATATTTTGAGAATCCCGTTACAAGCTTTGCGAAAGAGAAACGCAGCGAAGTTACTCCAAGTTTCCTGTCAACTGGTGAAGAGAGGGGAAACCCAATAGAGATTGATTTCCTTCCAGGCGGTGGAAGGGGATTCAGTCAATTTGTGTAGCTCGCTGATATCGAAAGACCGCCTTTGTCATTCCCGATCCTTAGATCTCCCGATCTCTCCCATCCCCCGGCCGTAGTTTCAGAATGGAATTAGAATCTCCATGTATATTCGATATCACTGCGAAAAGCAATTTCATTTTATTGATGAACTCGGCCCCGTTAGGGGTTAAGACTAGAGGAGGAGATAGTGGTGAAATCCGCTCGGGTCATTAGTGATGGCGCTGTACGTTGTATCGCGGGTACCGACGGACTTCGGTGTAAACCCCGATTTAATGCCGGATTTCGCGGCCGACGGCTTAGCCGGGAGTTGGAAACATTGAAAGCCCCTCTTAGCCGCAGTGGAAATTGTTCGCGTACCTGCAGTGAAAGCGAGAAACCCGGATGTCGGGTATTTCCCTAGACTTCACACCATAGACCATCCCATGGCTTACATACCTAATTGTTGGTCTATGTGTCACACCAGGTACCTTCCAATCGTATATTCCAAAGGGAACGAAGGTTGACCAGTAACTGGTTTAGGTACCATAAACTATTTATGGCAGTGTTTCATTCAAAATGTAGTTTCCCAAGATGCAAGATGATGCGAGGATGTTTCCCGTAGACACGTAATATGAGGAAACAGATAGAGCAACAGAAACCACTAACACAACCGATCGAAACTGATTTCAACTTGAGAAACCAAGAGGTCACTTATCCTTACAAATATATTTTTCCAAGTCAAATTGGAAAATTTCCAAATTTTAGGTTTTTCTTATTGAGATTTTTCTTAATAGAAATGAGAACCTCATAAATCCAATTTGGAAGTTTCCAAATCAAATTGGGAGCTGTGAACGTTTTGTGACACGGGTCGGTATACATTGTAGAACGGACGAGACGAAAAGATGAGTTATGCAAGATGGAAAAGAATTCATTCCTTTTTTTACGTTCATATTGAAATTATGAAAAAGTTTTAAGTAATTTTAAATCAAAAGCCTCATTTAAAAAATAATAATAATAAAAAATCGTAGTATTTCATCATTCTTGAAAAAGAAACCATATTTACTGTACTACTTATTGGAAGCAATGAACTGTTATGCTCTCTGGAGAGTGAAAAAGTTAAAAAGAATACAGCAAATTATTTCAGAAACGTTTATTATTACTGTACCGGATATTCTTTCGGCGCGAATAAATGGAACATAACCATCAAACTTAAACTAAGGTATATTAGCTAAATACAACTTCATAAACGTAGCCACCTGGCAAGAGGAAATCGATTAAAACCTTTGAAATCTGTTTCGAATTTTGTAAATATTCAAAATTTGTATTAAAAACCGACGTTTTTTCGAAAATTTGTCAAATTCCTTCGATGGAGGTGCGTACAGGCGCTTGCGTACGAGTCCGCAACACATTGAAACATTTTCATGAAGGGTGTATGCTTATAAAACACTAAATGTAAAAAAAAATGTGATAATACCGCTAAAATCATATTAATTGATGAGCATGATTGTAATTATATTTTTATTCATGACCGTACACATAATTGTAATGTCAAAATTGAAAATTGTTTATCGCTCCCTCGTTGAGTAGCGTTAACAGTTGGAGTTTTTCAAACGGTGTTGCAAGTCATTGCTTGGTTCTGCCTAACAAAGCTGAACGTAACGGCGTGAATTTCGTCTAAGAAAACGAAGAGACGCGAGACTATAGCTAAGAGACAAGAGACTAACATCGTTCAGTGTTTCCAAGGTGGATCGGGGCGGAGGGAGCGAGGAGTTTGACAGATGATGGGCACTCGTCGTCAATGGACGAGCCGCAGGGTCGGAGGGCGGGGGCGCCATTGTCCATTCTCGTTCCGCTTTGTTGTTCGGGGGGACCCTCTCTCCCAATTATTATCCGGCCTCGGCGATCGCACGGTCCATTGTAAAGGCTCGTGGGGCTATCAGCGTGATTAATGCCTTGTAAACTGATGGTATTGCCCGGATAGCGCTTCGAGATGATTGGCACACTGAACACGATCAGACACCTTTTTTTTTTTGAAAACTGAAAACAGTTGTATGAAATCGTCTGCCAAGCGGAGCTGGGCACTATTTGTAACAGTTCTCGGGAACTGTCACGAAAACCGTTCCATGAAACGTCGGTAGCTACAACTATAAACGCCCCAACTTCTCACAAAGTTAGAGCTTCTCTCTATTTTGTGATATTGTAACTATCGTATAAACCATCATTGATATGCACGGTGTAGCATTTTTCTTGGGGTAAAACTAGATAAAAAATAAAGCAAAACACCGTAAACCGCGCTTTTCTATTTCACTCGTCCCCAAACTGTGATTTTTTTAAAAGTCTTTTTCAAAGAAACTATGTTGTATGCCATAAAAACCCATATTTCTCTTCCAAAACGACTTTTTCAACTTTTGAACACATTTTGAAATTCTGCCTAAAATTTCCTACGCGCACTAATTTTTATAACCAAAAATCTTACTTCTACGGACAATGATTGTGGATCAAAAGTTCAACATTGAACAAAAAAATAGATTTATGGAAATACTTGAACTTTTACTCAATTGTTCAATTCCTTGTCGATTTTATGTAGAAAGTCTAGTATGAAGGCGAGAAAACGTGGGGCGTGAAACAGCTGGGAGACTCCAGGATTAAGAGAACAAACGTTAAAACGGTATAAATACCACCCCTAAATCCGACCCTATTGATAAAAAGTCTTTAATATTGTGATCGCACGGTTGTAACTATCGTATTTACCATTACTTAGATATACTGTTGGATATAAATGTATCGTATTGTTTATATTTATTTTAAAGGATTCAATAATTTCAACAACTTATGCTTCTGAACTTCTTGAAAGGTAAAATTATAAATTGAGATTTTTAATAAATGTTTATGTTAAAAAACCATTCGATAAATTTCCGCAAATTTATATCATATTTTGATAATTCCGATAAACCGCGCTTTTCTATTTCACTCGTCCCCAAACTGTGATATTTTTTTCTAAAAGTCTTTTTTCAGTTAAAGAAACTATGTTGTATGCCATAAAAACCCAAATATTTCTCTTCCAAAACGACTTTTTCAATTCAAGAAGGGGAATTTTTGAACACATTTTGAAATTCTGCCTAAAATTTCCTACGCGCACTAATTTTTATAACCAAAAATCTTACTTCTACGGACAATGATTGTGGATCAAAAGTTCAACATTGAACAAAAAAATAGATTTATGGGAATACTTGAACTTTAACTCAATTTTTCAATTCCTTGAAAAAATGGTCACTTTCAAATGCAATCATCACCATCACATTGTTTTTCGTAGCGGGATTCCAACAAATTCATCAAAGTTTTAAGACGAGACATCTAAAGCGTATAAAGGGGTCTATCTGAATAAAATGGGTTATACTCACCATTCTCGTCTATGAATTCCACCTTAATCTTTAAGATTAGTTTAAATATTTCAATAATCCGTACATTCATGTTACCTTGACAAGAAACCTGTGCACCACAGCTACCTTGGCAGACTTGCCCTCTACCAAAATTATAGCGTAGAGAAAGCGATCCTAGTAGGCTGGTTCGTTCTTATAATTGACACCAATCTTTTTATATAAGAGACTCACTCTTTTGTTTCTACAATCATTGATTAGTACAAAACGACTAGCGAGTTCCTGAGACTGAAATCCGCCGGTATTGATTTTGTTTAAAGAACGTTGACGATCAATTGGAAGTTACCCGACGTACTGGGAAGCGCGACGAAAAATGAAAAACCCATTTAAACCGGGTCAAGCTCACTTTGAAAGGTATCAGATCAACTCGGGAGAGGAAAAAAAAGAAGTCTTTTCTCAATCCAACTCCCGCGGGGACGGAATCACTTTTTTATACCTTGGAGATTTAAAAACCTTTCGAGCGGAGTGGGGAAAAAAACTACAGCTATTCCCAAACACTCTCTTTACTATGAAAGTGGTGATTTAACCAGGGCACTTAACCTGATTCCATTCATCTAGGTTGGCCTTCGCGGAAGCGGTGATGGTAGTTCAAGTGGGCCCCACCCTTTGATAAAAGAGCGGTACTGTAGCTATGGTACGGTACGGTACGGTACCGTTCTTTAGACGTAGTTGGGAGAAAATATCAGACTGTTCGATTTGTTGGATACTTTAGCAGCAGGTTTGGTGGAATTAGTGTTTACTTTCCTCAATTGTTTCTTCCCTTGCACGTCCAAACGGGACAACGCAAAATATTGCAATCGAAGCTATAAAAATTGAGATCAAGTGGTCCAGATACTTTAATAGATTGGCGGTATAGTGGCTGTGGATCGTTCGATAGACGTAGTTGGGAGAAAATGTCAGACAGTTCGAAATGTTGGATACTTTAGCAGCAGGTTTGGTGGAATTAGTGTTTACTTTCCTTACTTGTTTGCTTTCCTTGAATGACCAAACGGGACAATGGAAAATATTGCAATCGAAGCTGTGAAAATTGAGATCAAGTGGCCCTGATACTCTGACAGATTAGCGATACACTGGCTGTGGAATCGTTCGATAGACGTGGTTGGAAGAAAATATCAGACTGTTCGAAATGTTGGATACTTTAGCAGCAGGTTTTGTTTAATTAGTGTTTACTTTCCGTGCATGCCCAGACGGGTCAACGGAATGTATTGCAATCGAAGCTGTGAAAATTGAGATCAAGTGGCCCTGATACTCTGACAGATTAGCGGTACAGTGGCTGTGGAATCGTTCGATAGACGTGGTTGGGAGAAAATATCAGACTGTTCGATATGTTGGATACTTTAGCAGCAGGTTTTGTTTAATCAGTGTTTACTTTCCTTGCATGCCCAGACGGGTCAACGGAATATATTGCAATCGAAGCTGTGAAAATTGAGATCTAGTGGTCCAGATACTTTGCTAGATTAGCGGCACAGTGGCTCTGGAATCGTTCGATAGACGTACATGTAGTTGGGAGCAAATATCAGACTGTTCGATATGTTGGATACTTTAGCATCATGGAGTGACAACATTATAAAATTCATTGAAAAATCTGGAAATTACGGCTGTTCCAAGAATTTTACGTTAGCGCATGCGCAGGGCATTATATTGAAATGGAATTCGTATGGGACCTCAAGAGGCCTTATCGGCATAGTCCCTCAAAATATGAGCTAAATTCATACAAAATTGTGGAAGTTATGGCTGTAACAAGAAAATGTGGACAGACAGACCGACAGACACGGAACCAAATTTGTTCAGTAGGCTATGAAACTCAAAATGCGAGTGGAAATTTTGAATTCGAACAACAAAAATTTTTTGGCTCCCGAAAGTGAACACAAGGCTTCTGCTGCACATTTATTAAATTCTTAGATATACAATGTGGTTCCTAACAGCGACCAAATCCGAACAATTTTGATTAGATAGGGTCACTGATGGAATTATAAACCAAACCTTAAAAACTGTAGAATCACTCAACCAAAATCCAAAGTCTTTCATCAGACAATTTCACGCTCCTCTACGTTATTTTTCTCTTTCCATTCCGTTGTTGACACGTCCTGGAACGAAAATGAAAGATCCATTAAACTAATTGGGTTGGGTCCCCTATTATAAAAGGCAGTCGTGAGAAAGTATCCAGCGGGACGGTGCCAAGAATACGATGGGGATAATCTAAAAAATTATGTCCGAAGAGTTGTGGAAGGAAAACTTTTGATAAGGCGTGTCCCCGGGAAAGCGGGGGGAGAATATTTAAGAAGGAGGAAAAGCTAGCTCCGCTTTTCTCTCAAGCTCTGCCAGGGAGAACAGCCTTTCTTGATCTACTTTTGAAGTCGTGTTGATTCATTAATAAACTTTAATGGGGGAAATACTTTAGGGTGGTTTCGGGATGGCCTTTTGAAGGGTTGAAACTCAAAAAGCCAGAACCGTGGAAGTGGTGATGTACCTTTTTTCTAACGAGTGTAACACAATTTGGTATGCTGTCTCGCTGCTACCCTTAACATTTGGATAAAGTTTGGGTGCGTGCCAAAGGAAAAGAGACCCTGGAGTGGTTTGAAACAAACACAACGATCTATGAATTCTGTGTTACGAGGTTCACTCAGTAAATGAAGTCTCCAATACGATAGCAATTGGAAGGAACTTTGTAAGTATAAGATTAAATCCTTACAATTTACCTGATGTTTACTCTCAAACAAATACCTTAGAGTGCCAGATGATTAGAATGTTTGATAGTAGGTACTTTACCTCAAAATAGCTTCAAGACGGGCATGTATTAGGCCCTAAACTACTAATTCATTTACGTATTTAGAGATGTATTGAGTAGTGTAGTGTCCATGAAATTCGTAGCTTGACCAGACAAGATGGTTATGGTAATAATGGACCACCCATTCTTGCTGATAAGGTTCGTCGAGCAATTCGCACTGCTAAAGTTGGGAAGGCTGTGGGGCCTGATAAGCTTAGCATGGAAATGTTCAAGTTCAGTGATGAAAGTCTAACCAAGTCGACAGTTCTGTTCAATCAAATTTATGATATTTGGCCTTTGGAGTGGTTTTTTTTTTGTGTTTTAAATATTCATTGATTGAGACCATCACAATAATATACCTCATTGAATAGGTGTACACTCTTTCATTGTTTACACTTATTTAGATCTGCAATCATGGTTGCAGATATATGTATGTATCTATTTATTCATTTTAATTGTTTATTGAAGCTGAATAATGTCCATAACGTGTCGTGGGCGTTGGAGTCGTCTGTTTTCCGGGGTTTGGAAGCCTTCATTAACGAGGGGGTTAGGATGATTAGTGTTTCGTTGTACGAACAATCTGCAGCAGTTGTTGAGGATTTCTGAGGGCGGTTCCAGCATGAGGTCGTTGTAGAGTGTGGTGTTTCTGACGAGTAGGGGAGTAGCGTTTACTATCCGTCGCTGCAGGATTTTGTTCTGTTGCTGCTCTATTCTTCGGAATTCCGATTTGGAGCATGTTCCCCATACACCCAACGCATACGTCCAAATGGGTCGGAAATAATCTTATTTTGTAGATAGGTGCATTTCCAGTTTAGCTGGGCGACTCTGTTCTTCACTTTTCTTATTAATTCGCTGATGTGATCGAACGTCAAGTGTCTGAAACCAAGTTTTAATCGGGATTAGCACTGTCCTATGTTTTATCTGGAAATTCCGTTTGTAATTTACACTGATACTTTTTTTTTTTAGCTCTATTTTTCATCGCACTGTCCAAGAAAGCTTATGCTCGCAGATGTTGCGATCTCAAGACGATTAGCTTGATGAGCCATGCACGAGGGAAGACAAAGTGACGGTCATATCAAAGGCAGCATTGGGATCAGACTGATAGTGGTAGAGATGGGCGATCCGCTCATTAGTTAGTAAAAAAAACTAGCTCTTGAAAGTGAGCGAGTGAACAATGACTCACGGAAAAAGAGCGGTAGCTCTTGATGAACCGAGTGGCATCGGGATCGTTCGGTTGAACACCGGCGGCTCTGGCTCTGGCTCTCCTCTCGCTCTGTTGGAAGGTGGGATCAGACACTGCTCAACGAACTGATCCAAATGAACGGTGAGCAGCATCGCTGGGAACGTTCAGAACAGGGAAACGCGTTTGAGATATCGAGAGCTATTTCCCGATCGATTCTTTCTCTTCTCCCGATTGTTTCTTGGGATCCTTTTTTATTTGACCTGAAAATGACGTCTTACTTAACGAAGGGGGGTGGGGATGAGCGGTGAGTTATGTCAAAGAGCTGATCATTTGGATGAGCGATCGATCCCGATCCGATCAACGAGATGAGTTAGATTGCCCATCTCTAGATAGTGGACGGACAGAACATCGAGCAAGTGGCGAAGTTTAAGTACTTGGGCCAATGGGTGTCGAGACGTCGTCGTTGATATGATGATATAGAAAGCACTGGGGCCTTGAGAAAGGAAGAGCCTTGGCAGATGGAGTGGGGTAAGAGACGAGACAATAGCCCCCTTTACACGTACGTTCTTTCGCGTATGCTCAGGAGCGTACGGGATTGCGCGCGGGGAAGCTCGCACACTCAATCACGCGTGCTCGTTAAGTTGCGTTGATTGGCCATTCTTTCTTTCGCTCGCGATTGCGCTTTCCCGTTTCCCTTGGCAGGGAAAGAACGTCCATGTAAAGGCGATTCACCCACGATAGAACGCAGGAAACTGGCGCGTGTTGGAACGTATGTTTTTCATGCAGTTTCCCTTGGAGCGTGTGGTTGCTTGGTTGGTTGTTTTCGCGGTTATAACTATTTTAATTGTTAAAAGTTTAATTTTTACAAGTTTTACCAGTTTGATTTTTACAGTTTGTTTACAAGATAGGCGTAATGTCAAGGCGCAAAAGAACCTTTGCGGTTGCTTTTGCCGGTCTTGCGGTGTCTGGCCAAGAAAAGCGGGCCAGAAGAGTCTGGACCAAAACCTATCGTAAATTTGGTCACCTGCCCCTCATACAGGAGCTAAGGGAGAAGTATCCCAGTGATTTCAAGAACTATTTGAGAATCCTCCACGCTTTCCCTTCCTTCCAGAGCATCTTCACACGCGTACTCTATCGTGAGGATAAGAGCGTGCTGTCTTGACCGCGTGATTTTCCTATCCTTTCTCCTTCCTCTCCGACGCGTTTACACGCAAAATCTTTCGTGAGCGATACGGCTTTCTCGCGTAAATGAACGTACGTGTAAAGGGGGCCGATCCGATCAACGAGATGAGTTAGATTGCCCATCTCTAGATAGTGGACGGACAGAACATCGAGCAAGTGGCGAAGTTTAAGTACTTGGGCCAATGGGTGTCGAGACGTCGTCGTTGATATGATGATATAGAAAGCACTGGGGCCTTGAGAAAGGAAGGGCCTTGGCAGATGGATTGGGGTAAGAGACGAGACAATGTAAAACGTTTCTTCCCTTGTAGCGCTCGAAGGACCTGGTTTTTCCCGTGTACACCAAACCTTCACTCGATGATTTGAGACATTCGTCCCGATTTTCTCCTGTTCTCGCTATCTCATCGGATTCAGTATCCTTCAAAACACATGAATCTAATCTTAACTCATATTCTTCTGTACTTTTCAAATCTAAAAATGTCGGGAATCTCGCATTCTTCTCCCACCGTGATGTTCCTTTCCCTACAATCATTGTGTATTTATTTTATATATAAAAAGTAGATTGGTGGAATAAAGGCGGTAGCAGCTTTTAAAACGAACCGAAACCTTCCTATTTGGTAACTTCGACTTCCTCTACATAGGGGATCCGCTTACTTACAATACTTACAATATACTCGAAAATCATGAATTTTTATGTTTTGATTACACGTGGAGTGCCAGAGTACATTAAGAGAGAAAGTTGTTAATTTGATTCAAATAAAAATATATAGGTACATAAAATGTTTTCTTTTTAACAAGTCCAACTACCGCCCTCAGACCTAAAATTCTTTCATTACGAAAAAAAGAACATTTCTTTTTTCTTGTTTTTGGGATTTTCCCGTAGCGCATTAGCCTCTTCCCAAACATTTAATTCAAAGGGATCGGACCTCTCCATTCAAACTCTCCAATGAAACCCCGGGAATTTCCCAAGGTTTTTCCTTTGTAAAGAACATTTTCTCTCCCTTTTTTCCCCCTCTTTTTTCTCCCTTACATTTTTGAAGATTCTCGGATGATAAGGGAAGAAAAGGATCTGAAGCGGAGTAAAGCGGCGCCCATTGGTACAAATTGGAAATGAATTTATTATTCGTTATTAAGCGGAGCTTTTTTTTCGAGAGTCGTTGATGACTCCTTTTTTTGGTCCATCGACCTGCCAATCATAATATTCAAGGAGTGGTATTATTTTCTGATCAGAAGATCTCATGGTTAAGACATTCGGTTTAAGGACGGGGATTCAAAACCCCTTTCCTACCGTTCATTAAGGAATACCGGTGCAAATTATTACACAAATGTCTATTGAAACGGAGAGAGCTCGATATATTACATGGAAAAACTGCTAAGACAATAAAAACTAATTTTTGGTACAAATTTTCAAAATGTGGCTTAATGGAAGAATTGATGTGTGACAACCCTTCAAACAATTTGGTTTCAAAATCACCACATCGAGCCCTGCATACCCTCCTCCTAAAAAGCTGTGATTATAGTAGCGCAAAATATGCTGCGAAACGTGGGGGCATCAAGCTATCTCTCCTGCACTGTAGGAAGTCACCAATCCTATCCTATCCGGGGTGGTCACCTCCCCAGCTATTCTTCGGACGTCAACTCACTGACAAAGTTTGTCAGACAAACTTCCCATTGTGGAATCATTTTTGGATATAAAACCATATTCTAACGACCAAGTCGGTGCAAAGCTTGCTCAACCTTCTGTCACTAACTAGATCTATTCCTGGTTTGGATTAACGCGTGATTACGGGAAGAGCGATCAAGCGCAGAGATCTTTGATTGCAACTGGGGTATAGGTGTCTATCTAGGGAATTATTCCTAATTCTGCTACCCTTCTCCTCAGATTGAACATGCGATTCTTTCGTCGGCGATCGCATTCGTCTCTCACCTTGGTCACCTCCTCGGAAAAGCGCGTGCTCTCTCGTCATTGTTCAATTCACTCGGACCCTCCGAATCGCCGTCCGATTTAAAACCCTGTTTTCCGCGACAGTTATTGCTGCCGTATTAGGATTCCTTTCTTATTTTCCTGACCTTTCTTCTGATATTTCCTGTTAATTTATTAGCTGTGCGTCATCGACTTCAGATTCGGACCATCAAAGATGTACCGATAAATCCGATTTCCTGGGTTCTCTCAGCTTTCCTTAAATACAGTCCACTACGTATAAATTTCTGATATCCCCAAACCAATTACAATTGAGGGACAAGACCTCCTCTCACCTTTATAAAAACGCTACAAATTCTTTCACTGGGGTTTATTATTCAATGATTCATAATTTGAATTTCTACTAAGCTTTGGAGTGTGCGTGTTTCACAGGTGATAGAGCGATTATTGAATTTCTGGAGATATGCATAGGGCACGTAAATCTGTTCTCAACCAAAATACCTATTTGGATTGTTCAGTTGATCATATTTGTGTGCCTCCTGAAATTCAATAATCGCTCTATCACCTGTGAAACACGCACACTCCAAAGCTTAATAGAAAATCAATTCATAAAAGCAAGCCAATTGAATAATAAACCCCAGTGAAAGAATTTGCAGCGTTTTTTTATGGTTATCAGAATGCTTTAACCCGTGTATCGGCGACAACGCCTTTTAGGAGTTCACTCCAGTATCCACATTCACTAAATCACTAGTTACTGCGATCAAAACAAAAAAAAAAAAAAACTCTTGTGTTTGTTTTGATCGGAGTAACCTAGTGATGTAGTGAATGTGGAATCAAATGTTGGCACCATAAATCGGGCCATACGTCGGGAATGGTTTGAGCTACGGACCTGGGGAGGGGCTCATTCGGTTCCTCATGGAAAGTTCTTAAAAAAAGTCCAAATTTAGGGCGCCTTGACTTTTTTGAGGTTTTTAGGGATTTTACGAAACTTTGACAACCCTTAAAGGGCACTTTAAATCAAGTGAGAGAGCTGGCTAAAGAATTGAGGCGTTGTCGGACCAACATGGATTTTTCCTGAAAATTTCAGATTTTTCGCTCCAGCCGTTTGGGAGAAATCGTGAGTACGGCGTACGGCGGACGGACGGAAAATTTTTATAGCAGATTTGGATTCTACACCCTTTCAAACGTAAACCATGAAATTTTCACTGGGGATTAAAAGTTTTTTTTTTCAAGAGCTATTACAACGGTTTATTATGGAATAATAAACCAAAAAATGGCAACTCCGTTTAACCCCTTCCCAAATTTCGAATCTACAATTCCCGCTTGTCTTTTGATGAAACCAACTCTGCACCGAACATTAAAAAATCAGTAAGATAATCAATCAAAAATCACATAACATCATTCAAATAGGCCAATGAATCATAACAACACATACCCCAGCTTTGAGAAAATTATGATATTCCGTTCACTTTTCTTATCAGTGATAGGGGAAGGAATATACAATTACCAATTACGCTGCATGATTATCTCGTCGAATTTTTCTGTATTATTTTAATTCATTTGTATTGAATTGGGCTAAAACTTGAGCACTTTGGAGACTAAGGGGATTTTGGCTTTAGAACACAATATAGATTTACATGAAATATTTCGAAAACTTTAGGGTCAATGAATTAGCTTTGTTTTCTAAGAAAATTCACTTACAGACAGGAAGAAACACGATTTTAGAAATTTTTCCTTAATAGAATAATTTTCTCATTTTTGTTTTAATTTCTGTAACATAATCTCATTTCATGGTTCACAAATTATTACGGGTGAGAAAACGTTAAATCCACCTAGTGTAATTTTCTCTTGGTCTATTTGCCCGAACGCTCTCGAATTTTCAGAGTAATCGGGGGAGTATAATCTGACAATATATCAATTATACCAATACAATATCTGATTATATCAATTTTCTCTTGGTCTATTTGCTCGAACGCTCTCGAATTTTCAGAGTAATCGGGGAAGTATAATCTGACAATATATCAATTGTACCAATACAATATCTGATTATATCAATTTTAACTTGATTGTATCATTAGTACGTACTACTAATTTGCGAACGTGAAAATATTTGACAATGTCTGTGATACATAGCCCATACTCGGAGATAGTTTCCCAGATGTTATATTATAAATGTTGTGGCTCCCCCTAACTACCCTCAATACTCCCCCCCCCCCCCCCGGTCCCCTCCTATTTTAAAGATTATTTAAAACATTTCAATAATCAACACGTTCATATTTCTTACAAGAGATTGCGCCACATCCAATTCGGCAAACTTTTTATCTTAGTCGATCGTTAAGGTTTTTACTGAAAACACTAAACCAATAGGAGAAAAGAACTAAATAATCAAGTGGACAATCTAACATAGAACAGAAAAAAAACACAAACCCCCCGTGATCTAGTTAGGGTTAGGACTAAGGATGAAAGCTGCAGAGTGGAATTACACCTCTCTCGTTCCTAAGGTTAGTTAAACCACTTCCCTCACAAAAAAACTTGACTCTTCTGTCCGCTCCCCTTGAGGTGAAGGGCGCTCCTGCTAATTTTTATCTAGAACTGTCCCGCCAGGCAGAGAAAGCAGGGAAAAACAAAGTCAACTCCCACTACAGAAACTCTCATCTAAATAAACAATAAACATTTCTCACCGTGACCTTTTTCCCTCGAGGGCTTTCGCGGTTTTAACGGGTTTCAGTCGCTTTTACGTTGAACGGTGACGTCGCGGAACGTATTTCCGCCCGAAACCGTTCGCGGCGATTTATTTTACGATATTCGCCCGCTTTGAAACTCAAATTGGTCAACTCTTTTGAACTTATTGTCGCGTAAAGTTCGCGTGATATATTCATAGCTCATCTAACTTTGGTTGTAACGAGAGTTTTGTGTCTCGTCTCTCTTTTCTGATGGCATGCGGTGTTGTATAATATCATGTAGATAGACCTTTCGTTAATGTTTTTTTTTAACACGTTCAACCAGCCTCACACTGTACTTTCCCTGAACCTGCAACTATAGTTTTCCTCAAATATTGCAAATCTTCCTTTATTTACATCTCCCAACCCCTCAATAGAGGAAAATATGAAACGTAACATAAACATTTCTATATAAAACGTTTAGGTGCTAGAAAAGAAACTCGGCGTTTGGAAAAAAAATGTACTCTATTTCCACAAAATTAAAGAGTTATAAACGTTGAACCGATTTCGTCGGTAAGTCATGAAAAGTGACAGTCCAATAACTGAATTTACATTGAAGAAAAAAGTGGCTTTATAGTGACGAGTGAAAGGGTGCTTCAATCCCATTGGTCAATAGGTGCTGGGGAACATCAAATCACGTGGTTTCCGAGTGAAGGGAGATACAACTATTGTATTATTGCTGCATATTGGTCGAGAACGTGAAAGCGGGAATCGAACAATATTGATGGTGGGGAATGAAGGATGGGAGAAGCAGATAACTAAATAGAACAAACAAAATATATGATTGAAAAGGCAAAGGTATTTTGCACATGAACCTAATGATGTGTGATTATATCTCGGGATATCCACACTTAAACGTTAGTTAAGTTGTCATAAGTGATAGAACTATAACGGAATGTACATTTGAGAAAACAACACTTATATAGTCACCTGTCTCTTATATAGTCACTGTCACAACACTTATATAGTCACAGCGAAATAGATGTCGGCTCTCAAATAAAGTGCTGATGAATGACGGTATTTTTAGAGTAATATAAAACTGTTTTACAAGGAGGAACTTCATTATCGCCCGTATGATTCGAATCCCTTGAGGAACGATATTTTCTTTCTTGACGGGATTCGTTCCTGCCCGGAACAAATACATCGTTCCTAATTTTATTTTTCGTTCCCTCGCCGTTTAATCGATTTTCGGGCCCCCTATACAACCCCTGACTCTGCCGCAAGCGGAGCGAGCGGTCATCCCTCTCTGGCTAGTGGATAAATACAACAGAATATCTTTCGCAAAGGAATCAAACTTGATTTGAATCGTTACACTCCACGAAAATTTAATGCAGTGGACCCAGACAGAGCCTGTGTGCAAAATTCTCATTTAAACAGACCAACTCTATTTCTTTAAATGATTTTAAATTTTTCTAGGACATTCGGAACACTTTCTTCTGGACAATAATGAACGGATTGTACTAAGTGACAACTTGAAAAAAAATCAAAACTGAAATTGTGACTGTATTCTAATAGATGATACGCAAATGCTGGCTATCTGTTGTTATCCCACAGCATTCGAGACCTCAAGAGCATTTAAGTTTATCTATCTCTTTTAATTATTTTAAAAGTTTCTAGGACATGCAGAACACTTCCTTTTGGGAAAAACCATTTACTTCTTTAAATCAAAACTAAAATTGTGACTGAATTTTACTGGATGATTGGCGAATGCTGACTTTGGTATCCATAAAATCGTTTCGATGTTCTTTCATTCTCTCTCTACACTTTCTACCTGTCCGCCCACACTCGAGGTCGCAAGAGTATTTCAGTTTATTATCCCCAATTTTATCATGTGGGTTAATGAAGCTTCAAGATCATTTCGTTTTAAAACCTACTTTTTAACCCCCGCGTGTTAAAATTTGGCCCACTTTATCAAATATATTTCCTTGATAAATTATACTCCCTCTTGATTGATCCATTGTTTTTCCTTGAATAGAACTTCTTTGCCCTCGAAGCTGATAGAGGTAGTGCAACAGTAATCAAGATCAGTGATCTAGAGATCAATATTATAAAAACCTTAAAATTCCTGAATGAACACTACATTGCTTTAACATTTGATCTACCTATTAAATATGAAAAAGTAGTCCCCCATTTAGTCCAAAAGGGATGTTCTGAACGATCTAAAAATTTGAACAAATTATAAGCGATGGAGTTGGTAAATGTTTAAATGAGGATATTCATGGATACATTTCCTCATCATTAGGTTCATTTCTAAAATAGCTTTGCCTTTTCATTCTTCTATTTGTGTTGTACTACCTTTATCTGTGCTCCCGACCAATAGAATTGCATTTCCTTTCACTCGGAAACCACTTGATTGGATGTTCCCCAGCACCTATTGACCAATGGGATTGAAGCTCCCTTACACCTGTCACAATATACTGTTTTCTCAAATTTACTTCTTTCTGTTGTTGTTTCGATACTGATGACAACGTTTATAACTCCTTAACTTTTAGGGTAGGTAGGTAATTTTAGGAAAAAGTTTCTTTTCTCCATGTTTTTTAACCATCCAAATGTTAACATTCGGTATTATGCACTTTGTCTATCCCCCCCCCCTCCCTTTTGAAATGTTTTTCAATTATTGCACCGATTGCAATAGCTTCATTTTGTACAAAAAGGTCCCCATCATAAAATTTGACGTTCGGCTTTACTCGTTTGAACGCATTTTGAAAGCTTTCCACGGAAAATATTGTCATGAACCGGAACGCGCTCAAACTGTTTTCACGCTCGCAGTGTCTCACTTGGTTTGCATAAGTTGACGGAGGTTCTGCACCCCCTCGTCACCACTGGAAAGTTCTCTTAGAAGACAGATAAGGGAAGGGGGGCAGGGGAGTAAAATGAGTTTATGAAGTTTGTTTATTAAAAGTTTCCTCGCTCAAAGGGAATAATATTAAATGAGAGGTGTTTATAAAACGCCTGCCCCGACTCTCTCCGGCCACTTCATAAAATTGGATCCTTGTCGAACAAAGCTAAGCCGGCTCATCTCGAACGTTTGAGTTTCCCCTGTTTTTAATCGAGGAGTCCATAGCCTATCATCCGTAGCCCCGTAACGGGTGATGACCCGTTGTAAGTTTTATTTTAAAAAAAATCATGAATATACCAAAACTAAAAAAATACATTGAATCAAGAACGCTGGTATATTAACTGTATAATAGACAGTCCTTCTACGCTAATCATTCATCTGCACCCAGTAAGAAATGTTAACGTGCACCAACTCATCTTTCCTTGGAAAAAGTGAATGCTAATTGTAACAATGTGTTCAGAGGTCTTGTCAACTTAACAAACCACGACAAATTGCACACTAACGCACATGAGTTTATTTTGACAAGGGCTCGTACAACAAGTGCTCGCGCAGTTCAAATACACAGCGAAAACCGAACTCATGAAATGTACACTCAGTAAAAAATATACCCGTACACCTACTTTGCTTTTCACGAATATTGCAGCTACTTCTCACGAACCTTGAAAAATGGGATACTGATTGTTTGAATGTATTCACGGATATCTTAATGAATTTCAAGTCAACCAACTTTTCAACTGAACATAACGAAATTGACAACTCTATTGATTGAATAGACGTTAACGAACTCATTTTTATGAGGGCAAAAAAGTGTTCGTACAATCCAAAAAACAGCAAAAATCCAACTCAAAAAATGGAGTAATAGCTCGCAGGCCCTTCTTTTTGCATGACAACTTCCAACAAACGGAACTTCATCGAATCGACGAGTTTTTCAACCTAGCTGGAAGGTATCTGAGGGCACTAGTTCAGAAGCACCTGTTGTACCATAACAAAAACAATACACTAAGTACAGTTACATTAATAATAACAAATCATTGAAATCGTTAGCGTCTATAACATTTGTCACAAGCACATACAAAGAGACATACAGCTATAGTATTTTTTCCCCACTTCCTTGGTCTTGGATTGGTCTAGAATGGATTTGTATTCAGGTTTTTTTTAGTCATATTTTCATTTATTCATTTTTTCATTGTTTGGGTTGTGACCCTCCCCTCCCCCCCAGGATCAATTCTGACAGTCGTCCCTGTAATGGGTGGGAGACCTCCATGATCGTCTCTTGAAAAATGCTGATAGCGCAATTTTCACGATTCTAGACCTCTGATAGTTGTTTTCGCGGGTGGGAAGAGTCTTGATTGATCCTCTACCGATTCAGATGAACTCCAGTTTGCTTATGGAGACTTCGTTTCATGTATTCTTGTGTAAACATCCGAATTAGCTTCCCTGGATAAATGAAAAAAGTACACATTTTTATACCATTCCATCACCTCACACGATTTCGGAAGGAAGAGTTGTAAAATTAACAGCAAGTTGCAAGTACAACATGGAATGTGTCAGAACCTTCAATACATCCTTCTAGTTCATAAACGACGCTGTCCTATACTACCGATTGGTTTGGTTCCAGAACTTTTGTTTTTGTGTTGGCAAACAAGAAGTATATCGTGATAACTGGAGAAGCCCTGATAATTTGTTTTCCAATAACTGTACACTCGTTATTCCGTGCGAAGCACGATTTTATCGCTAGTGTATTATGAAGCTTGATTTTCCACTTAAGGATTCAAAAGAACTGTTTCCGAATGATTGATTCGCAACTCATCAAAACTGCGGCCGCCAGGGGAGGGAAACGCCATCAAAAATACTTGTGTCATACACGTGATGGAAAAAGAAACGAGAGAGAGAGAATCTCGGAGCTCTATAACGTCATTGAACGGCGTCATCGAATTCCAGTTGGACTCAACAACAGCTGAAAGCTCGATTTGAAGCCAACTTTCAACATTTATTTCTGGCCTCGCAGCAGAGAGGAAAACTCCGGAGTTTGGCGTCGTTGCCAAACGCATCTGTTTCTGCGAGGAAGGGGAAGGCGGGTGGTGGGGAAGGAGGATGTTTAGCAAAGTTCAAGAGATGTAGGTGCCAAAGATCCATGTTACAATAAATTGCTGTTGGCAAATCCGATGGAAATAGATGGAGATAGTCTGGCTAGTTCGGGTTCGAGAACGTTAAATTGGTGCCTTGAAAAACATATATTATTGTGGAATGATAATGGTAATATGTAGTAATAAAATTGGGGAGGATGGGGGAGGGATGATGAATTTTTTTGGATCTTTCGAAGAGTCTGCACACCTGGCCACCATCTTGGGCGGTAGGTAAGGACTATATCTCATCAGGTGTTGTAAAGACCGAATAATGTGATAGGATGTATTGGGTTGTTCGGAAAGTAAGAGAGAATTTTTTTAGGATTGTACTTTTCAATTGAGAGGGGGGACACAAACAAACAGACAAATTACAGACCAATACACTGTTAGCAACCCATTTATGAATAAATATTTTCGCTGCAAATTATTTCAATTATATATTGTCCATACACAAAATAGATTCAAGCAGTTTATTCAGCCAAAACACAAGGATTTGGGGAAAATAGGTTAACAGCACACAAAGGAGGATTCACAGAGATAGATTTATAACAAGAAAGGCACTAGGTAACAAATTTTTGGAACGTAGAACACACGTTGACCACTTGTGCAGTTTCATAAAATTTTGGTTTCAGTTTTGGCATATTGCAAACATTCACTGGTTCAGGTGGTTTTTGACATCTTCATTTAGAATGTTATAAAGGTTTTAGACTTTTACCTCAAAAATTTATTTTTTTTTTTAATCATTTTATTTGGCTGAGAACAAATAATAGGGGTTGAATGTTGTGTGCGAATGTATTTGAGCATTTCTGGCTAGAGAAACGTGTTATCCGGGTTTAGTTTTCCAGATAGCAAGGTTTGTATCTTTTCCTTCCTGTAGTTCTTCGTCCTCTTAATACATTTGTGAAAAAATAACGTAGATAGTACCATGTATGTGGGGCATACAAGTTAGAGTTACGCAGAAAAAAACAGCATCAATAAAGGCCAAAACTGAGCCCTTTTCCGAAATGATAGGGGAGATTAGGAGGCGATGATTCAACCCCTCGCTTAATCACGTGATTAAGCTGAGAGATTCAAGAAAAGTGTGTATGTGTCACATACACGTGACTATCGGAAGGTTAATAATCCTTCTACCTAAATCACTCGTCTATGTATATAAGAAGGAGTCAGTGGTAAATATGTTACCTCTACGCCTCGAGCCTCCATATCTTGTGTTGTCCCCTCTAGATGCCATAAAAAGAGAGAATTTATTTATTTACGAAATTATACAAGGATTACTGATCTTTTTTTCTAAAAAAAACAATTTCATCTTTTTAATACCAATAAAGACCCGCAGTTTACAGGAAATCTAGCCTTTATTATATAGTCTCAAATATAATTCCTGAGTGACACCATCCTGTACAGCAATTTCCAGTTTTGTTTCGGAACAGACGTCGGATACTTTTATAACGTAGAGCAGCTCATGAAAGTTTGTGGATGTTCAAATCCTCAAATCATGAAGTATCATACATGTACAGACTTGGTACATTCTCAGAACCCCACAATGGTCTGTACCCATACTGTTACAAGGAGAATAGATGCAAGAAATCGCACCTGAAATTGTTACATAGATTTCTTCATCATTTCAGTTTAATAATCCAAGTCTACCTGTTAATCACTGGTTCGATTGTATTTCAAGATTGGGACTCAGAAAGAGTCACTACAAAGTTCCATACAATATATAAGGTCTACACATGCCTCGAGCATCTCCAACAGTACTTGTCTGTGGATGGCACAAAAGAGTAGAATTTATATTCAAACGATTAGGTACGAAACTAGCCAGAAGGGCTTTCAACAGATCACTGATCTTCTAAATTGTAATCGACTTCTAGATGCCCGCAGTCATGGATTGGATGATTTTCTCTCAA
Organism: Creontiades dilutus; assembly: GCA_031894815.1. NCBI lineage: Eukaryota > Metazoa > Arthropoda > Insecta > Hemiptera > Miridae > Creontiades > Creontiades dilutus. The sequence continues at coordinate 202,979 of JAVIWC010008875.1, read as the reverse complement.
ATATAACTCCGTATATAACACGATCCTGTACTAGCCAATTTGTACAAAACAGAGGCCGATATTATAACGTACAGCTCAAGAAGGTGTGGATGTCTCAAAGAAGATATCAGTCACATTTCAGCTGGAAGTAAGGACATGAAATGTGAAATTTTCATGAAATGTGAATTTCAGGAAATGTGAATTGTGAAATGTCAATACCCACAATAGTGCAACATACTTTACATGGACATGACGTAGAAATCCAAGAGTGGAACACCTGAAATCACGCTTCACTTGTACCAAAATTGTGTTACAAAAACTCGAAAAACTTCATTTCAATCAGAAAGAGACACTTGAAACAAAGTTCCACTACAATTATATAAGGTGATACGTTCATGGTTATACACACATATACAGTTATTTGTGAGAAAGCAATTTAGACAGGTATAAAATTACGAGAACAATTTTTTAACATTTCAAACGAATCTTGGTCACAGAACTGGAGAACAAATGATTTTTTGAGTCTTGGACACGGTATTTCAATTCGGTTTTCAAGGCCGAAACAAATAATTTATGATGCCGATATTTCTAGTCGTTTAAATTAAGACCAGGAGGTCTATTAGCCCCCCAAACCCATTTGTCAGCCCTTTTCGACTGTTGCAGCCGGCGATCATTTGCTGACTCGCACATTCATCTCTAAATGATCCGTGTGGCACGTATTTCGAAAGATTCGGAGTTTTGAAATTTCAGTCCTTTTATTTCACCCTTTAGAATTGTCTGAGATCCTTGCCCAGAGTTCAGTCCCAACTAGCCCTCAAATGTGGTTTTTGATTCAAGTTTCATTAACTGTCGTCCAATAGTTTCGGAGGAAGACTGTTTCAAGGTGTATGACACAACTAGACTAAAATTGGGATCGAATAAGATAAGAATCATGAAAATCAGTATAGAATTACAGCCTGAGCACCTTGAACGAGGATTGGTTGGAAAAACAAATTAATCCAAGAAACCCTTCTTTTCGGATTTCCTCCTTCAAATCTCTTTTCTTCTTTCTGGAAATCGACTGTTTCAATATTTTTTACTCAACTAGACTTGCATTGGGATCGAACATGATAAGAATCATGAGAATTGGGTGAGAATTGTAGCGTGATAAGCTTGAACATGATTTGTTGGGAAACACCACCGCCATCTCAAGGACAGCCAAATTGACTTTTTATTCGATTTTCCGATTCTAACATCTTGAAACGTAAAACAACAAATTTTGAGGGGCTTAACATTGTTTTTTCTTGGACGATTAGAAACGTTTATTATTGAATATATTAAACCAAAAATAGGTTCAAGAGTAATAAGTGTAGAAATAATTTATTAATTAATAGAATAATCTTGGTGGTGTTTTGGTAAAAATTGAATATCTTCAGCAGCATTCGTTTCATCAGTTGATTTTTGTTGTTTTCGGAGTCTGGACAATTGAACGGTTTTTTAATAGCTCATTTATTGTTAATCTCATCCTAAGAAAAATCTCAACTGGTAAATTTATCACCCTTTCGCTCTATCTAAGGGCTAGAACTTTAACAGGATGCGGAACGGAAACATTCATACGAGTGTGAACGTGCTTGGACGTGTTAATAGTCACCTGACACCGTGTGAGGATCGTACCCGCTGATATATTGCTATGGAACTTTGTTTCGGATGTCCGAATTCTTAGCAAATTCACTATTTTTCATCAATGAAACTGATGAAGGATATTTTATAGATTAAACCCATAAACTTACATTTTCACCAAAAAAGGTCTTTCACCGATTCACAGATTTGCGACTGTGTGAGCTACGAATATCACTAGCACATATTTGCAGGTAGCTATTATTCGGCCAAACACAACAAGATTCTTAGGACAAACTACTGAAACATATAATTATTTACCCGTTTATCTTTTAGCCTGTTTTTTTTTTAAGAGACCATTATTATACAATATACCTCATTGGCTTAATATAAAACCTTACACTCAGAAATAATGTAGGTACGTTACTTTGGGTGATAACATGGTATCAGCCCATTAAAATTACTAGCAATCTTATAAACAGTTTCTTTAAGTGGCTATCAAATCCAGGATGTGACGTGGACGGACAAGTCTTCTGTAGGTTGGAGGTTGGAAGCTTTCAGCCACTAAGTGGTTTGTGTGGTCAGCGTGTCGTTGATTGAATTTGGTCACTTCGTCCAGTAAAATTTGTGAAGGCGATTTTATGTGAAGGTCGTGGTAATTGGTTTCGTTTCGGACGAGTGGAGGAGCGTGGACGATGTGCTTCTGAAGCGTTTTATGCTGCTGCTGCTCGATCCTTCGAAATTGGGATTTTGAGCATGTGCCCCATATGCTCAGAGCGCACGTCCAAATGGGTCTTATCAAAGTTTTATAAATGATTAATTTATTTTGGAACGAGACATTGTGGTTGTTGAGTAGAGAAGCTAGTTGTTTAGTTCGGTTTCGCAGACGGACGAGTATTTCTGATATATGTTGCTGGAATGTGAGACGCCGGTCTAAGATGACCCTAGGTATTTGTGGTGAGGTTTGTGTGGTATCGGGTGTTGAGCGTAGTTTAAAACAGGTTCTGAGAAGTTCCTTTTATATGTGTAGGTTACTGTACATGATTTGTTGGGGTTAATTTTTATGCGCCACTTGGTACACCATCGACCCAGGCATTCCAAAAGCTCCTGGAGTCGCTGAGCTGCGGTTCCAGATTAGCCCGACCCAACAATTAGAAATAATAGGTTTATTGATAGAATAATCTGGAAAGTGTATGGTACTAACTAACTGTTTTCAGTGACAAGTCGTTTCATTAATTGATTTTTGTTCTTTTCAGAGTCTTGACTATGACACGTGCGAGAACCAGCTGTTGGTCGACGAGGAGAGGACCAGGGGATACACTTACGTCGTCCAGACGGACGTGGCCCGCTGGTTCCTCTTCTTCCTCATTGGCATCTTCACCGCTGGTCTCGGCGTCTTCACGGACGTCTCCATCGCCTACCTCGCCGACATCAAGTACAACTTACTCAAGTATTGTATCCTTTCCAATCTCATCTTCAATGGTTTATTCTTCTATTAAAAAGAAGAAAGAATACATTTTATTGACGAATCGGTGAAGAAATATGCAACAACAAAGTGCAAATAAGGTAAGTGACCATACAACTGTGTAAAATTCTTGTGTTTAGGCGAATAAGAAATGATTCCTCTGATAAGAGCAGTTGTCTTGTTTGTATCTATTTCTATTTGTAATTACTATTTTTTGTGTGGAATCTCGCCATCTTTCTCCCAAGATCCTTGAAGTCCAGGCGTCAAGTTTTATCAGCGACACCTTGTTGGAACTCTTTCTGCTATGATGACTTCAGCCTTCTCCAGTCACCCGCTAAATTATCATTGTTCTTTTGCAAGCCAACACCTATCGATTTCTATATCCAAATCATTTGTTCGATATCCGTGATTCTTGGCTACCATTTCATTCATAAACTATAGTGAATCAGCTCTCGTCACAGATTCTTCTGTACCAGATACTTCTCACGAAAGTACGTTATTTTATGCGAATCAACTTCAGAACGGTTCACCTCCCCAGAAAACGCTGTGAAATTCTCGTTAGAAGCTGTCATTTCGATCGGGGCGGAGTACGGGGAAAGCTGCACAAGTCTTGTCGGAGCACCATCATTGTGAACATGCACCAACCTTCCGATTAATGAATCATCATTTTATTTAATATATTACAATTAGGACGCGAATGGCATTCGAGAAAGTGAATTTATATTAGTTCTTTTTTCCCCAAGAAGCTCGTTCGGTGGTTATAAACTCCTTCATAAAATTACAATTTTGTTCATACTTTCTTTCTTAACTTTGGTTTTTTTCCAATCATCTTACCATTCAAATTTCAGCTTTCTAAGTTGCTTAGGATAGAAAATAGCCATCGCAGTTTTTCGGGACGCACGATTTTATCTTCAACAGTGGGGCAGGTGGATGAAATGTCTACACCTGCTATGGTGCAACATATTTTCCAATACGACTGTGTAATTCACGAGTAGAACAGCCGAATCATAGCGAGATAAATTAAAACACCTACCTACCCATCACTTGCCCACACCTATATATATTCATTACATAAGACTTAAAAAACTCGATTTCAGAAGGAACACTACAGCAATTATTTCAGCTGATATGATCCTCACACGATACTAGGCGATTTTTACTGTGTCGGAAGACGTACACATTTGCGTTTGTGATTCAGTTCCAAATTCTGTCAATGTTCTAACACTTAAGGAGAGCCAAAAGGATGTACGTAAAGAGCTGCATGTAGGCTCATTGGATTCTTCGAAGGAACATCTATCAATAACGAACATAAAAACAATAGCGGTATTTTTCAAGTTTTAGGTTTCAAGTTTTCTTAACATAGTTTTATGTTCGAATTTTCGACATTTCAGCTACCCTATTTCACCCTTTATTATCCTTTTGACTTAGATAATTCGCGAGAACTCAGAGACCCAAGTTTCATTAATTTTGGTTCTGTAGGTTCGGAGCAAATGTCTATGTATAGCCGTATACGGCGGACAAACGGATTTTGTTTTATTCGATTTTCGGATTCTAGACATCTTGAAACGTAAAACAAAATATTTAGGGGGGGGGGGGGGGGGGGGGGTGAAAAATCGTTTTCTAGGCCCTTTAATTCCTTTAATTCATTTTGGTAAAAATGGTATTTCTGTGAACATTGAATTTCTGAGGATATGATGGGGATTTTGGGACGTTTTCTGTCCCTGTATAAGTCAATTCTGCTAGGTCAAGAGTGATTCGTGACATACCCGCCGATCACGCAATGTTCCCCTCGTCCCAACGATCAAAGGCTCGTCGGAATTTAAAGTTCAGAGCCGCTCCCGCGGATGGAACCCTCCCCGGTTCCCGGAGCCCAATTAATTGGTTAAGCCGATTGTTTGCCCTCTCAAATGGGAACCTCGCGAACTCCTCGGGTAAATATTTGTGGAAGGTGTAAAACGGCGCCCCCTTTTCCACGGTTTCGAACCTTTCGCGAGAGGCGGCGACGGGGCGTTTCAAATTGTCGGAACTTTGTTTTGTAGTCAGAACCCGGTGATTTCGAGGGAGTAAACTTTGCACGCAGGCTGTGGAGTTAGTGAACAATGCTCTCAAGCCCCGAACTTGATAATAGTTGAAGGAGTTACGAGAGAACACTATCACTGCGGTTCGGACTATCTAATCGCTTCAGATCAAGATTAGAGTATCCAGATTATATCTGCCAGTTCATCTTCGCTACACCCTATTAAATATGCACCTTACGGGAAAAACTTAGGGAATCCATTCTAAAGCCCATTTGAAACAAAAAGCGCCTCGTACAATTTTTTTTATTAGAGGTTTCGTTTTCCAGTTATTTCATTTTCAAGATTATTTTCGTGTTTTTGACCTTTTGTCACTAAACCTGTCATAACTCCCTTAAATTACTTAATAAAATGAAATTCGGTAATACCGTTGAAAACTTTCAATTTTCCATCTCTTTGTTACAAAATTCAACTTTTTTATTTTTATTCTATTTTTCAATCCTTATTGGTAAAAAATTGACCAAATTTCAAATTTTTGAAGATTTGTTTAAATTTGATTTTTTACTCTTTTTTGCTATAGGTAATGTGTTTTTCGGCTTGCACTTCCAAGGATACACTTGCTTAAAACATCAGCTTTCCAATGGTAGGTATATGATAAACAATTTTACAATGAAATTTGGTAGAGAAAATTACGTTAGTATCCTGAAAAACGTTGGTTACTAGATGAAAATCAATATTTTCCCTGAATGTCAACTTCATCATGAAATTGAATCCGCAATATAAGCATTTTGGTTTATTATTCAATAAAAAACCATTGTAATCGCTCTTGAAAAAAAATTCTAACCCCCCCCCCCCCCCCCCCCCCGAAAATTTCATGGTTTACGTTTCAAAGGATGTAGAATCCAAATCTGCAATACAAATTTTTCCGTCCGTCCGCCGTACGCCGTACTCACGTTTTCTCCCAAACGCCTGGAGCAAAAAATCTGAAATTTTCAGGAAAAATCAATATTGGTCCGACAACGCCCCGATTCTTTAGCCAGTTCTCTCACTTAATTTAAAGTGCCTTTTAAGGGTTGTCAAAGTTTTGTAAAATCCCCAAAAACCTCCAAAAAAACCAAGGCGGCCTAAATGTGGACTTTTTTTTTTTTTAAGAACTTTCCATGAGGAATCGAATGAGCCCAGGTCTGTAGCACAAACCATTCCGGATGTATGACACGATCTTATGCTGCAAAAAACTTGTTCTTTTGTTTTGATCGCAGTAACCTAGTGATGTAGTGAATGTGGATACTGGAGTGAACTCCTAAAAGGGTTTATAGCCGATACACGGGTTGAAGCATTCTGATATGCATGAAACGCTGAAATTATTTCACTGGGGTTTATTATTCAATTTCATTCATTTGGCTTGCACTCATAATTTGAATTTCTACTAAGCTTTGGAGTGTGCGTGTTTCACAGGTGATAGAGCGATTATTGAATTTCAGAAGATATGCATAGAGCACGTAAATCGGTTCACAACCAAAATACCTATTTGGATTGATCAGTTGATCATATTTGTGTGCCTCCTGAAATTCAATCACCTGTGAAACACGCACACTCCAAAGCTTTGTAGAAATTCAAATCATGAATGCAAGCCAAATGAATGAAATTGAATGATAAACCCCAGTGAAAGAATTTGCAGCGTTTTTGACGCTGAATCGAATGGATTACACTTCCATAAATCCATGATTAAGAAGAAAATCGTTTTTTGGAATCTCATTTATTAAATGGTTTCAGTTTATAAATGACATGGCGGTTAGAGATTGTCTTACAATAAGTTCATAATCTGAACGTATCGAAATGACTGTCAATGCGAGGTTTGCGTTGGGTGCAACTTCTTGAAAAACATTGACTCTAGGAGTCCAAGAGTCTGTTTAAGAGTCAGTAAACAAAATTGAAGTACACCTCCCTGGAGTTTTGAGGGTCCATGATGGAACGTAGTCCAACCCTTGTTTTCTGAGATTCAATCTGCAATCTCCCATTAAAATTCCCTGTTGTTTTGTTCAATTAAGAATTTTGTCTAGTTTTTAAAAATATTCGTTTTGGATTTTCAAGTATGTTTATAAGAGTGATCGGATGAAGATCGGCAATAGGGACTTTGCCGATGATGATGATGCGTTGATGATGATTGAGATTACGTTAAAATGCAGTTGCCTCAATCATCATCAACATCAATGTTATCGGTAGCGCTGCATTGCACTTCCATTCTGACTGAAATGGAACGCTCGGCTATCGCATTATCCTCGACGTCTAATTGGATAACTTTTACCTCGGCCAATCGTCTGAAGTTGTTGGGGGAAAAAAAAGACAAGGCGGCGGTCTGCTGTCCGGTTCGCTCCAATTGAATTCGCTCGGTTGGACCCGAATTGCATTAGGAAGGTGAAACGGCTTCCGACGGCCCTCGTCGAGCTTACATCCATCAGGCTAATTAAAAGTTCATATTGCGGGTAATGGTGAGTAATGCGAAGCGAGGAGTAGGGTGCAAAGACGTCAATAAATATGAATATTTCATTTATAATAAATATAAACATAACTTGAATATAAATATTTAATTTATTATTAAATTTTAATAAGATGATTGTTACATAGCATGATCGGGACCTAATGATCAGATCTAAACGTCTCCAAAAATTTGAAGAAAAAATGAGAGAAAAGTCAAACACGGTATGACTTAATCGATTGGTTACTCAATTTTCGGCATCACCTCCAAACCGTAGAGAATAAAATTGAAGGGTTGAAATATTTAAAGAAATAATTAACTTTGCCAAAATTTAAATGAAATCTTTATAAACGCAATTTTAGGCCAACCGTGGATGATTTAGTGGAAATAACTTTACCAAGACCTCGACACTGCCATTCTAGAAACGCTTGCATACAAGTCTGCTCCACCCGACAATCTTCAATGTTCTTTGGTGTTCAAATGGTTCTTGTGGTTACTGGTGGTCTTGTCCTCAACAATACACCTCGTGTGCGAATAGCTTCAACCTAACGAAAATCAAAGTTTCAATTCTTTCTAAGTTGATAACGACAGAATATACTATTTGGGCTCACTGAGTTGATCAGGAGCACCCTTTTCAAATTTCAGATGTCCCTCGGAAGCTAATATTCAAATTTCAGCATTCTAGGTTGATTAGGGTAGAAAGTAACGCTTTGCATCTCAGTGTATATACTTTGTATTACTGGACATAGAAATTTACGAATAGGACAACAGAAAGTTAGCGAGATGAAATAAAACGCATCACTTGACAACAAATATATTACATAATTGTAAAAACTAGATTTCAAAAGGGAATACCTTAAGTTTCGGCCGTTTGGGTTAGCAAACGGAAGAACGTGAAGGGGTCCAGGTGGGCTCATTTGATCCTTTCAAAGCACGTCTATCAATATCGAACACAAAAACAATGGTGTTCTTTCAAAACCTTTTGATGTTCGGATTTTTGGAAGTTTTGATTCCTTGGTCGACGAAAATAATAAACCCAAATCAATTCAGTGACATTTCCTCGTAGCCTATTTGTTGGAAATCTCTCAAAGTTGTAGGTCAGTTGTCACATAACGATTTGATCCCAACATATGACTTTGGCCAACGATGGCCTGACACGAGTGATTGGCGTCCAACCGCAGCAAATGAGAAGTATCGAAGAAGATTTCTGCGATTCAATAGCACGTCAATTTAAGTAGAAGGAAGAAAGCTGTGTAGAAGTGAAGGCAACGATGTTCCTCCAAAAGCACCAAGATGATGAGACACCAACGCAAGTTTGGTTTCATTCTTCTGGCGATAGGAGTTTGATGGTCTCTCGTTTCGTGTGGCCCCCACGCTTTATTGTGTCCAACTCCTACGCCGCCACTTATCGCGGCCTTTTGGCCGTTGTAGGCGGTTTTCTTGTGACTTTTTCCTGAGAAAAGAATCGCAGTTCTTCTCTCCCCTTTACATTATATTTCGACCCGTGTTTAGGACGTCCCTCTGCAGCAAGGCTTCATTAGTAGGGGGATGCCTATTAGGATTGATCCAGGGGGTGTTGAAACAAGCCAAACATTAGAAAAGAAAAAACTCCATACATACGTTTCAGACACACACACACACAATAATAATTCAGGGGAAGGTTGAGGTTAAATCTAGTCTTGCTTGATGATGCTTTTAATTTTTTCACGACGTTTCGGCTCTTGATCACAGTGCTAATCATGTGAATCTAATGAAATGAAGGAGGGATAACGTTAGAGAGTGGTCTGGATAGTGCGTCACAAATTACTTATCTGATTATAAATACAATTGAGTGGTATTTGTGAATATCTTCAGGGGTGCCCACTAGGGGAGGGGGCGCCTATAGGGATTCCCCTGCATCCCCCCCCCCCGCCCAAGCTTAATAACGCAATTATGACGTCATCTGCGTCAACCCCCACCCCTGATATCTTAATAATAATTATTATGCATGCAGTTGAAATAAGACGGGCACACGACGAAGACGAAGAGGGACTTGAATTTGGCCCGAAAAATATGGTTTCTTGTGTTTATTCATCCGCTGAATGCAGTCGCTTAGTCCATTTTTGACCACCATATCCCAGTTATTTGTATAGAGCCAATTTAAACGCGAAATTCGGTCAAGGACAAAGTTAAATCTGCACCCTGTTTGACGACTTTTTTTTTTTCTTTTGCTACTCAAAGTCATAAGAAATTCTGCCGTAGAGAATTTTAAGCATTTGAATTAGTATTTTTTTTATTAATTAGTTATTTTTTTATTAATTAGTAATTAGTATTTTTTCAACCTCGAATTCGTCTAACAAATCTGATCTGTCTCGTGCAATAAATATCAGAAATATTGAGTTTGATGTAGCGTGAGGGAGAGGGGGGGGGGGTGTCGGAATGGCCTGTCTATTCAATAACTCTTCATACCTAATAAAATTCTAGTGGTCCGATTTTGCTCCAATTTGGAGGGTAGTCGAGATTGAACGGTTTAACACTATCAAACCAATTTTTATTGTATCACATTCTTACAGTACACGCTAGGTAAACCACTTGATGTCTTTGGGAATACGCTCATTGTTCTCCGGTGATCGTCCATACGGGCCAGCAGTGTTTTAGAGGTTTTTGGGCGCCTAAAACTTCGAAAACACGAACTTTCCGTTCACCGCGGCGACCGCCTATCCCCCCGCCGGCCTGCTGGTATCGGAGAGCGGCCGGCTTCGACCAGTCCTTTCCTGTCCGTCTTCGGGCGTTGCCGCCTCGACCAGTCCTCTCCTGTTCGTCGGGCGTGGAGGCCTCGACCAGTTCTCTCCGGTCGTTCGGGCGTGGCGGTCTCCGGCAATCTACTTCGTTCCGTGTTCGCCCAAATCGCGTTCTATCTTCATCTTTCATCTATTCGGAACATGAATCTTCATGGATTGATACAACGGAATGCGGGAACATGCAAATACATTGGTAAGTACCAAGTAATTTCCTACAAAATCTCTAATAAAAAATCATTTAGGCCGAGATTAGGTAGGAGCCGCATGTTTAGGAAAACCCATGCAATGATTGATCAATAGAAGGATAATAGATTATAACTGGTCTAGGGGAGGTTGTAGGATACAAATTCGTTTCAGACTTTTCTCAGACGAAATTCGTTGAAAAACCCAAAGGTTTTTCTTTAGTCTGATAGTACTCTTATTTTCTCTCGAACCATCTCTGTTCTTAAAGTTTTATTATGCACGTATAAATTCGCTAGTGTGATTGTAGCATACACTACCTATGAGTTTGACGATTATCCGTCATTGAACACACACTCATAACACTTCAGAACAGGCAGCATATCAAAAATAGTTCAGTGATTATAGGTGTAGGTATATTCTAACTAACTATTCCCACAATGTGCAAACATGGTACCTATGAGTTTAACGATTATCCTTAGTCGAACACACACAAGTAACGCTTCGAAACAGCCAACATATCGAAAATAGTTCACTGATTCTATATATTCGAACTAGACTATTCCCTCAATGTGCAAACACGTTCTTAAATATATATTATGCACGTATAAATTCACTAGCGTGATTGTTGCTTACACTGCTCATGAGTCTATAACTCATAACTCTCTAGCAACAGATTAGCTCTTTGGGAGGTGCGCTGGTGGTCAGACGACACACACAATCAGCACCGCGATTAGGTATTCGTTGCTAATGTTATCACTGAGTTGTGATAATGATGATCCAATGGTGTCCTAAATTTTGTATTACTTTTGTGGGATAAAAATGCCCAAAAAGCAACAACTTTTCAAGTATATAAAGCTTCTTTTAGTTTTGGATAAAATAAGGGGTGCTTACAAGTATTTTTTACATTTTTGTCTTGTGGGGGAGGGGGACGTCATGAAGCTTGGGGGGGGGGGGGGGGCACCCCTGCTGAAAATGTATATAAAAGTATTTTTAATTATGTTTACGAGTGTGATCATGTAAAAACCTGACTTAGGGAACTCCCTGAGTACGCATTACTTACCAATATGCTAGAAATTGACTTCAGTGTAGACATTTCAGATGTGCATGACTGCTAGAGTTTTTTCAAACAGTTCGGGACGACGTGAGGTAACTGTTTGTAGGAACTGTGGTACGTCAGTTACTCACGTCATAAAAGAGTGATACAGGTTTATTATTCCCTACAATCACACAGTAACCGATTTCAATGACGAACCCTCGTCATCGACCAAGAAAAAACTGTTTAACCTCCTTCGCAATTGTTTACGTTTTCAAATACGTAGTTGTCAGCAATCGCTCGATGCCAATGGCTTTTATTCAAAATGTTCACAAAACCCATCCGTTGTCCGGGAGTATTGTATAGGTAGCAGAAACATCATGTTCATTTTTTTGTCAAAATCAAAATTCCCGCTTACATTTTTGCATCTTACACCATTTTGAACAACTTTCGTTTATTGTTTATCTGTGTGTGTTTATCCTGTATCCCCAGATTCTTCAAACAAGCATCAGTCCTACAGTTTTCATTCGATTTCAATGAGGTTTTAAGCGATTGTGCAAGCTTTTCTGTGGATAATGCCCTATGAGTTACATCGCTCACAAATTATAATTATCACATCAGCCTGCTCATGCACAAACATTGAATCTATTCAGCATCATCTTCGCAGGTTCCAGATGTCTAATCTCGCTCAAATTCGGGGAGGCATTCGAGGAAGATCGGTTTTATAATTTCTTATACATTTGAACACGATCGTGACATTAGTTGCTTCCGCTCATGCGCAAAAATTAAATGCTTGTGATTTGCACAATTTCTTCAGTTTTTATCCGATTTCAATGATATTTTTAGGGGTTGTGTGGGTTAGAACCTAAATCTTTCATTATGATTTTTATTGCTCACAAATCATCAATCCGCACATGTGCAAACATAAAATCCGCCAATCGTGATTCCATCATTTTCTAGTGGTTTGGTTATGATCAAATTTTCAGTTTACCTGGAAAACTCCGGATTGATCCTTTCTATAGCTGTTCTAACCGATGTAGAATTGCCTGCAATACACGTCAACTTACCTTTTGAAGGCGTTCATTTCTGCCGAAACGTATCCCAGGACATTTCTGTGAACCCTTGAAATAAGTTCGACATCATAGGACATCGCTCAAAATATTTCGATTATCTAAACATCCATTCGCCTATTTAAGAAAGCTAAGAGCTGTCACCTGATTTGTTAAAAGTTTTTTGTATACTGAATGTATATAAAAGTTGAATTGTATACAGAAAAATAAACCTTTATGTAATATTTCGTTACGGTTTTTTTTTTCCTGGGAAAGAGCGCACTGAGTTTATTCTTTCTCAACCTCTATTCGACCGAGAAGTGTCGCGAACTTTCCTTTGTCACTTGAGTAGGTATCTCCCGGAATCACTGTCAGAAACATCCCTGAACTTTTAATTCCGACTACGTTTATCTACGTTTATTTCCATCCGTCACAAGGGGAAGACCTTTAAATCTTTTCTGGTTCTCTACCGAGGAAGTTTTATTATTTTTTTTTTGGAGTCTTTTGAAGTCGGTTCCTCGGGCGGGTCGGTGACTGTGGCCACTTGCTCAAGTCAGAGGTTGCGGAAAACTCGATGGAAAACCACCGGGAGCGGGAAAGTGAAGGGAAAACGTTTCCTTGTTTGGAAACTCCATCCCCCAGTTATCGGTCTTTGAACAGCTTATAACGATTTCAAAAAGCGGAACCAGTTTCAGAGGCGAGTGACGTTGTCATTATTGGAAACATGGACTGACAGTGTCTGATTAGTTAGTTTATTATTTTTTGTTTTCCCCCCCCCCCCCTATTTTGTGAGTTTAAACCATTATTTGCATGCTGTTAGAATTCATATGGCTTTGCATTGTCTCATTTTCGTTCTTTCAGTATTTTTTGTTCAAATTAACCATTTTCATTCTGTTGTTTCTTTTATCTTGTGCTTTGGTTCTAAGTGAAAGAAGTTGAATTCAATCGCACGAGGTACTTTGAACTTGTAAGTGATTTTGATAGAGTGATGATAGAGTTCGTTGATGGTGGATCAAAAATATGATTTTATGACCGAAATAGAACCAAATTAAGAAGGTTGGATTGCAAAAAGTACTATATTAACTTGAGAGAATTTTTAATTTCACCTGGAACATGTGCCATCCCATCTTTGTAACCTTATATTGTACAGATTGCTACATTTCGAATCTTTTAATGTTATTTACAACATTTCAACGATCTGTGCATCCATTTTACCAGTACGAAAAAGCAATGTGCCACAACCAACTTGGCAGACGTTGCTCCACTGTGTATTTCTATGGAAATATCTTGTAAATATAAAATTGAATAATTAGGAATCAATTATTGATTTCCATGAAACGTTATGACAATGTTAAATGCGAATCCCACTCAAAATTTGTTCATAAACATTTGCCCGATGGGTTGCAATAATATTGTACGAGCCGCGTGGGAGGCAGCACCCACGAGTAACGTTTTGTGTTAGTACTTTCATCTCCTCGAAAGTTGTTTCAAATGTTTTTATCCCGTTTTTCGTTCGTTTTCAACGACAAAATGCATATAGTGTATGGTTCGTTCCGAATAAAAGTCTAATTCCCCTTGTGAGTCGACCGCCTCTCAGACCGTATTGGCGGTTTTTGCCGCTGCGATATGGTAATTTCTGCCTGGAATTTATCTGGCGAAACCGTCGTAACGGCGAAGGGAAATCCAACGCGCGAAACGTCCGGTTGAAATGTTTACAGTTGCGGGCGGGTCGTCAGGGAGCACTTGGGGGGAGTCTGGTTTCGCGTGGACGCTCAATATTTAGCTGTCCCGCTAGTTACGGAGTTGACGCTAGCGGTCTCCCGAGTTATTGAGCCAGCGGACGGCATAAAGTTGATATTTCATGCGCCGAACTTCCGAGCTATCTACAAACATACGAGTTTACGGCGTAGGGGAGCTGATGGATGTAATGGCTCCGGGATTAATCCCATCATAACCAAGTATGTGATTGTTGTGGTAGTTGTATGTAGGATATTCCACGTGGAAGGAAGAAATAAAAAAATGAAGTGTTTTAACCTGACAGAGACTATATGAACCTGTTAGCTGGTTGGGATGAGGCAAATCGAGGGTTTTCCAACGTAACATGTTAAAGAACCTGAAATTGCCCATGGTCTCTTGTGCAAAGTTTCCTGAGCTTTGAGTTTTGATATCAGCTTTTCATTCAACTAAAGAGACCAGTAAAGGTTGCTTCCACGCAGTTTTATTGAGGACGAAGCCTTCCAGCTGTCTATCGAAATCTAGAAGTCAGTTACAAGGTAATCTAGATATAATAGGATGTTGATGGTATCTAGAGTAAACAAGACAAGATATTGAGGTGCGATGTGACGATTTTCGAGGGCGACAACCAGTTGAGCCCACTTCTGAAATGCGTGTTGAGACCAAAGGCTTGTCAAGGGGAACGCCAGTTGAGAGGAAGATGGTGCCAACGACGAGAATATTAGGGCGGAAAAAGAAGGATGTACGTAGTGCTGATGAAATATGTGCAAACGTACCTTGCCGGATTATCATCCATGCGATATGGTGCACTCCGTCAGGTACGTCAACTGTTAAATGGTCGCTATTGGAAGTAATGATTCTTTATGCTTTCGACCTGGTCGATTCGTTCCATTTGGAAGCAGTTGTACTTTTCGAGAGACTCGGCGTTGTAAGTCCTCCTTTTGACAGTTTTTACGTTACGTCTTCTTTCCTTTACCCTGTTCTGGGTATTGAGGATGATGTCTGTCGATGTTTGGACGTTTCGTAGGGCCTTGCAGAACAGATATATTTGGGTGTCCCAGCAGAATAACATTAGCTTCGGAACACATTCCCACATGCTCTGCTGACCTCCGACCCATCCTTCGCCTGCAACTGGCTTGTCATTTTGGGAACTAGTCTGCGCTCAAATGGTTGTGATTATTTCCTGGTTTTGATCATTTGCGCGCAACTGGCGCTTCCTCATTATGGATAACGCACCATAGATTACTTCTAATGTACATAGATCAGTGATAGTTCTAAAACAGAAATGATAAACATCTGTGTAATAAATTGCAAGGCGTTAAATCATACTGAGTAGACATTTCGCTCATAAAATTGATGGTTTCCGTGCAACTCGCTCAAAACTTGATGCTGCATCACTGAAACGGTTTTCTTATGTTTTAAAGTGGTTTTCAGGAACGTTTTTAAAATAGTGAAAATAAGCTTTGAATAGCCAAATTTACCGAAACCACGAAGGTGTTTCCGTAGAACCTCGAAAAAGTTATGCGGGTAAGGGAGGAGTTTGAAGTTTCTGGGGTGCATCAGTATTCCAGTCACAAAACCCTTGTTAGA
The DNA here is from genome assembly GCA_031894815.1 of Creontiades dilutus. Classification (NCBI taxonomy): domain Eukaryota; kingdom Metazoa; phylum Arthropoda; class Insecta; order Hemiptera; family Miridae; genus Creontiades; species Creontiades dilutus. Next base: position 187,079 of record JAVIWC010008875.1, on the reverse strand, counting down.
GCGGTGCCTCAAAGAAAGACGTACGAGAGTAACGGGAGAAACCTGAGGGAAGGTTTTTTCCCTGCTTGGCGCGGAGGAAGTAGGTTAAGTTGAGAAGGACAGGGTTAATTGGGACAGGGGGTTCCCTGGCAAACGTTCTTTCGCTATGGAGATTAAAGGAAGCAGGAAATTACAAAGATGGATGTTGATTGTTTGTGGGACTTTGAGGCGCGTCTTGAACTTGAAGAATTGAAAGGATGAGAAACGTCAGTTACGCTGTTATTATTTCCAGGGATTTCCGCACTTTTGATGTTCCGGGCAAAGGATAGCAGGTGTTCAGACGTGGCGAGAAGGCGGTTTTTAGGGATATAAACTGTCTAAAATTAGCAGCTGTTTAGTATGTCCCTCGAAAGCAAGGCTCGGGACTTTTGTTTTCCTGTCAGGAGGGAGAGTAAAGGGAGTAGTACCCAATAACCTCATATTTCTGTGCAGTCAACAATTTTGGTCAGTTTTGAAAGGATATTTCAGAAATTTAGAATTAAATTATGAAAGGGGGTGAGTCAAATGTTTTCCTAAATTCTTCATGTTGACATTATATGTGATTATATCGACTTGAACCGGAATAGGAACTCATTGAAAATTCGCGAGCAACTTCATAAAAGAACGTCAATAACTGTATGAATTAGGATTTGTGAATTCATAATAAAAACTATCTTACAAATGACGAAGATCAATATAGCTGATGGAGGTTCAACATAACTCTTTTTCAAGATATCGAGTTTGTCATCCAAGTGTCAAGAGAAGGATGCAATCGTTTAGAAATCTATGGATTTGAAGTTTTATATGGTTCTGTGAAAGTCTGCACTTCAAGACCCCTTGCTATTGGAATGTGTCCGGGAAGTCTAGAGCAACAGCCTGTACAGCTTGTGAAATATTTGCTGGATTTACTTGATTCATTTGAAGGACCACTCTAATTCCTGGGATCAGAATCCCAATAAAAATTGAAATGTCAAATGAAATCCACTAGCGAACGTTTCAATTAAACACCGTAATTACAGATTTGGTAATTGCACTATTAGCAGATATTGGAACTAATGAGATTAGTTGCCTGAATAGAATCCACGACTCTTAGATTCTCCCACTCTCACTCGGAGACACACAGCATTCCCATTACGAGTCGGATATATGTCTGCTTTTTGCTGATGACCTGAAGCTATTCTGCCATATGAGGTCTGTTGATGATTATGTTGCCCTACAGGGGGCTATTTGTGCTCTGGAGGATTGTTGGACCCATCTAATAGTTCAGTCACAACCTTTCACCGAATTGTTCAGCCTAACTTATTCAATTATACTTTAGGTGGATCTGAGCTTCAAAGGACACATACTATGGATGATCTTGGAGTGCTCTGCGACGCCCAACTTACCTTTACCAGCCACATTGTTGGCATAGCTAGACGTGCACTGAGGGCCTTGGGTTTTCCGAAGAGGAGCACTCGCGATTTTACCAGCATACAGGCGATTGTACTCTTGTGCAAATCTCTGGATTTACCTCTACTTGAATATGCCTCTCCGGTCTGGTCACCCAGCTAATCGCTTCACAAATATTTCCTGGAGAAAGTGCAAAGAAAATTTTTGAGATACGTCAACGCTGGTATCCCCGCTAGGGACGTTGAGTACGCACCCCTGCTCGAGATGTGCCAACTTTTACCACTCGAGACCCGCAGAAGCCTGGCCGACCTGAAACTTTTGAATAACGAGCTTGACTGCCCGGCTCTCTTGTCAAATGTGAACCTTCGGATTCCAAGGTTATCAGCACGATCGTCCCACCTCTTTGATGTACCATTTTCCCCAACAAACTATCAACTCAATCGGCCTCTACATCGTCTTCCTCGTCTCGCCAATTTGTGTATACAGACCAACCCAATGTATGACTTTTTTAATGATTCCCCTGCCATGCTGAAAACAATAGTACAATCCTCCCCATTATTTCAATTGTAGTCCTTTAAAGTTTCATACCATGTGAAGTTGTATCTCATTTCTATATTTCTTTTTTTTATACTTGCTGATATTTTGTGTTCTTTGTAATTGGGCCCGCCCGTAATTATCAAATAAATAAATAAATATTGTACGGGATTGAGTGATCAGCGACGCCGACTCACACAGTAGCAATTTTTGGAACTAAACAGTGTAATCTGTCTAGTAGAAGATATTTTAAACTGACTGAATAGATCACATAAATCTCAGATTCCTCCACTCTCAAACAGAGATACACAGCATATCTATTACAAGTCAGATATCTTGTACAGGAATGAATGATCAGCGACGCCAACTCCAATAGCATTTTAAAGCCAAACAGTGTAATCTGTCTAGTGACAGATATTGGATCCAATAGAATTTTTTTTTAATCCTACGCCGATTTTGTAGGCTCTTGCGCCATGAAACATATTGCAGCCCAGTACAATTTCGCTATTTTCGACCATGAGGTCTCGTCAGGGTGGAACTGCTGTCGGGTATCCTCGAGTCGAGGACAGTCATATAAATGACTTGTTGTCATCAGAGCAGCGCCACTGCAGAGGCTGCATCCAGGGTCATCTCTCAGTCCGATCCTGTGCAGGTGAGCATTTAAATAGTCATGGCCAGTGACAGCTCTGAACGCTGCAACCGATTAATGGCGAGGGAGATGCGGTGGGATCCGACTTCTCATGTCCAGCAGTGAGGCCCACTGCATCCCCTCGGCTTTGCATCGTTGGGCATCAATCAACCGCTCCTGAACGGAGGATCTTATGGCACTTTTTGCTGCTCGATAGGTGGTAGGGGCGTCAGGCATAGGCATGCGGGAGCCTTCTCTCGCTAGGGCATCAGCTTGTTCATTCTCCCATATCCCTACATGATTTGAATGAATAAATCACATGACTCTCCGATTTAATGTACGTTGAAGAGTAAAATCATTGGGACGGAACAAACTTATTAGCAAGAGAATATCAATTTACCGTGAAATCCATTCAACGCTCCCTCGCAGCTTCCTTCAAAGGAGAACCTGATCGAATAAACTTACCGATCGGCTGAGAGGAAGGGGAAAGCGAGGAAAGCGCGAACGAGCCCCGGCCGTAAAATACTGATTCAGCATCCCGACGGACCTCCCAAGTTAGAAGAAACTGGTTTCTTACGGGCAAACGTGACCAACCCCCCGACGTTCTCTCTTGAAAAATATGCCCTTTCCTCACTCCACCACTCCGCGCCCTGTCTCAAATCCCCGGAGGGAAGAGAAAAAAGGGAAATCTTAAATGTATTCCAAGCTCAAGAAAAAAGCGGTTGTATGAAGGGGCTGGGGGCGTGGGAGTCGGTGTCGTTGAATCCATGTCACCCCTTTTCCGTCTCCTTAGTCCCTCCTCTTATTTTCAACGCTCGAAAATCGTCTCAGACTCACTTTTTTTCCTGCGAGGTCGGATTTATATTCCTCAAATTAATTTTCCCTAACCGCAAAAAATAGCTTCCTTTTATTTTCGTTTGTTTCAATCTTCCGAAGAGAAAAGTGGAGTTATTTCGGTCTTCGGAGGCCGCCTTGGTTTTCTCTAATTGTATGACCTTCTTGCTGTCAGCTTTTCCCGACTCGGGGAGTCATATGATCTATTCAGTTAACTAATCTGTTACTAGACAGTTATATCGCTTAGTTCCAAAATTAGTTACTGGAGTGAGTTGGCAATGATTACACATCCCCACAAAGAAACAAAAAAATGTCAAAATACGTAAAGTGGACTAGGGTATCGCTATGTATTTTTCGATGCTGAATTCGAATCAAAGACTCCCAAAATTGCGAGCTATGGTCAAAAAACTACCCTTAGATTGGTGTCAGAACCTTCTTTTTGAGTCATGAGATTGGGATGAACTACGACATATTTTTAAGTGAATTTTTACATTTTTTTCTAACTTCAGACAAGGAGAGTACCTGGGGAAACTACGTCCCCCTAAATCACTCCCCACCACCCCCTTCTAGGGGTTGAAATTTGAGTTCTCACGGCAAGTCGAGTGGGGGATGGATTTTTGTGTTTTTGGTGTCCCAAAAGATCGAATCGGATCGAGATCGAATTTGAACTTCCAAGAGCCTGTAGGCACTCTTTAACCCCTCAATCACCCCCTCCTAGGGGTTGAAATTTCAGTTCTCACGCCAAGTCGAGTGGGGTATGGATTTCTGTTTTTAGAGTCCCTGAGATCGAATTTGAACTTCCTGAAGCCTGTAGGCAACCCTTAACCCCTCAATCACCCCCTCCTACGGGTTGAAATTTGAGTTCTCACGCCAAGTCGATTGGGGTATGGATTTCTATGTTTTTGGGGTCTACTCCATTGACTTTTAATTCTTTCGTATATCACAGAGATATCACAAGAAACGAGAATAAAATCCGAAAGAATCAAACAGGAGACCCTAACAAAGTTTGAAAGCCTTTTCAAAAATCATATTCAATATCAGCGACCTTGGGGACACAGAAATCTTTACCTTATTCGACTTGGCTCGAAAAATCAAATTTCAAACCCTAGGAGGGGGTGATTAAGGGAAGAAGAAGTGTCTACGGACTATTGGAAGTTAAAATTCGATCTCAGGAACCCCAAAAACATGGAAATCCATACCCCACTCGACTTGGCGTGAGCACTCAAATTTCAACCCCTAGGAGGGGGTGGCGGGTGGTGATTTAGGGGGAGGTAGTTTCCTTAAGTACTCTCCTTATCTGAAGTTTAAAAAAAATGTAGAAATTCACTTTAAAAGATGTCATAGTTCATTTCAATCTCATGACTCAAACAGAAGGTTCAGACACCAATTGAAGGGTAGTTTTTGGCCATAGCTCGCAATTTAAAGCAACCTATAGCCAAATAAAGTGCACCTTTTACCTCTTACCCTCTATATCAAGCAATTATTCAGTTTATTATCTTCTTAGATTACAATCTTGGAATAAATGAAACATTGATAGGGTTGAGTTGGAATAAAACCAGTTAAACCAAAATTGTTTTGGTGTAATTTATTCACACTTAATCAGTGAAAGATAGTGACGTTGTATGGTACAAATTACTTCTCGGCGCAACGGATTCCGAGATTTGGAGGAACTCCCTTGCATTGAAGTGGTGGCCTCCACATAGCACTCTTACCTCCACGAACGTTGACATTTTCCCATCTCCAGTTCCTAGCGCTGTTGGGATGGATCCAAATCCAGACGTTGGCGCCTCCAGGACCAACCATGTTTCCTCTGATGTTCCTCATGGTCAGATTTTCAAGGATGAAGTAAGATGGCTCACCGTTGGGGTAAGTTGGACCTTCGTTTCCGTGAATGGTGATTCCGTACTGGTGGATATCTCTGAGTTCGATGTTGTCGAAGGTGACATCCCTGTGGAGACCGACTGCGTTCAGCTCAGTTTTGATGTTGAGTCCAGTCAAACTGTTGATGACTTTGCTGTTCCTGATGGTTAAACGCTTGACGTCAGCGCCGTTTCCGAGAGATCCAACTCCGATTCCGTTACCTCCTTCGCAGGTCAGGTTGTCGATAAGGATGTCTTCACCTCCTCCAGTCACGAAACAATCGTCTTGGTTGAAGACGTAGCTGTTGAGGACAGTGATGTTCCTGACGTAACCCAAACCAATACCGTCAGTGTTGTAAGCGCGTCCAGCTCTGCCATCTCCGGCATCTTTGGTGTCAACTGTCATGCGGGAAATCTCAGTGTTGTGGCACCAATTGCAGACGAAACACCAGGCTGGAGGATTCTTGAAGTACAGGCCACGAATGGTAGAATCATCAACAGTAGCTTCGAAGAACCTAGGTTTCACCAGTTTAGTCAGACGACCTCCCTTCCACCACCTGTGGCCTTCACCGTCCAATCTGGCGTAATCGTAAGCCATGATGTTCAACCTCTTACCACTGATCTTGACCAATGGTCCACGCCATTCTTTGTAACCGAATGTGACGCGTCCAGCAAACTCGACCGTGGTACCTTCCCTCAAATTGGACAAGTCCAAGGTGACACCAGCTGGAACCTGGAGGTCTCTGATGACGATTTTCTGGAATTTTTTCGCCTCATTCAATTGGTTGACGTTCCTCAGTTCGAAATATTGAGCGGATGCGGTTGCAACCACAATCAACAAACAACCTAGCACAGCGTTCATCCTTGCTGTGGTATCTTCTACCTGCAAGAAATTGGAAAAATATGGATCAGAGGAAAGTTATACATCTTGGGTTGCGCAGCAAAGTAATATTACTGCAGGGACAATAACATAAATGAAATGAACACGCTAGACACAATCAGCAAAAAAATGTATTCACTGACATCCCGAAATCACACATATATTTGTTATGGACAAAAAACTTATCAAAAAACGTGGGTTTATCGAGTTTTTACGGCCATACGCAAGAGGGTGGTCATTTTTTAATTACTTTGGACGAAAAACCGACTGGAATGGGTCTGATATCCGTAGAAATTCAACCTTAGCAAATTATAGCAATTTCTGGACCTAAAGCTGTCACTACGAACGTTACAATGATACATATTATTTTAAAAAATAACGAACCCATATGCCGATATTTTTAGCGTTTTTCCTTCCTTTTGAGCAGGTGATATTGTACATACACCCAAGTCGTTCTGTGAATGACGAATCTCTATATTTTAATTTTTAATAAATATAGAAAATGCTTGAACGATGAATGTTCGTAGTCTAGATCCATGAATCTAGAATAAATAACCATAACTCCCTTTCTTTACTTAATAAATTCAATTTTAAATGATACCTTCGAAAGAGCGTTACATTTTCTTCAACCTTCATTTCATAAAATTTTCTCCTAAGTCTCGTCGTACATTGTTTTTTCTAGCCTAAAGTTGCATTTTTGTCAAATTTCGGCTTTTGAAACAGTTTTCAATGGTGATTTACCACCATACCAACTACTGGAGAATGAATGGGCTCAACGGTAAAAACGTGTTCATTACTTCAGCTTTCTATCGGTCTATTTAATTTTCATTTTTGAGCAATTTTTGACAGAGAAATCGGTTGTTTGAAAGAAGTATTTGGTGATTCCGCTTATGATAGGTAGTAGGCTTATCCATGGGAACTCGGGCTGGCGAGCCCCAATCCTCCTTGCGGGGCTAGCTGGTGATGGAAAATATTAGAGGACCGCCGTTTTGATTATCTTCCGCAACTCATTAACCTAAATACCGTTTTTTTCTAACTTCAAATCAACTTGACAGAAGTGATATCTGATTTTCATTCGCGTCAAGTACCCGAAACCCACTATAAGAGGAAAAGCTTGGTCTCACCGCTCCGACAGACAGTTTACGCAGATATATTTCCGATCTGAACATCCTTCTATTTTCCTACCCAGTCAGTCTACCTTTACCTACAAAAATTCTGTTGAACCAGACCCGTGTTGAGTAATAGCTTCCGTAACAATTTAATATATTTTCCGCTGGTCCTTCGAATCAAAACAAAGTATTCCGTAGAGAACAATCGGTATTTAAACTTGGAAAAACGTGAATTTTCTCAACGAAATCAGCGTTTTGGGCGTGAGATAATGCCTCTGGTGTTGGATGAAATTGAAGCGGGATGGGGATATAACTACGTAATTTTCCTCGCTGAACGGGATGAACGCATTTTTAAAACCCGCCGGATGATTAAAATCAAAGTCAGAAGAGGGATTGTTATTCATACTTTGAATAACGGGTCATTTCTGTGAAGAGTAGAGAATTTGACTAAATGTTTCATAGCTGGATTCATTTTATACACAATGTAAAAAATGCACTACGAGCGAATGGATTTATTAGGAACAAAGATGTTGATAGAAACTTTCGGTCTGTTGAAACCAGCACGATACAGCGCACCAAAACAAACAACATGAGTTCAAGGACTTCGGAGATATTTTATCCTCTTTTAGTCACCCATATTTGTATAGACTGGAATATAAAATCGTTTATGAACCTCTGAAGTGAAAATTGATTATGAATACAAAAGTGAAAAACGCGTGGAAACAGTTTTATTTTAAATATAATCCCCCAAAGGGAGCATTATTACTCAAAGGTTTATTGTTATGAGCTGAGTTTATAGTGAAATTGGAAAAGTTCATAAACAAAAAGAATTTGGAATTTAGATATAGGAAAAGGTTGGCGTGAAATGAAAGTGTAGGAGAAGGTTGTACTACTAGAGCCGGGAAACTTTGTACAAAGAAACCCGTAGCAACAGTAGCAGGAATAATATTAACCCGGTAAGAAGAGTACCAACCGTGAATTAATATTTGGAGATATCAAGAACCCTGTAAGTAATTAAACAACCGTGAGTTCCTAATTGGTGAGGTGTATTGAGAACCCGGTAAGTAATGAAACAACAGTGAGTTCCCAATCGGTTAGGTGGGAGTGTTCTTGGTCGGGAAACTTTTACAAGCAACCGTGGGCAAGAAGGAAAGATATTCTCCAGCCGGTAAGTTATTCACAACCGTGACTTTTGAGTATTTCGTGTAAGGAAAGAGAGAGTTGTTGGGAAAGTTTTTTGGATTGAGGAGAGACGTGAACACGTTGAATGAGTGTGAAAGAGTGGACGACCAAGCCTGCGGCGCAAGGGCTTATGTACAGCCCGGGGGATTGACGTCATGTCAACTCACCAATGGTCGTTTGGGAAGGCGTCGCTTCCGCACGTTTGGTTTTCCGAGCTCGTTTATTCGGTTGTAATATGTACAATATGTTTGGTTCACAACATTTATCATATCTGTATTAGAGACAGATACACCAACGAGAATCATTGGACTGTATGTACTTGCAGACGAAATACTTCGGTTTGTCGTAGCTAAGCAACTCAAAGGAGTTGAAGTTCAAAAGACAAAGTTAAGGGTAGCACATTATGCCAGCATTCGTGCTTAGAGGGCTGTTGCCAGCCTATCGTTTCCGCTCAGACCGACCGTTAAAGGAAACTCTTCCGAATTATTCAAATTCTGAGGCAAAAGATTGTAACACAGCAACTCGAGTGGTCTCATTCCATTCATGGACCTGACTTGTCACTATCTTAATCGAACCTAAACCGTTGTAGGATTTAAAGTTTTTAATATAAAAACCCTCAATTACTATTTGTAAGGGTTGAATCAACATGATTCACAGAGAGATTACAAGAACATCCCTGACCAATGGGTAGTTTTTGAGCCAATTTTCGCACAGTTTTGGTAAAATATATTTTTTTTCTCGTAGGTATTTTGATTTATTAGGCTATATTCTTGTTTCCTGGACGTAGGACGTATGCACCACTTGGGAAACTTTTTTTTCACGATCGGAGTTTTTAAATCTAAATATCATGAAACGTAAACCATCAAATTTTAAAGATTTTTAACGAAAGGAGTTTTTTCCTAGGTCGAGTTTAGAGGTTTATTACTGAAAATAATAAACCAAAAATGATTTTGATTCCGATACTTTCGATTTGGGTAGCGATAACAGAATAAGAGCCTGATTTGGGAGCTGGTAGCTTTGGGATCAATGACATTTCCCATTATCCGGAAGGTTTGAATCGAGAAGCTAGGAATGAATATTGGTACACTGATAACGCGAATGTGACATCTCATCTGGTAGATCATTATCCAATAGCTAGTACAACACGTAAACAATATTAAAGAAATAGGTACTCACTTCTGATGAAGAAACCAAAGTAACGGTAGATTCCCGACCGCTCAATTTATAACCCTATTGTAGGTCAATATTGACTCGATAATTTGCATATTTTTTCGACCGGGTATTTGTCTCATTTCAATTACGCACACATCTCGTTTACATCCGTGGCACCCTGTCATAGAAAAATCTGGCGAAACGTTTGATTAAGGTGCCTATCAATCTTTTGTCCAATCATAAAAACGTTTGCTCGCTCGTTAGAACGTCATTTCACGGAAAGCGAAACAACAACCCGGAGATGAGTACAATGACGATGAATAGGAATAAATATGAATTTTTAATCAGGTCTTCAATGATGTAATTAACCGTATTAACTCCTCTACTTGAAGCCTGAAGTGGTTCTTTCGATTTTGGTTAACGATTTTCAATAATGGACCATCGTAATCGACTAAGAAATTTTAAACTTTTTAAATTTCTAACTTAAACTAAATTTTATCTCCATGAGACATGTTTTTTTTGGATTTCCAGATCAGGAGAACCCGGAAATCAAATTTTAAAAATCCGTCCGTCTTCCTCTTCTATTTTTTTCGGTCGCCCGCAACCCATGTCGCGAACGCGAATTCATTTTTATACAGCACATAAACTTTTATTCATTATTTCATTCATTTCAATTACTACATTCAATTAAGTTATTTTGGTGCTATATTTTTAGAGCTTTTTGCTAGATATTTTTCAGACTTTTGGTCCTATATGATAATTATTTTGAAACTGGAAAGGCTAAAATCTGTTAAAACTCGGAGCTGCCCGCCTCCGCCTGCACCCCCGCATGATTTCCGCTTAAAGCCTAACGGCTATAATGTGATGTACCTTGAAAAGATTTTTGCTCTCTCTCTTTCACTCTATTATACAGGGTGTACAGCGTATGATCCGAAAATCTTCGCACACGTATTTTACAACTAGTTTCCAACAAAAAGTGCCTCCTAGAGATTTTTTTAGAGGCTTCGTTTTTGAGTTATTTCACTTTTAAGATTTTTTTCGTGTTTTCGAACTTACGTCACTAAAACGGCCGTAACTGCGGCGTTTTCAAAGTATTTGCAAATCTAAGTATTCCGATGGAAAGAGCATTAAATTATCTATCGTCTCAGTTGTTAATAATAATTTTTTAAAACGAACTACTTAAAGGGTAAAAATGAGCCTAAAAAGTAAATTTTGTCAAATTTTGAAAAAAATCTTTTTTTAATGGCTCATTAGTCCCCTTTAATTTTGATGATACGTTTGAGCCTGTAAGCTTAAAAAATGCGCAAAAGTCTCAGCTTTCCAATGGTATATTTAATTTTTAGGTTTTAGAGGGAACTTTTTTGAGGAAATTGAGATTTTATGCAAAAAAAAACGTGTATTTTCAAGCACATTTGATGTGATCGAACGGGTGTGTGGATCTACCTTTGACCGTTAATCACATTATCATACTCAACATTTTGCTCGTGACGATGTTTCTATCAACGACAAGAAGAGGAAATCATAACAAACAACGGGATCAAACCTCACGATATCAGCAAGAACGGGAGACATTTAACAGTTGATTTACATCAATTCATTCCGCGGATGCCCTCACTCAAACTTAAATTTCTTAGGTAATGCCGTTGACATGATACATTCTACACCCAGAAAAAGAAAAAAAGTTTTAGTTATGTAGGTTTTATTCTCTTAAAAAAAAACCTCAAATGTGCTTGAAAATACACGTTTTTTTGCATAAAATCTCAATTCCCTCAAAAAAGTTCCCTCTAAAACCTAAAAATTAAATATACCATTGGAAAGCTGAGACTTTTGCGCATTTTTTAAGCTTACAGGCTCAAACGTATCATTAAAATTAAGGGGGACTTAATTAAAAAAATATTGTTTTTCAAAATTTGACAAAATTTACTTTTCAGGCTCATTTTTACCCTTCAGTTCCTATCAAAAAATTATTATTAGAGACTGAGACAATAAATAATGCTATGCTCTTTCCAACGGTTCTCTGTCCTTTGAATCCATTCAGCTTCAAGCAGCTGAAATCCTTGAAAAGTTTAGGGAGCAAAAGAAGCAGGGGTTCTGGCTGAGGGCCATGAATTCGGAGAGGTTTACGCTCTATAGGGAGCTTGACCCTCACTGCAAGGCTGCTTGGTTGGTGAGCAAGTACTTGATATTTTCTCGGCGAGGTGGATCTTCAAGCTGAAGGGAGAACTGCTACACCTCAATGCAAAGCCATATGCCACTGACCAGAATGAGGAGTGTGCACTGTGCAGGTTTCATGAAAAGGAAGATGTGTACCAAAAAATTGCCCAGTACTCGCGGAGTTTAGAGTTGGCATTTTTGGTAAGCCCTAGCTGTCTCGGAATGAGGCTGTGGCGTTGCTGGATGGTGGTGGATGGCCTCAACTGGTTGCCTTCCGCAAAATAGCCTGCCGATGTAGCACTGAGTTTTTCAAGAGTTTAATTTTTAATTTATTTTTATTGTTTTTTTTTTTTTTTTTTCATAGTAGGTTTTTTTTTGGTTTCACCGGTTGACACCCCCGACAGACGGTTTGAAAAACCATGTGGGTATTGTTTATTTGTAATGTACAAGGAATCTTTTACTTTGATTTATATTATCAATAAACTTTTTTCTCCTTTTCTTCTTCTTCTCTTTCCAACGGCATACTTAGATTTGCAAATACTTTGAAAACGCCGGAGTTACGGCCGTTTTAATGACGTAAGTTCGAAAACACTAAAAAAATCTTGAAAGTGAAATAACTCAAAAACGAAGCCTCTAAAAAAAAATCTCTTGGAGGCACTTTTTGTTGGAAACTAGTTGTAAAATACGTGTGCGAAGATTTTCGGATCATACGCTGTACACCCTGTATAAGGTACCTTTTTGTAACTCTCACTGTATGTTATTATTAAAGATCTGACCCCGGTAACTGGCCTGGAACTTTTCCAATCTATCCTGATTCTTTCCAGAGACCCCTAAAAGATTTGGGGAATCCTAGAATATTCAGAATGGTTGCCCAAACCAAGGGGTCCGCTGAAGATTTTTTCGGATTGAATCTAATGGCTTATACTCGTAAGGGAGGTTGATAGTGCATCGATGTGATCTTCGCTCGGGGCATGGATAACATTGACTCCAAAAATTACATCACTTATTTTACCTATCACAAACCAATGTTGGCCATAACTTGTAATGATGGTACGGAACAAAAAAAAAAATAAACATAAACATATATATTATATATATATTTATATATTATTTCGATTCTGAAAGAAGTTTTTTAGCTCTCCATTTTGCCCTTTCACACTCTCACAATAACTTCCGCTCCTTTGTTAGGGCTTCTCGAATATTTGACATCGTCTCACGGCAATATTTTATCTGCCAATCAGCTTGTTGCATTTGGTCAATCAAATTTTCTTTTATTGACTCTACGACCGAGTTACTCACCATCTGTCTACAATAATATACAATGAATAATATCAATATTTTTATTTTTATTCAACCATGTTTCTGTTAAGGCCATGATCTTGGTTTTCGGCTGCACAAGATCCGTAATTAAATAACGAAATTCGTAAGAAAAGTTTTGTCTACAAAACGAACTCGTAACCAATGGTTCTCCGGGATGTAAGGAGGGGCTGGTGTCTAATAAATTCACAGCTTTCCAAAAAGTGGTGAACAATTTTTGAGCGATGGAAAATGGCGAAAATAATTTTCCTTAGCAACGATCGGTTGTAAGTGAAAATCATTATAAAAATACGCGCTACGTTTCACTCACTTTTTCCTGACGCTTTTCAGCTGGGGTTCCCATCGCCTAAACCTTTTCAAGGTTAAAATTCGAGATAGAGAATATATTATGCTGGAATAGAATAAATAAAAAAACCTCATTTGCGTATAATTTATTCACAATTGGCGTTGTATGGTACAAATTACTTTTCGGCGCAACGGATTCCGAGATTTGGAGGAACTCCCTTGCATTGAAGTGGTGGCCTCCACATAGCACTCTTACCTCCACGAACGTTGACATTTTCCCACCTCCAGTTCCTAGCGCTGTTGGGGTGAAGCCAAATCCAGACGTTGGCGCCTCCAGGACCAACCATGTTTCCTCTGATGTTCCTCATGGTCAAGTTTTCAAGGATGAAGAAAGATGGCTCACCGTTGGGGAAAGTTGGACCTTCGTTTCCGTGAATGGTGATTCCGTACTGGTGGATATCTCTGAGTTCGATGTTGTCAAAGGTGACATCCCTGTGGAGACCGACTGCGTTCAGCTCAGTTTTGATGTTGAGTCCAGTCAAACTGTTGATGACTTTGCTGTTTCTGATGGTTAAACGCTTGACGTCAGCGCCGTTTCCGAGAGATCCAACTCCGATTCCGTTTCCTCCTTCGCAGGTCAGGTTGTCGATAAGGATGTCTTCACCTCCTCCAGTCACGAAACAATCGTCTTGGTTGAAGACGTAGCTGTTGAGGACAGTGATGTTCTTGACGTAACCCAAACCAATACCGTCAGTGTTGTAAGCGCGTCCAGCTCTGCCATCCCCAGCATCTTTGGTGTCAACTGTCATACGGGAAATTTCAGTGTTGTGGCACCAATTGCAGACGAAACACCAGGCTGGAGGATTCTTGAAGTACAGGCCACGAATGGTAGAATCATCAACAGTGGCTTCGAAGAACCTAGGCTTCACCAGGTTAGACAGACGACCTCCCTTCCACCACCTGTGGCCTTCACCGTCCAATCTGGCGTAATCGTAAGCCATGATGTTCAACCTCTTACCACTGAGCTTGACCAATGGTCCGCGCCATTCTTTGTAACCGAATGTGACGCGTCCAGCAAACTCGACCGTGGTACCTTCCCTCAAATTGGACAAGTCCAAGGTGACACCAGCTGGAACCTGGAGGTCTCTGATGACGATTTTCTGGAATTTTTTCGCCTCATTCAATTGGTTGACGTTCCTCAGTTCGAAATATTGAGCGGATGCGGTTGCAACCACAATCAACAAACAACCTAGCACAGCGTTCATCCTTGCTGTGGTATCTTCTACCTGCAAGAAATTGGAAAAATATGGATCAGAAGAAATTTAGACATCATGAATAAGTCGCGTATCAATATTATTGCAGGGGCAATATCATAAAGGAATTGAGCATAGAGCCCCATGGTAATCACCTCGTAATGTTCTGGACAGCAAGTCGTCCGTGAAATCCAATCAATATAAACCAATCACGTGAGCCATTGCATTGGTTTATTATTTTCTATTAAGAACCTCTGTGATCGTATAGCAAACATTTATTATAACCACCTCAAATTCGGTCAATTTGCGTTTCAAGGTACATAGATTCCGCTGTATGTGCAGTAAAAGAACTTGAAATGTTCTCAAAAATCCCTTATTTCTGCACGTGGATTCTGTTTTGAGTCTGATTGGTTTCAACCTCTAGACAGCCCGATCGCCACACACAAACAGATGCTAAGGACAAAAAACTTAACAAAAACGTGGGTTTATAGAGTTTTTACTGCCATACGCAAAAGAGTGGTCATTTTTTAGTTACTTTGGACGAAACACCGACTGGAATTGGTTTCAGTTTCGTAAAAATTCAACTTAAGCAAATAATCGCAATTTCTGAACCTAAAATTTACCCTACAAGCTCCACTATGACACGAACAATCACGCATTATTAAAAAAATAACGAACCCCGTACGTCAGAATTGTCTCAGTTTTTTTTCCTTTTTCAAGAGGTGTGATATTGTACGTACACCAATGACATCCTCTAAATTACGAATCTTAATATTTTTATTTTTATCAAACATAGAAAAATCTTGAATAATGTATGTTCGTAGTCGAGATCGAGTGTCCATCAGTGGACATTAAAAAGATATGTCTGTATTATCTACATATTATGTGCATATGTGTACAGACGCGAATCTACAATTGTTCATGAACCTGTGACGTAAAAAAGTGTGAATAAAAATTAAAGGTCCAACCGTTATATTTCAACCCCATTACCGACACGAAGCACATTATTAGACACGCAAGCTATTTCTCTAATAAAAACAGATACTCCAACGAAAAAATTGCTTGAAACTGCTTCGCAGAAAAAACGCATCTGTTACAAAGTTGGCAGTAATCAATTGCAATAAGTATTAATTACATTTTCAATTACATTGGCAAATTCGTTTGGGATTTCAACCAACAACTATAAAAATTCTGCTAAATTTGTAAAAAAGTCAATTACACTTGCACTCACCAATTACAAGGGTAAAAAACTGCAATTTTTCATATTTATCCAGGATAACTTGCAAGAAAATCATTTCAGCGGGGATTTAAGTACACGGAACGAAAATGAAAAGCTTGGAAAACCAGAGAATTAAGCAAAAGTGATAACAGAGTTGGGCGTTTTGCATCATTTTTTTTTTTTTAATTTCGCGTAGTATGAGATGTTAGGACCAACTAGACTAAGGTGACCATCCGTCCCGCTTCCGGCGGGACAGTCCCTATTTTCAGGTAAGTGTCCCGCTGTCCCCAGAGTTACTCGGGGGACGCTATTATGTCCCGCTTTGGCAGGATAAACAAATAAACGTCCCGCTTTCAATATTGTTTGATATTATATGCTGAAATAAAATGTTCTTGACTGATTCTTTCACAACATAAATATAAAAGCAACAAGGAAATTGCATACTACACTCAAGAATTGAACGTATTCTTTATTTTGTTGCTTGTAAGTTATACCTGCATCGGGGAATTTTGTAGTTTTGGATGAGCAATTCTGACCTAGAGACTAGAGAGAGAGCGACACCTCGGCACCACGTCTTTGTTTGTTTGTTTTCATTATTAATAAATTAATTCAACTGATGGTCCAATTAGTGTAATTGTGCTACTATTACTACCTAAACAGTAAAGTTTTTCCTATTCTTATTCCTATAAATTTAAGTACTCAAACAGATAAAATAATGAGTTCAGGACGTTTAGTTGTGTCAATATAGAAAATATCTTTCACACGGTATTTACGGGGGGGGGGGGTTACTGACCATCATGATGTGTGTCCCGCTTTGAGGACATTTTGATTTTTTCGACCAATTTAAGTAAGCCCTGGATGGAAATTGTAGATTCGTAATCGACAATCTTTGAAACGTGAGGTGGCAACGTTAGGGGAGGGAGGTATACATTTTCCTTCTCGATATGCTCACAAAAGCCCATTTCAGGAATAAACAGCTACAAACTGAAGTTTTAGCATGAGTAATTAGTTTTTACTCATTAATAAATTACATGGAATTACTTTTTTCCAATTACAGTATTTGTGATTGCCTGTTGACAGTTATAATTACTGTAATTGGAAAAGTAAAGTAAATGAAGTGTTGGATGAACATGATGGATAGAGAAATTACAAGAACTATGATGGCTTGATAAAACTGATGAATTGATGGTTTCTGAGCCCAATTTCGCGAGTTTTGGTCCAATATACCTCCATCGGTTATTATCCAATCGAAGAATGTAACATGTAATGGGAATAATGTAAATAAACTACCTGTCTATCTAATAGTTTTTCACGTATTAGATTTATTGGGGGGATATGAAGCCCAGTTTAGAATTTCAAACAATTTGCGTTCATGTTTCTTGAAATATTTACGTTGTTTCACTTGGGAACAATTTTTTCCAAATTGATTTTCTGAATCTAAGTACCCTGAAACGTGAACCATCAAATTTTGGAGATCTTAAAAAAAAAAAAGTTTTATCTTGGTGGAGTGCATAGATTTATTACCGAAAATGATAGACCAAAAATGATTTCGATTCCGATAGTTCCAATTTGGGAAGCGGTAAGAGCAATGATCCTAGTTGGTAGATAGATGAAATAGATCAATGATATTTCCCCATTATCCGGAAGATTTAGACCGAGAAGCTAGGAATTAATACTGGTATATTGATAACATCGTGAATGGAACATCTCACCATCCAATACCTAGAAACACTTAAACAACATTAAAGAAGTAGGTACTCACCTCTGATGAAGAAACCAAAGTAACACTAGATTCCCGACGGCTCAATTTATAACCCTATTATAGGTCAATATTGACTCGATACTTAGCATATTTTTTCGATCTTTAACTGTCTAATTTTAAATACGCACACATCTCGTTTACATCCGTGGCACCCTGTCATAGAAGGATCTGGCGAAATCCGGTTTGCTTGGGGTGCCTATTAATGCGTTGTCTATTCATAAAAACTTGTATTCGCTCATTAGATCGTCATTTCACGGAGATGCGAAACAACAACCCGGAGATGAGTACAATGACGACGAATTACCGGAATAAATATGTATTTTCAATCAGGTCTTCTTCAATGATGTAATTAACCGTATTAACTCCTCTACTTAGAGCCCGAAGCGGTTTCTTTGATTTCGGTTTATGATTTTCAATAATGGACCTTCTTAATCGACCAAGAAATTTTAAACTTAAACTGAATTTTAACCCCATCAAACATAATTTTTTTGGGTTTCAAGAAATCGAATTTTGAAAATCCATCCGCCTGCAATCCAATTTGGGCCCTGTTTTTTTTAATAGAAAAAGTCCTGTATATTATTTTGAAACTGGGAAGACTAAAACGTGTAAAACTATTCAAGAAAAAAGGGACATAGGAAATGGATATAGAAAAACAATTGTTGAAGAAGTAGGTGAGGGAAAACGGAAGAGAAGCCTGAAGGAAAACATTGTCAAGTGCGACGACAAACCGTTCAGCGAGGGCGTACAGTCGCCAAGCCCTTGAAATTTTGAAAACAATTGTTGCCATACCGAATGTGACACATTAATTCATGTTTTTCCAAGCTGTGGTGGTAACGGAATAAGTCACTCGCGACGAAGTTGTGGAAACCCATTTCAATAAAAACGCAGTAAGATAGAACGTTTTCTATATTTCCACGAAAGTAAATAGTTACACAGTTAAATCGATTTCCACAGTTAGGTCATCGTCAGTAACAAACACCAAGTCAGTTCATCAACACAAACTTCAGTTCATGTTAACAAACATGATTCCTATTTTACGGGACGATCGCTGTCCTTCATTGATGAATAATTTTCTGTTCAACTTTTCCCAAAAATTATTTTTGTAGATTTTATGTGGTAACTAGGCCTGCTCATGGCTGTCATAAAGTTAGGCTACTCTTCATTTTACATGCCGGTAATTGATCGAAATGTACCTCTAATCTCATTGTCATGGTCTGTCCGTGAGTCAGAGTTTGAACTTAATCCGTAATTTTATCCGCTCAAAGTACGTTTTACCGGAAATATTTTAACTAGTATGTTTTTAGAATTAGTTACTGGATGTTAGTGAGCTTACGAGCGGGTACGAATCAAGTGCTCAAAGTTTGTCCCAAGTGCTCTTTTGTTTCTGTCTCATTGTCATGGGTTTGAAGGAAATCATCGTAGCTCTCTCAAATGAGGGCATTTTTTGGCAATTCAAAGTTTTTTCAGCGTTGGTAACCCTGCTCTTTGAGGAAACACCATGCTTCCGCCATTTCTATAAAGTTGGTGCTCAAAAATTAAGTTAGCCGTTTCTAAAACAGGTATGTACGTTTCATACTTCTCATTGTTATCGGTTCGAGAATCACTCTTAATCAATATTATTGATTTGTTTAGCATTCATTTTGGGATAGAGATGTAAAAACTCTATTTAATGCAGGTTTCAATTTTTATAAGTGTTTGTTGGAGTCCTAATTGCAGAAGGTTAATGTTGATTTCTCATTGTCGTGTCGATTTTAAACTTCATTGTTGTGGCTACCACAAAAGCCGTAGTTTTTTTTCAAGTTTGGTATTTCATACTAAATAAATACCAATAATCAAATGTGATACTTGTTCTAGCACAAAGTCAGGAAAAACTGAAATCAGATGCCCGCCCTCCTACACTTTTGTGAACCGTGATTATTTTGATACTTCTAATATTTAGACTCCCAATTCGGCAAAGGTAAGCCAAGGAGTCGGTTCCTGCGGAATGGTACTATGCACAAACATGGCTCTTTGGTAGTGTATATGTAACTGTAGAACCCCGAAGTGCGGTAAATTTTGTGATTCACCAGAAAATCCTAGTATTTTCCAATAGCGTTGTTACGACCCTAGTGTTGGCTCTCAAATCGGACTTTTTCCAATGAATCTCAGGATGTTTCTGGAGGATTGATAAAAGCTAGTTTTATCTTAATCAGAGAGTGCGTTTCTAACTTATATCAAGTGTTTTTTCGTAAATCTTAACATTCCTCAGCGAGGAAATCCTCACATTCACCAAGAGAGCATTAGTGACCATCCGAAGTTCCTAATTTGCACAAGGCTTTTTGGGCTTTGAATAAATCAGTCGGGCTCTCCTAAGATGAACCAAGTTTCAAGCGGTAAATGCCCGTTTTTCATGTAGATTTCGGGCTTCTACCTAGTGTGGAATGCTGGAATTTTCTGGTAAATGCTAACATTTACCGGACTTCTGGGTTTTACAGTAACGTGTACACTGCTAAACTGTACTGTTGGCTATGCTATTCGCCCATCATGGCCTGTGGAATACTAGTGGATTTGTCCGTTTGGTTAGGCGGATTCGATCAACGAGGAGATTCGATTGCAGTCGCCACCCCATTGACAATATCAAGATATTAGCTCATGCTGTATCGTGAATTAATCGTCATGGTAGATGTACATAACCAACATCATTCCGAGGATATTCATTGTTCTGAAGAAGCTTGCACGGAACTGCCAAAAGACTTTTTCAATTTTGTAATTATCTCTATCTCCCCTCAACCCACATTCCCACTTACCCTCCATATCCACTTCGTTTTATCCACCCTATGGATTTGGCCTCACCTCATCAGATGACTTACAATCGCCCTTGGCCTGGGTGAACCAATGTCGGCCTCAATCTTTGAAATAGCTGAACAATTCAGCTTAGGGGTCTTCCGTTCATAAAATGAAATGAAGAAATGAAATCTGTGATGAAATCAAGGTATTCCATGTAAAAGTTTCAAAATGCAAACATACTTCTTTGGCTAAAAAAAGAGACAATTCTGACGTAATGTTCTGTTATTTTTGGATATTGTGTGATTTCTCATGCCATTATGAGCTTTGGAGGATAATTTTTATGTTCACAAATTGCAATTACGTGATATAAGTGGATTTCTTATTATCTCAGTTGATTATGGGTCCAAAATTACGTGGAAATGACTCCATTCTTCCTTTTGTCCGCCAACATTTCGAAATAACATGTTTTTTTCTTCAGATTTTGGATTGTAGCATCTATGAAAATGATTGACGAAAAAAAAGGGGTCCATTTCTCGTCCTTCATATGAGTCAATCATGCAGTTAATTATCCACTGGATTCTTCAAATGTCTTATTAAATAATGAAACGTGTTGATTTGGTTAAGTGGAAAAGAAACCAATATAAACTCCTTACAGTATAATTTATTCACAGTTTATTGGTGAAAGACAAAGATGTTGTGTGCTACAAATTACTTCTCGGCGCAACGGATTCCGAGATTTGGAGGAACTCCCTTATACTGAAGTGGTGGCCTCCACATCGCAATCTTACCTTCACGAACGTTGAAATTTTCCCATCTCCAGTTCCTAGCGCTGTTGGGATGGATCCAAATCCAGACGTTAGCACCTCCAGTTCCGACCATGTTTCCTCTGATGTTCCTCATGGTCAGATTTTCAAGGATGAAGTAAGATGGCTCACCGTTGGGGAAAGTTGGACCTTCGTTTCCGTGAATGGTGATTCCATACTGGTGAAATCAGCTTTGAAAAACAGAAAATTGATGTGTCAAATTCGATTTGCTAACATTTGTTTGCAGAATTTAATGACCTGGCTACTGAGTGCGCTCGCTAAACGTATACTTTTGTATATGCCGAGACAGCCGCAGTGATTGATTAGGAACAGGAAAATTTATCAAGTTTCAAATTTCTTTTTTTAGAAAAGTCCGTACCCAAATATGACCGAAATTTTGAAATGTCCCATATTGAAACAGGCAGGCAATTCATGCCGGCTAACCGTTTGAAGGCGTTGACGTCCGGCGGCATTTGGCATGATGAAAAAATGTGAACGAACCTGGTTTCATACTTCACCTGCTAAAGCTTAACAGCAACTGTTGGCTGGAGCTACTTTATCTTTGCCACAACTACAGGTAGGGTTGGCAACTGTCATTCGATGAAAGATTCACTCGAATCACCCCCAAGTGTTAATGTACTTCCATTTCACGTAACGATAACGAAATTCTGAACAACCATGGACACTTGGTGACAACACCTCACTCATCAAAAAGTACTAAAAACTAAGCCGTCTAGTTACAACCAGCAGCAGAAAACTCACTAGGAAACTCATAACCATTGCTGTGGAACAGTTACGGTAATGACATTTTTCCACTTTAGTCTTGAAAAAATTCTCGAAAATGCCCAAGTTTGATGATTTCTTTATTTGTCCTTCAAGAACTATGTTGCTAGAATATAGTGTTTAAAAAGTTATCAGCTATAAACTTGTTCGTAAGCAGTATCTTTACCGGTCGCTAAAATGGCCAGTAGCCTTGGAATCACCCATAAGCAACATCATTCCGAGGATTTTCATGATTCTGAGGAAGTTTGCAGGGAACTGCCAATAGGCTCTTCAATTGTGGAATTATCTCCATCTCCCCACTACAATTCCCACTCTCCCTCCATATCCACTGCGTTTTTTCCTTTCCCCGGACTTGGCACTACTTCATCAGACGATTTAGAGCCTCCCACGGTTTCAATGACAAAATTTTGGTTTCAATCTTGGAGATAGCTTAACAATTCAGCTGAGGGGTTTTCCATTCATTATATGGAACGGAGAATCCCAATCTGTGATCAAATTAAGGTATTCAATGTCAACATTTCAAAATTTACATGGACTATTTTGGTTTGAAAAAAAAATTCAGCCAATTCTAACACACGGCCTTTTTATTTCTTTTACACGTTTATTTTACGCATTTATCAAGCATTCGTACAACTTAATGATTTGTCTTTATCTGACGAATTACAGAAATAATTGCTCCATTAAATATAATTCGTTCATTTACATTACTCCACTCTCTCAGATCCAATGTCTGACAGCATTCTTTATCCATCACCGAGCCATTAAATTTGTGCCAACTTAACTGCTCCTTGCAATGACTTCATTCTAAAGCATTCCAACAACTTAATGATTTGGCTTTATCTGACGAGTTACAGAAATAATCGCCCCATTAATTATACTTCTTTCGATCGAAAACCTTCAGCATTTCCAGGTCTTATGATCTCACTGTTCACGTCCTGGAATCATGGACTGACTACAGAACGAACTTGGTCTGGATTCAATCTCGTATTGCTCGAAAGAAAAAGAAAAAATTGACACTAATACTAGGCATTTGAATGTACGTTCTCTCAAAAACACAAACAAAAAAAGTGATTTTTTTTAAACTTAAATTAATTTCAAGCAATGAAGCAGGAGCTGGTTTTTTTTTTCTTTTTTTCATTATTCCATCCTCCAAACTCCATACCTTATTTTTGAAAATAAAATTTTTGGACAGTGGCAAAAAAACGGAAGCGGTCATGTATTTCTAAAAAATAAAAAAAAAAGTTTCTTCTAAATTCTACTACGAACGAATGAAGAAATAATCGTTCCGACATTTTGCATAGTTTCGAAAACACATAACTTGATGGTGAAAAACATGACATATCCAAATAAAGTACACCTTTTACCTCTTACCTTTTATATCAAGCAATTATTCAGTTTATTATCTTCTTAGATTAGAATGTTTGAATAAACAAACGATTGATTGGGTTGAATTGGAGTGAAACCAATTAAAAAAACTCATTTAAGTATAATTTATTCACAACTGACGTTGTATGGTACCAATTACTTCTCGGCGCAACGGATTCCGAGATTTGGAGGAACTCCCTTGCATTGAAGTGGTTGCCTCCACATAGCACTCTTACCTCCACGAACGTTGACATTTTCCCATCTCCAGTTCCTAGCGCTGTTGGGGTGAAGCCAAATCCAGACGTTGGCGCCTCCAGGACCAACCATGTTTCCTCTGATGTTCCTCAAGGTCAGATTTTCAATGATGAAGAAAGATGGCTCACCGTTGGGGTAAGTTGGACCTTCGTTTCCGTGAATGCTGATTCCATACTGGTGGATATCTCTGAGTTCGATGTTGTCGAAGGTGACATCCCTGTGGAGACCGACTGCGTTCAGCTCAGTTTTGATGTTGAGTCCAGTCAAACTGTTGATGACTTTGCTGTTCCTGATGGTTAAGCGCTTCACGTCAGCGCCGTTTCCGAGAGATCCAACACTGATCCCGTTACCTCCTTCGCAGGTCAGGTTGTCGACAAGCATGTCTTCACCTCCTCCAGTCACGAAACAATCGTCTTGGTTGTAGACGTAGCTGTTGAGGACAGTGATGTTCTTGACGTAACCCAAACCAATACCGTCAGTGTTGAAAGCGCGCCCAGCTCTGCCATCTCCGGCATCTTTGGCGTCAACTGTCAACCGTGAAATCTCAGTGTTGTGGCACCAATTGCAGACGAAGCACGCATCGGGAGGATTCTTGAAGTACAGGTTACGGATGGTAGAATCATCAACAATAGCTTCGAAGAACCTAGGCTTCACCAGGCCAGACTGACGACCTCCCCTCCACCACCTGTGGCCTTCACCGTCCAATCTGGCGTAATCGAAAGCCATAATGTTCAACCTCTTTCCACCGATCTTGACCAATGGTCCGCGCCATTCTTTGTAACCGAATGTGACGCGACCGGAGAACTCGACCGTGGTACCTTCCCTCAAGTTGGTCAAGTCCAAGGTGACACCAGCTGGCACCTGGAGGTCTCTGATGACGATTTTCTGGTGTTTTTTCGCCTCATTCAATTGGTTGACGTTCCTCAGTTCGAAATATTGAGCGGATGCGGTTGCAACCACAATCAACAAACAACCTAGCACAGCGTTCATCTTTGCAGTGGTATCTTCTACCTGCAAGAAATTAGAAAAATATGGGTCAGAAGAAAGTTGTACATCACAAATGAGTTGCATATTAATATTATGGTCTCGACCTCTGGACAGCCGGATCGCCGTTTAAATTCAACTTAAGCAAATAATTGCAACCTTTGAACCTAAAATGTACCCTATACACTTCCCAATGACGCGAACAATTTCGCATTAATAAAAAATGACGAATGTCGGAATTGTCACCGTTTTTTCCCTTTTCATGAGGTGTGATATTGTACGTACGCCGATGGCATTGTCTAAATTACGTATCTTAGAATGTAAAGATGGGATTGGCTCGGCGGATATCGATGTGTAAACACGTTCTCTTGCACAGGTCCGCGAATTCTTTCATTTCTAGTGGGTTTTGTGCAAACTTACCGGGTTAATCCCCGTTCATCCGGTGAGTTTCATACTGCGTTTTCACTTTTCCTTTTGATGTTCTCTGGCTTTTCGCGTATTTTCTTCCGCCCGGGCTACTCGCAATCTGCTCTTATCACTTCCAACCGGCGATTTCATCTGGCTGAATCTATCCGAGCAATTATCCATAAATACTACAACTCGATACCTTAGCCTTCGCGAAAACCCGGCGCTGCCTCCCACCCAATACTTTCGTTCGTAGGGTCTAGAACCTATCTGAAGGCGCAAGCAAGAACGATCTTTTTGTTGAATAATACCATGATAACAATAATACACCTATTTTATCATGAACTCCATGAACCAAAGTAATAGCAGCCAGTCAGACTCTGCCAAGCTAGAGCAAATTCTCGCAAAATTGAATAAGCTTGATACGCTTGAAGAAAATATTGATGGTGTCTCGGCTACGTTGAAAAATGAAGTAGAAAAAATTGATTCCAAGCTGGACGCCCAAGGTGCCCGCATTGTTTTATTGGAGCGTCATTTGAGGAAGCGGAATCTTGACGGGGCTGCCTGAGGTTTCTCAGGGAGATGAGGATGATTTGAGCAGAGTTTTAGAACTTTTTAAAACTCAAATGAAGGTCGACTGTTGCTTGCAAGGAATAGAAGACCTTTACAGGCTGGGTAAGCCGATCCCTTGGAAAAAAAAAACGGACTATCTATATTGAATTGAAAACCCTAGCTTTGAAGAAAAAGATACACCGAGAACCACACTTCAAGGTTCCGGCATTTTTGTTGACGAGGAACTACCCTCAGAAGAAAGACAGAGGTGGGGACTACTCTGAGAGTCAAACCACTCTTCTTGTCAGAGGAAAACCAAACGTCCTCTGTCCTCACCAAGCGAGAAGCAACGGAAACAAAGGGTGTGCCCATGTCAAGAAACGGAGTTTGACCCCCGTACGGCTGATCTTCTGGAACTGCTCAGGACTTGGAAACTTTACAACAGAAAGAGCCACTATTTTACAAAAGAAGTACGTTTACATTTTTTTTGCGGGAAACATGGCTGGAAAAGACCTCAATGGAGAAATTGAGGGTTGTAAGACAATCAATGTACATGCCTTCCGCACTCACCACATGGGGAGGGCCAGAGGGGGCCTACTGTTGCTTTACAAACGGGAGTCTATTGTCGAGCTTAATAACTTCACCAGATATTGGCTTTTTATTTCAGTTTTGGTTAGTGGGGAAAGGCTCATTTCGGGTACAGTTTATTTTAACGAGGGATTTACTGAAGGAAGGAACTTGGAATTTAAAGAGTTGTTAAAGAGTCTGGAGGAGCAATATGAGGGGGATGGAATCCTCGTGGGAGGAGACTGGAACGGCAGAATTGGATCATTAAACACGGGACATGAAGAGCTATTTGAAGGAACAACCTTGAACGACGCAGCTGCAGAGATTTAACTGTGAATTCATCGGGCGTACGACTGGTGTAAACAATGGAAACTTTCGGATTGTACGTTATTAACGGTCGATCCCTCAGCGACATGGATGGCGAGTTTACTTGTATCTCCCACAATGGAATGAGTGTTGTTGAGCAAGTTAAGGTGTTTGGGCTAACACACTCTTCTTGGAATATATTCTTGATTTCGCCGTACCCCCTTTGCTGCGGCTTCTGATCATGAGCCTTACCTTGTACAATTGACCTTTGTAGACGAGGACTCTCCACCTGCCTCCCCCGCTACCCTCGTGCAACCAAAATTTAAATGGGATGCGTCAAAGATGGAAGAATACCAAAAAATTGTCTCTGAGAAAATTTATCAAATTAGTAGCTCGTGGGAGGACCCTGCGGTGGCTCATGAGAGCCTAAAAAATTTGATGCAAGCATCGCAACCAGGCAACCAGGAAGGAAACTGCGGCGTTCATCGACTTTCGTCGAGCCTTTGACAGTGTGTCACACCACCAATTGTGGTAAAAGTTAGCCTTACTCGGTGTTAGTGCCAGATTTTTGAGATTGGTTCGCTCTCTAAATGAAAATGCCTCATTCTCCGTTCGGCTTGGTTCGGCTCCATTTCCAAGGGAATCCTACGGGGGGACATCTTATCACCTCTAATTTTCGCCCTTTATCTATCGGATCCTTCCTGGTGTCAGCAGGAAGTAGGGGAGTTAGCATCAATATGTTGACTGAACTTACTCTCTCTTCTACGCAGACGAACTTGTCCTCCTCTCAGACTCATACGCTGGCATGCTACGACTCCTCCGTGCCCTCATCAGCATGAATAACCTAATAGTGAACACCTCTAAATCAAAGGTTACGGTCTTCCAAAAGAAAGGCCGTCCCAGATCATACGAATTTCCCTGCGGGGATGCTCTTCTGGAGGTGGTAGGCTCGTTCAACTTCCTGGGGGTGCATTTTTCGCGATCAGGTTTATTCGCAACTCATGCAAAGGTGGCAGTCCTGAAAGGTGTTGTTGCTTACAAAGCTGAGTGGCTAGCAGTCTTCAAATCGCAAGCCAACTCGACGGAAGCCTGGAAAACTCTTTTCAGGGCCGCGGTTTTCTCATCTACCCTCTATGCCAGTGAATCGTGGGGTTTTTGCCAGGTGCCAAGTTTTTAGCATGAAATTGAATGAATTGTGCCCAAGATTACAATTAAAATTAATGATTCTAATTGGTATAAGGCAATTACCTGTTCCAAGGCCAATTAAAATTACTTAATAGTGAATGTAATT
This sequence comes from Creontiades dilutus, assembly GCA_031894815.1. NCBI lineage: Eukaryota > Metazoa > Arthropoda > Insecta > Hemiptera > Miridae > Creontiades > Creontiades dilutus. The sequence continues at coordinate 159,427 of JAVIWC010008875.1, read as the reverse complement.
GCAATTACATGTCAATTATCGTAATTGGAATTGAAATTCCATTTTTGCCAACACTGATCTGTTAGTTCTAACCGAGCTACTCAATATAACTGAAGTTTAGAAGACACATTTCATGATAATATATTATGCCATTATACATGTCTCCAGCCTGGCGTTTTCCTTCAGCCCATCCGCTAAAGGAAACCCTTCCGAAATTTTCAAATGGGATGCGAAAGGATGGTAATACGGGAACTTGAATGGTCTCATTCTATTTGTGGAACTAATTGTCGACTCAATCAAACCAAAAATGTTTTGGGATTTCAATTTCGTATTATGAAAACCCTCCTATCCGCATAGAGAAATTACAAGAACATTGATAACGTAACTGATAAAATTGAAGGATTTTTTGAGGAATTTCCAACAATTTAGGTTCGTGTTTCCTGGGATTTGTGTCACTTGTGAAGAATATGGTTAGTTGACCCTGATCGATTCTTGATTCCACCCCCTTGGGAGATGAATCAGACGCCATCATTGGTCTGGGTCATCGTCAGAGCGTGGCGGGCATTACCGCATTCAGCTCAATGGAAGGGGCAACTGTGCCATTCCATCACGCCACACACTTGGGAAACTTTTTTTCGATTTGATTTTCTAAACCTAATTATCTTGAAACGTGAACCATCAAATTATTTACATGTTAAAAAAACAAGTTAACGAAAATAATAAACCAAAAATGATTTTGATTCAGATAGTTCCGAATTGGGAGGCGATAAGAGCATTAATAGTAGGTAGCTTTGGGATCGATGATATTTCCCATTATCTGGGAGATTTGGACCGAGAAGTTAGAAAGGAATATTGGTATAATGGCAACATCGTGAGTGTAACGTCTCCTCTCCTAGTAGATCATCATTCAATACCTGGCAACCCATAAACAATATTAAAGAAGAAGGTACTCACGTCTGGTGAAGAAACCAAAGTAACGATAGACTCCCGACCACTCAATTTATAACCCTTCCAGCGGAGGTCAATATTGACTCGATATTCGGCGAATTTTTTCGATCTTGTAATTATCTCACTTCAAATATGCACACATCTCGTTTACATCCGTGACACCCTGTCATACAATAATGGCGCACGGTTTGATTAAGGTGCCTATTAGTCCATTGTGTATTCATAAAAACGTTTACTCGCTCGTTAGAGCGTCATTTCATTAAGATGCAAAACTACAACCCGGAGATGATTACAATGAGGACAAATTACCGGAATAAATATGGATTATTAATCAGGTCTTCAATGAAGTAACTGACCGTATTAACTCCTCTAATTGGAGCCAGAAGTAGTTCCTTTGTTTTTGGTTCATGATTTCCAAGAATGGATCTTCGTAATCGACCAAGAAATGTTGAACTTTTTAAATTTTAAACTCAAACTGAATTTTAACCCCATCAAACATTTTTTTTTTCTGTCTGCATCAGATTAGATGCTCATGCAATGAGTTTTAGTTTTGCCTGCAGCTCTATAATTTCATTATTAAAACTTAATTTCAGTATTAACCACCACCATGTCTAAGCCAGAACTCTACATGTAGTGATTACTTAATAAGGCTGATGAAGTCCTCGTTGAAGGACGAAACGTACAGATGAAAATAAAGACTCATGCTCCAAATAAGGGATTCGGAATGAATGTGGTCACCCCACTAACCACACACACTACTAGGAATAGTTGCTATCATTTTCCAGGCAGAAATACGTGCCATAAGCTCTTGTGCCGACAGACATTTGTGTCGGCGAGTTAATGGAGTAACAACATATTCTATCAGATAGTCAAGCGGCCTCCTCTACAATTTCCTCGAGGCTGGAGCGGGACTGCTTGGCTAACCTCAAGACCCTTGCCAATAGCAATAAGGTTACATTGTTGTGGTGCCCCGGGCACCAAGGGGTTGAGGGTAACGAAAAAGCCACACCCTAGTTAAGAAAGGTGCTGTTCAGCCATTCCTGGGCACTACGGAGAGCTTTCTTCGGGGAGAGTAAGAACAGCGCTGCCTTTTGACTCCGTGTTAGGGGGCAGAGGTAGGCAAAGGATTGTATTGACTTCTCCAGAAAGAGAGCTAGCGAGCTGTTCAGCCTAGGAAGATGGGAGATATGTATTGTAACCGGGCTCTTAACGGGGCACTGTCCACTTAGACACCATCTCCCAAAAATGGGTAAATCTGACACCACCCTCTGCCGGTTCTGTAGGGCACAGGATGAGACCGCGTGTCATGTGATCTGCCACTGCCCTGTGCTGGAAAGACAGCGTTTTCTAAGTGAGGACAGGCTTACATTGATCCTCTTGTTATTGAGACGGGAGAGGTTTGTGAGGCTGATGGAATGGTACAGTTGCCCCTTCCATTGAGCTGTATGCGGTAATAGTGTTCTGTCTCGCTCAGACGATGACCCAGACGCTTGAAAACGTCTGATTCATCTTCCAAGGCGACGGATTCTAAAATCGGGAAGGGCCAACTAACCATATCCATCACAAATGTTGACCTGTTAGTTGTGCTATTCGCTCATCATGAGGGAGCCCGTGGAATACTTGTGGATTTTTCCGTTTGGTTATATGGTTGGAGCGGACAGGGAGGATTTGATCCCAGTCGCCTCCCCAATGGCAAGACCTGCATACTGGCTTGTACTGTATCGTGCATTAATCATCATGATTGATGTTCATGTAAAGATTCGTGATTTGAGGAATTTTGCAGGGGACTGCCAATAGATTTTTTCAATTGTGTAATTATCTCTATCTCCCCTCAACCCACATTCCCTCTCACTCTCCATATCCACTGCGTTTTTTCCATCCTCTGGACTTGGCCTTTCCTCATCAGATGACTTACAATCGCCTCAGGTGTGACTGACAAAATGTTGGCCTCAATCATGGTGGTAGCTTAACAATTCAGCTGAGGGGTCTTCTATTCACAAAATGAAATGGAGAATCAAAATCTCTAATAAAATCATTGGGTTCTATGTCAAAATTTCAAAATGTAAGTATACTACTTTGGCTAGAAAAAAAAACCGATTCTGACATATGGGTCTATTATTTTTGAATAGTGTGTGATTTCTCGTGATATTATGAGCTTTGAAGGATCACTTTTGTGTTCTGGAATTGAAATTACTTGCTCTAGGGGGATATCCTATTCTCTCAGTTGATAATGGTTCCAAAATTACGTGGAAATGACTCCGTACTTGCATTTATCCGCCAAAATTTCGAAATACAGTGTTTTTCCCAGATTTTGGACTTTAGCTTCTATAAAAATGATTGGTTTAAAAAAAAAAAGAAGAAAAGTTCCACTTCTCGCCTTCATATGAATCAATCGTGTTACTCTTTATGTCAAGCAATTATTCAGTTTAATATCTTCTTAGATTAGAATCTTGGAATAAATAAACGATTGATTGGGTTAAGTTGGAATAAAACCAATTAAACCAAAACTCTTTAGGGTATAATTTATTCACACTAAAGCAGTGAAAGACTGTGACGCAGTATGGTACAAATTACTTCTCGGCGCAACGGATTCCGAGATTTGGAGGAACTCCCTTGCACTGAAGTGGTGGCCTCCACATAGCACTCTTACCTCCATGAACGTTGACATTTTCCCATCTCCAGTTCCTAGCGCTGTTGGGATGGATCCAAATCCAGACGTTAGCACCTCCAGTTCCGACCATGTTTCCTCTGATGTTCCTCATGGTCAGATTTTCAAGGATGAAGTAAGATGGCTCACCGTTGGGGAAAGTTGGACCTTCGTTTCCGTGAATGGTGATTCCGTACTGGTGGATATCTCTGAGTTCGATGTTGTCAAAGGTGACATCCCTGTGGAGACCGACTGCGTTCAGCTCAGTTTTGATGTTGAGTCCAGTCAAACTGTTGATGACTCTGCTGTTTCTGATGGTTAAACGCTTGACGTCAGCGCCGTTTCCGAGAGATCCAACTCCGATTCCGTTTCCTCCTTCGCAGGTCAGGTTGTCGATAAGGATGTCTTCACCTCCTCCAGTCACGAAGCAGTCGTCTTGGTTGAAGACGTAGCTGTTGAGGACGGTGATGTTCTTGACGTAACCCAAACCAATACCGTCAGTGTTGTATGCGCGTCCAGCTCTGCCATCTCCGGCATCTTTGGTGTCAACTGTCATACGGGAAATCTCAGTGTTGTGGCACCAATTGCAGACGAAGCACCAGGCTGGAGGATTCTTGAAGTACAGGCCACGAATGGTAGAATCATCAACAGTGGCTTCGAAGAACCTAGGTTTCACCAGGTTAGACAGACGACCTCCCTTCCACCACCTGTGGCCTTCACCGTCCAATCTGGCGTAATCGTAAGCCATGATGTTCAACCTCTTACCACTGATCTTGACCAATGGTCCGCGCCATTCTTTGTAACCGAATGTGACGCGTCCAACAAACTCGACCGTGGTACCTTCCCTCAAATTGGACAAGTCCAAGGTGACACCAGCTGGAACCTGGAGGTCTCTGATTACGATTTTCTGGTATTTTTTCGCCTCATTCAATTGGTTGACGTTCCTCAGTTCGAAATATTGAGCGGATGCGGTTGCAACCACAATCAACAAACAACCTAGCACAGCGTTCATCCTTGCAGCGGTATCTTCTACCTGCAAAAAATTGAAAAAAATATGGATCAGAGGCAGGTTATAGGTACATCACGAGTTAGGTTGAATGTCAACATCATTGCGGTGACAATAACATAAATGCAATGAACATTACAATCAACAAATAATGTGTTGGATAGTAAGTTGTCTGTGATACCCTTTCGAAAATAAGTCAATCATCCCCGTCATTGCATTGGTTTCAATAATAAACTTTTTTGATCGTGTATCAAAAACGTTGTAAAACCCCCTAAAATTGTGCATAGATTCAGAATCTGCAATGAGTGTTTCTTACAAATACTTTTTTTATACTGACTAGGCAGGTGTTTGCTCATTTTCCAGTGATTTTGGACGGAATATCGACTGGAATGGATTGCAGAACCGTAGAATTTCTGGCTTATCCGCATTTTGTAATCAGCAGGTCGAGCTCATTGGCCCCTTCAATTGATTCATTGGAAGTTGTCCACATTTCCACTTCAATGGTCCAAAATATGGACAATATTCAAGACGAGATTTGATCCGGGCCCGCGAGGCATTTTGAAAAACACAATCAAAAACGCTGCAAATTCTTTCACTGGGGTTTATTATTCAATTGGCTTGCGTTCATGATATGAATTTCTACTAAGCTGTGCGTGTTTCACAGGATGGAGCGAGTATTGAATTTCAGGAGGCACACAAATATGATCAACTGATAAATCCAAATAGGTATTTTGGTTGAGTAACAGATTTACGTGCTCCATTCATATCTCCTGAAATTCAATAATCGCTCCATCGTGTGAAACACGCACAGCTTAGGAGAAATTCAAATCATGGACGCAAGCCAATTGAATAATAAACCCCAGTGAAGGAATTTGCAGCGTTTTTTTTATTGAACCTCAATACCCCCCCCCCCCCCACACACACAATAAAAACATCTATAATTTATCAAGTCCTTTAGCATTCGTATTGCGTTAAAACTTCCACAAATCCAAATTTAAACGATGTAGCCAAAGGAAGACTGATGTAGAGGAGGCACACAAGTATCATCAACTGATCAGCCCAAATAGGTGTTTTGGTTGAGAACCGATTTACGTGTTCTATGCATTTCTCCTGAAATTCAATAATCGCTCTATCACCTGTAAAACACGCACACTCCGAAGCTTAGTAAGATTCAAATCATGAACGCAAACCAATTGGATAATAAACCCCAGTGAAAGAATACTTATTTACCCCAGTAATAATATTGAATAATAAACCCCAGTAATAATATTTAATAATATTTACCTATATATTATCAGCGTTTCATGCATATCAGAATGCTTCAACCCGTGTATCGGCTATAAACTACAAGTATCCACATCGGCTATCACTCCAGTATCCACATTCACTACAACTCGACGCTATCGGCCTCACTAGGTTACAAACAAACAATAATAAACCAAAAATCGGGCCATAGATCGGGAATGGTTTGACCTACGGACCTGGGGAGGGGCTCATTCGATTCCTCGAGGTATGTTCTTAAAAATAAGTACACATTTAGGCCGCCTTGACTTGTTTTGAGGTTTTTAGGGATTTTACAAAACTTTAACAGCCCTTAAAGGGCACTTTAAATTGAGTGAGACAGCTGGCTCGAGAATTGGGGCGTCGTCGGACCAAGATGGATTTTTCCTGAAAATTTCATATCTTCTGCTCCAGCCGTTTGGGAGAAATCCTGCGTACGGCGTACGGCGGACGGACGGGAAATTTTTTTTTGCAGATTCGGATTCTACACCCTTTGAAACGTAAACCATGCAATTTTCAGGGGGGTTAGAATTTTTTTTTTTCCAGAGCGATAACAATGGTTTATTATTGAATAATAAACCAAAATTTAAAAAAAAAAAAAATACACTACACACCCATACTATGCAATCAAGTGAGCGATCAAGCCGAGTGACAGTGATCATTAAAGAATAAGAGTGGAAATTCGGTAAATTGAATTTGTACAGCCATTTGAAAGCGTTTCAGAATAAAATGTGTAAACATGCTGTCTGGTAACAGTGACCATTTCACCAAGGTCTCTGCGTATGATAACATTGCCAATACTCATATGGTGAAGAACTCGTTATTGAAGTACCAATTTTCGATCAGCAGTAGCGATTTCAAAAACGTGGCACACTGTATCAATTTATTTGCTACTCCAAGAAAAAATAATGTACAAAATGCTTCAATACAATTGCAAATAGAGTTGATCCTTCATTCAAGCAAACTCACTCCTAAAATCTAAATTTAAAGACGTGGAGTTGTGGGATTTCCACAAAAAAATACCTCGAAGAAGACCATTTTCCTCAGCTTAGAAAATTTTGCAGAAAGTTGAGCTGTGCATTTGGCAGTACTTATAAATGGGAACAGTTTTTTTATTCACGAAAGTGGATGAATCAAAACATTGTACAATTCTGACTGATGATAATTTGGAAAATTCTTTACGTCTTTGTATCAGTCAAATTAACTCAAACATCGATGAAATAGATTCCCAAATTCAAACTGTGTCACATTGACTCATTGAAAGATTGAGTGTCGCTTTTTAATTTTGCTTCCGAGTCTACCAAGGTAGCGGAATGTGAAATTTTTTTTGTCTCCAAAATCAAAAATTCCACTCGCATTTTGCGTTTTAGACCTTTCTGAACAATTTTGGTTCCGTGTCTGTCTGTGTGTCTGTCTGTATGTCAGCAAATCCTTGTTACGGGCAAAACTACACGAAGTTATAGTCCGATTTTGATGAAATTTTCAGGGATTGTTTGGTTTGATGTGTAGATGGTCCCCTATAAGTTTCATGACCCCCGGATCAATAGTAGTCTCTGCGCATGCGCAAACGTGAAATCCTTGTTACGCGCATAACTCCGGGAGTTCTGGACCAATTTCGATGAAATTTTCAGGGACTGTTCGGTTTGATGTGTCGATGGTCCCCTATGAGTTTCATGACCCCCGGATCAATAGTAGCCTCTGCGCATGCGCAAACGTGAAATTCTTGCCACAAGCATAACTCCGGGAGTTCTTGACCGATTTCGATGAAATTTTCAGGGAATGTTATGGATACGAGGAAGCTATGTGCCACACCCACTTGGCAGACGTTTTTTAGTTAGTGACGATTCCAAATTTAATGATTTAATGCAGTATAAATTCTTTTCATTCCACTTTGCTATTTTAATGAATTTCATGTCTAAAATTGCTTTATAAACGCAGTATTAGCACACTAAAGTGTTTGCCACAACATATCCAATGATTGCCCGTACCTGATATAAATAGTAGTAAAGAAGATGTTACTCACGTTTGCTGAAGAGACCGAAGTGACGATCAATTCCTGACCTCTCAATTTATACTCCTTCCAGAGTTCAATATTGACTGTCGATAATTGAAGAGATTGTCACAATGGTATTTGTCTTCTATTGAATACTCAGACTCCTTGTTGACGCCCGTGGCACTCAAGTACGGCTAAAGAATTGGAAAATCTGGCGATCCGTTTGATCAGGCTGCCAATTCAACGCTTTGTCTTTCGATGAAAAAACGTTTGCTCGCTCGTTAGATCTTTATTTCACAACGTTGCGGGGACAGTAATCCGGAGGTGAACAATGAGGATGAATTAAATGTGAAGATTTGAGAATGAGAATGAATTAATCGATGTGGATTATTCCATCAGGTCATATGGCGTAGTAACTCTTTTTGCTTGTACAATGAAGAGGTTCCTTTTGATTTTGTAGGAGGTCCCTCTGAAGCAAGACTTCGACTATAAAGGGATGCCTATGCAGGGGGGAAGGGGTGGTGGGACAGCCTGAACATTAAACAAAAAACATGAGTGAATACAAATCTATTTCTCATCATTCCAATCCAGGAGTCTGGTAAGATGGTCGACAAACTGGAATAGTTTGTGGGCTCGAGATCTCTGCTCAGTGAATGCCAACCTGGCTTTAGAAAGTGCTATGGAACGGTAGACTGTGTCTTTACTGTAGCCAGTCTCGCTCATCTAGGGTCTACCCACAACGTAATAGGTTTTATGCCTTTTTCGTCGCCTTCAAGGCTGCTTTTGCTTCAGGAAAATATGAAGGTATCCTGGTTGAATACAATCAAGGAAAGAGCGCTGCTCTTAACTAGTCGTTCTTTAGGCAGCTGGATGTGCGGCGCATTGATTTGACAAGGATGGAGCAGATGGCGACCATGTTAGTTTGCTTTTTCTTGACATGCTCTTTCCATTTCAATTTGGCATCAAGCGTCATCCCAAGGTACTTTGCTTGGTTAGAGCTTAGAAACTGATTCAACAGTATCTTCTGCAACTACCAACACTGCAGTGTCATCAGCAAATGTAGCTGTTGTGTTTTGTTCTATTTCTGGTAAGCCCTAGCACATTGCCTTGAGGAACTCCAGCTTCAATTTTTTGCAAATCAGAGTAGGCATCCTCTTATCTAATACGGAAGTATCGATCAGTTAAGTACGAAGCTACCATCCGTGGATAACATGATGACAACCATTTTCTTAATTTGAATTTAAGTCCTTCGTGCCATACTTTATCGAATGCCAACCATAGAAATTAATAAGTTGATGTCGGAAAGGGACATGGAAGGTGTAATGGCTGATCCATTCAACCGCTGCTTAATCTCTTGCATTATTTGTGTTTTTTCTGAATAATAATTTAGTTTAGTGTTTAAAAATACTGATTAGATAACTGCTCTACCGTTTAATGTCATCTCTGGAACTTTATTTGCTGCATTGTTACTTCTCCGAATTAAATGGAATTAAGAACTTTTTTTTCAGTATATGTGATGCTTATTTGCGAATTGTTTCCCTTAACCAAGAGCCGTAGATATGGACAAATGTCTGGAAGAAAAGTGCCTATACATCACCTACGGAATGTGGCTCGTCCTAGTTCTCGTTCCAGTACTTGTCGCCTCCATACTCGTCGTCTACATTGAGGTAAGTTAGAACATTTTCTTTTGTGAGATTTTATCTTTGATTTGTTGAGCTTTTCCGACAAGTATCGGCGTTGACTTTCTCTAGCCTCTTGGCACCAGGGAACCTCTGTGGTAAGGAACATCGAGACAAAACGTAGAAATTGATATCGATGTCGATGTTTAAGAGCGGCATCGATATGTCCTCCAACATCGTTTTTTAAATATTTTATTGCACCAAGTAACAACTCATCAACAGTATTAATCTGACTTAAATTCTCTACATAGTTATTGGGACTCAAGATCCATCACTCCAGTCCATGTCTTTCTGACGTTCGGCACGTTCACTTCCTGCACAAGTTCATGTGGTTTTGTGAGCTAAAGGCGCCTAGTTAGGTCTTGCACATCAAGTAGCTTCACAGCTTCTTCATTCACATGACCTCGTAGTCTGGCTAGATGAGCGGTAGCTCTCTGTTTGATTGCCCACTTCCAGTTCGCGGTGAAAAGCATCGTTTCGAAAGTACCACGGCGCGTCAGTGATGCACTGCAGTACGGTATTCTGAAAACGCTGAATAATCAGTCTATTGGTTGGAGCAGTACAGCCCCAGAACTGTGCTCCATACGTCCAAACTGGCTTAAGTGCTTGATTATACAGAAGCAGCTTGTACCAATGGTCATAGAGGATTGCCTGCCAATAAGCCAGTACATTTTTCTAAGTTTTATCACCAGTTCGGTCTTCTTCTTTTTCAAATGTTCTTTCCACCTGAGCTTGGCGTCAAGCGTCATGGCCAGGCATTTGGGTTCATTCGCATAGGGAATTGCCACGTTGTTGAGGATGTAGTTGATTTTCTGGTTGGTGAAATCAACATGTACCGACTTTGCCTCATTTAACCTTATCCCCCATTTCAATATCGGGTGAAAACATCGATGTTTTCAATATCGGTGTCCTTATCATTTATCGTTCATTTATCCTTCCTCCTTTACATTTATTCCTTATCATTTACTAGTATTCTGAATATTGTGTTCGTTCGGTCGTTCAGCGTTTGTGCGTGAATAATACATAAAGCTTCCTCCAAGTAAGTGGGAGCGTTTTCATCAAAAGATCAACGCTAAGTCTGCCAGTTGCAATATCTGTGGGGGGTTGTCAAAACCTCAGGCAACACATCTAATTTATATTGACACAATATCAACAATTTCATTTTGTGACAAATGATATCTCATTTTAAAGGTCTTTCAACGCTGAAGAAGATGGTAAAAAAAAAAGTTCCAGTCGTGCAGCATGACGAAATGAGCAAATTTCCAAACAAACGAGTTTTGCATGAGGAAAAATAACGCAAAAATCAACAATTTTATTTTCTGACTTGTGATACCTCATTTTAATTTGGAAATTTTCGATAACTGAATAATCTTTTCTTTTGCCTATCTACCTCGTTTCATCATCTTCAAACTGCTCTAGTTTGAACGGATTGAGATATCTGCAATCCGATTTCACTATCGTGTTCAGCGTGAAAAAAACCTTTATAAAGGAAGGTCACCTGCTTGGGGGTTTTCCGGTAATTTTCCCACATTAGAAATGCCCCGAATTCCCCGGCTTTTCGAAAGCCTAGATAGATTTTTCGGTTTTTCCCCACTCCCTACAATGTTTTGAAAAGTAGCCCCCAACAGGCAGGAAAGGGTGTTTATGAAGTTGCTTCTGTTCTGTTGACATCCCTTATTCAAGATGGTCCCAACGCTGGTGGTTGGATTTTGCCTAGACCTTCCCAGTCAGTTCTACCGGGAAAACCATCCGTGGAGGCAGCAGTGTAGGTTTTTTAACCCTCACTTCCTACTCCAGTAACATTCTGACGTGGCGAGTGAAACTTGATCGCACTTGTTGAGAATTAGTGTAGTTGTTGGAAGTTCGTTGACAACATTTTGGTTCAACTAGTTTCAATTGATTTGTGGCCTGTAAAGGCGGTGAAAGGCTATAACCTCACTCCCTACAATATCCAGCCAATAGCCCCTTAAATTGCAGGGAGTGAGATCTGCTTGTAGCAAGTGAGGTTTTGACAAGGAAACCTTAGTATTTACTGTAGCTAAAATTAAGCTAATTTGTGCTGTTCCACTCACCCAATTTGAAAGACTTGAGCGGTTCCATAGATTTCAAAGGGGTTGGAGTACTCAAGTTTAAGGGCCCTGCTAAAAATAAAAAGAATATACCAATATGCAAAGTCAAAAAATCGTATATCCCAAATCCCCGAGGAGAGGACCACGTTGGTTCTTCAAGATGGCATATCAGCAGTACGGTTCAAGATTTCTGATAAGCTCGTTTTATATAGGGTATATATGCCGACAAAAAGCAAAATGTCATATCAGCAGTGAAGATTAGGAACAAGCGAAAATTGATCGAGTTTCGAGTTTTTTTTTAGAAAATCATACCCAAATGTGCCCGAAATTTGGAAATGACCCGAATCGAAATTTAGGTCAAAACTCCAAAATCATTTGCACTATTTTTGAGGCAGTTGTGCGTGACACGGCGGACGGACTATTTTTTGAATCTGGACATCTTGAAAGTTTCAAAAACCATTTTTAAAAATCGATTAAATTGAAAAATCGATTTTGGTGGTTCGATTTGACTACCCTAGTTCTAAATCAACGTTGAAAATTTCTGGTTCTATAAAACAATGACCTACTTAAGCCGTGGTTAAGGATTGTTAGGGAAACCGACCATTGGCCTGTTAGAGTTAGCAACATAACATTGAAGTCCTCACAAAACACGAGCGTAAAAGAGAATGAAATTTCGAAATGGAACGATGAGCTTTCGGAAGGGTTTTTTTTTCCGACAAAGGCTATAATCGTAATTCCATTACCATAACTTTCTTTCCGATGGAGATCCCGTATAAATTATCCTCAAAATCAACCGACTCAGAGCTTATACTGAAACGGGAGGAAACGGGTTTGAAGAGACCCCTTTATGCTAATCTGGTTTTGTTTGCGAGATATTGAGCGAAGGGCTGGGAGAGAAGCTATGGAGAGTTGATGGCATCAAGTGTTGTTGAACTCGCACTTTGTTTATCTCCGCGGAGGAGAGAAACGGTGGAAACTGAAGCCCAAGTTGGCTGACTGAATATACCGTTCGGATGGGGAGGACGGGGGCCGCATATGGGAGCCGATCCCAGCTGGAGATTCATTCGGGGATCGGATAAAGGGGAAACAAGGGAACGTCTTTTAAGCTGAGGATCATTTCAGAAGATTTGCCTCAATTGCTGTAATTAATTAACCTTAAAATAATCAGCCAACAAAAAAGTTATTGTTATAGCATCAACACTCTATGATCGAATTTTCCTACAGTGCTACGTTAAACCCAGAAATTGGGGGATTTTGCTACATAATTTTCAATCAGAGATGGGCGTTAATCGATTAACGAATACTTTTCCGGTTACAAAGTATTCGTAAAAGTAATCGAATAACGAGAGTAATCGATTACATTTGTATTCGCGCGAAGCGATTTACTTTTTTTTGAATACTTTTTTAATCGGCAAAAGTATTCGAATACAAAAGTAATCGATTACAATTGTAATGGTAATGATATTTATTTTTGATGTTCGTCGCAGACGGTCTTCTGCCTGAAAAAGTAATCGCTTCGCGCGAATACAAAAGTAAACGATTACTCTCGTTATTCGATTACTTTTACGAATACTTTTGTAATCGGAAATGTAATCGTAAAAGTATTCGTTAATCAGGGATGCCCATCTCTGTTTTCAATATGGAACCTTGAAATCAACCATTAAACCAAATTTAAACCCCCCCCCCCCGCTCATAACATTCTTTTTTTAAAAATAGAATAGAATATTAATTTATTGACAGAGAAAAAATCGATTGAACAAAGGCAGCATAGAATGAATAAATGAAACAATGTCTTCCCGTCCACCAACCAAATAGTTTGACGAGAACTTGTGACGTGTGGTGGAGCTAGTCTTAGCCATAATCATCGAAACTTGAAAGAATAAGAAAATTAAAGTATATTTATTTTTGTAATGGATGAAGATACATTTTAAGCATTCTACAAACCAATTACCTTAATATCATTCAGAATTTCCCTCTTAAAACTGATGAAATTACTATACCTATCAACAATAACATTGGAGTCGTACAAGAAGTGTAACGCTCTGTGATAGGCATTACTTTTTGTACGTTCATATTTGCACGTTCATAAATACTTTATTAGCATTGCACCAAGTTTACATCTTATTAGCAATTTGATTTTGATCTGAGAGAAATGCAATTTGATTTTGATCTAAATTAATACATCATATGGCAAAACCACCATACCCAAACTACGGCAGGCGGGAGGATTCGGTCCGGCCCACCGCCAGCGGAAAAACATGGATGGATAGAAAAAATTAATCTACTGCCAGAAGGTGATGACTTCAAGGGAATCAAGAGTTTTGCCTGACAAATGATATCAATTTTGGGTTCAACGTATCTAAGCGAACAAACCTTTTCAAAAATGAAACATTTCAAATCCAAATATCGAGCAATGCTTTCGGAAAAAACACTTGAAAAATTTGCTTACTATTGGAACAAAAAACTATGATCCTAAGCGGAAAGACATTGTATCAAAAAACGCTGCAAATTCTTTCACTGGGGTTTATTATTCAATTGGCTTGCGTTCATAGTTTGAATTTCTACTAAGCTTTGGAGTGTGCGCGTTTCACAGGATAGAGCGATTATTGAATTTCAGGAGATATGCATGGAGCAAATAAATCTGTTCTCAACCAAAATACCTATTTGGATTGATCATATTTGTGTAACTCCTGAAATTCAATAATCGCCCTATTCTGTGAAACACGCACACTCCAAAGCTTAGTAGAAAGTCAAATCATGAACGCAAGCCAATTGAATAATAAACCCGAGTGAAAGACTACTTATTTACCCCAGTAATAATATTGAATAATAATCCCCAGTAATAATATTTACCTATATATTATCAGCGTTTCATACATATCAGAATGCTTCAACCCGTGTATCGGCTATAAACTACAAGTATCCACGTCGGCTATCACTCCAGTAACCACATTCACTACAAATCGACGCTATCGGCATCACTAGGTTACAAACAAACAATAATATACCAAAAAACGCAAATGTTGGCACCATAAATCGGGCCATAAATCGGGAATGGTTTGACCTATGGACCTGGGGAGGGGCTCATTCGATCCCTCGAGGTATGTTCTTCAAATAGAGTAAAAATTAGGCAGCTTCGACTTGTTTTGAGGTTTTTAGGGATTTTACAAAACTTTGACAGCCCTTAAAGGGCACTTTAAATTGAGTGAGAGAGCTGGCTCAAGAATTGGGGCGTCGTCGGACCAAGATGGATTTTTCCTGAAAATTACAGATTTTTTGCTCCAGCCGTTTGGGAGATATCGTGCGTACGGCGGACGGACGGAATAATTTGTATTGCAGATTCGGATTCTACACCCTTTGAAACGTAAAACCATGAAATTTTCAGGGACGGTTAAATTTTTTTTTCAAGAGCGATTACAATGGTTCATTATTGAATAATAAACCAAAACAATTGCACGCATCACATTAGATCGGTTTTCCTGAAATATTAAATAAATAAGTACGAAATATATTTAATATAGTAAGCACCTTGTAAAAAGAAATCATGGAATTAAAAAAAATATATTTAATCACTAGAAATTAATTTTTTGTTCCTATATAAGCCTAATTTGAATTTGTCAAACTCGTCTAGGCGTGCTTAAAAACACTGTTTTCAAGTGCCTATTTTTTTGAATAGGGTTTCATACCTACCCTAATGGTATAAAGAGCCCTGAAGAAAGTTTTAAATACAGCGAAATCTCGGGAAATAGGAGGTTCAATTCAGTTCTAACCCGAATTTGCACAGTTTGGTTCCGTATAAAAATCAGTAGAAAATGTGTAAAAAATAAAGGGCGATCTCAAATAACACACATATTTCTTTTGTAGTCTTCTTGTTGAAAGCAACCTGCTAACAACTGAATAGCGGCTACTTTCTTTTCTTCACAACCGCCAGCACCTCAAATCCTTCCACCGCCGGCCATAAAAACCACTTTTTAATCTCCCCTTTAGTGGCTCACTAATTTCATGTGTTTACAAGTTCGAACTACCCGCTTCTTATAGCTTCTTTTTCCTCGCTGCCCCTCTCGAGCCAACTTCTAACCTTGACTCATTGTCTCAACTTTGACGATGAATCTCCTTTCATTTAGCCGGATTCTGGAAAAAGAATACTCGCAAAGTCTGGTGGAATCTCAAAGGGCAAGATGAGGTATTAGCCCGAGGTGAAGAACGATTATATTGTGATCAAACCTAGCTAAATCTTTGATGATCCAATTAAATGCAGATCCATTTAATCGGGAAAATTAAGAATAGAAAAGTTTACTTCCCTTGACAATTTTTGATCATCTCTGGGCAAGTCAACTTCTCCCATGAATGATTCCATAGTTTTAGTTGATCTTCAGGCGTGAAATTTAAATTGGGCTTAAGGTTTAGGGAAAATACAACTTGAAAGGCAGCGAATCATTACGCAGTGGTTGTGTTGAACAAATTCGTTCATCTATTTAATTCATCCATTCATTAGCATCAGCTCTTTATGTAAATTTCAAACGGGCCCTCGAGCCAAACAAACGTAGTAAAGCTGATTCCCACTCTTGGTGTTACAAACACTCACTTCTACCAAACGCAACTCATTATCCACCCCGCTTCTTTCAAGTTATAAGTACTTAACTGCAGTGTGGGGCATTAGCTAACTAATTTATCAGCTAGCTAATTTTTCAACTAATAGATGAATTAGGTGCTAGCTTTTTTTAATAGCTATACTTTTAATTTAGCTAGTAGCTATTGAAGAACTGCTAAATTACCTACTAGTCGAAACATAATAGCTAACAGCTAATTAGCTGCGGTATTTAGCTGTCAGGAACAGCTAAAGCGGTTAGCGTTATCCTCATATTGTTGTCATATTGTTGATACTCACTTTGTAGAAATGCATTAAAAATTACTGTTCCGCCATCTTGGATCGTCCGCCATATTGAATTTAGAATGACGTCACACAACTAATTGTGTTTTGTCATCCAATCTAAACGAGCACACGAAATTTCAGCTTAATCGGTTGAGAGTATCTGCTCCAAAACCGGGTTGCAAGATTCCACCCAAACATCCTTTCATAAATTGCAAGTTAAATAATAGCTTTTAAAAACAGTAATCCACAAGCCTATATAGTCGAAAAGAAAAAAAAATGGAATTTATCAGCGTCTAAAATTACATGGGAAACGACAAGTTGCATTCAAATTGCCATGGGACAGTGGGACTACAGCTTTTACTGGAAGCCTATTAGCTGTTTGTGTGGAGAAGTACATTTTTTCGTCAGAAGTTGATTACTAGTTGTCAGCCCGACAGCTAATTAGCTGTTAGCTATCACGTTTCGACTGGTAGCTAATTTAGTTGTAAAATTTAACTGTTCCTCAATAGTTAATAGCTAAATATTTAGTTTCTACCTTCAGCCAAACATTAGCTAATTTGGCTGTAGCTTTTAGCTTCTAGCTGTTGCTAATTTTTGCCCAACTCTGCTGGACTGTACAGTTTTGGTAAAGGAACTCAGTAGCTCCTTCGTTTAGTAGAAGCCAGCATATTTACAGCTTCCCGCTTTTGGAAATGTCGTTAACATAGAAGTACGGGGGGGGGGGGGGGAAACAAACTCTGCAGATTTGAAGGGCTATTAAATAATGTGAGGTATGTTTTATTGGGTTCAGCAGCTCACCCCATTTTTCTACTCAAGTTTTGAAGATCACATCAGGAAGGTGATGGCCTCCCAAAGCGATACACTGATGGAGGCGATTCCTGAAATTTTCAACCACCTTCTGGCACATATCGAGGCGGTTTGTTCTCTAATTCGGGTCTTCAGTTCTTCCAAAGTGTGAGGACCGTGTTTTAAGATCTTTTCCTTGAGGTAGCCTCACAGCAAAAAACCGCAATCGCTCCGGTGATCTCGCGGGCCACACCGGGTCTCCTCCCTGAGCGAAGTGGCGCGAGAAGAACAGCTGTCTTAGTTTTGTCATCGGAACAATCCCTGTGTGGGCCGCATTTATAGCTTGCTGGAACCAAGCAACCCCCAGATCTTGTTTTTCAGCTAACTGCTCCGATTCTGCCTCAAAAAACGTTATCAGCTTGAAAACAACGATGAGCGTCGATAGTCGTGTTCCGCCCACAATCCTCAAGAAAATAAGGCCCAATTATTTCGAAAAGGCACCCCATACAGTCACTTTCGGGGATTGGAGAGGTTTCTCCTGAACTTCCCGTGGATTATTATAGACCAACAGCGAAATCTGTCCTTTTTCACGCCACCAGAGACATGGAAGTGAGCTTCATCACTAGAGAAAAAGTTGACCTAGGTCGGAATCATTTCTTTGGGAGAAGCTTCAATGCTCTCCGGCCCAAACTATGATAATGACCGATAATGGGGTGAGTGGACGAACACAATGAGATCATCCCTCCCATGTTCGTACCCCTGCCACAAGAGACGTAGCCCCACCCTGAAATGTCAGAAAATTGTTCTTCATTTTTTAAGTTCAACGTTTCATCTGGAATTGAGGCCCTGTAGAGTTCGTTTTGTGCGCTAAATTTGAAGTTCTTCGACCAAATGTAAACAGTGATTGAGTTAGCTTGCTGAAATGGTTATCAACTCACTCCCAACATAGTCAAGCGGATTCCTCTGTTGGTGTAACAATCACACAATTCTGCCAATCGTTACTCATCAGCAACCCCCGATCCTGCCAATCATGCTGTTTTCATCACTTTTTTTTAAAGGAAATGCAGTAAACATGCAAGTATTTTGAGAGACTAGTTTTTTTTTTGTATTTAATGTTCAATGCTGGAATTGCAATTTCGAGCTCCTTTGGTGTTCGTTTTTCATTTTCGATTCATCTCTAAAATTCAAAAAGTTACTCAAAAATTGAAGAATGTTGTTTCAAAAAGCTAAGACATGGGTTTTCATGACAATAAAGGATTGCAAGTCAAGTGATGTTGATGGATTGATGCAGCGTCATCTTCTTTTCTTTCTAATTAAATGTGGTTGTGTAACGGTTTTCTCGTCCGGAGACAGAACGGAGCGCTGTACAAATTGTAGCGTTGTAAATATTGAGTTTTGTCTCTCAAATATTAGTTTTAAAGGTAGATATTTTATTTGCACTTGTTTTTTCTTAAAAACCTAAACTTTTCCATAGATTTACCCTCAAACAAATGATACAATTCCGAATATGTACGTATTTACGAACTTACAAGTGTTGTGTTGCAATGGGGAAGCTCTTGTTGTAGCTTTAAGTAGACACGATAAATCTCAGAGGCCGATAGGAGATTACAAACCTTACGTCGAACTAATAGCGAGCTTTCGGAAGCAATTATTTACTGGCCGATGAAAGATGAAAGACCCCCATTAACGGAGCCCCTTTTCGCGAATCCCTTCCCCCCGTTTTCACAACCCTTCTCACCCCCTTTTCACGGCCAACCGTGACAGATCCAGTCCTCACCGTGACAGCCCTTTTCCCGTGCTCTGCCCTTTGCCGTCTCCCCCGTCCCTCCTTACGACAGATGTATTGATTGGTTCTCCGTTAATTCATTCGCACCTTCCGTTCATCTTGACCACCGTCACTTTTGCTTCCTCAACGAGAAATAAAGCTATTTCCTTCTGTATTCCTCGTTTTGATGACAGCCCTTACTTTTCCTGCAGATAGGAGCTTATTTCACTATTTGCTTCATTACCCGAGAGGATTAGAACTCAGTTTAGTGTGCCTGGATTCACTATTATGCATGGGAATATTAAGGACTAGAACTCAGTTAACTAGCACCCAGGGTCACAATTACCCAAGGGGATGAGTATCTAGTTTTCTATTAGTCGAGTTCAATAGGGCCAGGTTCACTATTACCCAAGAGGATTAACACCCATATAACTGTTACCCGAGTTCTGAAAGGGCAGGCTCACTATTACCCGAAGTGATTAGTATTCAGTTAACAATCACCCGAGTTCGTTAGACGTTTAGGTAGATAATTTATTTAGTCAGATAAAATTGGTGCAAATCCATACATGTGATTTGAAACATGAGCTTTAGTATACTTTCTCAACGATATTCTTGGCCTGTGTTGTTGGGGAAGGTCTTGATAGTTCAATAGAGCCAGGTTCACTATTAAACTTGTTAATTAGGGCCTAGTTAACTTTTCCTCTGTAAATCAAGCAAATGTGTCCATTACCAGTTAACGCATTCTTGAATGAGAGAAGCCACGCAAGGAAGTGTTACTTCTACCTTCCAAACAACCGGCGGTGAATAATGAACCATTTAGAGCCTCATTCTCCGGCTCTTATCCGAGTTGAAAACCTTTGAATAAACCTTGAAGGGGAACACAGATGTATTGAAATTTAAGTCCTTTCATTCGGGAACTGAGAAGGGTTTCCCCGAGAAAAGGAATATTTGAACAGCTGACTCCAAAGCGTGTCACCGAAGGGAAATCCTTTGATCCCGATCAAACGAGTTAAAAGAGGCAAAATGCACGCGGAGGTTGAATACGATTATTGTCACCGTTGTTCTAATGGGCTCATTCCGTGTTTCGGAATTTATAGAAGATCGATTTGGAATATTTGCAAAATAGAATATTCTTTGTAAATCTAGAAAAAAATTAAATTGGTTAATTTAAATTACTCAGAGGCTGTAAGGGCTGATTAAAAAATATGCATCAGTGGAGTAGCTCAAGTTCTACGCAGTATGCATTGGTACTATCATTTTTTGTAACTTTTTACCTGAGGAGGTAACTATGTATTTATGGGGGTAACACAGGTTGTACATATAGTGAACGGGTCGTCTTGTAACCAGTGGTGAGTGGGTCGCTTTATACCAGTAAGTGGGGGGGGGGGGGGGGGGCAGTAACATTCTATCAGTTGCCTTGACTTTGTACCACCTTTCTGAAAAAAACTTCTGTACCATGCCATTGTACCAGTGGCGAGTGAATTGTACCAGAGGGTAATTTTTTACAAGATGAGGTAACTTTGCCCCAGGTCAGTACCCTTGTGCTTGAGGCGTTAAGTTAAGAAAACACTGAGTCTGTAGAAAAAACCAAGTCTATTTCCACAAAAATTGAAAAAAATTACCATGTTAAATCGATTTCGACAGTTAGGTCATCATGAGAAACAACACAACAACTGAAGGGTACAGGCGGAAAACCTCCTCATTGACAAAAAGCTGATTTTGAGATAACCGCAATTGAAAGTTTACCAATAAATAAACAATAAACTACTGCTCAGATCTGGTTGAAAACATTGTGTGACTTTATGTTTAATGAATGGAAGGTGTACAGAAAACTTCTTTCTTTGGACTGGGAAAGCATTAAAAAATGGAAACCTCTCCAAAAACTTGATGTCCCAGCACAAAAACAGGATTTTTGAAATCCATTGCATCCCCAATTTGAAATATGGGGTTGTTTTGGTTTATTTTTCAATAATAAACCATTGTAATCGCTCTTGAAAAAAATTCTAAACGCCCCTGAAAATTTCATGGTTTACGTTTCAAAAGGTGTAGAATCCGAATCTGCAATAAAAATGTTTCCGTCCGTACGCCGCGATTTCTCCCAAATGGCTGAAGCAAAAAATCTGAACTTTTCAGGAAAAATCCATGTTGGTCCGACAACGCCCCAATTCTTTAGCCAACTCTCTCACTTAATTTAAAGTGCCCTTTAAGGGTTGTCAAAGTTTCTCCTGAATCCCTGAAAACCTCAAAAAACGTCAAGGCCTACATTTGGAATTTTTTTAAAGAACTTTCCATGAGGAACCGAATGAGCCCCTCCACAGGTCCGTAGCTCAAACCATTCCCGATGTATGGTGCCAACATTTGCGTTTTTTTGGTTTATTATTGTTTTTGTTTTGATCGCAGTAACCTAGTGATGTAGTGAATGTGGATACTGTTGTGAACTCCTAAAAGGGTTTATAGCAGATGCACGGGTTGAAGTACTCTGATAACCATAAAAAACGCTGCAAATTCTTTCACCGGGGTTTATTATTCAATTGGCTTGCGTTCATGATTTGAATTTATACTAAGCTTTTGAGTGCGCGTGTTTCACAGGTGATAGAGCGATTATTGAATTTCAGGAGGCACACGAATATGATCAACTGATCAATCCAAATAGGTATTTTGGTTGGAAACAGATTAACGTGCTCTATGCATATCTCCTGAAATTCAAAACCGCTCTACCACCTGTGAAACACGCACACTCCAAAGCTTAGTATAAATTCAAATCATGAACGCAAGCCAATTGAATAATAAACCCCAGTGAAAGAATTTGCAGCGTTTTTGATAAGTAAACAATAATTTCATTATTACAAAATCGTTGTTTTATTAAGTATAAACAAAATTTAAACCCACTTTTGTTTTAAAAAAAAATGTTTAATTGGAAAATTGAATCAGAACGTATCCTTGACCTAAAAAAAGTAATCGCTCTGAAATTCAAAAAATAATATTATACAAAGAACCACAACTTTTCTGCATCAACTGGTGGATCGTCTACAAACTCGTCACATCCTTCAGGAAGATCAATGGAATTCAACGCCTCGTAAAACAGTTTTGCTTTCGGTTTCTCCAAAAACTGCTTAATACTTGGCAGCTTTAATTGGGAGCTTCGTTTTGTAGGAGGCTTGTAGTTTTACAGGTGGTCCTTATGATTTCTTCCTCCGTTTTTTCTGCATTGTCTCCGCATCTTTGGAATTTATCTCAGCAAAAGTGCTGTACGTTCCATTGTATGCCAATTTATAGGAAACAAGGTTTTTTTTATTGTAAGAGAAACTAAGTACTCTTACTGGTCTGATTTGGATCGGACACTTTTCAGGACTAAAAAAAGCTAAGAATTCTGTCCAATTTTGAAAAGTTAAATTTTGTTCGCAATCAATGACTTCAAAAGGAAAAGGCTTCAACCGTGCAGTTCTCAAAAACTGCCTCCAATCCTCGGGTGTCTCCGTGTATGAAGATTGTTTAACGATACCCGTGTTACGGTCGCATTCCAAGTACGAGTGACCAATTATTGGAAATACAACCTTCACTGTATCAAAACGCCTTTCTTTTGTCAACAGACAATGAAAGAACTTATGGTTTTGAAATTCTTATAGTTTTGAAATTCTTATTTTGCCCGGCGCAAGAATCGCAGAAGACAACTTCCCTAACTTCCTGTGCCAAAATTTGATCGACAAAATGTTTCAACTTTTTGCAAACATCATCTACACCCTTCTTGGTAACAGATTCGTCATAAATGTAGAAAATAAATTGCCATTTAAGGTCATTTAAACTGCAATGATGGTGTTCTTCCATACAAGCTCGGGCGATGAAGTTGTTCTTCCCCAGTATAGTAAAACTTCTACCTGCTTTTTGAGTGTGGTGAAGGGTGTTTTCCCCATAAACGACTGCAGATTCGGATTCTTCGCCTCAAAATCCTTTAGGTGGTGACTCATTTACCTAAAAAATGTTTTTCCCCTGTACCCTTCAACTTGATCCACGGTTTAGGTTTCCAAGGTGGGTAACTGTGTTCATGGGAAGGTAACTTAGTATGATGGGAGGTAACCTTACGTTGTACCTGGAGTGGTCAAGTTTGTTACCGAGGGTAACTTACGGATCGATTCCAAACAGAAATGGCGAATGCTGATAGTTGGAGGAACAACAACTATGATAGACATGATTTCGTATGTCTATTTACAATCTCAGTGGTCCCTATCAAATGCCAACTTCCCACGGTGAATAGGAGAGAATTTATTTAACTCAGGTGAATAGAAAGGAATCCGTCGTGGTCTTCCTATCTTGATGTCACAGAGGGGCTCATAAGCAAGTTGAAACAATCTAGTGTGTACAGGAGATAATTCAACTCACTGAAACCAAGGGAACAGAAATAACAAACCTCTATGTAACGATTTGCAATTTTTTCAAAGAATGAAACCAATTATTTCACCCCTCATTATTATTTAACTCTTCACCACCTGCCGTGCTATTATCTGAATGATAACAAAACAGAGGTGTTCAAGGGGTTGTTGAAGCCGCGATAAAACTTCACCCTTCTCAACAACTTGTCTCGAATAAGTGTTGAACAAAATCACATTAGGGAGGAAGGGAAATGAAGTTGGGGGCCACGTAAATGAATGGAAGCGAGCAACAGGTGCCGAGGTCACCACTCAATGCGCTCGCAACCGCATCAAATTATTATGATGCAAAACCTCATTTAGGAAGCACTTTGCTGTCAACAGTTTTCCTAGTTAAAGTTTCGCCCTTGTCGGATTCAGAAATAGATGTAACTTGTGGATTGTAGTCGTAAATTGTAGCTATTCTTTTTTTCGTTCTTCTCTATTACTTACGTAATTACTCCTACAAGGCGTTCAGAAACTATAATTCTTTCAGTGAGCTCTTTAATGAGGATTTTTCCAATCATCCTGTTCATCTAAGAGATCTGAGATTTGATACGAGGCATTTTGAGACCATTCAGGAGTGATTAGGATTAAGTCGCATCACTTGAGAAGGCCATAATGAATGTGGGCCCGTTCTACGCACGGGTAACCGGCTAGTATGGGTGATAAAATCCATCGCGTTTCAGACCCCTAAGTATTGAACTAAGTGTCTCTTCCAATAGTATCCATGTTGGTGTGGTGTAATACTTTCTCCGTGTCACCAACCTGAAATCCATCAACTATCATTTCATTCCTCCTCATTCTTTGGAACTGGCTCAAATTTGAGAGGTAATTATAGGAAGCCGGTTTTGTTCATTTCTTATAAATTTCAACACGGTAATATAATTTTGTCTATTGTCTTCGTTACATGTTAATCGGAGGCTTAATACCTTCACCATGCCACAACAAAAAAGTAGTGAATTTTGAAAGTGGAACGAAAAACATAACTTCGAACAACACGAATTTCAACATTCGTCTGCAAACTACGCCAGTCCGTCGTGTTTCATACCCTTTGCTACTGGATTAAGTGTTGTCCCTTCCTAAAGTATCCATGTTGATTGGAGATGTAATATCTTCACCATGCCTTAACGGAAAAGTCGTTAATTTTGATAGTGGAACGTAAAACACAACTTCGAACATCACGAATTTTAATAGTCGTCTGCAAACTTACCCCAGTCCGTCGTGTTTCATACCTTAGCTACTGAACTAAGTGTTCCCCCTTCCAAGAGTATCCATGTTGATCCGAGGTGTAATACCTTCGCCGTGTCACAACGGAAAAGTCGTCAATTTTGAAAGCCGAACGTAAAACACAACTTCGAACACCATAAATTTCAACATTCGTCACCAGAAAAATGCCATTCCATTGTAGTTCAGACCCTCAGCTACTGAATTAAGTGTCGTCCCTTCCAAACTATCCATGCTAATCACAGATGTAATACCTTTGCTATGTCACAATGGAAAAGTCGCCAATTTCGAAAGCGGAACGTAAAACACAACTTCAAACACCATGAATTTTAACATTCGTCAGCAAAGTGCCGGTCCATCGTGTTTCGTACCCTTAGCTATTTACTGTCCTCCCTTCCAAGAGTATCCATGTTGATCAGAGGTGTAATACCTTCTCCGTGTCACAACGGAAAAGTCGTCAATTTAGATAGTGGAACGTAAAACACAACTTCGAACATCACGAATTTTAATATTTGCCTGTAAAATTATCCCAGTCCGTCGTGTTTCATACCCTTAGCTAATGAACTAAGTGTTCCCCCTTCCAAAAGTATCCATGTTGTTCGAAGGTGTAATACCTTCTCCGTGTCACAACGGAAAAGTCGTCAATTTTGATAGCGGAACGTAAAACATAACTTAGGCTCTAATCTTTATCAATTTGTGTGGTTAGCCAAGAGGCCTGGGATAGAGACGCTCGGCCGCAACGGACCCTCTCCGGTGATAATGAACCGTTTCCGTAATCTTATCACGTTCCTCCGGACTTGAAACAACACTTTGAGGGCTGATTCACTGAATGTTCGAGACCCCGTTCCAGTATCTCACGATCCGCCTTGCGGTCGCCTTATCTCTCCGTTCGGGGGAACAACGTTGTACCGATCTTACGTGTTATTTACTGTATACTACATCGTTTTTGAAACACATAACTTCGCTGTTGACTCACACGATGGACGCGGTTTATGATTGTGGTTGAGTATGACTACTGCTACTATTAAGATTACTGGCCTCTTTTGGAATAAGTTCTGCCACCAATTTTATTGTTAAGGGGACCCTTCTAAAGACATTTCAGTGATCCAGCAGAATTAGAATCAACTTTTTAGTCAAAATTTAGCATTTTGAAATTCAGAACTGTTACGATAGTGACAAGTCCAACACGTGTTTATGTAGTCCCACTTTAAATTTCAGTGATGGCAATGACTTTTTTCGTGGGTTAGCCAGCAAAAGACACTGAAGAATAAAATGCAGGGCTGAATCGCTGAAACCCCAGTTGCAGATGGTACAAGCAGAAAGAAAAAAATTAATGTTTATGTCCGCTACCAGAATCCTTGGTAAGAGCAAAAACTCTTGGTTGAGCTAATTGGCGAAGAATGGACTGCGGCCGAAGAGATGCCTTCTTGGAAAGCAAGCGGTCCATAATCTGGACAGGTCCCTGAGGATATTGACAGTTTCAGGTTTCTATTACGTGAGATGAGATGTTTTTGCGTTCTATGGCAATCTGGTTTCATTTTGGCATCAGCAGGCAGGTTCATTCCATAGGTCTTCAAGGCGTCCTTGAGCTGTTTGAACCAGTTATACCTAGGATCGTGTGATGGTAACCTAGAGAGGTCAAAGAGGCAATTGAGGGCATACCTTCCTCTGCACGCACCACTGCATTAGGAGTACTCAAAGGGATCAGTAAGATGTCTTTGAAGAAGCCTACATGCGCTGGCTCCAATGAATCTCCGTATCAGAGTGCTCTCACAGAGGAGCCATATATAGCTTTTCCAAGTCAGATTCGGAAATTTCCAAACCAATTTCAGAATTTTCCATTTCAATTTCAGACTTTTCCATTTCAATTTCAGAATGTGATCAATATCCGGGTGGGAGCGGTTTCTGAAATTGAAATGGAAAAGTCTGAAATTGAAATGGAAAATTCTGAAATTGATTTGGAAATTTCTGAAATTGGTTTGGAAATTTCCGAATCTGACTTGGAAAAGCTGTATAAGCACAGATCATACCATTGCCTCAAGAACTTCTGTTCTGGCGGACGAGGAGTTGATCCCAGCTCTCAACAAGATGCCCAGAACTGCTCCCAAAGCCACGTTAGCTCTTTATAAGCTACAGCTTTAAATAAACAACCACAATTTAATCATCCCTAATATTACTATCGGGATTGAAGCATATCATACACATTTCAACACGGCAGTATAATTCTTTATTTCTTTCCGTTATTGATTTAGCGCGATAGACCTGCAATAAAAGTCGATTCACTATTTGAAGGCGTTGATGCCTTTTGGAACCATGGACCCAGCACAATGTATTTTACATCTCAAGCAGAAAAATATCCAGGGCCATAAATTCTACGTCATGTGATATTTCCAGTATTTTAATGATTTATTGCTTCATGTTACTTTCACGTTTTTCTTGGTAGTTGAAAATGTGCATAATGAGAACGATAAATCGAAAAAATAGTGAATAATTACTTCGACAATGTTTCAACATCAGACCCGTGGAGAGATCAGAAATAATGTTATTTCCCCACTCCCTCCAGACCACCAATAAAACGGTCGTTTTTTTTGTTATACCCGCTGCTGTGACTTATTTTTGTGCCCGACCCGCTTCTACTGACCTCAGCAAGTTCTCCATAACTCGTCCCGACTTCCTCAAGTGTTCCGAAAAGCCTTTGCAAGCTTGTAACGGAAACGAGTTATTTTATATCGGGCTATTCCGCCGAGATTCAATCCTCCCCAGCGTCGAATGCCCTTTTTTCCGTGATTCCGCCCGGCCGACCCTTCCTATTCTCAGAGCGTTTTATCCGCTTCGAACATTACGGATTTTAACATCCGTCTAGAGAAATAGGCCATCCTATCGATACCCTCTACACAGAGTGTACCGAAATGTTTAAAAAAAACGTAGTTTTGAGAAAGTGCCATTTTAGTGAAACGTCAACAACGGCCTCCTTGACTGCCTTCTTTTTCATCCAAACCACAATCCATGTTAAACCTTCACTTGTATTGACATGAAGCAAGAAGAAGGATAAGTTTAATTTTTCTCGATATCAAGGTTATAAATTCTCGAATATGAAGACTATTCCATGACTTGGAGATTTCCTTTTTCGTTTTTATGGCTGTTTTTAGTCTGCGTTGATACCAACCTTCTTAGCTAGGGTTGTTTTTTTACGTTATTCTGTTTCTGTCGACAATTTTCTGTCAATTATTAGGAAAAAAAAAAATTCTTTACAAGTCTGCAACGCATTAAGGACATTTCATGTCTTTCCCCAGTTGTCCCTCCTTCTTCCCTTAAATCTTCTAGCAATCTTGTCTTTTGTGAATTACATTTTTTTCAATATAAAGAAAACAAAAATTAAACTCATATTTTTATTTATTATTTACATCCATACATATATCATCGTGGGTAGTAAAATAACGGTATGCTATATGTTATATGTTCTACATGACAGTACATTAACCCCACTAACGTGATTGATTGCGTAGACAACAATAAACTATTTTCATATGTTGATGCTTGGGTAGCATTGATTACCTTGGTAACACTCAACTGTTTTCAAATTTGGATGCATGAGTGAATACTTCCATATACTTCAAGATTTCGGTGTTCCACAATGGCTACGAAAAAGATAACCAAAAAAAAACTTTAAAACGAGATTTCGATGTCTCACACCCTCCTGGTTCCGCCGAAACTTCTGAACCGACTCCAAACACAGAAACATTCGAGACGGACATCTCACACCCTAAGTCTCCTCCTGATTCCGCCACAACTGTCGAACCGGCTTCCTACGGTTGATAGGAAAGAAGTTAGCTTCAGTAGCCACTCAGCTGATCAAGACCCTGTACAACTTATTGTTCACGTCCTAAGGAGGCTTCCAGACAAATTTCAGCTTTCCACAGTTGATAGGAAATAAGTTAGCTTCAGGAGCCACTCAGTTGATCAAAACCCTGTACACCTTATTGTTCATCCTAAGGAGGCTACCAGCCAAATTTCAGCCATAGCAAAGACATGAAATGTCAAAAATCAAAAGCCTCGTTTCAAGTCAGAGTTCATGAAGTTCAAACCATTCCTCCTCAATTAGGCAGAAGTTCTTCTGCTACCGAAAACGATGAGGAAGTCGCTCTTCATCTGTAATATTAGGTAGGGTTTTAAGAGGGTTGAATAAAGACGAGACTTCAGAGAGCACGATTGATTGACTATTCAGATTTTTTATCAATTTGATTTATATTCAGATTTATCGAATCAATATAAAATGATGAATCACTTTCGCTACCAGACTGTTCCTTTATGGCATATGTTTTATATTTTCGTTGATTTTTATGGTGTTTTTCATTTCGAACAGGGCAGCAACTAGAGTAATGATTCTTTTGGTGACATGTCATACATTCTTTTCCGTATGCTGGGCAATAATTTTGAGGAAAAAAGGGTATGGGAACGAACTAGCCGAATATTTAGGTCCATGTGTAGTAGTTGCGACAGAGGGTTGAAAAAAGTATGGTTCCAGAACGAAAACGGTTGACCAATAAACATTATTTACATCCATGATTTAGTAGTTCGAGACAAATCAGTTTCAGTCGTTCAATACATTCGTTCGACAATGAACGTTCGATGATCATCGTTTTTAGCGTTCAATCGAGGCAGCAACTAAATAATGATTCTTTTGGTACGTTCCTATACTTGTGGCGCTGGGCTGTTAAACGCTTTTGTTCGGAATTACATTTTTTACACAAATATTTTTCATGTTTATAATTATAATTATTGACTTTTTTTGTCTGTCCCGATGAGCTTGGCCTACCTTTCGGCATTCTTCCTTTATGACGGAGAGCATCAATTTGTCCTTCATTCGTCTTGTCATTCGTGAAGTCGACAATTTCCTGTTTTCGCTTTTCGTAGCGTTTGCAGAGTTCAGTTGCGCGTTCCAACGTCAGATTTTCCTCATCCAACATCTTGTTTAGGAGGTGCTTGTCCGTAATTTGCTCGACTAAACGATCACGGATCATTTCGTTGCGTTCTATGAATTCGCGTGAGGCTGCTGCTACTTTAAGCTCAGTGATAAATTCTATTAATGACTGACCTGCAGAGCAGCTAATTTTCGCTCTTCATCGTCAGCTAGTTCCTCTCCCTCAGAAAGGAAACTTGCAAAAGGTATTGCAAGTTAAGAGTGATTTGTAGGCAGTGAACAGAATGACATAGTAAACATTCGTGATTTTCCGAATTTCTTAATGGGAGCGATAAAGTTGACCTTACATCACTTTGCCGCTAGCTTTTCCTGAATGGCAGTGATCGTGAATTACCAGAATGAAAGAACCAATTCTCGAGGCTCTTGAACGAATTCGGAATTGAAGACGGAAGTGTGAAAGAGGTTCCAGAGGACCAAACACTTGCGAATTTCATCGCTGTTCTCTTGTGCCTTATTTCTTCCCCTTTGACCCAGTTACTCATCGGTGCAGCCAACGATATGGTGTTCACCGTTTACGAGGGGCCTTCGGCAGAATAGTCAAAGGCTCTTTCTCGTAGGCAGTGAGAACTTTGTTGCACTAGTTTTGAGGCAGGACAAATGGTAGGTAGGTTTTCACCGCTGGGCGTTCGAGTTTGGGGGAACGGCTGTAAAACGGAATGGTTTTGGGGGAAGGCTCAACGGAGAAGGTAATGGGTTTGGGGGATTGAAGGAAAACATCAAAATATTTGAAAACCGCTGTAATGAGTCCGGCGTCGTAAAAATAATAATAAAATCAGTCAATGTTCTTCAACAATCAGGAAATGTTCTTTGTTGGCAGTTGATCCAGGCATTCCTTCCTCCGGACTGTCTACATCAGGGGTTCTCAAACGGTCGATCGCGTGCTTTTAGAGTAGATCTCGAGAATGAAAAATTTTTTAATAAGAAGGTAACTAAACTACAAAAATTTATTACGAAATAACACTGCTTGCGGCAAAAGTAAATTGCAACTTATGATAGATCAACTGAAAAGAAAGGATCTGAAACATTTTCCGTCTTTGAAAGCAAGGATTCCTCAGTTGAATTATGATACGTATGAGGCTGAATTATCAAATATTTTGTGACAATTCGAAATGCGTTTTTATTATTGCAGTAAATTGGTAAAATATAGCTTGATTTATGAGTTATCCTTTTTCATGTAAAAACATTGAGGGATTAGCTACTGAAGTAGCAAGTCAGTTTAATATGAGCTCATGTTCTGTTGAAAATGAGTTGGTGCAGATTATATCAGATATACCTCTCAAAGCTACAGCATCTGATACAAATTTCTGGTGTTTCATATCTGAAGATAAATATCCGAATCTAAGACAAATCGCCCTTTAACTGACGGCAATGTTTGGGTCAACTTATAGGATCTTTATGAACAAATTAACATTGAATCTTATGAAAAAAAATGGCAGGAGTGTGGTCCTCGTCTTCATTTTTACGTTCATTTTTCTTCTTCTGTTCATCTTCTTCTTTCAAATGAAGATAATTAAGTCAAAATATCGCAATTGACTAACTGACGATCATATGTCATCATGCTTGCGATTAGCACTCAGTGGTTAAGCACCATCTTATGAAAAGTATGCTGAGGACATGCAGTGCCGTCTACGGATAAATATCCGAATCTAAGACAAATCGCCCTTTAACTGACGGCAATGTTTGGGTCAACTTACTTGTGCGAGTCTGAATTTTCTGAAATGAAGATAATTAAGTCAAAATATCGCAATCGACTAACTGACGATCATATGTCATCATGCTTGCGATTAGCACTCAGTTGTTACGCACCATCTTATGAAAAGTATGCTGAGGACATGCAGTGCCACGCTTCAACATCCAAAGTCACTCCTTAGTTAAGTTCAACACCATATGTAACTCTTTTGTTTTGTAACAACGAATAAACTCGCAATTTTGAATAACTGGGAGTTTTTTTTATTGATATTGTAGAGAAGAATTTAAGTAAACTAACCCAAACCTTGACTAAAATAATGTAAATTGTGCAGAAAGCTAATATCTATATAAGCTACGGTAAGGTAGGTAGGGTGTATCGTGTATGCACGACAACCCTGCATCACACATACTTGCAGCCTCTCAGAGTCGATCGTAAGTGGTCTAAAAATGATCGCCAGCAGTTTAAGTTTGAGCACCCCTGGTCTAAATACTTTCTCTTAATTTTTTCAAATCAGAATGTTCCAGTGTTGATGAGCTGCAAGACTGGTAAACACATCTTCCTCCGCATTCCCTTTATGCCCACTTCGCACCTTTTCACGCTCTATATGTACCTCCGGCCCAGGTTCGTGGGTGTTATCGTGTTTGGTGGATATAACTCGCGATACAAAAGTATCAGTGCAAACCGTTGCGTTGCACTGCGATTTTCTATTGCAACACGTGAACGTTATTGATCCGTCCAACAACGAGCGGTATTCCGAAAATGTGTAATATGAACGAGAATCATTATATTCGATCTCGACAACACGCTTTCCAAGCCCCTTATGAATTTGGTTGAAATCCATCGCGCTCGGAACCGAATTTAAACTGCCTTGTCTCAACACACACAAATTGGACTTATCCTGTTATTACAAATGGATCATCGTTCTCCCTAACACATTGCTGCTAAGGATGGGTATCGTAGAGCAAGTACCGATATTTTGTACCGATAGGTATCGGAAGGTTGGTATCGATCAGAGTTGTTAGGAAAGTAATTCGATTACCCATTACGAATTCCAATTACTTTTGAAGACAGGTAATCGCGATTACCATTCCAATTACTGTGATGGTAATCGAAAAAACGATTCCTTTTTCCGATTACAAGTAATGGTAATCGGAATGGAGTACTGGGAATTCGATTACTTTTTTTAATCCGATTACTGTATTGTTAGAATGCAAATTTGATGCCACAATGATAGATGAAACAATGTTATCTATTTAATATCGTATAATACAGTTGTCATCTATTTAACACTTGCTATTCGCTATACTTGCTATGCATTATACATCGATTGTAAAAGTGTAAAAGTCCGTAAGTTGAAATTTTGCGAAAATAAGGTTATGACATAGGTATCCTGGTAAATCCTCCTGCAATATTTTTATTTTTCGTTATTTTCTGTAAAAAGTGTTTTTCCTTTTAAATCGACCTGGTTTTTTGTAAGGAATTGAGTAAACTCGGAATTATTTAAAAGTAATCGGAATGACGATTACTTTTTCCGATTACAAGTTTTTTCGATTACCATTACTTGTAATCGGAAAAAGTAATTGTTTTACCGATTACCATTACAGTAATTGGAATGGTAATCGCGATTACTTCTGGAGTAATTTCAACCCCAAAACTTCGGATTTTCAATCTCCTTTTTACTGGAATTGTTACTAGCCAAATATACGTCATTACAATGAAAGTAATCGGAAAATTATTCATTACTCAAAGTAATGATTACATCTCAACTCTGGTATCGATACTCCAAATATCGATCAAGCAAAGTATCGATATTTATAAATATCGAGTATCGTTTCCAACTTCAATTTTTCATACTTGAACTGCAAAAAAAACCTAATCGTATCTACTTAAACAGAACAGAAGATAATGTTTGTTTTGATTTTTTGAACCTGTGAGAGGTAAGGTAACAGTAACAGTAGGTACTATAGCCGTAATATAGCCTCGTACTGCTGCCTTTCTACTTCTTCTTCTTCCTTTCCTGCTTCCATATAGTATAAAAGCCACTATTCTTTTACATTCCAGAATCCATAACAAATGTCCAAAATCAACCAACGAAAAATATTAAAACTTTCAAATATCAAAATTTTTGTAACATAGTGAGAAAAAATTTGCCGATATTTCGAATATTGGAATTGAAGTATCGATACTCGATATTATTGGAGGGGCCAGTATCGATACAAAAATATCGATACTCAACGGTAAAATATCGATGTTTTGAAATATCGGGTATCGATACCCATCCCTAATTGCGGCCCTTTAACCCAAAAACATTGCCTATCAAACGACCTTTCACTTTCCATTCCCCCAAACTCAAGGTCCTCTTCACCCCATAAAACCCAGGCAGTAAGTTGGTTCAAAAATGACAATACACAATGTCACTTACTTCTTTATTTTGTTATAGGGTTTCATTTTATTCCTTTAGATACGTTTTATTTGATACAGCTTTTCAAGAAGGTGCACTAAGCAGAGTGTCCGAAACGGCGATTAAATGTGTTGTGGATAACGACCCCATACCGACGTCAAACAATGTCGAAAGAGGGAGGGGGGGGGTCCAAAAAAATGTGTGAGACACATCATCATCATCAAAGTTCGGACAAGTTGGTTCTTCTATTTTCCCCATTCTGTGAAGGTGAAAATAGTCCGTGTCCTGAGAGCAACTGTATTAAGAAAAAGTTCACCTCTTCGTCCTTGCTCTCTAAATACTTTTTGACGTGTTGTGTCAAGCGCGCTGTTCACTTCCCTCTTCTCTCGTCGGTCCACATTTCTTGCCATCTTGCCATGGTGTTCCCTCTCTTCTTTGGAAATGCAAGTTCTTTCTCCTTCTTGTTTGTCAAATACTCGTTTTCGTTTTGTAGCCAAAAGATGAATTGGACTGCAGCCAGCCATATCTGGTACGGCCCTCCATGAGTGCCCCTGAAAATTTAATTGATTTTTAGTAGTTGACGGAGTGCTAGGAGCTGTTTCACGTTTTGACCTGGTTTTGCAGTCTCATTGTGTTTGCCAAGAGTCACGCTTCCCTACTGCCTCGTTTTCAACAACCGTCAAGTCGATGGCAAATTTTACATCGTGTAAACTCAATAATAATATTAATTTGACTTATTTTACTAATATATACAGTCTTATATGTCGGCGGAGAACTCTAATAATCAGCCTTTTCATCAATAGACCACTAAATACTCAAATTGTCAATTTAATTTAAATGGAATCATATCAAAATGTACGATTGGATAATTTCAGCTCTGATGGCAAACACGTTTGGTGTCGTCTATGGACGCTCGAGAAAACCCCAGAAAGTACCGACCTAAGAACCATTTTCAATCTTAATAGTGGGGGTACAGCCCTCAGGAACCCCTTCGAGGCCCAGGGCGCTCTCGGGGTGGGTCAGTTTTGTTAGTACCTTTTCCACTAGACGGTCAAGTTATTTTTCATACAGTTGAAGTGAAGGGGGGAGTGTTCCGGGCTTGATGAGCTGATATTACTACCAATCAAGTTCCCAAAACCTTTAAACTTATAATAAAATACAGCCTCTAACTCACCTATATTATTTAATCTGTTAAAACCCACACCTCATGGGTGACTCCGTGCGCGAAGAGGGTGAAATTGGGGATGGCGAACCCTATTTCGCGTCATATATTTCAGGGTTAAGGTACACAACTTAGTCCCATGTCTCTTTAACTTTCACAATCACTTCCTACACAAGTTCACGTGGTTTTACGCGCTTAAGGCGACGAGTTATATCTTGACAGCTTCCTCATTTACATGATATTTGAGTCTGTTAAAGTGAGCAGTAGCTCGCTTTTTAATAACTTCATCCATGGTGTCAACTCGGAGTTCACGGTGGAGGGTATCGTTTCGGAAAAAACCACGGTGCATCCGTGATACATCGTAAAACGGTGTTCTGGAAACGTTGGATTATCTGTCTATTGGTTGGAGCTGTGCAGCCCCACAACTGCGCTCCGTACTCCCAAACTGGCTTTAGTACTTGATTGTACAATAGCAGCTTGTTACCAATGGTCATGGTGGATCTCCGGCCGATTAGCCAGTTTAATGCGAAAATACCGATCTGATAAATATGATTCGAGCAACTCGACATACTGATAGGGCAGCATCCTCCACCCCATCATACCAGCACAGGCGTGGTCTCTTACGAAGTCTTCTCCCTTCTGGGTTATTGTTGAAGAGTTTTTGTGCACCTCTGCTAGCAGGCATTCGTTGCACATGTCCAGCCCATCTGATCCTGGCTTTTTTGGCATCAATGACTACGTCAGGGTTTCCATACAAATCGGCAATCTCGCGGTTTGAGCGAATACGCCAGGTTCCATCCTCACATACCGCACCATACATTCTTCGCAATGCTTTTCGTTCAAAACGCCTGAGTTGATCCTCCTCTTGTTTATCGTCCATGTTGCGGAACCATAGAGATCAACTGGCCGGGTATACCCTCATTTGTTCTGCTTAAGTGTTTGCTTTTGAAAAACTTGCCCAATGCAAAGTAACATTAGTTCCCAGCTTTGATCCGTTCCCTGATTTCATCTGCGTCAGAACTGTTGGTCGTAACCATTGTACCCAAGTACTTGATGTTGTCACACCTTTCGAAGGTATTCCCATTCAAGGTGACAGTGGGATCTAGGGTTGGGTGATATTAGTCTCCCTCTTTTGTCAGTCCTGATCTCCAAAGGCTGAACCCATAACGGAACACAGTTTTTAAGTTTTTCATCGCATTGTTGTGCCACTTGTTGAGTTTCCCGTCTCCCCTTCTCTGAAACCAAGGCACAAAGGTAAAATAGTTCGCTCTTTTCACGACGATTCATTTACTATTCAAATCTCGATATTATTCCTCCCCGCGGGGGATCTTTGTCGGGAAGGAATTATTTACGAATTGGCCAGCTTTCCTTTTCTTTTTCTCTTCGTCTTCTTTTTGGTAGTTCAGAGAAAGCGGTCGGGAGAGAAATCGCTTGAAGACAGATGTCTTTCCGAGTTCTTTGAAAGTTACGACTTCAAAGGCCGCTCGTTCAGATATATGTGAGCGCCGATCGAGGTACATTCAATATCGTAAATGGATTCCACAAAAACTGAAGTTCGTTGTGGTTGGTAGTGGGTTGAAGCCACAGCCAATTATCATTGCTGGATTTTTTCAGATTACAAAGTTGCTGCATCCCAATTGCCATAATCCAAAATTTCATCTATGGCCACAATGACATAAAAAGTAATTGGTTTATATACCTTGGATTTCATATTTGACCTAAATTGCGGTTTTCCCCATTGGGTACGTACGCCTACGCAGTGTTTTTGGAAACCCAAGTTATTACGAGTATTTGCAAATTTGCCTTCTACGCACAGTTCCTTGAAATTATGGCACCTTATTCAATTTTTTAGGTCATGCGAAATCCGTTTTTTTAGGGTAATAATCGAATTCCAATAAAGTTGATCAATAGTAAAGTTTTTAATATCGTCAACTTACAGGTACAATTTTCTTATCAAAAATTTTTAAGCCTTCTGCTGACATTTAAATAGTTGGTAATAAAATAATAGAAGATTGGTTAGGAATTGATAACACAATCACAAAATATGGTCCGAAGGAATCTTTGTACTGTCCCTAATCTGATCGATTTATTATTTTATCAGTAATTAATTCAAATTTTATTAGAAGACTGAACATTTTTTCATTTTATGGAGTTACCTGTAAAGCAGCAACGTGAATTAACTATTAATCAACTCTATTGATTAATTACACACATTACTCTTGTAAGAATCATCGATTTGCTCCCCAAAAAGTGACGTTTTTGGCCGCAAATGCTACAAAATAAGGTTAAATCAACGAACGGATATCATCACGCGATTTTGTGTTGTAAATCAGTGCTAAATCATGTGGCACACCTGAGGTATTTCTATCTCAAATATTGTCTAAACCCTGGGTTTCAATTTTTAGTTCCATGAGCCTGTTGAAGAAGCTATTTGAATCGAAAAGCTATTTCTAATAATTGTCTCCACTATCTTACGCACATTTGTATAATGAGATCATATTCTCCTTGTAAATTGTACTGTATTACATTTTCCTCGTTATTCATCAACTCTCATTATCAATTTTGTATCGTATTCACCGATTGGCGGTTCTTAAACTTTTCATGTATTTGGGTTACATGCCTGTGTCAACATGATAAATAAACTATTTGCAATCGCTGAGCGGGTTGCACGAAGCCGAAAAAATCAAATAATGGGTCAAATTTTGGTAAAATTGAGCGTAGAATCCAAATTTGGAATGAAAAAAAGGGGGTTTCCTTATGAAAAAACCAAAGTCGGTATGAGTTGCGCTTGTTTGGAGCACATGTGGTCCTGTTTAGAATTTTTGTTAAAAAAACTTGCAGATTAAAAATGACAAACATTTTTTTCGTACATAAATGACGATTGTGTCTGTTTCATAACTGTTTATGTGTGTTAAAAAAAACGCTTTTTGTTTTAATTCAAAAAATTTCTTGCAGTGTTAAAAATGACAAATAATATTGAATAATATTTACATTTTTTTCGTATCATGCTTCAAATGACTATTCCACATCGTCATGTTCCACATTCATAAACTTCACTAGGTTACAAACAAACAATAATAGACCAAAAAACGCATTTCATACATAATGGTTTGACCTACGTATTCGATTCCTCATGATGTTCTTCAAATAGGTAAATGTTCGACTTGTTTTGTGTTTTTAGAAAAAAACATGCGTCTGTGTGTACACCAGTTAACGCTGATTCGACGATAATGTTATCCATTTCAAAATATTCTTGAAAATGTTTTTCGGCTGGTGTGACTCCAGACTAAGATCTGTGACTTGTTGAATTACTTTTGAGTGAAATAAACTCGGGGTTAATGAGATAATCGTAAAGTTTATGGTTTGGAGAAAACCATTAAGTCAGCCGTTGTCCTTTCTCGAAGCGGGGAAAAACTTTTTCAAAGCGACTTACTCTGTTTCAAAGCTTCTCCACTGTTATTTTCACAACAAAAACGTCTTAATGACTTAGTTCGTCGTAATTTCCATGGAAAGGGGTTGCTAAGAGCGAAAGCTGACAATGCGTTAGAATTAGAAATCTAAACTTTCGATTCGAATTAATTCAACTGGGTCACAACATAGCTGACGATGTAATAAGCTATTTTATTTCAGTTTTATCAAATGTACATAATTCAGTCTTTATCACGGTGTCCCAAGAAGCAGACCTTTATCTATACGCCGGCAGTATATTGCTGCAAACAATCATCCTCGAACGGGACATTCTGTTTGAGCCTGGTAGAGGAGTCAGGGAAAGAGTTTGAAATAGAGGAAGTCCTGGTAGAGGCAGATTTGTTTGCCAAACGTTTCCCGCCCCTGTTATGGTTTGTTCGCGTTCCCTCCTTCAACCTGAGTTTGGAAGCGGATTTGAAACTTGTGAAGGCTATTTTTGTGGCTACTATGGTCTAATCTATTAAACATTCAAACCCTTCTACACGAAATTATCTACGGTTTTAGTGAGGATTTCGTCAATTATTATCAGTTGTTCAACTTCAAGGTAATAAATTAACAAAAAACCTTTTTAAAAAGCTTCTATTTAAACGCCCAAAAAAGAAAGAAATATATTTTCACTTACAAATTTCAACTGTCTA
Organism: Creontiades dilutus; assembly: GCA_031894815.1. Lineage (NCBI taxonomy): Eukaryota > Metazoa > Arthropoda > Insecta > Hemiptera > Miridae > Creontiades > Creontiades dilutus. Next base: position 120,431 of record JAVIWC010008875.1, on the reverse strand, counting down.
CTTATAGCCTATATACACAATTCATAAAATCATAAAAGCTTGTCGCGAGATCTAGGCTTGTGTAAATTAAGCAGTTTCTAGGTACCCATTTCATTGACCAACTTATTCAATGAGTTAATTTTTTTATTTCACTTTAATTAGATAAATACTTACAGATACCTATCTAGCAGGACCTATTTACGCAAACGTATCGACAAGCCTTTATGATTTTATGAATTGTGTATATAGGCTATAAGTAGACAGTTGAAATTTGTAAGTAAAAATCGATTTCCTTCTTCTTAGGGTATTTAAGTAAAAGCTTTCTTAAGAAGTTTTTTGTGTTTAATTTATTTATTACTTTTTAGTCATCGCTGGCTAGGTTTCTGAGTCTGTTCATCTCATTCAAAGCATCATTGTTGCAAGGTCGTTTGCCGGTTAATTTGGAACAGTCTAGCTCTTCAATAAGATCAACCGATTTTACAGGTTCAAATCAAGAATAAACGAGGTCTCTACACCAAATTTCAGAGGGATTCCGAAAAGAGCTTCTTCTTTTTTAACATGCATTTTTTCTCAACAAGCCCTTTCATTTGAAACCAATATTCAACAAACCCTTTCATTTGATAATCGTATTGTAGAAATGCATTAAAATCACTATTCCGCCATCTTTGATGTTCCGCCATATTGGATTTAAAATGACGTCACATTACTTTTGAGTTACTCTCAACTAGCCCTTTCATTTGATACCCATATTGTAGAAATGCATTAAAATTACTGTTCCGCCATCTTGGATTTAGAATGACGTCACACAACTAATCGTGTATTGTCATCTAATCTAAACGTGCATACGAAATTTCTGCTTAATCAGTTGAGAGTATCTGCTTCGAAATCTGCTCGGAAGATTCCACCCGACCATCCTTTCGTTGATACACTGCAAGTTAAATAAAAGCTTTTAACTATCGTTCCTCGTCTCCTTTACAGAGATTTTAGAATAACATTTTTCGTCCGAATCCGTCTCTTTCAGAACTACTGAGATCTTTTGAGCATTTCTGTGCAAATCCACTTTTTTGACTTATAGGATTACTGCTAAGGTTGCACCACCGGCCAGAAGTCGATTCTATCACAGATTTTGCCTCATGGTAATTTTTTCGGAAACCCTCAGTTTTTGAGTTTCCTTCGTGTTTTTGTCTCAAAACCTCCAAAACTTCCCACATCACCATAACAACCGACTCTAATCAGGAATATGCGAACATGGTGTTAGTTTACCAATTCACGAACCAAAACTCCTTTCTAAGCTGCCCGTGAATAGAAGCGATGATTTCCAAGCTGCCGTCCAAAACATAAACTCTCCAGGGTAAGTTGATACCCCTAGATGACGGTGTCAACGATGGACCTACCTATTTCTTGTAAAAGTGTGTAATTAACAACGCTAAATCGAGATCTCACATCTAAAATGAATTTGAACAGTAAGTTGGGAAACCTTCCACTGATTTCACTCGGCGATGATTGTATGCACGAGAATACTGCCTGCGTTTATGTTTTTTTGTCTTTCAAGTTTACGTATCTTCGTGCTAACAATCATTACCCACTGAAATCTCAATGGTTGTGCTTTATTATGAACTTCAGCATATAACCAGTACATTTGTTTTGAATATTTTATAGTAATAGAAATTTATAAAAATGATAAATTGTTAAAAAGTACATTTGCCTTGGGATATTTCATAGGATTATTCCGCACTCCTTCATGAACTTCACTATTAGTTTGTAAGTTTTGCAATTCACCGGTTTCAGCAGGTCCGGCAAGTCCTGGTAGTTGTTCACAATGCCAAAAGTTGCTCTTTCTTCCTCGTACATCGGACAGATTGCCATTTTATGTTCTATGTCATCTATCATGTCTTCACAGAAATCACAGAATTCAGTTGCTGCTATGTCTATCATATACAAGCATCTGTTGATCTGTCCATGCCCGGTCCTAGCTCTCAGCAATTGCACTAAGTCTCGCCGTGGTAAATTTAATTGTAGCGTCTTTGGCCTAAGCGTGACCTTGTCCATGATTTGGAAATGGTAAGCTCCTTTGTAAAGAGACTCGTTCTCGTAATTATCCTGCCATTCAGCGAGCATGAGTGTTTTTGCTGATGTTATTGCGTCAGGTACAGGGACTAAGTACATGCTATGATATGTCGTCTGAAGAGTGCTTCCAGTTCTTGCTGCTTCATCTGCTCGATCATTCCCGGATATTCCAATATGTGAAGGTATCCACTGAATTGTGATTGAGCATGAAGTGTTTTCCAGACTTCTTGCTACCCACTGAAATCAAAGGAAGCATTCCAAACTTACTGTTCGCCTTCTATTTAGATGAGAGTTCCCGACACTCACGAGATATTTAAGCACTGCACTGTGACATGGGGTCAAAGACGGAAGGCGATGTCAGAACTTCTTTGATTTCAGATTTCTTTGATTCTGTATTTGTACTTCAATTGTTTTTCTCTTGCTCCTAAAGCTAATTAATTTCTTACAGTCTTAATGGATGTATAACTCCCATTCTTTTCGTGTCTTCTTCTGTTGTATCACTTGTCTTAGATTTTTGTTATGTACGAAGTTGCCTTCTTCTTTTTTTCCACTTCGTTTGTGCGACCCAATTCCGTTTTGAATAGGGAGGTATCTTTCATTTCAAGTTTCGCATTCTATTCTTAAAATTGTGCTAATTTCAGGCAAACTCATCAAACGGTGTGATGATCATGTTATTACTCGTTGTTGAAGTTTGTTGATTAATGTATGGTTTATTTTATCAATGAAGGCATTTTTTCATTCATTCACTATAGGGTCAAAATTTTGAGATCGAAACAAATCATGCTGAAAATTCAGGATAATGTGCCATAACCACATGACATGATATCGGGCAGTGATGAAGCAAAAAGAAGAAGTACCTCCTTATGTTAAAGGTCACATTTCGTTTAATGCTCCGATGGGTAAGTAGGTCTCTGGTTAGCGGCCGGATGGGACGTCAAACGGAACTAAGGCGGAAGGGATAAGGCAAAAAGGGGACGGCGAAAGATGACAGGACGAAGAGCAGGACTCAATTTTTGAGTCAATTTTCCGTACAGAGCGGAGGGGAAAAAGGATCTTTCGATACTGGATGTGTCGGGTAGAGGGTAGTTTGATACGGGCCTATCTCACTAATATTCATGAAGGTCGGGCATGTGGAAAGGAAAAGCCCTGGGGGACCCTTGTAAACTCTATAGCGGGATGTTAGGTGGGGGGTTCGGACGTCGAGAAATATCATCACGTGCGGTACTGTTGGGAAGGGACGACGCGAGGAGGAGATGAATATATGACGCGGGTAACCCCCTTAAAACCTCCCCCTATACGTTTCTGAAGGCAATTTAGCGGTCGCGAGGGGAAGTGCGAACTCAATCCCGAGAACTCTTCCGCGGCTCGAACCAGAGTGCCCCCGCATATTTGAGATTGACCGAGACAGGGAGAATAATACATTGTGTTAATGGGTGGTATGCATAAAGTTGAGCTAAAGCTCCGAGATCAATCTCATGAGCAAATGCTCATCGATTGAGATAGATCTCCCAGAGTGCATAGATGCATAAATTTGAGTGAAAGGTTTTGAGATCTATCTCACCATACAATTGTGTGATGAGCTTTTGCTCAGGTACCTACACCTATGTAGCTATTAGACCTTCGCATTGACACGTTGAGGATTGTGATCCAAGTCCAGGCCTCCGTCTCCCCTTCCCCATTAAGCATCTACTTTGGTCACCTTCTGTTTGACGTCTGGTCAGTTCTTGGCAATTTTGTAGCGTAATCCGTAGCTCTTCTTCAGAATCCACTGATGAGCTTTGTTGAAGTTGCTAAACATCACACTCGTAACTGTTTGCGATACTGAAGACTGGTGAATACCGATGTCTTCGCCTACGCCTGTTTGGAAGCCCGGGTCCCCCTCATAACGCAAAAACGAACGCATTCTTTGCTGGTTGTACAGAGCTCCACCTCCAGTTTCTCCAGAATCTTCTCCCAGGAAATATTCGGACAACCACTCAACATTGCCCGGTCAAAACGGCACAGCGCTTTATAATCCTCGTGTATGGTGGTAAATAAACATTAAAAATCATTTAAAAAAATCAAAAAATTCAGGTTTAGGCTAAAAAAAAACCATGTAAAACGCCACATAGGAAAACATTTTATGGAATAAAAATTGGAGAAAATTCAACAACATGGATTCTTGAGTGGTAGATCCATGGTGACCAACCTCCTGGAATTCCAGGACACCATCATGGAGGTTTTCCGTATTGGATGCCAGACGGATGCTGTGTCCATGGGCTTTGCAAAGGCTTTTGACAAACTGTCCCATCTTCATCTGTTAGCATTGCTTGAGTCCGTGGGCGTCTACGGAATATTCCTACTCTGGATGACGAGTTATTTAACGAGGCGTGAACTGAGGGTTCTATTAAAGGGGCTCCTCTTTTCCCCATTCGTGGCCACCTTATTTATTCCCCAAGGTAGTCACCATGGACCTTTGTGTTTTTTGCTGATGATCATGAGTATAGTCAATGCCATGGACCATCCTGAGACGCACTGACTTCTATTTGCGGACGACCTAACAATATTTCGGCATGTACGCTCACAAAATGATCGCGAATCCCTGCAGCAGACACTTGTTGGTTTGGAGCTCGAGTAACGCGCTCTTTCTAAACCCGTCCAAGTGCTCGGTCACCTCTTTTCATCGCATGCGGCAACCTGTTATACATGACTACCACCTGTGCGGTACCCAGCTTCTAAGAGTCAGTGAAATGTAAGACCTGGGAGTGTCCCTTGGCTCCAAGCTTTCGGTTTCTGGTCACATCGATGACGTCGCCATACAAGCTTTACAACGCCTCGGATTTATAAAACGCAGCACCTGGGAGTTCCACAATATGCAAGCAATCACTTTACTCTATAAGTCGCTAGTATTGCCCATCCTGGAGTACGCTTCTCCCATTTGATCTCCGAGGTACTCAGCCCATGTCGTGGAAAGAGTCCAGAGAAGATTCCTGCGTTACATCGCCTTCAAGTAGGTGACACCTTCGGATGAGGTGAACTATGAGGGTTGTAGCCTTTCCTCCTTGGGCGATCTATCTCTGACCTCACCTTGGTGCGGAGGCTGCTGAACAATGAATTATCCTGTCCATACCTACTCCCCAGCTTCCCCGTATCTCCTCCTGTGCACCTCTCCTCTTCAGCACCTAGCACATCCCAACTAATTATTTAATGAATTCGCCACTTCACCGCCTCCCACGAACAGCGAACCTCTACCTAGGTATTCCCCAAATACGACTTCTTCAACGATTCCGCCACCATACTTTAATCGCAAATTTTATCCTTCGCTACCACCCTGTAACATCATTTCTTAGTTACTATCTTTTTTTTCTTCAGCTATCTCATTCTATGTATTAAAACCCTTACATTTTTTCGTATTGTAACACACCCTATAATTGGGCTTGTGCCGTTCAATAAATAAATAAGTTAGGCCGAAAAGACGAAAAAACAACTTTGAACAAAATTAAATTGCTATGAGTTGAAGTTGTTGCAAATTAGTAGTTGAATCGATCCCTGAAGTTTCATCGTTCTTATACCGAACACTCTATATAATGTTATGGCTATAAAATTTTTATAGTTTTACAATTTTAAAAAAGGTAATTTTTAAACATTATTGTTTGTTCTTCGTACGACTGTGTAGCTCTCTGGATAATGTAAATTATGAATTTTCGATTGTGAGTAAGTGAGTGTGAGTTTTTGATAATTTGTATCATATGGTTTTGGCAATCTTAGTTATTTTTCGTATCTCTTCCAACTTAACGGGGCTTATTGTTTGATGGAAGCGGCCCTTATTCGAACTGACGTAAGTACAAGATAATGAAATAATTAGGCGCTGATTCAGCAGTTTCCAGGCCAACAGTAAACTCCCCTGGCACGGAGAACGGCCATTAGGGGAAGCTCCGCCTTTCGGATGAGTCTCAGTGACCTGTGTTTTTCATTTGTATCCTTCACTCGTCGGGCGGGGGGTTTTCGCCGGTGACTGATTAATCGACCGTTTCGTTGAGCGAGACCCGATACAAGCTGCCTCATCGCCCTTGGTCCCTAACGAACGCCGATCGGCTGCATTCACAACCCCCGACCAGAAGTTCGAACGAATGAAGATTTCACGCATCGGCCAATATTGTTTTGTGATGTCTGGTAATAAAAATAATTTGTTCAAAAATGAAAGGGATATTTCAAAGAAACTTGGATATTAATTACTACATACTAAATCAACGGAATTTTCTATGTTATTCCATAAATCCCTTCCGAGTCAACCTTCAATTCTACCTTCACTTCCAGGAGATAAAAGTTATTTTTAATTTTTGCGATTTTAATTTTTTATAGTGAATCTTTGCGAACCGAGATAACGCAATGTGCCCTTTTAATGCAATGTTGCCTAATAACCCTTTTCCTCCCTCGCGCTTCAAATTCAAGAAAAATGAAAAAACCAAAAACTGGGCCAAAGTTGATGGAACTTGGCCCAAAAATCACATTATTGTCTGGTTGAGAATGAATTCTCGGCTATAATACGGCCTTATTCACATTCATGTTTGGGTAATGGTTTATCATTTTCACTTAAGAACTTTTGTAATCGAACATGGAAACAAAATTTTCAAACCCCTATAAAATTGTTGGTTTACATTTCAAGATACGCGGATTTTAAAAATCGAATTAAAAAATGATCCGTCCATTCGCAGTCAAAGTCTGAAGTACCTAGATAGCGTGAAAAATATTTATTTTTTTGTTTATATCAACTGTTTTGTTTAACAATCTTGTTTAAACTCTAACTCTTTATATGAACTCGATTTAAACCCCAATATCTTACCATTGTCGTACAACTGAATAACATGTTTGAGTCAACAAACATTTTACTAAAACTGAATTTGGTCAGAAACAACAAATTATCAACATTGCAACACCTAATGGCACGGCCAAATCAGATTGGGGTTGATAATACACGGCGCACAGAGCAACCCCTCCTTCAAGACCGGAGGGTCGTGCGGGTCATTGCATATCCTGGCGCCTGACCAAGACTGCTTCCTACGTAGCTCTCCCAATTTTCAAACATTGAAGTCTTTTTTAGTTGTACAGGGTGTCCCGGGAGTTGTGCACAATTCCACTTCTACATGTTGTACAACTCTTTCCGAACAAAAATTCCACCTAGCAATTTTTTGCCAGAGGCCTCGTTTCCGAGTTATTCGCGATTTAAAATGTTTTTCGTGTTTTCTATCTTATGTCATTAAGACTGTCATAACTCCCTCAATTTTGGAGATAGCTCAAATGTTATAACACCGTTGGAAAGGGCGTTAAATTTTCTATCTACTCGATGTCAGAAAACATTTTTTTAATTACATTGAACATGTGCAATTGCTGCGCGAAATGACAGTTTTGTCAAAATCTTGAAATCGCCTGTTTTTCATCTCGCCTAAAAACCCCATGAATGCTTGACGCAGAACTGTGCAGGCCTGGTAAAACGTGGGCCAAAATGTCAGCTTTCCAACGGTGTAGTCTGATTTTGGTTTCTAAAAATATTTTTAGTTAAGAAAATGGCGTTTAACTGCAGAAAAACGTGTGTTTCTGTTAAAATTGAGGTTTTTTCAAAAGCCATTGACGAAAAAAGGTTGGTGGCGGGGTATACGTAACTTTTCTCGCTGAATCGAATGGTGACAACGCTAGACCTCTCATGTGACGATTAGAGTTAGTTTTGTCGGATGCATAAACATTCGTTTGTGAAAAGCGTCTACGGCATTTCTGAGCTGTCCGCCAAAGTCAAGATAATCGAAGAGCCGAGAGACGGCTGTTGTTTGTGTTCATTTACGGTTGTATACTTGTGGTATAGCTATCAGCGAGAAAAGTTTCGGCGCACGTTTTACCAGACCTGCACAGTTCTGCGTCAAGCATTAATTGGGTTGCTAGGCGAGATGAAAAACAGGCGATTTGGAAAAAACTGCATTTCGCGCGGCAATCGCATATCTTTAATGCAATTAAAAAAACATTTTCTGACATCAAACAGATAGGAAATTCAACTTCTTTCCAGCGGTGTCATTAAATTTGAGCTATCTCCAAATTGAGGGAGTTATGACAGTTTTAATGATATAAGATCGAAAACACGAAAAAAAATCTTGAATCGCGAATAACTCAGAAACGAGGAATCTTAAAAAAATTGCTAGGAGGCACTTTTGGTCGGAAATCAGTCGTAGTCGGGTTGTGCATAACTCGTGGGACACCTTGTATATGCTTGTGACTGATATATATCAGTGACTGATTGTATCACTTTTCTGCTGAACTATTTAGTTATTAAATTTATAGAAATTTCACAAACGGAAAGATGAGAGAATAATTTGATATTTCGATATTAATCTTCATCAAAAGTAGAAGAATATTAGGGCTGGATGGTATCTTCGATGTATCCATGTGAGAATGCATGGTTTTGTTAATTTATACCGAATCGCTCAATCATTTAGATTGAGCACAGAAGGTCGCTTGATCCCAGTTCTCATCAATGAGTCCATTCCGACTGATGCATCAACCTGTCGTTGCTTGTGGCATGTTTTTTAAAGCCTATGCCACACGCTACGCTTTTGAACGAAGCGTTTAACGCCTCGGTCGGGGAGGTAGATGCTACACGCTTCGTTTTTGCAAGATTTTTTTCACTTCGGTTTTCACAGTGGTTTTCACCCGCTGTGCCGTTTCCTAGTTATCCTCACCTCTCCCTTGGGAGTTTTTATCAGTTTTAAGTGCTAATAATTGTAAAATGTCGGTGGATGAAGAAAAAGTTCTGCTCCTGACACTTCTGTACTACCGGTAGAAGAGGTGGAGATTAGGAAGGTCATGTTGGGTTCACCCGATTATTCAGGTAAAAGAAGAAATGGGACACTTCTATCATTTGTTCAGAGAACTGAGGAACCATCCAGAAAAATGTCTGAATTTTGTTCGTATGTCGATTCGGTCGTTCAATACTTATTTCCAATGGAAATCAAGGATGTAACACGAGAATTCTACGAGGACCTACCGACGAGCACTACCAAGTGTGTAGTCGAAACGAGCGGACGAAACGAAATAAAAATGATAACACAATGTACTATGAACCGAATGGCGGGTGTCAAAACCGTCTGGCGTATTGGTGCACCGCGTGTGACTTGTTTCATTCCTCAAGGTGCGTTTACACTTCGCGAAATTTCCTCGCGAGGGATTCTCGCGAAACAAGTTTCGCGGCGTGTAGACGCTTCTAGAACCCGAATCACGCCTCTGCGAGGATCGCTTGCGAGACGCGGGAGCGAGCGGTCAGCCAGTCGGTCTCTGGCGCGCAACAAAGGAGTTTCGGCCTTGTTGTTTCTCGAAGTGTAGACGTGTATATTTGTTTGTGCGAGGCAGGTGTATTGTCTTTATTCGATTATCGATACTCTGAATAAGTACTGCAGACTTGTGTATGAGTCTCCTGTAGCCAAATATCTCAGTGTGACGGCAATTCTTTCCTTCACAGTGATCGCTTCTCTCATGAGCGTGTCTACCCGTCCAATAACTAACACCAGATAATCGAAGTCAGTCGATTTCATTCGCGTGAAATTCAGTATTGTGTCTTCAACCATCTCCATCTGCATGTCCTTTATTAATCCATTGCCATATTGCAACCGTTTGCGAAAGATTTCTCTGACCCACCAACGACGTCGGCGTTGTTGCTGCCTCTTTTTGACAATATGAGCTGCGACGATGAAAGCCAAAGCACTGGCTGCTCGGGGAGGAAGAGGAACTATAGAAACACTCGCCATGGCCGCCTCGCGAGAACTGACGGCTCACCTCTGCCGTCGTGCCTCGCGCGTCTGTTTCACGGTTCGTTTCGTTGTGTAGTCTCGGGCGAGGGCTTCACCCATCAGTCTCGCGAGAAAATTTCGTGAAGTGTAAACGCACCTTCACACACGGAAGACCCACCTATTCGGTTTTACTCTCGGGAAACGCTTCGTTCAAAAGCGTAGCGTGTGGTATAGACCTAAAACATTCATTGAACGTGACGGTGGAGTCGTGACTCCTAGAATGCAGCTTTATTGGCAGTCCTTGCTCAGAGAAGCTCTAAGGTTGTTAATCTCTAAGTTAAGTTGTCCGGATTTCCCGACACAGATGACCAACGTAGAAAGGAATACGTAAATGTTGAACCTTTGCGTTATAATTTGAAACTTTTTTTTGGAGCCTAAACATTCTTGAAAAGTAAATCAACAGTTTTGCGGAGTTGTAAAAAACATTTCTTTCTTGGTCAATTACAAAGTTTCAATATTGCGAAAAAACCAAAATACATTATTTTTCTTATATTCATTATAAATAGTGATGCATTTATTTAGAATCTATACATTGAACCAAAACCCCTAAAACCAGCATGTTACTTTCTTATTGTACGCAGAACTGAAGCTGATAGTTGATTATTCGGCGATTAAATTGTCTTCAACTCCGACGATAATAGTAGCGTCTCGGGAAGGAGAAACTGACGAAAACAGCGGCTTTAGATACGCTTAGTGGCTCGTTAAGTGTGTTCATAATTAATGGCCCTCAGCGCTTACCTGCCAGAGATAAGGAATGATTTGTGGTCTATTTCTCCTCTATGAGCGAGAAGATAAACTAATCCCGGACTGTTTAACGCCTTATCTTACGCCGTTTACTCCTTTATTAATCCAATGTAGTTTCTTATTTCGTTATATAGGCGAAAGCTGGACAAAACATTATTTTTCAAAATCTATTTTATAACATAACTAGTTTAATGGCCCTGCTACGCAGGTTAAAAGAAAAGTTTTTTTTTTTTCGTGATTTATTAATTGCGACTGAAAAATTGAATACATTTCATCTAGCAATTTTACATATCAATAAAGGTACACTCCAAGAGGGTCGGTTTACAGCAAAATCTAGCCCTTTATTATATAGCTCAATTAATTTGGTTAAATTCACGCAGCACAACAAAATCCAGTGGTTTGTTTCGCTTGAGACGTCGGATTTCACCTTCGTTGTCCAAAACGTAGAGCATCTCCGGGTTCAGGTGTTTGTGGAGGCGATGTTCATGCTTCCTTGCGTATTTTGCAATAATTTCATAGACTGTCTCCATCCTCAAATCTCGATGAATATCATCGTTTCGCATGTACCAAGGGGCTCCAACTATACTTCTCAGTATTTTATTCTGAAAGGTTTGGATTTTCTTAATATTTGATTTCTTGGCACAGCCCCAGATCTGTATCCCATAGGTCCAAATAGGGCGAAGGATCTGCTTATATATAAGCAGTTTGTTGTGAAGAGAGAGATGGGAATTCCTTCCCATTAGCCAATACATCCTTCTGTACTTGATTTTAAGTTCTTCTTTCTTCTTTTCTATGTGTTTATTCCAGTTTAATTTGGAGTCAAGTGTCAAACCCAATTATTTAACTGCTTCAGTATGCGGTATTTTATTCGAATTGATCTCAACATCCAAGATTGGGACTTTTCGGTTAGTGAAGTTGATGTGGGCTGATTTTGATGTGGGCTCATTCTCCACATCTTGGTCCATTTACAAACCTCAGTAGTAGACGTCTGTAGTTTGCGTGTTGCAGCTTCTATATCATCTCCAACAGAGAGGATAGCCGTATCATCTGCAAAGGTGGCAACAGTTGTGCCTTCTTGTTGGGGTAAGTCCCGTGTGTACAGGAGGTAGAGTACTAAACAACACAATGAGGGAGTATAATAACAATATTAAAAGTCAAAAAATCGTATATCCCAAATCCCCGAGGAGAGGACCACGTCGCTTGCCCTCGCTTCCCCCCGCTTGGGCCCTCCTTCCTTCACTGGCGGGGTCGGGGGAGGGGGGAGCAGGTCGGTTGCCCTGGGAGACGGGGGCGAGAATTCCACCCGCCCAGCGTTACCACCCCTGAAACGTCGATATACTCTGATAAGCTCGTCTTTGTGTGTGATGATATCCGTGATAAATTCAGTTGCATCAAATTTTAAAATCAGTTTTAACGTACTTCAAAATCCAAGTATTTGCAGTTTCACTTTTGAGCAACAAAACAAATTTTCTTTTCAAAATAACAAAAATTCCACGTTTTAGCGCATTTGCACCAACTTTTGTGTCTGCCAGTAAGTCAGTGTGTAAATTTTTCTTGCGTTTTTAGTTTCAGTCCGTGCAGAGAATAGAATCCTTCGATAGTAGAGGGACTTGAACTCGGTTAAACTTGCCAAATTTGGCCAAACGCTATGTTGCGAAGCCTGTAGTCTGACTTCATACTCGTTCTAAAATCCAGTGATATTGGATCAAAACATGTTTATCTAAAGATCTGATAACTACATATGCATACAATTTAGTAATCCAAAATAGTTTCTTATTTCATTATACTCGTCTACGCTGGACACAACATCATTCTTCACATAAAAACAGTTACTTAAAATTTTAAAATCCGGTTCAACTTCCTTCAAAGTCCAAGTATTTGCCGGGTTTTTATTTTTGGGCGGCAAAACAAATTATTTTTCAGCATAATAAAAATTTCGCGTGTTACTGCATTCACCCCAACTTTTGTGTTGGTCTATGCGTGAATTTTTCTCTTGTTTTTAGTTTCAGTTCATGCAGAATATGGAATCCCTAATTTTCAGACCGATGGTGGTAGAGGTGCTTGAACTCAACTCGGCTTGCCAAATGTGGGAAAATTCATACAGTTCGTAAGGCCTTGATGCATTTGCTCCTTCAATAATAAAATATAGTTTCTCATGTCATTGTATGGAATGAAAAGTGGAAGCTGGACTAAATATTATTCTTTGAAATGAATTTTATAACACATCGCCCGTGTTAAATTCAGTTTCTTCCAATTTTAAAATCCGTTTCAACTTCCTTAAAAGTCCAAGTATTTGCTAGTTCACTTTTGGCTAAAAAAAAACAAATTATTTTTCTACATAATAAAACTGTCAAGTTTTAGTGCATTCACACCAACTTCTGAGTCGGCCAGTAGGTCTGTGAGTGAATTTTTCCTGTGTGTTTAGTTTCATTTCATTCAAAATATAGAATCCTTCGTTTGCAAACTGAACTCAACTAAACTTGCCAAATTTAGGCAAACGCTATGATTGCAAAGCCTGTAGTCTGACTTCATACTCCTTCTAAAATCCAGTAATATTGGATGTGTACATGTTTCTCTAAATATCTGATAACTGTATTTACAATTAATAAGTTCGTGATGGATTCAATGTTCGTTTCAATGAACACCCGAATGTTTATTTTGTTTGTGCAACCGACTTGAACGTTATTTGATCGAGAAAACCTTTCATTTCAAAGCGAGCGTACTCTAGTACTAGATGTTGGAACCAAACAGTTTAGTTGATACAACAGATCACGGTCTCAAGTCTCTTAAGTCACTATACCACCCTTACGTGTGACACACAACGTACCTATTACCTGTACGTCTGACATCTGTCTGTGGACTGAGGAATGACGAATGAATGAATAAAAACATGCTTTATTTGTAATCATGACAGTAATTATCGTTAAATTAATAATACATGTAATAATCATGGTCGCAAAGACCGTCTGATGAGTTCACATCCGGCACCGGTACTTTTCGAGAAAAAAAAAACACATCATAAACAAAACAAATGAGTGGTAAACATGATATAAAATATAACAACCGCAAACAAGAGAAGAAACTATTTATAAATCTAGACGTAACAATAACTATGGTAAATTACTCTAAATATTTATAACAGATTTAATATATAGGTATACCAAACTTTATAATCTAATCATTGAAACCGTATTCAATCATGGTTTTACTTCTTAAATCCCATGCAACCGAACAACACTCTACCAGACCGATACTCACACCCTTAATCAACCGATAATCCTCCCAACCGAACTCGGATCTATACAAATACGTAGATCGTCTTACTTCACATAGTGCCTACATTTTCCTACAAAATGAAACGCATTTTCCACCTCCCCACTACTACACAGATCACACCTCTGGTTTTCTTCGTCGTAAGGTCGAACTGTTAAAGCCTAAAGGTCACATCTCACCTTAACCCATCTACGAAATCGGAAATTATCTACATGATCCAAGGGTATCATACCACCTTCCGATCTCAGGGCCACATATTGAGGGTATTTCGGGGAACCAAGGGCTTTTTGTTGAAACTCATCTTACATAGCTGCAGAAGTATTTTCAATGCTAGCATCAATTAACCGCTTCCACTCCTTTAGATCCTCGTCCTTTCCTAAAGTGATTGAATACTTTACTCTTAAGTTCTCCCATTTTTTAGCCCAACATACATTTAATTTAATACATTTCTTGGCCAGATTATTAGGCAAGCGCTCGGACGATAGCGTCAAAACTGTATGAATGTTATTAAAATGCACACGCAAAGTGTGCAAAAATAGCGACTTCATGTGTTTCCAAAAACGGCATGTAGTTGGGAGCACATCTCGGGAGGGAGGAAACCATCTTGATGAAATACCGCGCGACCGACTCTACCCAGTCACTGTTTACATAGCCCCAAATCTGTGCGGCGTAACGCAAAATTGAGCGACGGACCTCATTAAATACCTTCATCTTTTAATCGAATGAGATTGGGACGCTACATGAACCGCCTCCACATGGTTGAAATAGCTAGGTTAGCCACTGAACTCTCATCTTGAAGATGAGGGCCGACGTGAGTGTAGGTGTCATTAACACCCCTAAATAGTGTGATGGATATGGTTAGTTGGCCCCTTCCCGATTTTAGAATCTGTCGCCTTGGGAGATGAACAGGACGCCTGCAAGCGTTTGTATCATCCACTGAGCGTGGCGGAGCATTATCAATGCATCCAGCTCATTGGAAGGGGCAACTATACCATTCCATCACCCTCACAATTCCTAGACATGTTTACCACGTCGATGCTTTTCCTCCGTAGTGCCTTTCTTCTTCAGCGCTACGCTTGCCACCATTCCTGAACACCATTATTTTTCATTTTGCTAGGTTAAGTTCCAAACCCATGTTGTACAGTAGGCTGAGGAATGACGATTCCAACTCACTCAAGTGGGAGGTCTTCGAACCTAACTGTTTTGTTGACAGGTGTAGAACTTAGTTATCTTCCTGTGTATTACTTCTATATTACAACATCCCCCAAACGTTCGAAACTTACTCAACGCCTATCTACGATCCAAAACAGGTCTGCAGCCCCTCGATACCACTGCAGTTTCCCCCAGAGGACTTTATCGCCCCTTTGAGATCACTGCATTAATCCCGCATCAGGATAAAATTTTCACTTTATTTACAACATTTGTTTCCACCCGTAAACCACTTCCCCCTGATCCCACGATCCAGATAACACGTAGATCTACGACGATCCAAATAATTTCACTGCTGCATCGATACCACTGCAGTTTCCTTTATCGCCCCTTTGAGATCACTGCATTAATCCCGCATCAGGAGAAAATTTTCAGGATTTCAGCGTTTTAAGCTTTATATGGTCCCTGGTGAACTTCAACGCTCCCAACCCATTAGTATTACACTCTCCAAAAAAATGACTCGTCTATTTGTTTCCACCCGTATTCCACCAATTTTTCCACTTTTATCATGCGCATGAACCCAAACGTCCCTTCGTAAATTGTGCCACTCAGTGACTGTGTGGCGTGTAGATAACATTGACCCCACGAATACCGCGTAGATAACACGCAAGCCGACCACCTTTACTGATTCGTATCTGGTACCTACTATATTTTTGAATAATTGCAGTATAATTTCGAAGCCACAAAGTTCTTTTGTCTCGGTCTACACAAGTTACGAGTAAACGATGCACTTTTCGCATATGCTAAGCTCGCAAGCCTTGGAATAGGTCTAGGTGAAGAGGTAAAAAAAAACCAAGTCTGCCTCAAAGGTTATAGATAGGGCACGATTCCACTTCAGTAGAGCGCCCAACCCCCTGAAAGGATTATAACCCTTGTACAGACACGCCTTCCAACAGGTGTACGGTACAACGTCAAAAGATTTCTCGCTAAAAATCACCTACCAAAAACAAGGTCTACCTAAACAAAAAATTGCGGGTCACAGTCCGGGTTAGTGGGAGGGTAAATACCTTGTTTAGTTTTCTTCAAAAGTGCCCGTAAGAGATGGGATGGGGCTCCACACAAATCATCCCTTATCTGTGGCAGGTAAGCGCTCGGGGCCATTCATTAAAAACGCGTTTAAACGAGCCGGGAGGGGAGGTTTTTCAGGCTATTACCTACTGTTTTCGGGGACTCGGTTTCCCGGCGGTTGGAGAGCTTTTCTCGTTTATTATAATAAAAGCCGTAGGCGGGAGTCCAAATGAAAGTGCCGTTATATTTCAATTGTGAAGTACAGGTAAAGACTTTTTAGTTCGATAAATAACTCGCTCAGTTGTTGTTTGTGATGACATACTTCTTAGAATCAACACATGTGATTCGCAAAGGACAAAAGGACCTGTTGTCGTCCAGATAAATCCTCGGGAATAAAGCAAGAACATCGAAGTAAATGGACACGGATACCAATTCTCAAAGTTCATAGATTCAGAATGTTGAAAGATCTCCTCTATCAGCTTAAAGAGGAGTAATTAAGAACTAGATATCGTAAACATGTGGAAAACACCATTGTAGAAGAAAAGCCAGGGGATCAGTTCAGTTGTTTCCCTCAGTTTCGACCTTCATAGTTCAGTAGGTACTATTATTATTTCAATAATTAAACCGAAACTCCTACTCCAAAACAAAATACAAGAATAAAAACTTGTACCTCTCAAATTGCAGGTTGAACAAGTCACAAGAATACCAATTTCTAAACTAAAATGCACAAATATACAGTGCCCATTCCAATACATGGGCTTACATTTTTTCAAATAATTCGTGACTGCTCCTGTCTTTGTGAGGTTTTTTTCAAGGGGTCGGTTTTTAGGTTCAGAAATTGTGGATCTGGCAGTTTAAAATTAAAATTATATCAGGAAAAACCGCGTTATTGGCTTGTTTTTTACCAGTTTTCGGTCCATGGCATCTACGCTTGTGTGGCGATCGGGCTGGGTGGAAGTAGACTTTTTTCGGCTTCACTCCCTTTTATTCTTTTTCGTTATGAAATTAATAATTTCAGTTAGTATTGGGGTCGAACCAGATATTAATAATGAAAATTGGGTAAGAATTGTAGCCTGAACAACTTCAGCAAGGTTTGTTGGAAAACAAGAAAAAAAAACCAATTTTTCGGCTTTACCTTCTCATATCTCTAATTAGACCCCAAGTGGAGCGAAGGATTGGATTTTGGTTGATCATTTCCAATAATTGAAAATCCATTAAAAAAGCTAAGTATTGTAATGACACACACAGTAGTCTACGCGCTCGTAGCCAAGACGACACAAGTTCAATGAAACGACTTACCGGAATTGTCAAAATGTAGGCACTTAGTTGATAAACTAAATTTTTAAAACTTAAGTAGAACTTGTAGGGAAACCGAAATACATATTTTTGGGGAAACTTCGTTTCCAAATTCATCATTTTTCAACGCACAGGTGCTATTCTTACAGGGAATTTTATGCTAAACCCACCCATAGACATGTTAATGGGTCCAACACGCTTCCATCATGGTTTTTTGCTGAAAAACCAACATAAATGGTTCATTAGTGTAACAATTCTGCAGAAACTACGACAATTAGCCGAACCAACAACATTTCACCTGATATTTGGTACATTTCTGCGTCCAATGGTACCAAACTGCATCTCTATACTGAAAAAACGCGCGAGTCAGATTGACTCGTATTTATAGACACGTGCATCCTGGGAGATGTCAGTTTTACAGAGTTGAATTGGTCATAAAATGCTGTATACATATTTGTAAATAAAAATATTGAATTGATGTTTATGGCATTTGGATTTGTTTGTTGCAGCCGGCGGCCTCGGGAAGTGGCGTCCCAGCTGTGATAGGTTACTTGAACGGGGTGAAGATGCCGCATGTCGTCGAGTTGAAGGTCCTCATCGTCCGGATGCTGAGCACGATATCGACGTGCGTCGGCGGCCTGGCAGGAGGAAAGGTAAGTTCTGTCACCGCTTATATCTGTCGGGGTTGGTGTGGTTACCCCTCCTTAAAGTTGAGGCGATTACCATGCAATACCCAGAGGGGGTCGTAGAAGCTTCAGGTGCATGTCTTGTCAGGGCGTCCGTGTTAGTCGGTCGTAGGCCAAACGGAAAAACAGAAAAAAAATTATAGTTATAGTTGAGGAATTATTGTATTTAAATTATTATTTAGTTATGTAATTTCTTCATCACTGCAGATTCTGAAAACTCGTGGAATCTTATGCAGTTTAGGGAATGTACCACAGACTGCGTGTAATAATATCGATAACTGTACTACCTACGTAGACAAATTAGGTAATTCAGGAATAGTAATGTGTAGTAAACTGTAGCGGGTTTCTTAAGAAGAAAATGTTGAGAAAAAAGGATGATTTCACTGTAAAAACACATCATTTTCATTATGAAATTCAGATGTAACACACGAAATAATCGATTACTCCGTTAGAAAGCAGATCATTTGGGGAAGGTTTTAGGAGAACTGCGCACTGTACACAGTCCTAAGCAAAAACTGATAAGATTACAAAGCTCATAAAAAGCTGCATTTTTTGCAACAGCCCCAAGAATTTTTTTTTTTTTTTTTTTTTTTTTAGGTGGCAGGTGAGGAAATCTTTGAGATCCTTAGGTGGAAATCGGATCTCCTAAGATACCCAAAAGGGACCGCACTTTGGGTTATGTGGGATTCAAACCCACTAAAACCTCACCTTCCATTTCCCACGACGGAACTCAGCCTGGAACTGTTTGACACATTACTTCAGGCTGGTTCTAGGGAAGGATTTGTTACTCCTCTCGGTCCGTGTTCTCTCTGCTCTGCCTCTCCCGTTCCTTCACAGCCTTTATTTTCAGGATCTTTTCAGAAAACGATGCTACGGCGGTCCAGTTCTGTTCACGCTCAAGCATTTTACTTAAGATACATTCTGGTGTCATGTCCTGAGGTGATAGCTCCAGTGTCTGCTGAAGCCAACTTCTGTTGGCAGCCCAGTATTCACATTTAAAGAAAGTGTGGAACACATCGTCATCATCCTCTTCCTTGCAATACGGGCATGCTGGGTCATCCACTTTCCCCATCCTATGCAAGTAGGCGTAGAAGAGTCCATGGCCTGACAGGAACTGCGTCAGGAAAAAGTTCACCTCCCCATGTGATCTGTTCATCCATGTGTCGATACAGGGTATTAAGCGTGCAGTCCATCTTCCTCGGTGTTCTCCTATCCACATCTCCTGCCAGTTAGCCATCGTGCGCTGCCTCTCTTCCTTGGCGACTGTATTACTTAGGTTTTGGAGCCTCCATAAAGTTAGGAAATAGACAATTACATCTCTCCTGTTTGATTCAACACAAATTTTCATTTTCGTTACCAAGCTTTTTTGTTAGCGTGATTGGTAATCGTGATTTCATTTTTCTTCGAGTAGGAGTTATGTGATTTGGGAAAGTTTGAAGGCTGATAGACGAGGGACTGCCTGCAAGTAGTATAATTTACTTCTCAATATTACGTGAATTTTCATATTTTGATTCTTGTTAAAAAACTTTTTTACGTTAATTAAATGATACCTATAAAAACGATTTTTCTCAAATACAATGCCATTTTTTCCTTTTACCTACCAACCCAAGAAAAAAATATCATTGCAACGAAATGAAATTTATCAACAGCGAATCGACATTAACGTTGTCGTGTGCCCGAACTCACGTTGTCATGGACGCAAATTTCAAATTCGAATTTCGGACTTTTAAAAGGGATTCATGAGCTGCCATTGCGCTTTTTGCCTTAGGACGCACGATTAAAATGCATAACATCCATGACAACTTTCTTTATAAAAATGTTTCCTGATCGAAATTGTCCCTAGTTTAGGAATCACCCTTATATGAGTTCTCATCCCCAAAGAGATATATCCTGACACAAACCCTTGTGTTGTAATTGTCAACGTTTTCCCCCATTCATACCACTTTCAGAGGAAATTCTACGTACTGCAAGAGAGCTTTGAGATTCGAGTGGGGGGGATCGACCTCCGACCTTTCCCGCCTGATGGATGCCGCTAGGTAGCGGGGTGGTTGGTTTCACACTTGAGAGCACCTGCAATGATTGTCTTTCATCTTGTCTGCTTTGATAATTTAGCAATCACCCGGAGCAGTGTTAACTTCTGAACCTCTTGTTCGATGTTCTCGCTACAAATGCATTTATGATCACTGTCTTGGTTCTTCTTTTTTCCGCTCTCTCCATTTCATCTTAAACGTTCCCGTTACCTCAGGCTCTGGACCAATCTAAGACCAAGGAAGTGGAAAAAAAAAAAAAAAAACTAGCTGTATGTCTCTCTGTCTGTAACAGATGTTATAGACGCTAAAAACCTGGCAATTCTTCAACGATTCCAATGATTTGTTATTATTACTGTAAGTGTAGTGAATTGTTATTGTCATGGTACAGCAAGTGCTTCTGAACTAGTGCCCTCAGATACCTTCCAGCTTGGTTGAAAAGCTCGTCGATTCGATGAAGTACCTTTTGTTGGAAGTTGTCAAGCAAAACGCTGCAAATTCTTTCACTGGGGTTTATTATTCAATGATTCATGATTTGAATTTCTACTAAGCTTTGGAGTGTGCGTGTTTCACAGGTGATAGAGCGAATTTTGAATTTCAGGAGATATGCATAGAGCACTCAAATCGGTTCTCAACCAAAATACCTGTTTGGATTGATCAGTTGATCATATTTGTGTGCGAAAGAGCGATTACTATGGAAAAATATTCTATTTGAAAATTTTAAATTTCCCATATCAGAATGCTTCAACCCGTGTATCGGCTATAAACCCTTTTAGGAGTTCACTCCAGTATCCACATTCACTACATCACTAGGTTACTGTGAAAAAAAACCCTGTTGTTTGTTTTGATCGCAGTAACCTAGTGATGTAGTGAATGTGGATGCGAATGTTGGCACCATAAATCGGGCCGTACATCGGGAATGGTTTGAGCTACGGACCTGGGGAAGGGCTCATTCGATTCCTCATGCAAAGTTCTTCGAAAAAGGTCCAAATTTAGGCCGCCTTGACGTTTCTTTGAGGTTTTTAGGGATTTTACAAAAGCTCCGAAATGGAAAATACCAAACACAGTAAATTTACCTTACGTAGGTATACGGATCCCCTCCTAGAGTGATACCTGCGAAGGCCAAGGATATTTTACAACTTGCTGAGTACCTAGAGAATCCTACGAGTTCAGAGTTCTACCGACAACTGTTCGCCACCAGTGCAGTAGCGCCCTCAACTTCACAAAACAACGAATATGAGACTAAAGACGACGACAGTAGTGACGGATGTGAAGATTAACATTATTCTTTCAAATGTTGGCTAATTTTTCTCATATTTTCCAGTGCTGAATCTATTTTGTTTTTCATTTTGATGAACAAACAAGCATTTAAACTCAAGTTTTTTCCTTCTACATAATAACGACCTGATAAAACAGATTAGACTTGTGGGGTTATTGTGGAATTCGGCAAAAACCCCACAAGTCCGAGCATATTTAACCCTCCGTAGCCAGAGGGTGCATCTTGAGAACACATTTCTGGTACCTACAACATCCTAATGCCTAGATAGTTCACTTTAAAAAATCTCAAAATTTTAGCCATCAATGGAATGAAGATTTTTGGTTTTTAGTGTTCCTGTATTTCAATTTTTTGACTAGTTTTGTTTTTGCTATCAACCTCTCAATCGATTACCTATTATAAAATTTGATTCATTGTGAGATTGCCTAACTGCTCGTCAACGGAATTTTTAAAGAGGAAAAGCCACTTTGTTGAAGGGTAGTTTCATCGTAATACACAACTCTCGAATGCCGAATATTTTAACGCTGGGCCGTTCGCCGCAACCGCATAATGTGACCTACGGCGGGGGCTGAGGCTTTTGGGATTTTAACTCCTTTCATCTCCCGACCGCTGGGCGCAATTTCGCGCTCGGCGCCTTTCGCTCTTCTCTCGTACATAATTGGAGCGGTTTTTGTGAAGAGGCTGAACGAGGCGCGTCTCTTTGAGTCGATCCGAATTTCCAACAGTAATTTAAGGGGGGAGGGGGAGGGGGGGAGTGTTGCATGGTAGAGGAGGGGGTGTGATGTGGGGGAGGAAATTTACTAATTAGCGATTTCACCTGAAAAATGAAGGTATCGCAATGGGTCTGTTACGGCCGGTGACCAGGACTGCTGAGTCGTGATGAGGCAGCTCGACCTTATTTCCCGGTCTCCATCCGTTTGGAAAAGTATTAAATTACGTACACAGAATATCCAGTCGAGAGTTCCCTCTACGAATGTTTACTCTCCCAGCTCCCCAACATCCCCCATGTTTTTGATGGTACTTCTGCACCTTTGATAGTGTGTACTTACTTTCTGTTACTCCTCAGGAGAAGGAGCATAGTTCCGTGACGAAGTTCCGCCATTCCTCTCTATTTCTGGACAAAGCCTTAGATCAGGCTTTCCAGGGTCCATGTCGTTCTAGGTCGACGCCGTATCGGTATCCCTGTGGATTCCACTCCATTGCCTTCCGCTCAACTGCTCCATCTCCATTCCTCAGTTTGCGGCCTATCCATTGCCGTTTCCTTCCCTTTATTTCAACAGATAACAACGTCTGTTGATTTCGTCTGAGCAACTCATCATTCGAGATATTGTCTGTCCACCACACACCCAGGATTTGTAGCAAGCAGCGGTTGACAAACACCTGGAGTTTGTTTGACAGGTTGCTGGTCACCTTCCACGTTTCACATGCATGCAGGAACACCCATGTGGGCTTGCGGATGTGTTAAAAATCAGGGTACCAGCTTGCTCAGCTGGAAGTGTGACTAGACACACCCCTTCACCTGTGAGTCAAAAAAACTATCTTGATCACATCCAAGGATTCTCGACTAGGTTATGAGTCCTTCGGAGGATCTCCTCAGGTGCAAACCTGGGTGGAGGACGCAAAACACAAGCCTCAGGACTCCCTAAATCCGGTTTAAAATTCATTGGACGGAGAGATTTGGATTATTCTGTCCCTTTAACAACTAAATAAATGATGTTATGTACTTACTGTTTTTTTTTTAATTTTATTGTACCAAGCAATAACTTATTAACAACATTATATTGAAAATAGGGATAAATATTCAAAACTAAGATACATCCCTGAGTTTTGTCCTTTCTGACTGACGGTTCCACTCAACTGCTTCACAAACAGGCAAGATCGAGTGGTTTGGTACGCTTAAGTCTTCTGGTGATGCCACTTGCGTCAAGGAGATGGACAGCTTCCTCGTTGACGTGACATCTTAGCCGTTGGAGATGACTCACCACAGCTTGTCGCTTTATAGCCTCGCTAACTGTTTCGACCTGAAGTTCATGATGGAGACGTTCATTTCGAAAGTGCCATGGTGCATTCACAACAGTTCGTAGCGCATTATTTTGGAAACTTTGGATGGTATCTCGATTTGATTGAGCTGTAAAGCCCCACAGCTGGGCTCCATAGGTCCAAACAGATTTCAGGACCTGGTTGTACATGGATAGCTGGTTCTGGATCGACAGCTTCGACAATCTCTCCATTAGCCATGTACTGGTTTAAAGACATACGTTCGACGTCTTTATGAACGCTACCCCGACGTTCATCGTAAAATTATACCGTAGCATTATTTTCAGAACAATTACCAACCCACGAAACCTGTCCATGTTCGTTGATATTAAACTAAAACTATTTGTTGAGTTTTCAAGGTGTTTTTCCTAACCGGGTTACCCGCGAAAGTGATTGCTACATCTCGCTATGTACTATGTAATATTCCCTGTGATAGGAATATCTCAAAACTCACTCGTCTCTGCTACCACCTGGGCTTACCCAGGAAAAAAATATTCAATTATCCTGTAGAGCACAAGGAATAAACAAATACTTATACCGTTTGAAAGGAAGTTGAACGATGCAATAAAATGAATAAAAAATGAAATAGGAAACTAAACACCTCGTCCTCTCTGAAAATAGGAAAAGAGAAAATGAAATGATGCTGCTTTTGCTTGAGCTAAAATGATAAAGTACAGTTAGATGTTGAACAACATCGATGGGCTCATTTCGTTTAGAGATTACGGAACACTTGACCCTGGCTCAGATCCATATCGCTTTGTATATCCTTCGAACATTAAACAATTTGGATGGGACATTCGAGAGCTTTTCCGAATAGCCTTTCCGAGCAGTATGATGTTGAAAATGCTTTAATGGGTGGATCAAGTTGTCAAGTACCAGCTCGAGCATTCACTTGTTCATAACACATATCTGACGAACACGAAAACGAGGAAAACATCACTTGTCAGTTTGAAACTCACTCCTATCGTTGGTCATTTCAAAAACCGATTGCAAATCAGATGAAAACAGTATCCGATCTTCTCCAACAATTTCAAGCCCGAACCTACAGCATCCTTGCCCGATCTGTGGAGGGCGCCAAATTACCCGCAAGTGTCGATGTTTCCACAGCTAACAGTTATTCGAATTGTAATTCAACTGCTTGTCTCCACACCCTTCGAAAAATTGCAGTTCACGGAATGAGTGCTCGCAGTGTAAAACGGCATTACACGCTTCTGCACGACAGTGGTTATCACCGTTGAGCAGAAGTTTTTTTTCCAAATCGATATTTATTTACAAGAATATCAATAATATAACAACTGAGCATAGGCCCATCAAGTTAATTTACACTCGTACAATAATTTCAAAACAAAGTGCTAAGGAGTATCGTCAATGCCCCTGGTACATTCGTAATGACGACCTCCATCGGGACCTTAAAATGGAAACAGTGAGCGAAGTGATAAAGCAGCAGCAATTAAACGTGAACAGCGACTTCACGCGCACATAAACCCTGAAGCCCTTCACCTCCTAGACAACAATCCGGCGGCTTGATAGGATAAAACTCTTGGACCTAGTGATGTCACGTGATTAGTGAGTCAGTGTAGTGAATGGATGCTATCCGGAGTATAGCCGTTGGGCTACTAACTCTATACTGTTGAGCAGAAGTGGCACTAAAGTCGGAGAATGATGTGATTCATGAAACTGGATCGAAGAGTTGAAATCGGAAGTGGTACACATTACAAGCGAAAGCCACAATCTTGCACCTGAGGACGGGAGCACACTGGAAGATGGAATGGGTATAAGCCTTTAGTGTTCTTACATTGACGATTCTATAAATTATCACCCCACGGCAGTCCAATATCAAAAACGTAAATCATGCCGTAACTTCGTAGTACCGGACTTGATACTCAACGGGGAACAAGTGAGCAGGGAGCAGAGTGTGAGACATTTGGGCCTCACGTTGGACAGTAAGCTGCACTGGAACGACCAGATCTATTCTCTCCAACGGACGATCAGGGGGAAAATTAAAAAACTGAAATACCTACTGGCTAGCGAAATCTTGCCCCTCCAAGTCAAGAGACTGCTCTACCTTTCAATCTTACGACCGATCTGCCAGTATGCTTGCTGCATCTGGAGCTCAGCATCCAACACGCAAATAAAAAAAATACAAACCCTCCGAAACCGCATCCTGCGAAACATAACCGCTGCTCCATGGTTTGTCCGTAAGGCCAATTTGCACGCTGACCATCATATACCCCATGTCACGGAAGTTCTTGCTGAGTCGTACAACAACGCTGCTAGTCAAATACATCACCATCGCAAGCCTTTAGTCAGATCGATCCTGGAAGAGCTCGGCCCCCAAGACTTCAACGCAGGCTTAAAAGAAAGTGGCATAGTGATCTGTTAGATGGAAATGCTCAGTATCACTCAGAAAAAAAACTGCAAATTCTTTCTCTGGGGTTTATTATTCAATTGGCTTGCGTTCACTATTTGAATTTCTACTAAGCTTTGGAGTGTGCGTGTTTCACAGGATAGAGCGATTATTGAATTTCAGGAGATATGCATGGAGCACGTATATCTGTTCTCAACCAAAATATCTATTTGGATTGAACAGTTGATCATATTTGTGTGCCTCCTGAAATTTAATAATCGCTCTACCCAGTGAAACACTCACACTCCAAAGCTTAGTAGAAATTCAAATAGTGAACGCAAGCCAATTGAATTATAAACCCCAGTGAAAGAATTTGCAGCGTTTTTTTATTGAACCTCAATAACCCCCCCCCCCCCCCACAATAAAAACATCTATAATTTATCAAGTCCTTTAGCACTCGTATTGCATTAAAACTTCCCCAAATCCAAATTTAAACGATGTAGCCAAAGGTAGATTGATGTAGAGGAGGCACACAAATATCATCAATTGATCAATCCAAATAGGTATTTCGGTCGAAAACAGATTTACGTGATCTGTGCATATCTGATGAAATTCAATTATCGCTCTATCACCTGTGAAACACGCACACTCCGAAGCCTAGTACAGATTCAAATCATGAACGCAAGCCTATTGAATAATAAACCCCAGAGAAAGAATACTTATTTACCCCACTAATAATATTGAATAATATTTACCTATATATCATCAGCGTTTCATGCATATCAGAATGGTTCAACCCGTGTATCGGCTATAAACTACAAGTATCAACATCGGCTATCACTCCAGTATCCACATTCACTACAACTCGACGCTATCGGTATCACTAGGTTACAAACAAACAATAATAAACCAAAAACGCAAATGTTGGCACCATACATCGGGAATGGTTTGACCTACGGACGTGGGGAGGGTCTCATTTGATTCCTCATGGTATGTTCTTCAAATAGGTAAATATTTAGGCCGATTCGACTTGTTTTGAGGTTTTTAGGGATTTTACAAAACTTTGACAGCCCTTAAAGGGCACTTTAAATTGAGTGAGAGAGCTGGCTTACGAATTGGGGCGTCGTCGGACCAAGATGGATTTTCCTGAAAATTTCAGATTTATTGCTCCAGCCGTTTGGGAGAAATCTTGAGTAGGCGTACTTACTGAAAAATTTTTATTGCAGATTCGGATTCTACACCCTTTGAAACGTAAACCATGAAATTTTCAGGGGGGTTAGAATTTTTTTTTTCAGAGCGATTACAATGGTTTATTATTGAATAATAAACCAAAATTAGAATTACTTACTTATTTTTGATATTATTAGTTTCCATTTCCACATATCTTTGTTTCCACTTAAAAGAAGTTTATTAGCAACAAGCGAATCAACGCATTAGTCCTCTGAAGGGAGGGAAGAAATACCACACGTTTCAGGTGATTTGTATACGAAATATTTGTGATCTCACTTGATACTGTACAACTCAATAAAGTAACTATTTAAAAAAAAAAAGGCGTTTGTTAAGCTAGTCGGCCAACTAGAGGATACCATGAACAATGTAAGGTCTTCTCTTGTAAAGGAATGGTCATTAATCAAATACGAAAAAATCAAAACAATGTCTCCTAATCGTACATACCAAAAAGTTCTAGAGCTGCGGTAATGCGTGTCAACAGCGATTTCAAAGCTATACGGAAGAGATGGGGATTCAGTCAAATCATTCATCATAACAGAAGATTTCCTGCATAAATTACGTTTAAAGTGTTATGGTGTTTCAAAATGTAGTGCAAAAGTTCCTGACAGGATCGAAAAAAACTCATCATGATCATGTATGTGATCTTCGATTTTATGATTATAACCAGAAACGTAGTCCCCTCATCAACATTCTCCCTTTAGTTGAAACTAAATGCATAATGTACCTTTTTCACAATCACCAATAACCGTAGCCAATCAGTTGAGATCCCAACCCTCTCAATATGTGGAAAGCTAGTGTTAAGTCAGCTGTTGATAACACTAAACGAGAACGGTCCACTGCCCTCCCTCTTTGGCAGACGTTATTTCGTCTAATAACCTCCACAATTTTTCCCCCGTATCGCTCCAGTTTTTCATTACCCGCCAGTTAAACTTCATATCCCACCCATTGGAGCGACGCTACTTTTACATCCAATGTTTCATGAGAGCCGCTCCGGTAATTAAAAAAGCCACCCCTTGATGAAAAGTTTTTTTTCCCCGGAAGTTTAGCCGTTTTTTTTTTTAATGCATGAAGTGTCATTCCACTCGTTCCAACCACCTCACGGCTTCTAATTGATATTAATGGCGAACTTAACGGAATTTAATCCGCTTTCTGGGTATTTCGAAAAGGAGCCAATTATTCCTAATGGATTCTCTCGTCTTCAGACGATATTTTGACCCCAACTACTTTTAGCTCTATGAAAAATCTGTTTGAATTCAACAGAACAATTCAATGTACCCAGCCTAGCGAAGAGGAATCCACGAAAATAGGTTCGCATAAGTACTAGTCTCCATTGGTTAAATGAGTTGAAATCATTTGATAGCTAATGCTTAAACGCTTTTTGTTCTAAGTACTTATAATACAGATAGATAATTTAAGGGTCCTTGTGGTTGGTTTGTTTCCCAATGAATCAACATAGGTGATGTAAAAATGGAGCTCGTTTTGAGGCATCTACAACACATTTAGATTGCTCGTAATCGCCGAGTTTTAATAATGTGCTACCAAATATGTCAAATAAACAGAACAGTGATTTACGTGTAACGGAGTACATACTAAGTTATAAACTCTAGTCTCCATCGTGTTTATTCAGCTTTTTACTTTTTGATGCGATGACATGGGTCATTTCGCAAAAAAACGATCGAAATTGAAAAACCAACATTTTTGAATTGCTTGCTGTTATGAATTTAAGGGGACATCAAATTTGAACGAATGCAAATTTGGCGTTCAGATGAAATTTTGAACATGTTAATTTAAAACGGGAGAACTAACTTGGAAAAGTAAAATTTGGGTAATAAATAGGTATTTGCGAATGGTGGTGATTTACGTATTCCTGAAGGCGTGATGAAAGGATTGTGGAGCAAGATCACCCGGATGGTACGACACGACGGAAAGCAAGTCAATCCCTGAAGGGGGCTACAACTCATTGGAGAGGATCTAAATTAATCACCTTGGGCTGGTCCGGGCTTATTCTTACGGGTGTTCTGAACCCCTGAGGACTTTGCCAAACCCTTCCGCCGTGACCTGGAAAAACCCGTAATCCTCGACTCTTTCGTCTTCCTTCGTCGGTTTATTGTTAACAACATGTTACATTACAATTATAATAGGCATCCCTCCATTGATGAAGACATGTTTCAGAGGGACGTCCTAAACACAGGCTCAATTCTAAAAGGCTGATTGGATACCTTTTTCCGTACCCGTGGGTGATTTTTTCCTGGGCCGTTTCCACCCGGGACCTATCATCACTGAAATCTAATGCAAATTAACTCCGTCTTATGCTGGAGTGAAGAATAACAACTGCAGTCAACGGAAATTCACAGACACACTAAACATGGAGGAGACCCAGGACCCTCATAGCAGGCTTTCATGATCGCATTTTCTTTCGGTAAAAATTTGGGCAGAGGTGTATCCTGGATCGACATTGAAGATTTCAATAAAAATCATAAAAATCATCTCTCTCATCTCAACCTCTTCATAAAAATTGTTGATTTTAGTACAAGACTCATGAAACTATCACATACGTCAATGATTTCATACTGTAACATTCGCAAAATGAATTGAACCCTTCACAATTATAAATAAACTTATCGCTAACTGAATCAATCCTTTCACAAATATAGTTCGGTTAGCAGGTTTAGGGCCGTCGTCCACTGGAACCGGCTGCACAGCCGGCAGATCGTCCGACGCGCCGGCCGGCACGCCGGACGAAATTTCGTCCGAAAACGCGCGTCCACTGGAGCCGGTTTTTGTCAGTCCAGTTCGTCAGTTGCTAGTGAAATGTTACATGTGCTTTTGTGTCTCGTGACAAAGTAAGCAACATTATAATGGATTTTGATGATGTTATATTGTTTGAAAATAGCACAAAGCTATAGACGTTAATCCAGAAGATGCTGACACAATCATTAAATGCATATGTTTGTTGCATAACATTGTTATTGATAAAGAAGGATCTCAGATTTTACCCTCAGATGTTCCTGCATCAACACAAACATGTGATCGTTTTGCTACCGTTGGTGAAAATAGATGTGTAAATGCAGCCTATTTCGTACGAGAAAAATTTAAGACATTTTTCATCAATAACACAAGTATTTAGTTTTGGTTTTGAGCTTAAAATAAACCTCTTTCATAACTACCAAAAGTATAATAATTATACTAATTATAATTATAATAATTATTATTACCTATTAGCGTATAACTATTAAGATAAGTCTACTCCGCATGTTTATAATTTTAAAAATTCAATACTGGCCTTGATTTAAAATGAGCCGAATAAAAAATATTAAATTTTGAATAATATAAACGACATGGTGACTCGACTAGGATTAATAATAATAAGCGATCTTTGTCCACAACTTCATTTGAATGTCTCGTCGATGATATCGTTTGTCCCGCATATCCCACAGTGCCACATTATCTTCTACTAAACTAATTAGTCTTTCACAACCCATTTTTAACTTAGGTTCATTATTGAATAATAAACGAAATAAGATATCCGAATAAATAAAAAAGAAAAGGTACTGTGTATACCCAAATGGTAAAAACTATCAAACCAATGTCTTATTTTGTGCAGAAGCAATATCGGTAACCAATTAAGCCTTTTTTTAGCTGTGATATCAGTCCGATATCAAATTCCTGAGGACGTGAAGATATGACCGTTATAGGGGCCAACACATTAAGTAAAACCGTTATTTTCAATCTATTTTTCGAGGGAATTATTACCTATAACAAAAGTAGTGCCTATATTTTTCATGAGTAGGACATGGTACTCTGTTTTCAAGATTAATTCAAAGTGTGTTTTGTGAAGTTGCGTCAAAAAGTTCGTGTTCCCGAAGTTTTCGAGCGTCTAAAACTTCGAAAACACGAACTTTCCGGGCCCCGCGGCGACCGCCTATCCCTCCGCTCGTATCGGAGAGCGGCCGGCTTCGACCAGTCCTTTCCTGTCCGTCTTCGGGCGGGGCGGCCTCGACCAGTCCTTTCCTGTTCGTCTTCGGGCGTCGAGGCCTCGGCCAGTTCTCTCCGGTCGTTCGGGCGTGGCGGTCTCCGGCAGTCTACTTCGTTCCGTGTTCGCGCGAATACCGTTCTATCTTCATTTTCCATTTATTGGGAACATGAATCTTCATGGATTGATACAATGGAATGCCGGAACATGCAAATACACAGGTAAGTACCAAGTATTTTCCTACTAAATCTCTAATAAAAGACCATATAGGCCGAGATTAGGTAGGTGCCGCATGTTTAGGAAGTCCCACGCAGTGGTTGATCAATAGATGGATAATGTATTATCATTGGTCTTGGTGTAAGACCAGCTAAGCCCAAGAGCTGTTGGAAGTGACGGAGAGAACCGCGCGATTTGCTACATCGGGCTAGCTCAACCGAATACGTCCGAAAAATCCCAATTTATTCGGATCTAGAAATCCATCGGCCGTGCACGGCCGATGACGGCCGAATAGCTCTGATGCAGTGGACGCGCGTCAACTGGTTCGCTTGTTGTGGGATCATTCGGTCCTATTCGGCCGTGCACGGCCGATGTGTTTTCGGCCGAAATCGGTGCCAGTGGACCTAATATAAGCTCCACTTAAGGTGGATTCACACTCGCGGTAGCGGGGACGTCAGATCACGTTCGGTGACGGGCGCGTCAAGATTGCTTCTATGGAAACCATACGGGGTGATCCCCACTCACGGGCGCGGTACCGTCAAGATCAAATCTTCCTCCAGTCACCTCCCTTCAGGTCGCCCGGCGAGCGATCAAAACCTGACGTGATCTTCCCCCTCCCCCCTGACGGAACGGAAAAATGTGAATCACCTCAAATCTCGTCTAATTTTAGCTTCCGATTTGCCGATTTCGTTGCAATTCGTTATTTTTTTAGTCTTTTCTAATGGATGACGAAAGGTTGATCGAGTGCCTTAGGGAACAACGATTTCTGTACGATTTTCCCATCAATTGTACTCGGACGAGCAGAGGAAATCAAGTTAATGGCAGCAAATGAATCTAAGGAAGCTCAAATAATTTAAGGAAGGTTGTAATATCTTTGTTATCTAGTTACATTGGTAACATACCTACCTATCAGTAGGTATAAATACCTACTGTATTTCAAAAGTAGGTTGAATACCTAACTAATTGGGTAGTATTCAATAATAAAAGTAGTAAGTATTTATTAGAAGTAGTATTTAGGTGTAAAATAATACATAATAACATTTTTGGTTATTAATAATAGGTAATGTTGCGTGTTACATAAAAACATTACACTAACTTCACATTGGTAGGCCCTTCACGTAGGTCCTTTTTTCTTAATACTTAATGCTTTCTTAATGAAGTATGCCGGGTTGATTTTATACCAATTCTAGCGATTGTGTACCAATTTTTTATCATCTCGGATCGTGCCACTTCAGCTGCAGCGCGGAATAGACTGGCCTGCCCTGACGTGATCTGTCCTTGCAGTGTGAATGGGTGGCCCCTTGACGTGACTCTAACCTGACTATGGTCTGACGTTCCCGCTACCACGAGTGCGAATCCGCCTTTAATTGAGTTTGCGAATGATTTGATTTTGTTCGCGATTGGTTTAATTCGGTTCGCTAATGTCCTAATAACAAAATTTCAGAATGAAAGGGACTGTTCAAGGTTTTTCAAGGATATTGATTTGTGAGCAATAAAGTTTGCAATTTAGATATAGGTTCTGGGATTCCGGATTAATCCTTCAATATCTTCTTGTCTTGACAGACAAATCGAACGTATCTATGCACGAATTTATGGATCTTCCTACAAGAAATGTAGTTTCAGTCAAAAGGAGCGTTCCTTACTCCAAAGTGAATGGCAGGGGAAGAAATGTTTTTGCGGAAAAAAGGACTTGGTAGAAGGATTCTGAAGGTGTTGATACCCAGGGAGAAGGTTTTCAATATCACCGGCATGAAGTTTTCCTTCTGAATGATGGATGAGCTAATAAGACTCAGTTGAGGCGAGACCTGTTCGGGCGTGTCGTGCGTGGCTTTCTTCGGAACATATTACAATTCGCCAAACACATCCTCCTAGGGAAATCCTCATCTCACTCGTTCCTCCTTTTTAACAACAGGTTCATATATCAAGTCTCCCTCGTCCGGAAATGAGGGGCCGGTTACGAGAAGAAAAGACTGCTTTTCAATTGAAGTTGCTTTACGAGGAAGTCGCCTACTGAAAACTCTCGTTAAAAACAAACATAAAATCAAGCTTTTACAAATCGCACATTTTATAGATTTTATAAATCGTTACGATTTATCTGACAGATAAGATCGTTCTAATTTAATGAAGCGTGTAAATGGGAAGTCGTAACAATTTATCGGATTGGAATTGGATTGGAAGGTTTATGCCGGCCGGCATTAATGTCTGGGGATCTTACGACTTG
Source organism: Creontiades dilutus (assembly GCA_031894815.1). Lineage (NCBI taxonomy): Eukaryota > Metazoa > Arthropoda > Insecta > Hemiptera > Miridae > Creontiades > Creontiades dilutus. The sequence continues at coordinate 87,034 of JAVIWC010008875.1, read as the reverse complement.
TCTGAACGTGTAGATGCTGGGGGAGGTTTTGGGATTTTTTACTTACCTGAGATTTTTCAGTCAATTATCAAAACACAGTAGGGATGAGCATCGATAGTCGATGTTTTTCAAAACATCGATGTTTGCATGTTGATGTTCGATGTTTTTGACATAAATGGTAAGGGAACGATGTTTATTGTACATCGATGTTTTAGAAACGCAAAATAGCTAATTTCATTTTCAACACTTGAAAAAACTTGGAGTTGATATAATCAGGGGTGCCCACCAGGAGGGGGGCCTGTAGAGATTCCCCTGCATGTGTGTTTTGCACCAAGCTACATCGATGTTCGGAGACCGATGATTTCCACAACATCGATGTTTTCTCATCGTTGCTCATCCCTAAAACACAGCATCCTAGTGAGGTGTGTGAGGCACTTGATTAATTGTTCATTTTGGATAGAACGTATTAGGGTTTGCCCTCAAAGAGTTCAAAAGGTGGGAGAGTGGAGGCCACTCGAAGATTATGTGGGTTGCCGTATCATCGGTGTCCTCACATTGTCAACACGAGGTTGAAGTTTGTGTGATCCAAGTGTGTTGGAGACGAAATAGTAGGCGTGCAAAGACAGTTATAAGGCCAGCTGTTGTTTTCAGTGTCCTACGGCTTTTTCTGAGTAGCCTTCCATTAATTTTGATGCTAGATTCGGTCACCATGGGTTTGCTGAGGGCATCCTCTTTGTTGTTGGACCATTTTCAAGTGGTCTATTGTTTGGCCCAAGTGTTGATGGTCTCTCTGAATGTAGTTTTTGGTAGACAAATTGCTGGCTCCGGACAGATGAACGGGGTTTGTGAGCCCCTCCTACCAAGTTCATCAGAATTTTCGTTACCAGTTACACCCTGGCGTTCACTGGAGGTGAATCGGGTTGTGTTTGGCCAGGTTGACGTGGGTTTGCATACCGCATATCAATAGTGATGAGATGATCGGAGCTGTTAGTGCTTTTATAGATGCTTGGCTGTCAGAGAGACTGTGAACGTGGTCTCGTTTGTGCCCCCTCCAAAAGCTCTTCGCAGCTGCAGCCTCGATTGCAACAATTTCTGGTTGGAATACAAAGGTGCGTTCCCCTAGAGAATCGGAGGCATTCCATCTAGGTTTGGCCCTCTTGGAAAATCCTAGATCTTATTTTTTCGTGGTTCTATTTATTGCAACTGATTGTAGGATAGATCATCTAGCAATATTCTATCCCATAAGTGGACACGTTATACAGATTGGGTCTTCAGCAAACCTGCCCCTCAGGATAGGACTGTAAAACTGAGACACTACAACTAGCTTTCACTAAAACTTGCACAGCACAATCAGGTCCAGTGGCTTGTTTCACTGGAGGCGCGTCAGTTCTCCCTCGTTGTCCAAAACGTTGAGCATCTCTGGGTTCTCGTGCTGGTGGAAGCGTTTTTCGTGCTCCTGAACATATTTTATGATGATTTCGTTGACTATTTCCATCCTCAAATCTCGATAAAGATCATCATTTCTCATAAACCAGGGGGCACCAACCGTACTCCTCAGGATATTGTTCTGAGAAGTTAGTATTTTCTTTACGTTAGACTTTTTGGGATCCCGTAGGTCCAAATGGGGCGTAAAATTTGCTTGTAGTTGAGCTTATTGTGAAGTGATAGACGGAAATCCGCTCTCAACAGCCAGTACATTTCCCTGAATTAAAGTTTTAGTTCTTCCTTTTTCTTCCGATTCAACAATAATTTTGAATCGAGAGTCATATCCAAATATTTCACTGTGCTAGAGTAGGGGACTTTGAGTTTGTCAAAAGTTCTGGAGTAGTGACTTTTCGATTAGTGAAGTTAATGTGAACCGACTTGGATTCGTTCAGCTTTAGTTTTTTACTTATTGAGAAGTGAACGGATATATTTTGTTAAATTGTTCTTTGTATTTTCATTTGCACCTACTTTAAATAAATGCATTAAATAAAAAGAAAACGAGTACGTAAAAAATAGCAGGAGTTTGATCCGACAGCAGGCAGAAACACAATTCTTACAAAAATTTGAAAAGTTTTAAATTTTCTCAGAATTTAGAAATAAACAAAATACTTGCCTCGGTAGAACACCATGTACCTACTGCGTTTTCATACTTGCCCCTATACTTCGCTGCTGGTCGTAAAGGCTTAATGTACTTCGAATTGCAAATCTTATTTATGAGTCCGTATAGGATTTGAGATCTTCCTCACATCAATGCAGGGAGCCGCCTCTAGGGTGCTCTCTCTGAATGCATACGGGGCCCCGCGTTTTTTCCCCCCTTTTAAGAAAAAAAAAAAAATCTCCGTCGCAAATAAATCTCGTTTGAAGGTGGAATATGCGAGTCAAGTCACATCCTGGAATATTGATGTCTGCTCCGGCGGTTTTCCCCGAGACCTGCTGACCCAGCCGTAAAACGCCTTTCCGCTCTTAGCCGATTGCGCCGTGGAAAAGAGGTGGGGAACGAGAGAAATGGATTTGACTACGTAAAAATATGCCTCTCCCCCTTCGGAGCGAGATATTGAATGCTGATAACGGGTTGTAGCGCGTCTGTACAAAGACATGTTACCACCGGAATGAATAACCAACGAAGACCCAGGTGTTTCTGGCAGACAACAACGCTAGTTGAATCCAAAGATAAGCTTAATGGAAGCTTAAGATTCTTTGCCGTAGATGGAATTTAAGTGCATAAAGTGCGGCTGACGTATTTGTGATGAAATAAAAATGCTCTAAAAAAACTGCTGTGTTATGAAAGGAACTTTTTGGCTTATTTGTTTGATGAATAAACCGTAGGTTGCACAGTATGATTTTTGTAGATGATTGCCATGACCACTTTCGGACCAGATTGTTTCGTCCAAACAAAGTCTTTTTATCTAGCCTACGACGAAGTTAGTTCCTATCATTCCTGGGCTCATCGTATAATCATATTGGTGACTAAAGCATACACAACTGGGAAGATTTTGTGTCCGGTTTTTATATTATCATCTAAAAATATTGCAATCCGATTTTTAAAAACTCTGAATTCTTGATCCAATAGACTGTCAATTACAGGGGTTATGGAATGGATTACACCCTTCCAATCCCCTCCAAGAGGAAATTCAAAATTTGTCGACGTTTGTTACATCACGGTGGAACGAAAAAAAGTTGTTAAATTAGTAAAATCATATGAAAATAGTGAAGAAATAACGGTTTATCACTTTGCAGCATTTGTTCACCTTTTTGCATAATGTGAATTAAAATTGCTGAAATATTTTTAAATGTTACAAAAAATCTCAATTGAAAAAAATAAGAATGACATGAAAAATTCTTATTGAATTTCAGGAGTTTGAAAATATTCTCAAAAAATACCTATTTGGATTGATCAGTTGATCATGTTTGTGTGCCCAGAAATTGTAATCGCTATGTGAAACACGCACACTCCAAAGCTTAGTGATTTCAAATCATGAATCAAGAATATAAACCCCAGTGGAATTTGCAGCGATTTTTTCACGAGCGATTACAATAGAAAAATATTCTAAGTTTGAGAGTTAACTAAGTGTAATTTTAACTAAGAAGAGAGTTAATTAAGAATTTTAACTAAGTTGAGAGTTACATTTAATGTAAGACTCTCAACTTTGTTTGGACGAAACAATCAGGTCAGTAAGTGGTCATGGCAATCATCTATAAAAATCGTACTGTGCAACTACGGTTTATTTATCAAACAAATAAGTCAAGAAGTTCCTTTCATAACACAGCAGTTTTTTTAGAGCATTTTTATCTCATCACAAATACGTCAGCCGCACTTTATGTACTTAAATTGGGAAACTACTACTACTGGGAAACTATTTAAAAATGGGAATCATGAAAAATGTCGATATTCGAAAGGCTATTTTAAGAATGACAGTCAGAACAACTTCAAGAATTTTAGTAATGACTTACAAGTACTTTCACATACCGAAATACGAACGAGAAGAAGCTAAGGCAAATTAAATTGTTCTCGATTGTACGATAGTTGCGAGCTTCTTTGAAAACATAATAACGCATTTCTTAATTTCAAAACATCAAATATAACTCCTAGATAGTTACATTGTTCATCCATAGGTAAGGAATTACATTTACTAGATTCTCCACTGTGGTAATTTGAAAAGCGATGAAAACAAACCCAAAACCTCAGAAAAATTGAGTTTAGAGGAAGAAAACGTAGTTATCGAGTTCTCGCCTGTAACTCAACCTCAGATCCAAACAATTTACATCCATCCAGTTCTTGACAAGAAGTGAACTATAATTAATTGAATGAAGAAGAAGTATAAAATGTATTCTAGAAAGTATTAAAGCTATAAAAGTGATGTACTGTTCGGAAAACCATTCACTAATGTATATAAAAATTAAGTAGGACCCAATACAGTAAGTATCCTTTGGCACTCCAGAAGACTGTACTACTTCATTCCCGGAAACATTATCGATTGAATATGATTGATAGGAACCGATCAGCTCCAAAAGACAACCTTCTTGTCCATCAATCTCTCGTATACATTTTTAAGTAGTATTGCATGATTAATTGAAACGAAAGCTTGTGGTAGCTCCGTCCCTCAACTTGTTTCTAAGCGTCGGTTCTCCTTCGTTTATTCGAAAAGAATGGTGGTGAAGAAGAGAGGTATGAAGTGTCCGGCGCATCATATGGTGTGAGGTAGTTGTAATTCTGCTGTGGTCATGAGAGTGCTCAGCCTCGAAAGGTGCCCAATTATTAAGAACATTCAGGTAGACTTAAATACGCACATGCCTCGAAGCAAAGGCTGCGTTTTTATCGGGTTGTGAACAGCTTGAATTTCTCTTTCTCGATACTGCCACTCTTTCTTTCCCACTCCCTACAAACACGAATGAGTGGATACAGGCGTGTGACTAGAGCTAAGGCCAATGTTCCTCCACTGCAAAGCGATGAAGAAACGTAAAAGTTGTGTTCGCTAGTACGACAAGGCAAGGAATATGAGTGTAATGTAGAGGAGGAGTTCAATTTTGTGAAGAACGAAGTTGGTTCGATTATTGCGTTTTAAGCAGCTAACAATATCGATGCTGCGTACTGTGTCCGAAATTTGGGCGCATACGCGAAGCTCGCTAACTTTCTCTTGGTGTACGCGAAGCTCCCCGCCCTCGTTCTCCCCATGTATGCGAAGCTCCCCTATATATACCTGCCTATATACGAAAATCACCTAATACTTCAATAATATTGATAACTTTATTTGCAGTGACCTATACTGTAGGCAATTGAGCAACCATTTACTGCAACCACCAGGAAACAGATTCTACGCTACGAAGTTCAGCAATCAATAAAATTCTCTTCAATTTCATCCTAAATAAACTGCGTGGTACATCAGAGCAGATCACGAGGAAGCTTGGGAAACAAAACATCATGGTGAACAAAACTATTTTTATAAATTAGGTAAGGGAGATGGTGTGCTCATCGCATTGCTCAATCAGTTGCTAGCCACACATTCTTTTTGTGGATCTACTTTTTCAGATGATTCCCCTGCTCTGTGTTTACATTTTAACGTAAATATCAGTCTGATATTTGACCAAAGCATCGAGCACTGCGACCGCGACGAGTACCGGATGCTACACACGTGGATACGTTCATGTTGTTCGACGATCACTGAGAGCCAGTCCGTTCAAATCACCGATAAGGCTTGAAACACCTCGAGAGAGGAAAAGAGAGAGACGGGGAGCTTCACGTACACCTGCTAGAACTTACCGGGGAGCATGTCTTTCACAATGGATGGGGAGCTTCGCGTAGTCACCCCTAAATTTTGCATGGATGGCAGTTTCAAGTCTTGCCCCATATTTTTTCCTGGTGGCAGAAAAACTAGTCTCTTGGATTGAGTGGGACCTACAATTGTTCATCTTATAATAGAAGATTTATTTTCGCTTTTCTGGAGATGAAGAATAACTTGTCTCCAAAATCAAAATTTCCATACCGCTGTGATCAACATTAAATGTTTTGTATCAGTCGGTTTGTGCGACTGTCATTTGTTCGCAGATCCACCACGTAACAAGCTTTATTTCTACAACGTCCGATTTTAACGACATTTTCAGGGAATTCGCATTGTAGGCATGACTTGGCAATTTAATTCAGAACAATTTTAACTTCAAGAAAAATTGAATAGTAATTTTCTCAATTTTTAAATTGACACGAATTTTTTCAAGCGATCTCAGGGATGTATTAGTTGCCCTCGACCTTATTATTTCAATTTCAATACTAACGTCCGTGTTAGTTACGTCAGCCAATGTATTTCGACGAAAGTTCTTAAGAAATTTAATATTCTTTTTAAAATTGATTGAGATTCAAGAGGGGTTTCAAAATTTTGAATTCTAGAAAATTTAATTTACATTTTTTTTTTAATTACAAGACAAGTTTAAAACTGTAATAATACCTATTCTATACAATCTTGAGTAACTTGAACCACAGTTCTTGAGGAATGGCATTTTTTGTTTACTCTTTTCATAAACAGCTACTACTGAAGTACTGTTTGCTAAAATGTACAATATCCACCTTTTATCACGCGTGCCAATTGTATTACTGTGTTAAGGATTGAGGTGAATATTTATGAACATTTACAGGGGACTTGCAGGCCAACTCTGATGCAGCTGTTGAATAAGGGGTTCAAATTCAATTTACACCAATAAAAAGCAAATTTTCAAAATTTTCTGATAGTTAATGACTGATAGTGTTGATTTTGAAGAAAGTTGGAGCTTTGAAAGTGGTTTCATTCGATTTAACATCCAGAAAAACGTATTCAACCATTTGAAATACTGGTCTGTATGACGAAGTTGCAAAGAAGTCTCATAGTTGACGCTCCAGCATTCGTTATCCACTCGTTTCGTCTTGTGCTTGAGATTATCTTAAGAACATTTCTTCACAATTTCAATCGATTTGGACGATAGGTCTAGAAGTTTGGAGCAATGACCACCTAGATTGGCCGTTTTTCTCAGTGTGTGCCCCTGGAATAAGTTGTTGTTTCAGGGATAATGCACGAGGCTTGTTTGCCTGTTTTTCACAAGACAGCTGTCACATTTTATTTCGGGCAAAAAGGTAAGAGGAGGGATGGACGAGTGCAGGATCCCTTACTCCAGAGCACGCCAACCGTTACACCCGGCTTACGTGCACCAATAAAAACGCGCGGTCTCAAGGAACCCAAAAATACATCGTTGCCCTCATAAAGTTTATATTGGTTCTTTCAAGGCTCTTCAGGGAAAGTTGACCTGCTTTTTTCGCGTGGGTGGCACCGCGGTAACTTTGTTATTCGGTTCTTGAATAGCAGGACAGAAGGCACAAATCGATCTTTCTTTCCAATCACAAACACATCTTTTTTGACGATAGATTAGATTGTTCATTTTGATTTGAAATGCACCAATATCAGGTCAGGACCAACGTTTTCCTAAACTCGTACAAGTGTTGGATTACAAGGTAATTTTGCAATGGAATAGATGCCCCTTCCATGGGCTGAGGCGATATGCCTGATATACTCAGGGGATCCTTAGCAGTATCTTAAAGCAGGATGGAGGAACCACCTATATCGATCATACTCTCGGGGCTTTCAAAAAGCAGAAGGAGGTTGAGGAGGGGGTTATGTGCTTGAAATTGGCAGGGCAGAAGTAAATATACACAGGAGGTAATGTTTAAAAACTATTGCCCGTTTCGCTTTGGCAGCTAGTGCGAGGAGAAGGAGCGCCGGGACGGTCAATATTATAGAGTGAGTAGTAACCACGTTCTGTTACCATGTAACAAGGAAGAGATGGAATATCTATTTATATAAAAGGGAGAACCCAATTACAAGAAAATATAAATATGAAATAAGTTTAGAGTCAGTGGTAACACAATTTCGTGTGAAATATGAAATTTTTTTAGAACCGTTGTGGTAATAAACAATAATATACATTTTTGTAAGTGAAAAAAACTAAGACCAAGTGATCAAATAGACTTACAAATAATTCGCGGTGCCTTTATTTCTCTTTTTTTCAAAATTGGCAAAGTCAAATTGGTGAACTTGAATTTCAAAATGTATCATCATTCAGCATGAATAAAAGATAATATGAGACGACGATTTTAATGATCCGAATATAAATACATGCTGAAGAGGTTTGTCTTTATTGGTACAAGACAATAAAGAAAACATTTTTTGAAGTAACAATATAATATACATATGGTAATGATGCGTAAACAGATGTCAGAATATAACTACAAATAATTATCAAAATGTTGGGAAGGACACAATTGAGGAGCTTGTTTCCAAAATCTACTATATCCGTTTTGGACATGAGCGATAAATTTACGGAAAACCAATACAAGCTGAAAAGTTGCTCTATGTAAAAATCTCGCAGAAAGAAGCAAATTATTTCGAGACGGCAATTGATTTAGGTGGAGCTTTGAAATTTCAAGATTTTGGATGTAGTACTTTTTGGAGTCAAACCTGGCGTTTAGTAATATTTGAAACCAATCAAAGTGGATATAGTAAGTTCGTTTTGAAATCAAATCTTTTCCTTCTTTACTAATCTTCCCAAAACTGTTGAAAAGACTTCCCAAGCTGTTGCTGTAGTTATATGCAACCACCGCCCTCCTCCTCCTCCTCCTCCACCCCGCACTTTTCAAACAGAAAAACAGTTTTTCTTCCGATTCACACAAATTCCTTGATACTGCGCACTTTATATCCAGTCGAAATTAACGGAAAACAGGACACCAAATACCAAGCATTATCGAAGCAGTGAGTGCAGTTTTTGGTGGTGACAATGTTGTAGAAGCCACCTCGGACGTTTCACCATGGTTGACAACGTTCTTTCTATTAAAAGTGATATGAACAAATTAAAAAAATACGGTTTAAATCATTGAAAGACCTTCAATAATGGCTTGAAAGTTGATAAATCCTATAAGATAGTGGATATAGTCCTTTAAGCTCAAAATACTGTTGCCAGTATGACACTCTTTCAATGGATATAGTACTTTTGAACTAAAACAGATGGAAGTGCTTTTTTGACCTTACAGTACCTTTTGAAATAACACTGAATTTTAAACCTAGTTTTTCAAAGGGATATAGTGCTTTTACCTACAACCTGATTGCATTCTTATGAAGAACTTGGTCTCAAAACCACCAGGAAGGTAATGACTCGATTTTGAAAAAAAAATGGACTTTAGTACCTTCTGGAAACAAGCTCCTCAATTAAAGACTTTAAAAATCTTATGGAACAAGTGAAAAAGTCCAACTCAGGATGAATATGAACAAGGCAGTTTGCTAAACGAGGAATGAGGAGCAACTGGCGATCCTGAAGATAACTTGTAGGGACAAAACGGACGGGGCACAAGGATTATTATCTCTCCGAGTAGTGCTGGCGAGACTATTGCTCCATTCAATAGTTTGTGCAAAAATACCAGGTCTGCTATACAAAACTGGCTCTCCAAGGGCAGAAGGTGACACACCCCCATTAGGGCAGCAGAATCAACTTCATCCTGAGGGATCCCGAGTTTAAAAGCAATAAAGCGAAGAAATTTATGCTGGACTCGGTCTAGATGCTTGTGGACATGGAATGAACTGTTGAGCCTTCTTGACGCAATATGCCTGCAACATGCATATGATACCTATGAAGCTAAAACGGTTCAAGCTTATGCTTAGGGTTAGCAGCTTCATGGAACGGGAAGGTGGCATTTTCCATATTCATCAAAACTGTGCAAAAAAGTTGAGTTAAATAAATTTTACCTCGCGGAAATAGATGGAAATTAGTTCCTAAGGCAACACTGCTGCCAAAGCACGTTTGTTTATACTCCACGATCTACATAACACAGCTCACTTTAATATTGCAGCGAACTCGAAAGGGTGCAGATCAAACCGCCCAAATGGGATTCATCTATTAACCCTCCTCCGCCCACAGCCACGAAATGGGTTTGACCGTAAATTTGAGGCGGTGGCCCACGGTAGATCTCCGGTAGGAATATGTAGGGTAAACGTGTTCGGAATCATAACCGCGTGGGTTGAGGTCGCGTTTAAAGATGCCCCCCCCCCTCCCGGTCCTGGAATTTTACTGCACACAAGCTGACGCCCGGTTCTTACGCGGAAGGTCGGGGTCGTAGACAAAAAATTGAGGCTCAGCCGAATGAATTTTTGAGCGACATGAATGTATCAGGGAGGCCCGTTCGAACTGAAGGGCTCAGAGCAGAAAAACGGACATGTAACGTTCGGTTGTACAACATAAGGCCCCTTTCACCAAACAATTAACCGTAAAAACAAGAAGAGGAAAAATCACGGTGATTGCCTGTAGGACACCTCACTTTTCTTATGGAAATCATACGCCACTGTGCAGAAATTACACCTTCTTGTATAACAATAAAAAGTCACCGAAGGACTTTTACCCTCATCTCACTGTTATCATTTTTGTACTGCCAGGTACCAAAACTCCTAAAATACCAGGGAAAATCCATGAATCCTTAAGAAAATTTGAACAACAGTTGCTCCAATCACATCCTTCGCTGGAGTTTTTCGTAATACTCTTGGGATTCCTGCCATTAGAAATTCTTCAAATGATTCAGATCTGAATATTTCTCTTTCAAAATTGGAAGTTTTGCGTTATAAGCGCGCAGGGGGGAAATTAATTTCGCCTGGACGAAGAATTGTTGCAGCTACTTGAGGATCCAGAACTCGTCGATTCTTCTTGTCCACTGACTTCCGCTGTTTCTCACTGGTTCGTGAGCGTGGATTGGAGCTCATGAGAGAACTCTGCAATGCTCCTTTGGAATTACCCGCTAGGAAATACGATCCTTGAGGCAGCTTCGATTTTGAGTTCCCTGAAGGGGCTCGTCTTCATTGGTGCTTTTGGTACGTAACATGGAGTCAGAAAAGTTGTCCAATCTCACAATTCGTCTCACTTTTTCCACCTTGAAAGAATGTGGCTCGCGTCTCGCTGATTTGAGAACATCCAACCAGTCGGCAGGTACCTCCGTCGTTGCTTTTTGAAATGATGACGTAGAAAATATCGGGAACTTGAGAGAGGCAGCGACGAGACAATCAGCAGACTAGTTCAGAACTTCGTAACATATTTATCAGTCATAAATAGAAAGGTGAATTTGATAGGTTGAGTTTCACCCCTGGGAATTGCTTTATGAAAGTCAATTTCTCACAAAAATGTTTCCTATAATTGATGTCATTATTGTGGATAGTTTTCCCTTCACTTTTCTTAAAACTGCTCGTATTTGGAACTGGTTTTTCTTTTTCTTTCTCGTTTTGATCAATTTCTTGAATCTCTCGAAAGTGACAATCTTCGAGTCCCCTGACTAGAACCTTGGAGACGTAATGACATGCCCGCCCATATGTAAATGTATTTCTCTCCTCGACCATCCTGCTGTATCCCCTTTGTATAAACATTTTTCAACGCCTTACTTGATCACCTGTATCGGTTTTTTTTGGTTTATTATTCAATAATGATCCATTGTAATCGCTCTGGAAAAAAAAAATGCTAACCCCCCTGAAAATTCATGGTTTACGTTTCAAAGGGTGTAGAATCCGAATCTGCAATAAAAAATTTTCCGTCCGTCCGCCGTACGCACGATTTCTCCGAAACGGCTGGAGCAAAAAATCTGAAATTTTCAGGAAAAATCCATCTTGTTCCGACGACGCCCCAATTCTTGAGCCAGCTCCCCCACTCAATTTAAAGTGCCCTTTAAGGGCTGTAAAAGTTTTGTAAAATCCCTGAAAACCTCAAAACTAGTCGAATCGGCCTAAATATTTTCCTATTTGAAGAACATACCATTTAGGAATCGAATGAGCCCTTCCCCACGTCCGTAGGTCAAACCATTCCCGATGTATGGCCCGATTTATGGTGCCAACATTTGCGTTTTTTCGTTTATTATTGTTTGTTTGTAACCTAGTGATGTCCGGCCGATAGCGTCGAGTGTTAGTGAATGTGGATACTGGAGTGATAGCCGATGTGAATTCTTGTAGTGTAGTTAGTAGCCGATACACGGGTTGAAGCATTCTGATAATATATAGGTAAATATTATTCAATATTATTACTGGGGTTTATTATTCAATATTATTACTGGGGTAAATAAGTATTCTTTCACTGGGGTTTATTATTTAATTGGCTTGCGTTCGTGATTTGAATCTTACTAAGCTTCGGAGTGTGCGTGTTTTACAGGTGATAGAGCGATTATCGAATTTCAAGAGATATGCATAGACCGCGTAAATCGGTTCTCATCCAAAACACCTATTTGGATTGATCAGTTGATGATGATTTGTGTGCCCCCTCTACATCGGTCTACCTTTGGCTACTTCGTTTAAATTTGGATTCGGGGAAGTTTTAACGCAATACGAGTGCCAAAGGACTTGATAAATTATAGATGTTTTTATTAGTGGGGGGGGGGGTATTGAGGTTCAATAAAAAAACGCTGCAATTCTTGACTGGGGTTTATTTTCAATCGGCTTGCGTTCATGATTTGAATTTCTCACTAAAATGTTTCCTATAATTTTGTCATTATTGTGGATAGTTTTGTTGCGTTCATGATTTGAATCACTTTTCTTACAAATTGAATTGATATTCAACTGATCAATCCAAATAGGTATTTTGGTCGAGAACAGATTCACGTGCTCCATGTATATCTCCTGAAATTCAATAATCGCCCTATCCCTGTGAAACAAGACATCCCGCGCATCACTGTAAATGTATATTCAAATCATGACCATCCTGCTGATTGAATAAACATTTTTCCGCCTTAAAGATCATTCGCATCGTTTTTTTTTTTTTTTTTTTTTTTTGCATCGTTTATTTATATTAAGCCACTCTTAGTACAAAATTTGTCAAAATTATAATCAATGCAATATCATATCAAAATATTTTAAAAATAAAGCTAACAAATTTTCTATTATTACTATAATAAACAATAATATAATACATCAACTTTCACTAATTGGGAATAGGTAAATCAAATCTTCAGTCCGGTCTCATTTAAAAATATACAAATTTCATCCCATACTTGACAGTTTTCTCTCTCAAGTAAGGTCTCATAGTTGAATGGGTTTTCTTTTATATTTTTATGGATTTTATTTAACATTCTTTCTCTTGAATTATTATGTAGGGTACAAGTCATTGTTGAATGTTCAAGATCGCCAGTTGGGTGCCCACAGTCACAAGATTCGTCCTCCCTTAGTCTAATGCGATGGAGATACATTGGACAGATTCCGTGGTTGGCTCTTAGTCTGCATATCATTCTAATTTCCTTTCTATTTTTGTTCATGTTCTTGAACCAAGGGACAAAATTAATTTTTGAATTTATATTCTTATACAATTTTCCTTTGGACCCTTGATCAAAGCACTGCAACACAAAGAATGCACAAAGAATGTGATCTTTGGATATTGCATAATATTCTTCCCTTGGCAGATTCGGGGTCATTGTTTCTCCTTCACACGCGGCGGATTTTGCTGCCCGATCTACTCGGGTTGATTTAGAAATGTAATGTAATTGAAACAGAGCTCCATCACACTGATATTAAGGTGGACTTATATGGATCCGGAGTGATGTGTACTGCGGAAGCTGCCAAGTTCACCGCCTACAGCAGTTCAGCGTAGGGAGCGTTGTACACGTATCGGGCTTTCCGCAAGACTGCCCGAGCATATTATGCAAAACGGCCGGGTACGAATAGTTCATGTTTTTGTTCGTCGCCTTATCTGATCACCTGTATCAGGCTGATTCAGGAAGCCTACCCTGTCTCCATTTAACGACCCCCCGAAAATTTTTCTTGTACCCCAAGGCAGGGAGCTTCCTACCATTCAAACTATTATTCACTACTAACTAAAAGACTGTTATGGCGAGTAAGGCACATCATTTTGCCGAGTCCTCTTTCACGGCATAGTTAATGGTTTCGACTGCCCCATAATACTTCTTAAGCAATGCTGGCTGCCCTGGCACGCTGCAATCCTTCATTTCTTTCTATTAAACATGCACTCATGAACGGTTTACATTTTTCGGAGTACTTTTTTTCAACAAAAACTTATTTCGTTCAATCCTACTGTAAGATAATAGAACAGAAGACGGGAAGTTGATAGGAAACCTGCAAGCTATTATGTGTCAACAAATATTACCCATAATTGAAGGGTTTTGTGACTTAACCCCACTCATTTCTCACCATTTGTATCGTTCACCTTCATTTACCTTTACTTTAACGTCTTTGGGTAGCTAGATCTATTGGTGGCAAGCGGTAATCTTTGAAGTGCAACTGTATCATGGGGTAGTGTTAGGACAGGGTTATCCCCTGGTGTTATCAGGAGCATGGAAGAGTCGTAATCTTCCAGAGTAACCGTGTTTCCCGAGCAAAAGTCGCAAGACGTTCAACTGAAATTGGATAGATCACGAGGTGAACTTGCTATTTCTGTTCATACATGACTCTCTTACTGTTTTCTTCGTACTGATGAAGAGAGGTACATCCGATCACGCAAATTCATGACTGCCCTTCCCGTGATCCTGAAATCAAATTTAATTTGGGGGTTTTGTTAAGTGTATTCGTGTTTCTCATTGTGTAATCATCAAATGCCTCCAAGCCCCCGAAAAGTTCCATTCGTCGGTATCTTTCTTGCGCCCAGCTGCCTTAGCCAATCAGACAGCTTAAACCATCAAGTAACATGGTAATCCGCCATTCAGAGCGGGGACAGGGGACCAATGTTCTTACATTTTTTTTCTTCCTTTTGCTGTTTATAACCAATTGGAAGTTATTATTTTATTCTAATTATTATTAGTATGCTCTTTTTCCTTATCATAATAAAGCATCTAACTGTCTCATTTCTCTCATCTGTTCTCAGGAAGGCCCGATGATCCACAGCGGTGCTATCGTAGGAGGGTCGTTAGCGACTATCTGGCTCCCGGGGCTTGGTCCTCACTCTGTCCTCCACTACTTTCGACAAGACCATGAAAAGAGGGACTTCGTCGCTGGAGGATCCGCGGCAGGAGTGGCCGCCGCCTTTGGTGCCCCTGTCGGTGAGTGTCTTCAATTTCACTATGTTAGACCTGGGATCTCCAACCTTTTTTCTAAGTGTGGACCGAATTGAAATTTTTCCTCCGTTGCGCTGGCCAAATACTTGGAAATTGTAAAAAACGAGAGGTATACGGGTATAGAGGAATAAATCAAATGTTTAGAGGTAACATTGCAGTACAAATGGTACTTTGATGTGGGATTATGATTGTTTCTTGCTCAAATTATTTACGTAATTTGACTCACAATTTGTCATTCATCAGTTATTATTATCATTATTGTTTAGGTCAAGGTCCATTAAGAGGATCACACTTCTTCAGACTCGCCACAACAAACGTGGTTTATTGTGCGGCTCGCGTTTCTGTTCCCTGCCTTTAGGTTTTAGAGCCAATCTCCTTCCCAGCAGACTGAGAATTTCCCCCACAAGGTAGTTTCACACGATTAGCCGCACCTTGACCATACATATCTGTTAGGGTAATTCACCTCACAGAATTTTACATCGCCAGGGATACATTGCAGTATATTGATGATGGATCTGAGTTCCCTGATACTGATACTGACGCAATAACTATTACTGAATCTGATATTTGAACTATTTTCTGTAACACTGATATTGAACAAGAGGTCTTTGATATTGATCCCGCAACATTTTTTGACATTGTAATTGGTATAAAGCAATTGTTACTTCTGTAGTTGGGATAGAGTTCCTTCACACTGGCCATAAGGTGGATTCAAATGGATCTAGAGGACCTAATGTGTACTGCCGACGCGGAAAGCCAGCTCATTTTGCTATTCGGTAGCGAAATAGGCGTGTTGGGAAAGTGGAACTTTCCGCAAGGATCTGCGCGAGGACCTAATGCACAACGGCCGGGCCCGAATAATTTTTGTTTCCGTTTGTTCATGTGGTTATCATTGGTAAATGGTGTATTATTTTTAATAATTAATAATGTAATTTTGGAGATTACAACTTTGAGGGTGTCAGAAACTTCACGTACCTTGGCTCAGTAATCACGAATGACAGTAGTTTAAAGACAGAATTGAACAAGAGACTGCTGTCTGGCAACCGTGCATATTTTGCTTGCAACAGGTTGTTCAAATCGAAGTTATTAACCCGAACCTCGAAGTTGGTCCTTTATAAAACACTCTTACGGCCAGTTGTTTGTTATGGGTCTGAGGCCTGGACGTTGACTGCAAAAGACATAAACTCAGTCCGCGTTTTCGAGCGGAGAATCATGAAGCGGATAATGGGGCCAGTTAATGAGCAGGGAGTTTGGAGGACCCGTACGAACCAGGAGATCCAGGATTGTTTGAGGAGGAAGACATTGTTCGTTTTATAAAGAGTGATAGAATACGATGGATCGGGCATGAAGTGAGGCAGAATGATGAAGAAATAACGAAAAAGGTAATGCAAGCCAGAGTGTTAGGTACTCGACGTCGAGGACGTCCCAAAATTAGATGGTTGGATGATGTCGTCGGGTATCTCAGGAGGCTCGGCGTCAGGGACTGGAGGAATGAAGCTTTGAACAGGACAGGTTGGAGAGAGAACGTTTTGGAGGCCAAAGTTCTCATCGAACTGTAGAGCCACTTGAAAGAAAGAAAGAAGAATAGTACGCTGATAACACTATCATTTTTTTGACTAGATCCAATGTTAAAGGGAATGTTAATGTTGAATAATAGAACTTAACTAATTAATTAGATTCTGCTAAAACAGAATTCAGAAAATATTTGTATAAGATTTTTCGAATAAACAAAGCTCAACATATGATTAACTGAAAACAATAACAATAATGTAGTAATCACAAACATCGATCAACAAGTTGATGGACTACAATAGGATCTGCGCACTTCGTGTTTCGTCAGCTTTGTGAACACACTTCCTCAAGTTAGACACTGTCTCATATCCCCTACGACCCTTCCGCAAGTGGCCGGTCGGCAGCGTTCCGCTTCTTTATGAATCCAGCTTATGAAGAGCTGCGAAGCGGAAATTGGCTTATTGAGATATTAGAAACTTTCCGAACTCAAGACTCGACGAGGGCCTTCTCCACATCGGCTGGGCTTCAACCGACGTTATTTTGGTTGTTTGACATGGTTACCATCAGTAAATAACAGATTATTGCTTTATTGTTTTTGAGAAATCAATTATAAGTAAGATTAAAAGTAGCTTTTAAATAAATATCAATTACCGATTCAGTTATGCATAACTTGACGGCTTCCAGAATACGCTCCGCATTTCCGCAGCCAAGGGAGCAATCTACCGCATGTTCCCCACTTCTCCGCTCCGCAGTATTCCTCATCCATGTGAATCCAGCTTTAGACTAGATGTCTTTGATATTGATATTGTTCATAATGTTATTGGAAATGAGTACCCTCAGACTGATATTGTCACTGAGTTCCTTGACGGTGATATTGGCAATTACTAACACTGGAACAGGAGATTAATTACTGAGATAATAGGACAGAGACGCTACTTCCTGATAATTGACACCAATGGATTTATAGTTGTATATTCTAGTTTAATTAGACGACCGGGATCAATGTTACGCTTCTATAATATTGAAATTGATGATACTGGTATGACCTCAAGAGCAATAATATAATGGGTGGTTGGGGCGACTTACCCCCTGGGACGCTTGGACCGCCTTACTCCTCTCTCTAGCCCTCATCCCACTTCGATCTCCAGTCGACTCGCATTAGGGAGAAGGCAAGATGGATTCTTCTGAAGAAATGCAAATTACTTAATTTGGCACCCTATTTAGTAGAGATCACCATACCAGTTAATATGTGATATTAGCCTGTAACATTTAAAATTTGTAACCCATTTCAAAAATGAAATGCGTGGGATTAAACACTGTTTTAGAACATCTCTTACTGCAACTATGAAAATTCTAGTATCGGCCTTGCACATCATCCTCAAGTCCTTCCACGACCTCCATTAGAATCCGAATCTGCAATACAAATTTTGGCGTCCGTCCGCCGTACGCCGTAAGCACGATTTCTCCCAAACGGCTGAAGCAAAACAGCTGAAATTTTCAGGAAAAATCCATGTTGCCCTTTAAGGGTTGTCAAAGTTTCGTCAAACCCCTAAAAACCTAAAAAAAAAAAAGTCAAGGCGGCCTAAATGTGTACTCTTTTTGAAGAACACTCCACGAGGAATCGAATGAGCCCCCTCCCCAGGTCCGTAGGTCAAACCATTCCCGATCTAAGGCCCGATTTATGGGGCCAACATTCACGTTATTTTGGTTTATTATTGTTTTTGTGTTGATATCAGTAACCTAGTGACGTAGTGAAGTATGTAGTGTGGATACTGGAGTGAACTCCTTAAAGGTTTTGTAGCCGATACACGGGTTGAAGCATTCTGATAATTTTCATGAAAAAAACGCTGCAAATTCTTTCACTGGGGTTTATTATTCAATTGGCTTGCGTTCATGATTTGAATTTCTACTAAGCTTTGGAGTGTGCGTGTTTCACAGGTGATAGAGCGATTATTGAATTTCAGGAGATATGCATAAGGCACGTAAATTTGTTCTCAACCAAAATACCTATTTGGACTGTTCAGTTGATCATATTTGTGTGCCTCCTGAAATTCAATAATCACTCTATCACCTGTGAAACACGCACACTCCAAAGCTTAGTAGAAATTCAAATCATGAACGCAAGCCAATTGAATAATAAACCCCAATGAAAGAATTTGCAGCGGTTTTTAAATAAACGTATTCATTCATTCAACCTTTTATTTTTTAGACCAATGTTTGATTGTTCCAATTATCGAATAATTCATTTGAAAGGAGATTGACTTTTGGAGGGGGAAAAGGTAATTGAGCCGAATGCGATAATGAGATAGGACGATGCTTGTTAACTAATCATACGCATGAAGGAAGACTCACCGTTGGAAGATGGAACCGGAATGGGAATGAGAGATTCTGACTCGTCCGCTTCCATTTTCTTGAACCTATTTCTTGACTGAATCGGTTGAACTGATTTGTTGTATTTCCTAACCAATCGGCAACAGAACAGACGGCCGGTGGTACCTATATCATTAAAAAGTTTTCGAAGTTTATTCTCGGGGTTGCTCGAATCCTCCCTTGCCATTTACCACTCAATCTTCTAAAGCAGGGGTCTCCAACCTTTTTTCGAAGTGGGCCAAATTGAAATGTTTCCTCGAATGCGCGGGCCGAACATTATATAAGAGAAAAAAAAGGCTAACAGGTAGTACTGCAAGATAAAAAGTGACCTCTTCAATGTGAGGATTGCCATGGTTTGTAGCTCAAAATATATGCGTAATCTGGCTCAAACTTAGTCGCTCCTATCAACAGACTCACCTCCAACTGTTCGTCACTCAAGCTGGCCCTGTATTTAGATTTTGTGAACTTAAAAAGGTTCGTTCGCACAGATAGGTAGAACTGAAGGGCGACAGCATTGCGCGAGTAAGTCTCGGAGTTTTGTAAAACCTTTTTTGGGAGCGCAGCGTAGAATTTTCGGTATCCTTATCCTTGAAGCTGTCTTTTTAGATGTCATTCGATTGCAGTTCAATGACTTCCAGTTGAAGACCAGGAGTTAAGTTATAAACTGTTGCAGTGAAAGGGTTTTGAAAAATCCTGATGTTCGAAGATGCTTCCTTAAAATCTTAAAAATCCTTAAAAACGGGTCAAAAACTGGTCTCGCCGGCACCTGACTAGATTTATCGCAAATTCACTCGGAAACTCTTCACCGTTTTCGAATTTTTAAGGTTGTTGCAGGTTGGGAGATGGACCAGATTTTTTATTGCTGTACGTGTTTCGGGAAGAGCTAATTTCATTTTAAGAGCTTTGATATGGCAGTATAAGTCAGAAATCGATTGGTGAAAATGCATGGCGGGCCGGTTCTAAAGGCTTGGCGGCCGTGAGCCGTAGTTTGGAGACCCCTGTTCTAAAGTCAAAAATCAAAGTCCGATGGTGACATGCGCTTAAATTTTTAGAGCAAGCAGCTGTGAATAATTCTTTAATTTAAGAAAGGAAAAACCCAACATTATCTTCATCATTCCTACCTCGTTCTTTAACTCCTTTGGTGGCGTACACGATTTCCAACAGTAAGGATAGTAAACCTCTGGGTGGTGTGAAGCCAGCCCATTCCTGGGCACCGACGCGCTCCCTTATTGGAACCTTCCTCCTCCGTGCATCAATAATGTTTGGATTGAGCTTGGGGAGGAATGACTTTACTCAGGTTTAGGCAGAGCTTCAGGAAGAGAGGCACAAATTACTAACCTCAGGCCTGCTACATGGTCAGACAACTGGAGACAGTGTAGAGTCCATTGACATGATAATCGATCCAACGGATCGGGGAGAGCCTCAGGCCCTCAGCAAACTCTCGTTATTTGCCACTTCTGCATGCCACGTTGATCAAGTTGACAGTGGTTTAGCACACTCCACGTAATTTTTCCAGGCTTCCCAGAGGCTGGGAGAGCATCACCAGGGACTTGTAACCTGCTTTTGCATCTCAGCGTGTGCATTTCTTTACCAACTCGTGTACCAGCAGTTCTAGAACCAGCTAGAAGGTTCGACTTTACCTACAGTATCTTGGAAAGCAAATATCTTGCAAGGTAATTTACGAACAAGGTCTTCTGTATGATGAACCATACGGTTCCTCTTGCCCACACCGGTTGTGAGTAGTTGTTCAGTCTGCTTGCAGAAGCGCAATCCGAGAAGGAAACACTCTTCTAAACAAATCATGTTTCTCTAATCAGAAGGGGGATCATTCATCTTTATCAATCATTGGCGCAGCATTCATGCGGGATTGAATTTCTACAACGAGAGTGCATTCATGAATTCATGAATTTTCGTCAGCAGCTTTCTCGACTGCTCGTGCTCAGGCAGTGAATGGAAGCTCGTCTGCATGTTAACAAATGTTTGTGATGGTTCGCGAACTTTTGCGAATGCTCACAATCAGCGCTCTTTTGATTTAAACGAGCCTTTAGAATTCTCAAGCTAGGCGATTCATCCGGATGTGGAACGAACACGAGGACCCAGTAAAATTAACTGGGGAGAGTGATGTTTATACAGCTCGTTCAGGTCGTTTTTGAACGTTCAAAAATCCTGCCTACGAACAGTGTGTCCTCAATGTAAACGGGCCTTGAAGCGTTTAGGTTTCCACAACGGAAATAATTGAATGAATT
The DNA here is from genome assembly GCA_031894815.1 of Creontiades dilutus. NCBI lineage: Eukaryota > Metazoa > Arthropoda > Insecta > Hemiptera > Miridae > Creontiades > Creontiades dilutus. The sequence continues at coordinate 65,914 of JAVIWC010008875.1, read as the reverse complement.
CAATTTGAAGTGCTTAACGCTCCCGAACAAGCTCAAGCCTGTTACAATCAACTCTCGTGCTTTGTGTCTCGTCACTTAGCCAACTTCTCGTCCGTCCAGCTGATGGGATTCAATATGAAACTTAATTGCCTGTTAAGGGATCGATTCGCGATTCTCCCTCTGCCGTCGGAGAGGTAATTTGTAAGGTTAACGGGTCAAGTGCCTTTTCGTTGGGGAGGAAATTGAATTTTACTTCGAGCCCTTTAATGAATCGAGCAAATAAACAACGTTAATAACCTGTGTTGATTGAACGGCGTCTCTAACAGTGCCGTTACAGGTGTTTATTTGCCGATAACGTGGATTCACGTTACACAATAAGCGGTTAAGTAATATGCATTCCCCTTTTACCGAATTTTCTTTGAAAATGAGCAAGCCTATTGCAATTGCTCCGAAATGTACAAAAATTAAAATTAAATAATCTAGAGTTATTTAACGTTTTGGATCATTTTTGGAGATGTCAACTTTTGGTGAAGAGACGGTTTCGGTCTTTTGGTTTATTATTCAATAATACTTAAACCATTGTTTCAATCGCTCTGGAAAAAAAAATTCTAACCCCGCACGATGAAAATTTCATCTTACGCTTCAAAGCGTGTAGAATTAGAAAATGTCAAACCATTCCCGATTTATGGCCCGATTTATGGTGCCAACATTTGCGTTTTTTGGTTTATTATTGTTTGTTTGTAACCTAGTGTGTCCGGCCGATAGCGTCGAGTTTAGTGCAATGTGGATACTGGAGTGATAGCCGATGTGAATACTTGTAGTGTAGTTAGTAGCCGATACACGGGTTGAAGCATTCTGATATGCATGATAGGTTATTATTCAATATTATTACTTTATTGAATTTCAGGAGGCACACAAATATGATCAACTGATCAATCCAAATAGGTATTTTGGTCGAGAACAGATTGAAATCCAATATTCGCCCTATTCTGTGAAACACGACACAAATGGTATTTTGGTCGAGAACAGATTTACGTATAAATTCAAATCATGAACGCAAGAATTGAATAATCATAACGGTGATAAGAATTTGCAGCGTTTTTTCAACATTTTTACTACCATCTTTTGACTACTCTCAGATGGTCATCTTTGAACGCAAATTCACAGATTGATGGGGTCACATAAATATGAATTAACTAGCAACTGCGAACCAGAATAATGATAAAATTCGCCTTCTTGGCCATGCACCCTTGACACCTATCGTTCCGGGTCAAAATGTCCTCACTGATTCTATTCTGATGGTCTAAACTTTGATAAGAGCAATTGTTAATTGACAACTTATAGTTTTTCACACAAAAAAAAAACATATTTTAAGAGTTTTCGGAATTTAGATGTCAACGGGAACAGGAAACTACCCATATTTATCAAAGTTACTTAGTATTCATCATCAAGATTAGGAGTTGTGAATCAACAGTGTACACCCATCCCAGCATTGTTTGCCCTGTCTAAACTGAAATCGTTCATTTCAACACCATAATATAAGGTCAGCTCACTTCAAAGGAAAGTTGAAACAGACGAACGTAGAACGTATGAACGCAAGCGTGGAAACTCCGTTTTCATAAAGGGAGGGTATCAAGCTTGTTCAGTTTGGAAAAAAAGCGATGGGAAAACTCAAAATATCACGTCAAAGACCTGTCAGAACTGTTTAGCTCATTTCTGTTCGGAATTTTCCCAACCAGCAGTTTTCCAAGTAACCCATTTTTCCTCCTGTCGAAACTCTTTTCCCTTTCTTTATAATGGGAGAGGCCGTTTTTACCAAAATTGAGCATTTCCGCCGATATGGAATCACGGCTTTTGTTGCTAATATTTAAAGTGAAGATAATGGTAATAATCAAAGCTTTATGATGATTTATCACGTAACAGAACTGGGCTTATCGATGGACTTGGAAGCGTTTGTAATAATTGACAGTTGATACATGGTTTTATTGCCAAAAAACTTGTTCGAAATAATATTGATATATTCAAAGAGTTTGATTCCTTCGTTATTACGGTGACTAACTGGGAATTTCTTAACGGCGGAGAATCGTGGCAACTGGGGAAGCCCTCTACGGAAATCAGAAACATAAATTTGAAAAATATCAGCCCTTTTTGTCATTTTTTGAGATTTTTCTTTAGTACATCTTTTTTTGTGAAAATTCGCCCGATTTGGTGCGCTCAAAAAGTGTTCTCCAACCAATTCATCCTTTCTTTTGGAATGTGCGATTTTTTGGGGAAAGAACGAAGATTTTACCTGAATCCTAACGAAAGTTGGCGTCTGGATTCATACAGACCAACGAGGTGTGTCTGAAAAGTTCATTGAATGGTACGATAAAAACAAATCGTGATCCGTTTAAGGTCTGCTTAAGACGTGGAAACAAAATAAAAGTCCACAAGTGCCAGATGTGGAGAGTACGGTAGATGTTGTGAAACTGTCACGCCACGCTGAGTCAAAAATTGTACCATGATGCCAATAGGTATATGATGGTGCATTGTGTAATTCAACGAACTTTATATACTCACCTCGTATATAAATATGCGTCAAAATCCAGAAATAATTTCAAAATGCTTCAAAACGGATTTCAATGCAGGAATTTTTCAAACATTTGTATTTCAAAATTTTCAATAGTTTCACTTTTTGAAAAGACATTTTTTTTTTTTTTTTTTTTTGTAAGCGTATATTTATATATTTATTATATATTATATATTGAACATAACAACTAGTTACATCATACATACATACAGTAAGTGACTATCAAGTTATTTAGCTATAACATAATTACGCAATTTTATGGTGAGAGTTCACTAACTAGCACCACACTACACTATCACATCGGTATCGGCATCCCAAGTCCAAGGGTTTGGTCCTCTTCAGGCGCCGAATAGTACTGGAGTTGTCAAGAAGCTGAATGGCTTCCAAATTAGTATGAGCGTGAAGCCGCTGTTCATATCTTCGAGCTAATTTTTTCGCAGTATCTCTTACGGTTTCCACTCTGAGATCTTTATGGAGGTCGTCATTTCTGATGTACCAGGGAGCGTTTACTGCACACCTCAGTACTTTATTTTGGAAAGTTTGAATCATTTGCATGTTAGATTTTGCTGTGCAGCCCCATAGTTGGATGCCATAAGTCCAAATAGGCATTAGCAATGTCTTATACAGAAGAATTTTGTTATAAACGTTGAGTTGTGAGTATCGCCCCATAATCCAATAAAGTTTGCGAAATTTGATTTGCAGCTCTTGCTTTCTTTTCTTTACGTGTTCCTTCCATTTCAACTTTGCGTCCAGGGTCATACCCAAATATTTGGCAGAGTTGGCATGTGATATAATGCACTGGTTTAAGAACAATGGTACATGGGGTATCCTTTTGTAGGTAAAATTCACGTGAGTGGACTTTGCTTCATTCAATTTAAGACGCCATTTTTGTGTCCATTCATTTACTGCATTTGTGGCTTCCTGCAACTTCTGAGTTGATTCTTCCACCGTGTCTGCTACGGCTAGAATAGAAAAGACATATGCTTGCCCTTCTACACATTTGGTTACTATTAACGCAAATATACCATTTATGATTGTATAAGATGGCACTTTCTTTTTTGTACAGGCGGTGTACTGCTGAGTTTAGAAGAAGGCACGAGTTTCTGGAGCTTGTCCCTGATTTGGAAGATCTTCTTGTCGTCCATGGTGGCCACCTTCACGCTCAATCTTTGTCTCAGCGCTGTCGAAGGGCACCCCGGTAAGTCTCGACTTTACTCAAAACTAAATTGATTGTGTAGATCAGGGTTCAAATTTTTCACAAGTGTTTTTCTGCAGTTAAGACAGCTTTCCCCCCTTTTCTGAAATTTTAGAATTGCAATTGAACAGGGTATTGTTAAAAAAAAGTGAAGTTTTGCTGTAAAATCAAAAATATTTCATTAATAATCCTTTAATTAAAATAAAACTCGTAAACATATTGTGAAAATTCAAGTTTTTTGGTTATAGGAAGTCCTATGAATTGACGCGAACATCTATAAAAAACAAACAGAAAATATCTCGTTTCTGTAATAACCAATTCATTTGTTTATTCGTTCATTATTAATGATAATCGGAATGGGAATGCCCATTACAATCCTTCAACAGTAATTGGCATTTGTAATGAGTTATGAGATTTCTTTGATACCATTCGGGAATTGAATTTGAATGAAGAATCGAATGAATTGCCTGAAGCCGTCAACCAAATACATTACTTCTGTATCAACTAGAATGATTAGGTGCGTATTCTTCAAACGTCTCACGCTTGTCACTCGTGGTGAGATGTTAACAGCCTCATCAATTTGTATTCAACCTGCAGATTTTATTCCCCTTCCGCAAATATTTGTTGAGTAGGTCGATAGGAGTTCCCGATCGTCAGAATTTCATCTTTTCGCATTTACATAACAAAACACGACCTCCAACGTGTTCAATTACTGCCGAAACAAGTGACAAAATAAAGAGGAGGTGCAACAATTCATCAGGTAATGATGAATTATAGACTCCTCATCTCTAATTCAGTTACCTTAGAAACGTTTTATGTATGATACAGTTTCGAAAATGTTTTGATTGGGCTCAGCTTCCAGCAACTGAATTTTCCAAGTGCTCTCCTAAAAAGTATGATTTTGAACTGCAGAAATATGAAATTCGTTATGTTTCCGAAATGAGGGGCGTCTTTTCAAGAAGTACTTATTTCGAGTTTCTAAGGCTAATTTGTATGCTATGTACACACTGCTATTCAGTATGTGGACTTCTAAGAACTTTTACCTTGACAGTGGATGTGCCCCGGGTCAGCTGAATGGCCCCTAAAGCTGATTTATACGCTAGTAAAACTCTCAAGTTACAATTTAGAATGTAGACTTCTTAGAACTTTTCCCTGGGGATTTTCCAATACAGCTGAATGGCTTCTGAAGATATTCCTACGTTATTTGGATCAGAGAGGAAATTTGCTACCCTAAGTAAACCTACATGTAGATTCCTTAGGACTCCCATCTGACAGTGGATATGCCCCGGATCAGGAGAGTGATTCCTAAAGCTGATTTCTACGTTATTTGGAGTTTGAAGTTGCAATATGGTTCACGTACTAAATCCACATGTAGATTGCTTAGGATATCCATCTGACAATGAATAGGTAAATGTCTTAAGATAATTTCTTAAAGCTAATTTCTACGCTGCAATTAAGTACGTATACTCCTAAGGACTTTTACCTGACAATAATTTTTTTTACTCGTATGATTTTGGACTGCAGAGATGAGAAATTCGATTCATTGCCGAAATGAGAAGTGCGTTTCCGAAAAGCTAAGATTCTTAAGCTAATTTCTACGCTACCTCCACTCTGAAGCTGCAATTTCGTATTTTCAATTTCTGCAATTTTCTCTTTCTACCTTTAGACAGGTATCGTAACGTTGAGGCGGTGGTACGGGCCAACAGTGGGGTCCCCCCCCCCCCCCCCCCCGGAAAATTTTGAAAATTAGACAATTGAAAACAGTGTTTTTGAGCACTCCTAGACAAATTCAAAATTAGGCCTCGTATAGGTACAGAACATTAGTTTTTGGTGATAGTATTTTTTTTTTAATTCCATTTTTTCAATTGAATTTTTAGGAATGGAAAATTTTGGAAGTCAGACACTTGAGAACTTGGTTTTTAAAACAATTTTTAAAAAACTAGACGAATTTGACAAATTCAAAATCAGGCCTAATATAGGAACCAAAACTTGGTTTTTAGTTATTAAATAAATCTTTTTAATTCCATGATTATTAGTTTTTCATCGTTTAATAAGAAATAATAACAATTTCATTTTCAGGAATATAAAAACAAAGCATTTAAGAGAAACATATTTTCTATTTATTTTTCTAAAATTATTATACTTATATTATGCTGGCCGTAGTTTGGACACCCTTGCTTTATAACATTTACCTGACGATGGATAAGCCCCATATCAGCTGAGTGGTCATAAAGTTGATTTCTAAGCTATTAAAACTCTCAATTTACAGTTTGGTTTGTAGAATCCTCATGACTTTTGTCTGACAATCGATATGCCTCGGATCATCAGTGGCTTCTAAAGATAATTTCTACGTTATTTCAAGTCTGAAGCTACAATGAGGTACAAGAGCTAAATCAACGTGTAGATCCTTTAGGACTTTCATCTGACAATGGATAGGTAAATGTTCTAAGATAAGCTCACAGTCCCTATAGCTTCTTTCTAGGCTATATACACTCTCAAGCTGAAATTAAGTACGCAGATTCCTTACAACTTCTACCGTACGATGGGTTGACCCTAAATCAGCTGAACGGTTTCCGAACACCTGAATCTTATACGGTTTTAAGTATAAAATCTCCCTCCGCCATTTAGCTTAAAATTTATGTTCTGATTTATTTGTTAGTTAATTTTTGAGGAAGAATATTGCTGTGACTGATACTTGGCTGGGTTTATGAATTTGAATCAATGGTTTCGGTTCAGGGTATCTCCTCTCCTCGAAATGGTTGGTGGCTGAGGCTAACTCAATTATTGCATTCTCGCTTCTGATTTTACAGCGCCCTACATTCATGTTGATAAACGACTTTATTAACGATAAAAAAACGATTGGCCTTGCATCTGAAAGCACGAACTATCAGTCCACTTAGATTGTAGTCATTTTTAAAATTATTGAATATGAAGATGAATAGTGCATCTAGAAATATTTCATGTAGTTTGATGTCGAGGAAATATTTGATAATGCCTACAGAAACCCCTCAACATCGACATGCATTGTGTTCAAAACGGAAGAAAATAAACCCATTTGAATAGCAACATTGTGTATGGAAATTCGGTTAAAAGCACGGAAAAATCAAAACGAATCCGTTCTCTGGCCTACTCACTAAGTTAAATCCAAGATGCCTTCGTAAAAAGGAAATCCCGTTCCCCCTTTCGAGGCGTTTCCTAATTTACATAAGGCTTTAAAAGGCTGTCGTGGTATTTAGGCCTCTGTGACGTACAAGCTCGACTATCTATTCAAGCGCCTCCTGACAGTCTTTAAAAGCTCCCCCACCACCAATGATGGCAATTAATCATTAGCTCAGCAAGCAATTACGACAATGTGCTTGCATCAATTTCAATTTCTGGACAGATTTCCTCGAAGTTCATCACTCGGGTACAGGGGGAATGGGTGGATTTTCATTTGTAGCAGCCCAAGAAAAGAAAACCGCTACAACTTATTGAAGAGAGTTTTATTGTTTCTGTATTAGGTAGTCCTTCTATGTCAATCATTGATCTTATATATAAGACCCAGTCTGTGGTTCATCATCACTCGGCACCTCGCGGCCCCGTATCTTGATATTGCATTCAAGATGAAAATACTTGGGCTGCCGCCAGCCACCTGGTCGAGCTCAGACCTCTCATTAAACGGTCCCTGCAGTACGACCGCCTACCTCCCTCATCTAACTTTCCAATGTTGAATTAACTTGAGCGAACGAATTTCTCTCTGAACCAAACTAAAAACTACCTTCTTACATGGAAAATGTTTGAGAAGACTCTTTCTGCTTTGGTGACGCATGTGGATGAAATAATTGAGAAAGTAATCGGAAGTGGCTCCTTTTTGAAAACCTTGACTGCTATTTAAGGAATTAGAATTTAAATCAACGTCTTTGTGAAATGCGACCAGATTCAAAGCTCAAAGGGCTCAGAGAATTGAATCATTGAACAAATTATAGGTAGGGGTTGACTAAACGTAAAGAATCTTTGTGGAACGAGTTTGATGCTGTGGTGGAAGTATGGCAATCTGCTGTAGCAGGGCAGGCCAATCAATTACCGACGTAAGATCACAAAGATGAGCTTTGCGGCCGGATCCAATTTGTTAAGAGGCAACGCATCATTGGCATCAAAGTCAGACCTGCCCGTCTTGTCCAAAGGCCACAAAATGAAGAAATCAAAGCTGGATGGACGTTTTGTTAGGATGGCGACACATATTCACAGACGGAGCGGATCGGTGCGTTGAAAAGCACAACCCGGACATTCACATGAGTGAATCAATGGTGTCTCAGAAAACCGAATTTCCCCATAGCTCTTGACCATAAACCGTCAATATGCAGAGACAATGAAAGACGAGAATCTAAGATAGGTCCAACGAAATCATTCATCCGTCGCCTGACGATTAATATTAGATGGATGCAGGTATACTTAGAGCTGAAGATTTCGAGAAGATCATAATTCATTTTATTTACTTATGTAAGGTCAAGGCCATCGGATCAGGATCGCCTTGCTAAAAAGGGATCAGAGTCCAACCCAATTGGACCTGAACCCCAACTAGGGGTTACCAAGAGTTATATAACTCAACAGGTTCAGAAATGGGAGGACATAACACGCACAGAATACTGGCACAACACTCCTAAGCAGAGGCAAGCCAAGCGGTTTCTTACAATCACAAGGAAACGCGCAAAAGCCCTTCTATCATTGAGGCGCAAAGACCCTCTGATATTGCCTAGGAAACGCCTGAAAACCTCCTAAACTTTGTGAACGAAGAGGTTATTAAAAAGGTTATGAATTAAAATGGGGACAGCGTCACAATAGATCCTAGCGGTCTCAGTGACCAGGGGCTCCTCCCATCCCTTATCGGGGAAAGAAAAAAGAAATGTCAAGCCCAACTTACAACCACAATTCATTCAAACGAGCGGAAAATAACAGAAATTGAAAGAAAAAAAAACAATTTACTGAGGAAGGATTATAAAAACAAGCAGGATTTCAAGATTCCCCAGAAGGAGAAATCCGAGGTTGTGAGGTTAGTACTGCTTGGTGAACCACAATCCCGTCAGCTCAACAAAATTAGATAATGTGAGAATAGGATGAGAAGTATGGATGGAAACATTGAAATGCAAGGTGTCCGAGGTCGGAATTGAGTGGAGGGACCAATTAGTGGACCGAATTCTGGAGTTTGGGGACGGTGAAACGAAGACCATTTGGAACCATAGAACCCTTCTCTGCTCCAGGGGCATATCTTTCAGGAAATGGAATATTTCATTGTCCAGGAGCTGCAATAACAAATCCGTAACAAGTCCAGAAATCGAAAACACCTCCAAATCGGTGGAATTTTGAAATTTTGATTTGAACCACTAATACTAACCATGCGGGGATCTGATGCCGGAACCACCGTGACCTTCATTGTGCGGTCGACTCCATTTACAGAAGAACGACCCTCTGCATCCACGAGAACGGGGGATATTTTGAACAATTCGTGTGAATTAAAAAAACCCAAATGTGCTTGAAAACACACGTTTTGGTTTATTATTCAATAATAAACCATTGTAATCGCTCTTGAAAAAAAAAATTTCTAACCCCCACTGAAAATTTTATGGTTTACGTTTCAAAGGGTGTAGAATCCAAATCTGCAATGGAAATTTTTCCGTCCGTCCGCCGTACGCCGTACGGAAGATTTCTCCCTAACGGCTGGAGCAAAAAAACTGAAATTTTCAGGAAAAATTCATCTTGGTCCGACAACGCCCCAATTCTTTAGCCAGCTCTCTCACATAATTTAAGGTGTCCTTTAAGGGTTGTCAAAGTTTTGTAAAATCCCTAAAGCCCTCAAAAAAAGTCAAGGCGGTCTAAGTTTGAACTTTTGACTTTTTTTGAAGAACTTTCCATGAGAAATCGAATGAGTAACATCACTAGGTTACTGCAATAAAAAAAAACTCCTAAAAAGGTTTATAGCCGATACACGGGTTAAAGCATTCTGATATGCATGCTCCGTCCTACGAAATTTAAAATTTTCAAATAGAATATTTTTCCATTGTAATCGCTCTTGAAAAAACGCTGCAAATTCTTTCACTGGGGTTTAATATTCAATTATTCATGATTTGAATTTCTACTAAGCTTTGGAGTGTGCGTGTTTCACAGGTGATAGAGCGATTATTGAATTTCAGGAGATATGCATAGAGCACTTAAATCAGTTCTCAACCGAAATACCTATTTGGATTGATCAGTTGATCATATTTATGTGCCTCCTGAAATTCAATAATCGCTCTATCACCTTGAAACACGCACACTCCAAAGCTTAGAGAAATTCAAATTATGCATGCAAGCCAAATGGATGAAATTGAATAATAAATCTCAATTTTTTCAAAAAAGTTCCCTCTATAAGATAAAAATAATTATACTAGTGGAAAGCGAAGGCATCATCAAACGTATCATTAAAATTAAGGGTGACTAATGATTCATTACAAAAATTGTTTCTTCGAAATTTGACAGAATTTACTTTTCAGGCTCATTTTTCTCCCTTTAGTTATTTTTAAAAAATTACTGTTAAAGACTGAAACAATGGGGAATTCAATGCACTTTCCAACGGCATCATTAGATTTGCAAATACTTCGAGAACGCCGTAGTTACGGCCGTTTTAGTGACGTAAGGTTGCAAACACGAAAAAAATCTTAAAAGTGAAATAACACGAAGAAGAACGCTTTAAAAAGAATCTAAGCTGCACTTTTGTTGGAAACTAGTTTTAGAACTCGTGTGCGAACTTTTTTGGACCATTTCTGTAAAATTCCCTCGTATTTCACGAACCAATAGCAAACTATCCAAATTTTAGCAATGTTCCATTACTCTCACGCCAGTAGATCAGTGTGTACGTGGTATCTGCTAGGATGGCTGATCGTCTACCACTTGACAAGCTCATGTGCTTTGAAATTGTTGACCGTTTGAACCTCAGGTTTCTGGAAGGATGTAAGAAGATGAACATGACTTTTCGGAAAACAATAACGATCGAGGCCAAGTCGGTTGTTCCCGGGACGCGGCATCAAAACCGCCGGGCCGTGAGGCGGGCTCCGAATCTGATCGACCGCCCGCCGGGTGAACAAACATCCTCGCTGATAGCTCATCCGTCCGCTGACGTGTTGTGAGTGGAAATCTGGCTCCTTTTGTCGCCTCATGTTGTTTCGCATGCGCATAACCAAACACGGCCTGTACACGGTACCCAGTGAAATATGTGAGTTTCGCCGGAATACAGATTTTTTTTCCAGGACCCCGAGAGCGCATTTTATTAACCTTATCGGAGGCCACGGCCGCTACACGTTATACCAACAAACCGATTTTTTTTCTTCAATAGAGCGTTTATTTGTTAATATATCAAATAGTTACAACTGAGGTAATATACAGGCAACTATCTAGATATTTACTTCACATAAATTCCACAATATTATACGAGTGTTAGTCCATTGACAATACACCACATTTCAGCTTCACATCAGCATCCAAGGTCCAATGGCTTGTTCCTTTTCAGGCGTCGGTTTACTTGGGAGTTGTCGAGAAGACTAATGGATTCTGGGTTGGTATAAGCAAGAAGCCTCTTTTCGTAGTTCCTTGTGTTCCTATCTTTTAATGACATCGGTGACTCTTTCGATTTGGAGGTCCTTGTGGAGGTCATCATTACGAATGTACCATGGAGCATTGACAATACTCCTTAGTACCTTATTTTGGAATGTTTGAATTATTTTCAAGTTACTTTTAGCTTTGCATCCCCATAGCTGGGTACCGTAGGTCCAGATAGGCATAAGTACTGTTTTGTATAACAGCAATTTATTGTGCAAACTGAGTTGTGAATTTCGGCCCAACAGCCAATGAAGTTTTCTATACCTGATTGTTAGCTCTTCCTTTTTTTCTTGACATGTTCTTTCCACTTCAGCTTTGCATCTAAGGTCATTCCTAGGTACTTAGCTGAGTTGGAATATGGGACGGTGCACTGATTCAGATACAAAGGAGGGCTTGTAATTTTTTTATTCGTGAAGTTCACACGAGTAGACTTAGTTTCGTTTAGTTTGAGGCGCCATTTTTGAGTCCACTCTCCAATGGCATCTGTAGCTTCTTGTAATTTTTCTGTTGATTCTTCAACCGTGTCTGCTACTGCCAGAATCGCTGTATCGTCCGCGAATGTGGCTATAGTTGTTCCTGGGGTGCAAGGTATATCATTTGTATATAATAAGTAGAGTAGGGGTCCTAGCACGCTTCCCTGCGGTGCCCCTGCTTTTATTTTGTTAAGATGTGAGTATTCATCGAAATTGACAAAATAAAGTGAGGCTATTTATTCATTTATGGAAATGTCGAGATATACAAATAACTTCTCCTGATTTTCGTCGTCCCTCTGAAGCAAGCTGCCTATTAGAATCGATACAGGATATAACCTGAAGATCAAACTGAAACTGAATACAAGTTCGATTCAGGCCATTCTAAAGCTGAATCAGTTAAAAGGTTGCAGGAATATGTACGTGTATATATGATATTTACGTGTACATGTGATATGTACCGAAAATCATTAGAGTCATAAACTAGAGCAGTGTTCAAACCAGCGCTTTGAACCCCGTTGAAACTTCTTATTTTTCACTCATTGTTAGGTTTCCAATACAAGTAGTTTTCTCCCCGATTACTAGGTGAACATTTTATTAATCCTTTACCTCTCATACCAACTTTTTATCTTATGCTTTCACATAACAATACGACCTGAAAATTCCTTGCATTCAGTCAAAACCACTCGTTTCTCATCCATTCATTGGGGAACCAAAAATCGAATGAACTCCGGTTCCTGTGTGAAAATGAGCTCAATCTTACCTTTGTATTACGAGTTTCTATAGGTCATTTTACCATCAACTGCCCCTTCTCCAGAACATTTTTGGAGGCGTTACCAATAGTGAAGTGATAATTTGTGCGAAATATTCAGTTTAACGGAGTTTCCGAGCTCTCCTTGTAAAATTATTATCTTAAATCATACCTTTTCATGTTCCTAGTTTCAATTCCTTAAGTAAAGTAAATCTGTTCAAAGTTTGAATTTAGTACATTGGTGTAAAAATTCCAATAAAATATTCTCAAGTGTGTTTGAAATTGGTGTTTTTTAGTACAACCCCACCGACTAGGCGTGGACAAGGCGGCTGTCAAATCACTTTATACTTTAAATAGAAGAAGAACACTTTTAGTAATGAGAAACTAAAAATTTTTAATGATGACTATGCAAGGAGTTAACCCGAGGTTATTGCAAAAGGCTAGGTATCGATTGTGCAGCTAATTCTCAACAAAAATTGTCCTATACCATGTTCGTTAATCTCGCTTAGTTATTAGCTGGCCATACACGGACGTTCTTTCATCTCAATAATCGTGGCTCGGAATGATTTCATCTCGAAAATCACGTGTGTGAGTGGGCGCTGAGACGCGCCATGAAAAAATGGGAAGTGATGGTGCAAACGATTCGTGGAATGATCATTCCAAGAATCATCTGTGTTAGTGTACGTTCGTACTGGAGGGGAAATGAGAGGTGATTTACCCGAGCCAGTAGACGGTTCGTGGAGTGATCCAAGAATCATCTGTGTTAGTGGATGTTCGTTTCTAGTATAATTCGACCCAAAGCTTGAGCAGATATACCAGTACTGTATTTAAGGTCTTCGTAAGAGCGCCCTGTAGCCAGGAAGCGAAGAGTGGCGATGAGTCTTTCTTCAGCAGGTATGCTTTGTCGCATCGTTGTATCTTGTTTCGTCAAGAAAGGTCGCAGGGTCGTCATTAGGTCGTCAAAATAGGCTGAATCCATACGCCAATAATTTTTGAAATCCTCGGGATTGTTATCTCTTAGTTCCCTCAACAAGCCCATGTGACCATACTTTTCGCGGTCAGCCAACCACTTTTTCTGCCAAACGTCTCTCTTTTTCCGGGTCTTCTTTCCCACAACTACTGTACTTTGACATAAGAGGGTGCACGCCAGTATGAATTCCTTCTATTTTCGGCCTTGAATACTCGTTTTATCCGCAGCTTACGCTCTGAACACCAGCAAGAAAGAACTCCAACATCAGACTGACTGATTTTCCTTCGATCCTGTAAATTTCAACATGTCAACGCTCCAGGATTTCCTATCCTGTACGAATTTCAAACATGAACTCCAGGAGTTGTGAAATTTAGCGCGCCAGTCCCACCGCGTCTAGACCCGCGCCACACACGTTCGTCTCACATTTTTTCAAGAGTTCAGCCCAGATTTCCCTTCCCGCTCTTTCCTACCACGAATCCCTTTACGAACCCTCTGCCGTACCACACGCCACGATTAACCAAGGGAAAAACATTTTTCGTTTTTTCTTCTCCACACTTTCCCTCCCCGTTTTTTTCTTCCCCGTTTTCATTCCGCGTTTCGACACTCCGCGATTTTCGAGAGGAAATAACGTCCGTGTATGGCCGGCTAATAGCTATAATGGTACATCGAACTTGTTAAAGAACTTGAAAGGTAATACCTACCATAGGTCAAGTAGAAAACAGCAACCGTCTTCAAGACTCATATTTTTTTTGTCGTAGTAGAATATTCATCTGTCGTTTGGGGTTCCTACTGTAATTGCCACATTGATCGGATTGAAACGGTACAGTGGTAAACAATTTTGGTAATTCATTAGGTGTACATTCAACATACGTGTTCACTCGTTTCCTCAATCGCTCCATCGACTTGCTGAACGTAGAGTTGAAGTTGACTGCCAACTGAGGCCAACTGGTTCTGGAATCATAATGAAAATACTGCTTGATATATATTTTACAACTGCACAATTCGTGCAAACCCTTAGCTGTAAGGATAAACATTGATCTTGGCGACTTCTAATTTACAAGAACTAGGAAGAATGCATTATAGGGAGAATTAATGAAGCTACAGCAATCCAATCATAGAAATCAAATACCCAAAGTCTCTACCGGTCATTCTCAGAAAGTTTTTAACACTCCTGTTGCGTCTCAGTCCAGTTAGCACGGTTCGTCCTGCTTGGAGGTATCATCATTTGATAAGAAACATTAACTTCAATACAGTTTAGAAGTGGCTGTGGTAGACATTTGCCCCTTCACTATACATGTTGAGGTACCTACATGAGTAAGAGGCTGCAGGGAAAATTATGTCTTCCTTAATAATTAAGGAAGGCAATTATTGCCCCCATGATGGTCGTTTTCTATTGAGTAGAAGTCGAGAATAGGTAACCCCTTCCTGATAAGACCGTCGCCATATTGAAAACCCCGATGTCTCCTATCGATATAGGTCCACGCTTTCGATGTGTGATCTGTCTAGTTTGCTGGTCTGGATGCTCGCTTCACTCGCATCTCAAAAACAGCAGGTTTCTGAGATGCGGGGCCTGTAAGCTTCATTTTCTCCAGGACTCAGTGAATTATGATGCACTTGGTGGCTGTGCTCGGCCCTGATGATCGTAGACGCCTCTCAGTTATGACTTTCTTCTGTGGACTAATGTATGGAGAGGTTCCCTTCGCCCCTGAGCAAGGCGAATCTTGCTGTCCCTCGAGCATACTCCCATACACCAATCATCTTCACCGCTCCTTCTTCATCCACAAATTATTTGTACAACCTCTCTTAAGCTTGACTTAATATAGCTAAAATCTCCAAATATCCTTTCTTGCGAGTAGGTTATAGTAGGTCCGCTTTTAGCCTTTTCCCTGAGTAAGAACTCTGATGTACGCAGAAGTTGTATTCTGGAAACATTGAGTCACCTGCTCAATCTCCTCTCTTCACCTCAGAGATTCCAAGTCAGTTGCTGCAGACATAGGTCTGGAATCATCGACTTTCTACGCTCGACATCTATCCAATTCTAAGTTACAGTGACTGGTGTATGCGGACTATATTGCCACGGAAACACCCTCACCCGTAACTTATCTTCCATCCTCTCTGTCGGATTGAGCCTGATGCTATCTGGAATTATTGGTTTACGCTTCAGAAACCTCCTAAATACTCCTTGCTAACTCTAGCTGATCCGCTAACCAAAGCTTGGCAAAACCACTATTATCCTTCAGAAGAGAAAGTAAAATAGTGGAGAAATCAAAAATATTAAGTTCCCTACACTTTCAATTGCTTCTTTCTCTATTTTTACCTATGTTACAGTTCACTTTATTGTTTTGTTTGTATGCGTATAATTTGTTCTTTTCAGTGTATCGGGCTTGCCTGTAGTATTGAATAAATAAATATGGAGGCGCGAGGCGCAGAGTTTAGATAGTGTACCGCAGTCCACGTCTGATGTGATTTACGTGAAATGGATATTCTAATGCTGAAGTAATAGCCCTGTGTGTGATCATTTTCAGCGTTTTTTTCCATCGTGTCTCGTTTTATCCCCGCAATACTTTCGGATTTACACTTAAAAGATAATAAAACGGAAGGAAGAAAGAGTATTGGGGAGAGGAGAGGCTCGAAAAAGAACGTATGGGATGCGGCGGTGTTAAAAACCGTGTTTCCCGAAGAGGGATTTGCGACCTACGGAGGAGAAAAGCGCATTTTGTTTAGACTCCCGTTTTCCCGGGCCTTCGACTCGAAGGGTAGTTGAGGGGCGTTCGCTTGATTTACTGACGGCTGTGTTGCTACTCCGGTTCCCAAATAGCGACTGCCATCAACGACGGGGGTTTCCCCTTTCCCCCTTTTGCGGAGAAAACTTTTCAACAAATCTTTTTTCCCTTTGCCTCTATCACCATCAGGCTATCTAACGATCTGTAGTGCCGCGGTGTTATAGTGACTGAAAGCGAGGTTCGACCGCAAATAGAAAATCACCGCGGGAGCCTTTTCAGCGGTTCGTACTCGGTGTCAGTGTAAATCCGGAGGCACCGACTCCATAAATTCAGGTAACGAGACGAATAACAAACACGTTCCGAGCTTGATGCTCGACAATCCAGCGATCAAGATCAGTGTTCTGCTTACGCAGTCAGCGCATTTTCGCCAAATACGAAAAAGTTTGTTGAATTAGGTAGGCGGTTCAGGCAATTTGCAATCATTATTGTATGTGTCATAGTCGATGTGAAGAAGAAGAAGAACAAAACATGTTTATCAAAGAAATGATATATAATGCGAATTTCACAATAATAAATACATTACAAGAAACAAGTTGCAATAAGTATAAAAACATGATTACGGCAATGGACCTGATGTCCGTCTGCCGGGATGGTACTAGCCGTTTTGGTTTATGTAATCGCTCTTGAAAAAAAAAAAAAAAAAAAAAAATTTAACCCCCCTGAAAATTTCATGGTTTACGTTTCAAAGGTTGTAGAATTCGAATCTGCAATAAAAATTTTTCCTTCCGTCCGCCGTACGCACGATTTCTCCCAAACGGCTGGAGCAAAAAATCTGAAATTTTCAGGAAAAATCAATATTGGTCCGACAACGCCCCAATTCTTTAGCCAGCTCTCTCACTTAATTTAAAGTGCCCTTTAAAGGTTGTCAAAGTTTTGTAAAATCCCTATAAACCTAAAAAAAAGTCAAGGCGGCCTAAATTTGGACTTTTTTTGAAGAACTTTCCATGAGGAATCGAATGAGCCCCTCCCCATGTCCGTAGCTCAAACCATTCCCGATGTATGGCCCTATTTATGGTGCCAACATTTGCATCCACATTCACTTCATCACTAGGTTACTGCGATCAAAACAAACACAAGAGTTTTTTTGTTGTTTTGATCGCAGTAACCTAGTGATGTAGTGGATTTGGATACTGGAGTGAACTCCTAAAAGGGTTTATAGCCGCTACACGGGTTGACGCATTCTGATATGCATGCTCCGTCTTACGAAATTTACAATTTTCAAATAGAATAGTTTTCCATTGTAATCGCTCTTGAAGAAAACGCTGCAAATTCTTTCACTGGGGTTTATTATTCATTGATTCATGATTTGAATTTCTTCTAAGCTTTGGAGTGTGCGTGTTTCACAGATGATAGAGCGATTATTGAATTTCAGGAGGCACACAAATATGATCAACTGATCAATCTAAATAGGTATTTTGGTTGAAAACCGATTTAAGTGCTCTATGCATACCTCCTGAAATTCAATAATCGGTCTATCACCTGTGAAACACGCACACCCCAAAGCTTAGTAGAAATTCAAATCATGAATCAATAAATAATAAACCCCAGTGAAAGAATTTGCAGCGTTTTTACATCTTCTACAAAAAGCAATAATCATGTATTTGTTTTGTACAGTTTTAAGTGCGAGTAAAATTTAGAAACTTCATCAATTATATTCATTCACCATGAATGCCCGATATTTCCAAGCTTGGTACGCAACCAATGCTCCCAATTGGTACGCCAACCACTGGCAACCAATGCTCCCTATTATCTAACAGCACCACCATTCGTTCCAAGCCCAGAGAGCTTTCCCCCAAGAACCGTGATCTGAATTCGCCCAAAACTGCACAAGATCCGAAGAAATAGAGGATGTCTTCATCAGCACCTGTGTTGCACATTGAACACGTCTTTCTTGGGCTGTCTGGTCTTGAGTAGGTTCCTTCATTCAATGAGTGCCCATAGGGGGTTGTTCTCTTCCGTCAACAAATTTGCAGCTCTAACATCCAACTCAAGTACAGGGTATAGGGAATTTCTCGATTCCCAACCATGCGTACGCATGGTCTCGTCCCAGTTCCGGCCAACAGCCTGCACCATCGCCTCAAGTTGTTCCTCTTACTCATCTATTCTGTTAACATCTCCATGAAAAGAACATCCATAACGCTGTGCCAGGTCAGTTATTGCTCGGCTCCACGAAACCCCGGCTCTCACCACTTCTCGTGCCACAAGGGCAGGGTATCGATCCAAAGGCATCTTGAGGGCTTTAATTACGTAGCCACTGGCAAGAGATAGGGTATAAGCAAAGAGTGGCTGGGGTTCAGATTCCAGGTATATAAAATAATTGGGAGTATTTCTCGGTAAGCTGAAAATTAGCTTCTCGAAATATCTCAGAACTCGTTCAAGCGTCTGACCTGATATAACCAGTTACTTGTGCACCATAACAAAGAATTGCTCTTACAACAGCTTTAAAGATTTTATATTTTATCGAGCCGGGTATGGAGGGGCGACAGAAGAATTTTTTGTAAACGCTGTTGATGGCAAGTCTTGCAGCTGCGGACCTCTCCTCAAAATGCCGTCCAAATGAAAGTCCTGATGTGAGAAGTACTCCAAGATACCTATATGAGGCCACGACTCCAATCGAACTCCCACTGAAGGCAAACTTATCTTCCACACTAATCCGACCTCCTCGGCGGAAGACTACAATCTGAGACTTCGCAAGATTTACGGTCAAACCCCATCTTGCAGTATATTCTTGGAGGCCATAGCTATTTCTCCGGAGATCAGGTGCAGACTCTGCCGGGACCACAATATCATCCGCATCCAATAGTGGTATCTCCCACTTTAACCCCACATGGAAGGGACTCAATCAAATCATTTACGTACATTTACCTAGGCGGTTCAGCCAATTTTCAATCATTATTGTATGTGTCATAGTCGATGTGTATAATGTAGGCATTATACAGGGTGTCCCATCTATATGGGCTCATTAAGGAATTACAGCCATACGATGCGAGCTATCAAAAAATTGAACTTGACCTTTTCTATAGTAGTTGTACTCAGCTTGAAGGTGGTGAAACCCATTTTTCATTTTTCCGGCGATTCTGAAAATTTGCAGTCATTTTTATAAATAGTATAACTGGAAAACCAGGATAATTATGATGACGTAACTGTTGATGAGAATGAGGAACAAGAATCACGGTCATTTCCTCTTAACAGAACCCCAACATATTGGCTCTCAGATTGAAACACTAGATCTCCTGAACAAGCCAAAAAATCTTGATTATTCGGAATTTGATGATTTTGACAGTTTAAATTGCGGGAATGTATCTGAAAACGCATTTTCCATTTTAGAACAGGAAGAGGGTTGTTTGACTGGGTGGAAAGACGTAAAGCTGTAGACAACATCAGTGAAATACCATCTAAGATTATTCGTTTGTGTCTAAGTGATTTGGAAGATGTGACCAACATTAGCAAACGCATTTACGCAGCTAGACGAAATGTGTTGCACAAATTTCCGAAAAATGTAGATGAAGTTCATACTGCTGTCACTGCCATGAATGGATGGAATGACACCTATCGCTGGAGTCAGAGGACCGATGCATTACAAATGATGTTTTGAGCTTCATTATCAGCAATCCAGCGCTCAAGATCATTGTTCTGCTAATTTGCTAAAATCTTGGTTGTTCTTGTTCTTGTTCTTTTAACTGTGTGTTTAAAAACCAAAATTTAGTGATTGGAGTGTAACTTGTTAGTGAGACCTTTAACTGCAACAATGTGTCTGAAAACCATTTTTACAATTTAGGCCAGGGAGAGGGCTATCCGAAAGGATGGAATGACACCTACCACAGGCGTCACAGACCGATGCATTCGTAACAATGTTTCCGAGCTTCATTATCAGCAACCCAGCGATCAAGATCAGTGTTTTCCTTATGTAGTCAGTGTATTTTCGCTAAATATGAAAAGTTTTGTCGAAGTCGGTGGTAGTTCAGAGATCACCTAAAGCATTTTAAAAGAACAACATCCCCCACCAACTGCCAGTACAACCAAACAATGCGGTTCTACCACAAAAATAACAAATATTCTTGAGTCAGCACTGAGCTATGCTTGGCTTGCAACCTGAAGGTCCCAGAAACACTGGGACCACTTCTTGCTAAGCTGCCTCCTCTGCATTCCAGGCAGAAAATTCTGCGTAGAGCCTTACATCCACCATTAACCATCTCCCGCTGCCTTGAGTAACAGGACTTTGGTGGAAGGACTCCTGGATTTCGGGGCTGACCTCAGCAACATGCAGGATATGTACCAATACATGGCGCTCGCTTTTGTTGAGATCTTTTGCCAGAAATGAATGGTGATAAGTATCGTCAGAGACACTAAAGCAATGACACTATCAGCCACCTCTATAATACCGCAGCCCAAAATGTATCACCTCCACCCCTTCATCGAACCCGACCTTCTTACATTAGCCTGCTAAAAGAATAACTTATTTTAACGATTATTATCTGATTCTCCCTGTAGGAAAAAGAACGAAAGAACTACGGTGTACTAATTTAATCACTTTAATACAGTATGAACTATTTGATTTGTAAAGAATTTCACAGTGGTAAAAACTCGTGGGAGAACAATAAACGAGAATGATAATCAGGTTAGGTCTGGGAAAAGGGCTGGTTACAGATCCCCCAGTGTAGACCTCCTTGCCCGCTAGATCGAATAACCCATTCACATCAGAGATTGACAGAATGTGGAGATAAATTAGTTCTAATGAATGGAAAGAACAATTGAACAGATTATTTCAATGTTGGCTCCCCAATTAGATCGCTAGTTAATTTAAGAACTTAAGGAAAGCACTAATAAGATGGAGCTAGGAACAAGTGAGCCGCTCCATGTAGCAGACGAGGGAATGGAGTGCCCCAGGGCTAACTGACTACCATGAACTACTCTTGGGCGTGGGCAGTGGCCAGCGACCAAACATTATCCGTATACTATGTACGAACTCCTTGCAACAGCCAGATGGCTTATTACAAATAAATGTAATTGAATTGAATTTTAAAAGAACTACACTTTCATGATACCTAGAAGAGGAAGCTTTTGCCACATCCGACTTGTTAGCCATTTCTTTTTTTTTTTTTTTTTTTTTTAATCCCACTGTACATTCTCTCATAACTCCACTATAAAGACGAAATACGAACTGGATAAGCATCATCCCGCTGACGATCCTCTAAGCTCGGAAATATTTGACCTCAGACGAAAATCTAAGCTCGTCTCCCGAGTAGCAGCTCATTGTACCGGTGGACTTAATTTTTTCCCATCTTCCTCCTTCTTGTCGTCTTCCCTATGACGTCATCAAACGTTTTCATCCTTCCCCCTCCTAAACATTATTTACTTTTTTTTTTGCGAAGATTAGAACTCTTTCCCGGCTCTCTTCTCTGTTTTTTTGCGGCTTAAAGCCGTAAAAAGCACAGAGAAAATGGGTCGAGCGAAAAGGAAATGAATAGCAGTTTTTATTCCGTCCGCTCTTTTTTTTTTCATGAAACTCTATCGACTGATTGCTTTTTTCCTCTAAACGCCGTACGCCTTGGGCCGGAGGAATAGCTGGGATGGCAAAATTTGACTTCGCTTCTATCGATACTAAACGAACGTTGTTAAAAGAAAATCATATTATTGCATCTTTTACACGTTTCTTTTTCATTTACAATACAAGGTGTTATCTTTGGTACCTGCCATAGACCAGGGATCGATTGTACTAATAATTACCAACAAAATTGCCCTATAACATCTTTTTTTATCTCGCTTAGTTTTTGAGTTGATTCAGTTACAAGATGTCTTTCTTGATTTCGACCTCGACTCTCTAACGGCCATAACTCGATTTAAAAACTAACTTCAAATTTGATTACACCGCTTGATAGAGTGTTCAATTTACCATCTTTATGATTTAAAACCAAAGTTGATTCAAAACTTGATTTAAAAACTAACTTTTTAGTTGAATTGATTGAAAACTAACTTTTAAAACTTGATTTAAAAACTACATTTTTCATTTACTGTACAGAGTGTTATCTATGGTACCTGCCATACACCAGGTATCGGTTGCACTACTAATTACCAACAAAGTTGCCCTGTAACATCTTTTTTTATCTCGCTTAGTTTTTGAGTTGATTCAGTTACAAGATGTCTTTCTTGATTTCGACCTCGACTCTCTAACGGCCATAACTCGATTTAAAAACTAACTTCAAATTTGATTATACTATCCGGCGGAGTTTTAAATTTCCCATCTTCATGATTTAAAACCAAAGTTTTCGGAATAGGCAAAACGGATGAAGAATCAACTTGAAAAGAAAACGCTGCTAATTATTTTTTAACCCCCTCATAACAACCCCCCTCAAAATTCCTGGACTAGGTACGAAGTCGTCAAAACGAAAAAATGAAACAAAAAACTGGGATTTTAACAGTTGAGAGATACAAATGTTTTCAACGTTTTCACCCTTGAAAATGAGAATTTTCAGGTCAGATGAGCTCAGTCCGGTCTGGAACCCATCTCACTCTATTTGGTGTCCAAAATTACCAAGGAATGGCACCCCGATTTCTTATGCCAGTGATAACGTGCAAAAACACGTTTTGGCACATGTTAGGGCCAAATAGAATAAATTGAAGTCCACGTGTGAAAGAACTGATTTTTAAAGGACTAATGACATTGCAGATGTTGAAACGTGAAGTAAAAAAGTTGGGGGGCGGGGGGGATTATACAGTTTTATTGCTGAAATTATTAGTTTGTGCAGGTCTTTCGGTGATACAAAATCCTGTAGACCTGTGTAACGGGCAAAGTGGCTAGCCTTTAATCTAAAAACGCTGCAAATTCTTTCACTGGGGTTCATTATTCAATTGGCTTGCGTTCATGATTTGAATGTCAACTAAGCTTTGGAGTGTGCGTGTTTCACAGGTGATAGAGCGATTATTGAATTTCAGGAGGCACACAAATATGGTCAACTGATTTACCACAATAATAATATTGAATAATAAACCCCAGTAATAATATTGAATAATATTTACCTATACATTATCAGCGTTTCATGCATATCAGAATGCTTCAACCCGTGTATCGGCCATAAACTCCAGTTTCCACATTCACTACAACTCGACGTTATCGGCCGAACATCACTAGGTTATAAACAAACAATAATAAACAAGAAACGCAAATGTTGGCACCAGAAATTGGGCCATACATCGGGAATGGTATGACCTACGGACGTGGGGAGGGTCTCATTCGATTCCTCATGGTATGTTCTTCAAAAAGAGTACACATTTAGGCCGCTTCTACTTGTTTTGAGGTTTTTAGGTATTTGACAAAAGTTTGACAGCCCTTAAGGCACTTTAAATTGAGTTACAGAGCTGGCTCAAGAATTGGGGCGTCGTCGGACCAAGATGGATTTTTCCTGAAAATTTCAGATCTTTTGCTCCAGCCGTTTGGGAGAAATCGTGCGTACGGCGTACGACGGGCGGACGGAAAAATTTGTATTGCAGATTCGGATTCTACACCCCTTGAAACGTAAACCATGAAATTTTCAGGGGGGGTTGGAATTTTTTTTTTCCAGAGCGATTACAATGGTTTATTATTGAATAATAAACCAAAACGCAAATGTTGGCACCATAAATCGGGCCGTACATCGGGAATGGTTTGACCTACGGACGTGGAGAAGGTCTCATTCGATTCCTCATGGTATGTTCTTCAAAAAGAGTACACATTTAAGCCGCTTCGACTTGTTTTGAGGTTTTTAGGGATTTCACAAAACTTTGACAGCCTTTAAAGGGCACTTTAAATTGAGTGAGAGAGCTGGCTCAAGAATTGGGGCGTCGTCGGACCATGATGGATTTTTCCTGAAAATTTCAGATTTTTTGCTCCAGAAGTTTGGAAGAATCGTGCGTACGGCGTACGGCGGAAGGACGGAAAATTTTTATTGCAGATTCGGATTCCCGAACACCCTTTGAAACGTCAACCATGAAATTTTCAGTGGGGGTTAGAATTTTTTTTCCAGAGCGATTACAATGGTTTATTATTGAATAATAAACCAAAATTGGAGCCTGATGAGGACAAACGGACTTCGGAATCGTGTTCAGCGCATCGAAATACATAGAAAATGCCTAGTTTTTTGTAGACCTGTGTAATTATCATTGAAATACACAGATAATGGCCAGTTTTTTGTAGACCTGTGTAATTATCATAAATAATTATTCTGTTACAGGTCAGCTGACGCATCCAGGTCTCCTTTTCTTCGGTAAGCTCAACGACACGATCACGAAATACGAGGTATTCGAACTGCCAATATTCATCTTGATGGGCGTGATCGGTGGCCTCTTGGGCGCCGTCTTCGTAGCCATCAACATGCGGCTGATGGTCTTCAGAATGAAGTAAGTGAGCTCCATTCAGTCTTGAAGAAATTTCTCAATTTCGCACTGTACTGTTGATAATACGTGAGGTATTTCTACTGCAAATAAATTCCATATTAAATCATTATTGGCACAAGATACGCGAGTAGAAAATTAGGATACTGGAGGAGATGGTAAATCAATTGCCAATGTATAGGTTATCAATATGCGGAAATTTTTTTTCGTAGTTTCATTTATTGCTACTGATTACATGATACATCATCTAGCAATATTTTATCTCATAAGTGGACACGGTATGTAGGGTGGAACTTCAGCAAACCTATCCCACAGAATAGGACTGTAAAACTGAGACACTACAACTAGCTTGCACTATAACTTGCACAGCACAATCAGGTCCAGTGGGTTGTTTCGCTTGAGACGCCGCAGTTCTCCTTCGTGGTCCAAAACGTTGAGCGTCTCCGGGTTCTTGTGCTGGTGTAGGCGTTTTTCTTGCTTCTGAGCATATTTTATGATGATTTCGTTGACTGTTTTCATCCTCAGGTCTCGATGAGGATCATCATTTCGCATAAACTAGGGGGCAACAACCATACTTCTTAGAATTTTGTTCTGAGAAGTTTGTATTTTCTTTACGTTAGGCTTTTTGGCACAGCCCCAGAGTTGAATCCCGTGGGTCCAAAAAAGGCGTAAAATCTCCTTGTAGATGAGCAGTTTATTGTGAAGTGATAGACGGGAATCCGCTCTCAACAGACAATACATTTTCCTTATTATTCAATAATAAACCGTTGTAATCGCTCTTGAAAAAAAATTCTAACACCCCCCCCCCCCCCGCTGAAAATTTCATGGCTTACGTTTCAAAGGGTGTAAAATCCAAATCTGCAATAAAAATTTTTCCGGATGCATGATTTCTCCCAAACGGCTGTAGCAAAAAAAAATCTGAAATATTCTGGAAAAAATCAATATTGGTTCGACAACACCCCAATTCTTTAGCCAGCACTCTCAGTTAATTTAAAGTGCCCTTTAAAAGTTGTCAAAGTTTTGTAAAATACCTACAAACCCTCAAAAAAGGCGGCCTAAATTTGGACTTTTTTTTTTTTAAAGAAATTTCCATGAGGAAGTGATGTAGTGAATGTGGATATTGGAGTGAACTCCTAAAAGGCTTTATAGCCGATACACGGGTTGAAGCATTCTGATAACGCATGAAAAACACTGCAAATTCTTTCTCTGGGGTTTATTATTCAATTTCATTCATTTGGCTTGCATTCATAATTTGAATTTCTACTAAGCTTTGGAGTGTGCGTGTTTCACAGGTGATAGAGCGATTATTGAATTTCAGGAGATATGCATAGAGTACTTAAATCGGTTCTCAACCAAAATACCTATTTTGATTGATAAGTTTATCATATTTGTGTGCCTCCTGAAATTCACCTGTGAAACACGCACACTCCAAAGCTTAGTAGAAATTCAAATCATGAATGCAAGCCAAATGAATGAAATTGAATAATAAACCCCAGTGAAAGAATTCGCAGCGTTTTCATCTCGATGTGTCGATTCCACAGTAATTTTGAATCGAGAGTCATACCTAGATATCTCACTGTGTCAGAGTTCCAAAATATTATGTAGAGTTCTTTATTGATTGGTAGATAATCGGAAGAAACAACGCAGACATCTTCGATTCATTATGTGTCTCAAATTTAATGTTTCCATTTGTTTTCAAATTTGGACATCAAAAAGTCACAAATGTTAGTACGTATGTATGTGTGATAATTGACAAAATTCAAACTTCTACAATCAAACCTATAATGAATCATCCTATAATTGTCGTAATTTCAACGGTAACGTGCTGTAATAATCCGATAACGATTCAAACGTATTACCGTATCACAATAAACTAAAGATCATATCCTGCCCACACTCCATATTAGTAGGTGGATGCGAAAGCTGGGTGGGCGATGATGATATGATGTCTAAAGTGGTAATGAAAGGACGTGGGTAGTTTATGTGGGCAATGGGTGAATGAGATGGCATTGTTGGGATGTTTGCGTCTGGTACGTGGGTGGTGTTGAAGAACAAGAATTAATACCTTAGCCCATAAGACATATCGCTGATAGAGTCTGCCAAGTTTCGGTTTGATAGAGAATCATGGCAACTTGATAATCCCGATTGCAGATCGTTTAATACACAAGGTGGCCAAAATATATAGGGCCAGCAATATATTGAATTTCAGGAGGCACACAAATATGATCAACTGATCAATCCAAATAGGTATTTTGGTTGAGAACCGATTTAAGTGCTCTATGCATATCTCCTGAAATTCAATAATCGCTCTATCACCTGTGAAACGCGCACACTCCAAAGCTTAGTAGAAATCCAAATCATGAATCATTGAATAATAAACCCCAGTGAAAGAATTCGCAGCGTTTTTTCAAGAGCGATTACAATGGAAAAATATTCTATTTGAAAATTTTAAATTTCATAAGACGGAGCATGCATATAAGAATGCTTCAACCAGTGTATCGGCTATAGACCCTTTTAGGAGTTCACTCCAGTATCCTCATACACTACATCACTAGGTTACTGCGATCAAAACAGAAAAAAACCCTGTTGTTTTTGTTTGGATCGCAGTAACCTAGCAATTTACTGAATGTGGATGCAAACGTTGTCAAAATAAATCGGGCCATACGTCGGGAATGGTTTGAGCTACAGACCTGGGGAGGGGCTCATTCGATTCCTCATGGAAAGTTCTTCAAAAAAGCCCAAATTTAGTCCGCCTTGACTTTTTTTTGAGGTTTTTAGGGATTTTACAAAATGACAACCCTTAAAGGGCACTTTAAATTGAGTGAGAGAGGTGGCTCAAGAATTGGGGCATCGTCGGACCAACATTGATTTTTCCTGAAAATTTCAGCTTTTTTGCATCAGCCGTTTGGGAGAAATCGTGCGTACAGCGTACGGAAAAATGTTTATTGCAGATTCGGATTCTACACCCTTTGAAACGTAAACCATGATATTTTCAGGGGGGGGGGGGGGGGGGGTTAGAATTTTTTTTCAAGAGCGATTAAAATGGTTTATTATTGAATAATAAACCAAAACTGGCACTCATTTCAAAAAAGGATGAGTTCTTTGGGCAGCATTTTTCGAGCTCATTAAAATTGGTCAAAATTTTCAAAAATTACTCAAAACATCACTTAAAACGGCCAAAAATTCAAGAAATTTATATTTGCTTAAAAACTGCAAGGGAACGAGATGGGTTCTAAGTTTTTCTGCTCAACGATCGGCCAGGGACGAGTCGGTCGATCATTAAATGGCTCGGGGACCAGAAGGGAAACTCCCTTTGAGTAATAGGGATTTCATATGGGATTCAAATATCTCATTTTCTAGCGTCGCGCGTCCGCGTAAATGCGCTTTTTGCGCATCAAATTTATTTTCTTTCTAAGTGGAAACCGCACTTTTTATAGCAGATTCAGATTTTACGCATTATTTCATTAACATTTGACAACTCAATCGATGTGAACCCATTATACGAGCACTTGAAAACGAGCAGCGCTGAAACTTCACGAAAATGTTGTCTATCATGGAAACAATGTGTGGCACATCAAATTTTATTGTTTTTGAGCTCTGATTCTTTTTTGAAAAGGAAAAGAAGTGTCTCGTTATATTATTGATGCTAGGAGTTCAATCTCACTTGAACCGGCATTTCCCAAATCGTTTGATCTGCACACGAGGTCCACCGCAATGGCCTCCCCGATCTTCTAGTCTGATCTAACGCCGTTAGATTTTTTCCTTTGATGTGCATCGAAATATCGCGTATACTCGGACCTAAATCCCATTCAGGATAACGAGATGCTGGAAGGAAGAATTAGGGACTCTTAAGCGTCACTATATCCAGAAACAACAAGAAAGTCTATCAACGATTCCTGGGCCATGATAGAAGCCATGTGCGTTGCTAACTTCGGTTCACAATTTGAGCAATTTTTGCGAGACATTTTATTTTTCATCTTTATTTTAAAGTTTAATCCACAAAATACTACTAAAATGTGTGTTTTCTTGCAACAAGCTTTTCAAGAAAGAAAACAAATAGCACCACGTGAATCAAAAACAATAAAATTTTGTGCGGCGCACTTGGGTTCTAGGGTGGAAAAAAGTTTCGCGCTGTTTCAGGGTTGTTTATGAGCGGTAAAAGAAATCGATTGAGGGGTCAAATGCAACTGAAATTTTGCGTAGAATCGGAATCTGCGATAAAAAACGGGAGTTGCAATCAGAAAACGCTGCAAATTCTTTCACTGGGGTTTATTATTCAATGATTCATGATTTGAATTTCTACTAAGCTTTGGAGTGAGCGTGTTTCAAAGGTGATAGAGCGATTATTGAATTTCAGGAGATATGCATAGAGCACTTAAATCGGTTCTCGACCAAAATACCTATTTGGATTGATCAGTTATATTGGTGTGCCTCCTGAAATTCAATAATCGCTCTATCACCTGTGAAACACGTACACTCCAAAGTTTTGTAGAAATTCAAATCATGAATCATTGAATAATAAACCCCAGTGAAAGAATTCGCAGGGTTTTTTTTTAAGATTACAATGGGAAAATATTCCATTTGAAAATGATAAATTTCGTAAGACGGAGCATGCATATAAGAATGCTTCAACCCGTGTATCGGCTTTAAACCCTTTTAGGAGTTCACTCCAGTATCCACATTCACTACATCACTAGATTACTGCGATCAAAACAAAACAAAAACAAAAAAAAACGCTGTTGTTTTTGTTTTGATCGCAGTAACCTAGTGATATACTGAATGTGGATGCAATGTTGCAATCGGGCCATACATCGGGAATGGTTTGAGCTACGGACCTGGGGAGGGGCTCATTCGATAAAAGTTCTTGAAAAAAGTCTTCAAATTTAGGCCGCCTTGACTTTTTTTGAGGTTTTTAGGATTTTACAAAACTTTGACAACCCTTAAAGGGCACTTTAAAATAAGTGAGAGAGCTGGCTAAAGAATTGGGGAACCGTCGGACCACCATGGATTTTTCCTGAAAATTCAGATCTTTTGCTCCAGCCGTTTGGAGAAATCGTGCGTACGGCGGACGGACGGAAAAACTTGTATTGCAGATTTAAATTCTACGCTTTTTGAAACGTAAACCATGAAATTTTCAGGGGGGTTCAAATTTTTTTTCAAGAGAGATTACAATGGTTTATTATTGAATAATAAACAAAAACAAAGTTGATGCACAAATCGCGCATTTGTGGTCCGAATGCTGTAGTGTGTTCGGCCACTGTAGCTAAAAGACTACGAGTTCATATTTGAGTACTAATTTTAACAGTATTTTAGTAGATTTTACGTCGAATTTCCAAAGTCCTCCGGGTGTTTGTAAAATACAGATAAGTGATTTACATAGAAGGAATATCCAATACAGAAATAATAAACTTTCTAGTCATAATTAGCTGCGTTTTTCTTTTTAATCGTCCTCTAAAACTTCACCAAATGTTCTGGTGACCAAATGAACATGTCTGGTACATGTCTT
This sequence comes from Creontiades dilutus, assembly GCA_031894815.1. Lineage (NCBI taxonomy): Eukaryota > Metazoa > Arthropoda > Insecta > Hemiptera > Miridae > Creontiades > Creontiades dilutus. The sequence goes on along the minus strand of JAVIWC010008875.1, from coordinate 35,716 downwards.
GCCTGAGTGTATACGTTCATGCTGATAGCTAACATCTTTTAAAAACACCATCAACAATATATGAATTCCAAAGTTAAAAATTTAGTTTTTTTTTTTCAAAATTTTTTAGTGATTGTTTACGGATTGTAAAAACTGAAATTTTCTTCTAGTTTGATCTGTTTTTTAAATATATTTGTACAAACAGGCTATCAATAGATTTTTTAAATCCACAAAGGGGTTCGTAACTCAAAATAAAACGCGAATTCGAAGAATTTAAAGTGTAGGGTCAGAATTTACCCCATTGTGCCATTTATGTATGCAAAACATATATGTGCCATCCTAGGGTTAACCTAAACAAAATATCCTGTTTAAAATGTTAAAACTTTCATAGACATCAGGGTCAATTTCTCGTGCTTAAAAAAAAAAACGTAACACCTTGTAGTAAGCGGTTTTTCTCGGTCTCTCAGTGTACAAATTAGGTAGAACAATGTATGCTACACCAGTACACTACTTTCTTCATATTAAGTGTGCGAAGTATCAAACTGTGAACGAAACTTCACTAACAACTATCATATACCTCACATGAATGATACTGAGTGCTAGTCAGAATTCCTGGTTACAGATTATTTCTTGGCCTCATTTTCCCGTAAAGAGCATCATGAATATTTCAGAGGACGGTCTCCGTTTAAGATGTAGGACAGCGTTGGAGGAAGGAAACTTGGATGAAGGAGAATGTAACGTACTAGCGTGTAGGTATATAAGCTCTGCGTAGTCAAGGAAGGTACTTGATTTCCATTATAACCTCCCTACGGGTTTCCCTCCGCTCTAGACGGAAGAAAACGAACGTCTCAAGGCTTATTATGCCCCAGAAAGTTTCTCTGATCGCTTCAACTTGTAAAGCCGTCTATCCCGGATTCCGTTCGTCGTAGTAGAGAGAATCCTTTCCGTCATTTCGTTAATGTTATCAACACCTAAGGATGACGGAAGTAAAGACCTATTCTTCTCCCGTTGAAATCACGTTCCGCTCGCTCAACTAAAGATTTGATATTTGAGAATATTTAGGTGATCCTCACATCCGCGAATTCGCTCGTGCGTTGTGAAAGATGAATTCAGCAGATTCTTAGAAGGAAAAATGCGTAGCACCTTGTGGTTTTCAGGCATCAAATTATTGGGAAAATCTCTTCTAAAACCAATATTTTTTTAGAATGAAAGCACATAAGTACTTGTAACGAAATAAGAAACCACAATCTGTAGTCCTCTCAACTACTATCCATGCCGCTTCAATGTGGCTGCTTTATGCGTTCTGCGAGGTATTAGAATACTCAAGATTGTCAAGACAACTAGTCACATTTTACAACATTTGACAATAGAAGTAGAATGGAGATTGCCTCTTGATGAGGTGTAGGGTTTGATAGAAGTTAAATGCAGTATATCTGGTACTAATCTTCACACTATTTTCCATATAGTTTCGCTATCCCTACTTCATATATATGGGTCTATCTAATTAAAAGTTTTAGCACACTGAATTAACCTTTTCGCTTGGAATTAAATCCTTTCGCAAAGAATTAAACCTTTCACAGTTATTAGTATTTGCGAAAGGTTTTTCCGTGTTTCGAAAAGTTTAATTGTAAAAAAAATTCAAAAAAGTTTAATTCAGTTTTCGGTTTGATATGGGTCATTTCCAAATTTTGGTCATATTCGGCTAGCGACTTTTCTAATAAAAAACTTGAAACTTCGTAAATTTTCATGTTTCTAATCAATCATTGCGGTTCCCTCGGCAAATTACCCAAAGCACAATAATCTTGAACCGTACTGCTGATACGCCATTTTGAAAAACCAACAATACTATTTTTCACTCTCTTGAGCCTCAATGCGAATCGCAGCTCAAGTCTTTCAAATTAGGTGAGTGGAACAGCACAAATTAGCTCAATTTTAGCAACAGTAAACACTAAGGTTTCCTTGCCAACATCTTACTTGCTACAAGCAGATCTCACTCCCTACAATTTAGGAGGCTGTTGGCTGGATATTGTAGGGAGTGAGGTTGTAGCCTTTTACCGCCTTTACAGGCCACAAATCAATTGAAACTGGTTGAACCAAAATGTCAACGAACTTCCAACAACTACGCTAATTGCCAACAAGTGCGATCAAGTTTCACTTGCCACAGTCAGAATGTTATTGGAGTAGGGAGTGAGAGTTAAAAAACCCACACTGCTGCCTCCTGGTATGGTTTTCCGGGTAGAACTGACTGGGAAGGTCTAGGCAAAATCAAACCACCAGCGTTGGGACCATCTTGAATAAGGGATGTCAATAAAACAGAAACAACTTCATAAACACTCTTTCCTGCCAGTTGGGGGCTCCTTTTTGCACAACATTGTAGACAATGAGGAAAAACCGTGTGACACTCAAATAATGGGCTGATAAGGCTACTGGAGCGTGAATTAATTTGAAGTCCCGCCACTTTCATACTAGCGCGGTTTTCGGTGAAAGTTTTCTCGCACTTCCGACAGGCGAATTTTTCGTCCCATCAGCTGCTGCTCTCTGCAGGCGGTAGGAGAAGGAAAACCCGAGACCACGTTTTTCCGATTCCTCTAATTTTTACCTTGTCTGCCGCCATCGCTGAATCGTCCCCCGTCTTACCCTTCCTTAATATTTTGATATCGTCAAATTATTTCTCACCGGAGTATTTCTTACTGCGTCTACAATCTTCACGACGAGTTTTTGGAGAGAATTCGCAGATTATCAAGTCCTCACCCTGGATTCGCTTCTCGGAAGCTTTTCTTTGTCTCGTCCGTTTCGTTCTGCTGGAGTCAACTGGAGGTGTATGAATGCCAAGAGTCCTCGCAGCGAAAATCTACACTTCACGTACCGTTTTAGGTCGGAGCCAGAGACTGCGAATAATCCCGTTTGCCCGACGATTACCCGTGGGAAAGTGATAACCAACTTCCTGGACCTTCCCGTCTCACTTCCTTGGACATTCAATTCGTACAAATCTAGAAAAGTACCACCTAGCTATTTTGTTATTTTTCCACGGCCGTCGGAAATAGGAAATATTAACCTTACCTTACCGTTGGATATATCTGTGACAAATCCCCTGAGTTGATTTATACAAATTTTGCAGTTGCGATTTTATTTTATTTATTTTCCTTAATAAAACATTATAGTTTTAGAATCAATTTCGTTTCTTTGCTCTACCATTTTACCTTTAAAGTCAAGGTTACAATTTATTTAATTTTCCTTTGGGTTCATCCCCACTTAAAATAAATTTAATCGTTTGTACCGTCACACTACTTGATTTGATCCAATTTTTTTCCTGAGGCGGATATCCATTGTAGATGGTATGTTCTCTCATAGTGTAATAAATATTTCGCTGAGTAGTGACGATGGAAGTTGTATACCTCTGGTTACTGACAGCTGTAGGGAGTGAGAAATACGGACTTTGGTATTTTCTCCTGGGCCCTGTAGGCACAAGTTTTACATACTTCTCCATGGAACATGTACACCCACATAGGAGAAAATTTTAAACCACTTACAAAACTGTATTTAGTTGAGATTTGACTGCAATACTGATTAGTAACATAAATGTTACCGAAATTTTGAAGTGACCCGTATACTTCATGGCATTCCGCGAGGTAGAAGAAACCAATGCCAGACAAGATCTTTAGCAACAGTAGTAGCAACCTGTACCAGTTGATTTAAGCCCTGGCGCGGTATATGTTGTGGTATAAGTGAAATCAGGATACTGGTAAAGTTTATTTGAAGAATTGTTTATTTAGTTATGCGATGCTTGAAACATATCAACCTTAAATATTATTATTCATTTGCGTTATTTTTTGATTTTCAGGCACATCAAGAAAAAGTGGGTAAAACTGCTGGAAGCCCTCAGCGTGGGGTTTCTGACTGCCTCCTGTGGAATGCTTTCCATCTACAACCTCGACTACTGCAGAGACTTCACCGATGCCAGCCCTAAGTCTGCCGTCCGGGTAAATATATAACTCACATTTCCACTTTAGTATGATATTTTATTAGGGTTCATATTAAGGATGTAGCAATCACGTTTATTTAGATGATTTTACTGTCATTGATGAAATTTTGTAGTCTTCATGAATGTGGGTGGATTTGTGATTCAGTCAATAAGCCTTCAACAACCTATTGGGTTCCCGAATCCCATTTATATCGCCTGAGCCAGCGGTTGGTTACCAAAAACTACCTTCAGGAGAATCATGAGAACGTGGGTGAACTAACAGGCCACAAGATGGGGGTGAGGAAATCTTTGAGATCCTTAGGTGGAAATCGGATGTCCTAAGATACCCAAAAGGGAGCGCACTTTGGGTTATGTGGGATTCAAACCCACTAAAACCTCACTTTCCGTTTCCCACGACGAAACTCAGCCTGGAACTGTTTGACACATTACTTCAGGCATGGTTTGTTGGCACTGGTCCAATATTGAAGGTTCCTTCAGTAAGATCATGGTGGCTGGACCCATCCCCAAACTTTCTAAACGTCTACTCAGGAAAAACCTTAGGGAACTAAAGATGGCCTCATCACCGTTTTCGCTCTCCTGCAATATCATCTAGGACCAAAACAGCCTTCTGCATAATCTCTGAGCGTCCTTTACTCACCCAGATTTGAGCTCTTTGGAGCAGAAACCTCAGTAAGGCCTGTTCGAAGCGAAAAATTAACCAAGGGTCTCATACCTTTCACCAGAGGGCTGATTATTTTTTATTAACCCTAGGATGGCACATATATATTTTGCGTACACTGGGGTAAATTCTGACCCCAAACTTAAAATTCTTCGAATTAGCGTTTTATTTTGAGTTGAAAACCCCTTTGTTGATTTAAAAAATCTATTGATAACCTGTTTATACAAATATATTGCATAAACAGATCAAACTTGAAAAAAAAAACTAAATTTAAAAAAAAACTAAATTTTTAACTTTTGAATTTTTACATTGTTGAAGGTGTTTTTAAAAGATGCTTACTATCAGCATTCCAAGTTAACAATCTTTGAAATTGGATTTTAAAAAATCATTCAATTCTGTCGAATAGTTTAGATAATAGATTAGCTAAAAGATGACAGTTTTTTTAGTTTGACCGACGACTTTCACAAGCATTTTCATCTATCTGCTCTTCTAAAAAATCCTGATATCACTCCTAGTATCGTGAATTTTGAAATATGCTTACTCTAGCTTAAAACAGGGCTTTTCGTGGTGAGACGAAAAAACAAAGCTTAGAAATCAATACACATCCCTACACAATCAATTTTATTTTGAAAGATGGAGAAAAAACGCATTTTTTAAATTTCATTTGCAGTTTTCACAGTATCTTTGCACTGTTGAGTGTATGTCACAAGCTTGGAAAAAAACATTTGGTACACACATTCTTTTCTTAGTGTATTTATCACCAGACCTAGGACAAATGTGGTATCGTGCCATTAACCCGAACCGGAATGGGCACTTTCCTCGAAATCCGAGTAGTTGTTCACCTATTGTGCAGTTTTTAAAATAGAGTGGACGTGCAATTTGAAATAAAAATGTTCCTAAGATCACGGATAGAAGCGAATTCATCAAGTGTCCTCTTCTCTTTTCTCGTGCTGCGATTATCAAATTGTAACACAAAAATCTGAAGCGTTGGAGGCTCATTGTTGCTCTGTGAACCATACCTTGTAGACCATAATTCTCCCAATTTCACACCTGCCGAAAGTCACACTGGGGTTCAATAGTCTCCCAACACGAAAAAATTAACCTTTAGTAGCACACTTGGGTCAAATGTGGCCCAAAGCGTATTCGCGAGCAAATTGCATTAGACTGTAGCGCTCAACTGACTTCAACCACTGTCGGAGGGGTTAAATAGGGCTGCCAAATTTATTTACAAAATATCCCTATTCGATGAAAAAATATTTTGTCAGCTGTACGCAGCCGAATGTAAATCGTCGGGTCAGGAATGACCCCGGTGTGCCATCCTAGGGTCAAAACTCTTAGAAAGAACAATAAGCTGACAGGTTTTCGTGCCCGGGTTCAAAATCCCCGCCCTGAAGGTTATCTTAGGCATCTACATTCAGTCAACATAATCAGTGATAATTGCAGCATTCTCCAAAAACCACACGAAGGGTAAATCGAAAAAAGCATTGCAGAATTGTTGGAAAATGGATTTGACACATCCTCAGAATCAGAATGAACATTACAGCGGTCTATCAAAACAAGGAAAATACCAGTTCAGTCCTGGTCGGAATATCAGTCTAAGTTTCCCTATTTAGGGAAAGATCCAGCTGTCAGCCGGGGCAGGTGAAGAAGCATCGTTGTCAACAGACATTTCCCCTACTGAGAGTTGTTTTCGCGATCCTCTGGGTATCCTGTGTTCCACAGAAGAATATCGTGAAACCTGTTTCGTTCAGTTTCGAACGGTTGCAATTAAGGGAGACAGGCTTTGTATGCGCTCACAGCTGCATGGGCTTCCCCATCCGTGTTGCCATACATGCAGAGCGTGTATGAATACTCCTCATACATTTGTATTTAGATAATTTTGAAACGAGTCGACATAGGATTCGCCCAAAACTGAAGATAGCTTTTCTCATATTTGGTTGAGATATCACCTCTATCCTACTAATCATGATTTACGGTGAAGAACCAAACTTGCTCCACCAAGGAACGGTGTATTCACAGTGTTCAAAGATGAGCTCTTAATGCGAAAGACTAGGCTTTGAGTCCACAAATACGTAGAAGTAGATATAAAGCTTGTCAAATGAACTATTTTTTCGTCAATTTTACGAACAAAAACACCCCTTTTTAATGCATTTTAACGCCGTTTTCTCCAGTGTACAAAATTTTGGTTAACAACTAGAGATCCTCAAAAGTAGATATCAAACTTTTCAAATGACAACTAGTTTTTCTTCGATTTCACTCAAAAAACGTCTGCCAAGTGGGTGTGTCACATAGCTTCCTCGTATCCATAACATGACTGTATAGATCATTGAAAATTTCATCGAAATCGGTCAAGAACTCCCGGAGTTATGCGCGTAACAAGGAATTCACGTTTGCGTATTCGCAGAGGCTACTATTGATCCGGGGGTCACGAAACTCATAGGGGACCATTTACACATCGAACCGAACAATCCCTGAAAATTTCATTGAAATTGGTCAAGAACTCCTAAAGTTATGCGCGTAACAAGGATTTCACGTTTGCGCACGCGCAGAGGCTACTATTGATCCGGAGGTCATGAAACTTATAGGGGACCATCTACACCCCAACCCGCACAATCCCTGAAAATTTCATCAAAATCGAACGATAACTTCGTGTAGTTTTGCCCGTAACAAGGATTTGCTGACACACAGACAGACACGGAACCAAAATTGTTCAGAAAGGTCTAAAACGCAAAATGCGAGTGGAATTTTTGATTTTGGAGACAAAAAAATTTTCACATTCCGAAAGTGAAAACAATGCTTCCGCTACCTTAGTAGACTCGGAAGCAAAATCACACTTATTATAGCATTTTAACACGGTTTTCTCCTATATACACACTTTTCGTTAAAAACGTTGAATTCTAAGTAAGTTTTTAATTTAGGTGGGGATTCAAGAACATCACAATAAAAAGGTTATTACGGTTACGCATACCATAGAAATTTTGAAAACTTCTCAAATTTTTTACTTTGACCTCTTTCAGGTGACGATATTGCTCGTAAATTTTTGTTTTGGCATCAGAGAGACAGAAAATTTAACGCTTTTTCCAACGGTGTGATCAAATTCCAATTTACACGTTGAATTAAGGGATTTATAACTATGGACCCACAAATGCGTCATCGATTCAAAATTCTTTCAAATAGAACACTGTCGAATATGTCATGAATAACTAATTCACTTTTCTGATGTAATTTTGTGCAAAATAGCGAGCCGCAACTGTTATCGATTCAAAAGTCTGTCTGATAGAACACCGGCTGTTATTTCACAACATAATTTACTTTTCTGATGTAATTGTTGACACACTACTGAGCTACAAATGCGTTATCGATTCAAAAGTCCCTCACATAGAACTGGCTCGGATGTAACTCACTTTTCCATTCCATCAGCCGACCGACAAGGAAAAAAAAAATTAATAGATTCATTCCACGGCTTGTCCGCCGAGCGAACCAAACAAATGAATTTCCCAGAGGAGACTTAACTCTATTTCATCTCTACACATCCCCGGATGTACATTTAGGTATATCACTTTTTCGTTTTCCCCATTTTGGCGTTGAATGTAAAAACAATTTTCGTAGCGGTGGGGGGGGGGTTATCAGGAGAAACTCTAATTTCGCTACCTTATAACGGTAACAGCTGGAGGGCAATGTTTAAAATCGAATTTCGGTTTGTAGAGAATACAACGAAGCGAATAATGGAAAACAGACCCTTTCCCATGGAATCACATAAATATATTTAATTGAAAAAACAGTTATAACCGAAAAGAAAACTGTATTCAATTTAGTAATCAAATTATTATTATTATTTCATGTTAAAATAATAGTGTGTGCCCGAGGAAACACGTGCGAGAACTTGGACTGGAGGACGGAGCAGCAATTTGGCTACCAGAAGAATGAAATCACACACACACACACAGGACACACAATCAATTTTTTTTTTTATCAAATTGAAAATTTTGGCAAATAATCTCCCCTTAAAGACGAAGGGGGCCCGCCATTAAACAAAAACGAAAAAACTAAATGAAATAAAAGTGGGGAGGACGCCCAGGTTTACCCGACGCCGGCCCTTGGGATATGGGAAGTTGAGGTAGAAGGAGGAGGAAGGGAGGGATGAAAGGATGTGCCCCTATAAAATGAGGAAAAATTCAAGTACGAGCCCCGTATGACGCGGGTGGTGATACCACGAAGTACTCCTGACGAGATGCCCAGCTCGAGTAACTCCGTGGTACTTTTCCCGCACCACACTCCGCGCCATGACACGGTTGCAGCCATAACCTTAACGTTGTTAGGCGCCACTCCTTTTAGCTCAGATACTGCTTGCCGCAGGTCGTTCCTATCATAATATGATTTACTTATCTTAGCCCTCCAGGTCTGCTCCATGTCCACGCTGCCACTGACAACTTGGACATCCAGACACACACACACACACAGACACAACACACACATTTAGGAAAAAAATCAGATTAGTTTGGCAAAATCAATTTGAATTTTTGGAATATTATCAAATTGAAAATTTTGGCAAAGTAATTTGAACCTTTGGCACAAATAAATTTTAATATTTTTGGCATCTTAATTTCAACTTTTGGCGACTCAATTTCAACTTTCGGCATACCAATTCGAGCTTTTGGCATATCAATTTATACTTTTCACAACCCCAACTATTCCAACATTCCACCCCATATAATGATCAATTAATGTTTTTTTTTTTCGCTCTCTCTTTTTTCTCTTATTTCATGTTATTATTTGTCTTCGATTCGATGCATAGAAGTTGATCATAAGAAACACGAATAGGAAAGGTTCAGTAGGTAGGCCTCGGTCTTGGCCTGTAATCAGGTAGGTCTGGTCGCCACGGATGTACCAGACTCGGCCCGCCTTGGGGGGTCGATTTTATTACTAATTTTCAACAAAGAGTGCCCGATAGAGTTTTCTTCTTAAAGGCTTTCTTTCGAAGATATTTCACTTTTAATATTTTTTTCGTATTTTCGTCCTTATGTCACTACGACAATGTTCTATTTGAAAAACTTTTGAATCAGTGACACATTTGTGGCTCTATTGACTATTATTTGTGGCTTGCAGACTATTACATCACAAAAGTGAGTTAATGTCACGAAACATCCGACCTTGCACTGACTCTTTTGATCGGTCAATACGGAAAATACACTTTTGTTCCGAAAATTACTGACCAATTACTTCAGAAAAGGGAGTTATAACATAAAATATCTATCGGTGTTCTTTTTGAGAAACTTTTGAATTAGTGACACATTTGTGGCTCCATTGCTTATTCCTTGCAGACTTTTACATCACAAAAGTGACTTAATGTCACGAAACATCCGGCCTTGGCACTGACTGTTTTGAATCGATAATACACTTTTGTTCCGAAAATTACGGACCAATTACTCCAGAAAAGGGAGTTATAACATAAAATATCTATCGGTGTTCTCTTTGAGAAACTTATGAATCAGTGACACATTTGTGGCTCTATCGGCTATTCCTTGCAGACTTTTACATCACAAAGTGAGTTAATGTCACGAATCATCCGACCTTGCACCATTTAAGACTGTTTTGAATCGACTTTTGTTCCAATAATTACTGTCCAATTACTTCAGAAAAGGGATTTATGTCATAAAATTATATCGGTGTCCTCTTTGAGAAATCTTCAGATCATTGATGCATTTGAGGCATTTTCCTTGCAGACTTATACGTCAGAAAAGTGAGTCATGTCATGAAACCTTGCTCCGTTTCAGACGCTTTCGAATCGGACAATAATAACTGACAAATTACTTCCAAAAAGGGATTTATATCATAAAATGACCGTCGCTGTTCTCTTTGAGACACTTTTGAATCGATAGCGCATTTGTGCCACAATGAATCGTAGACATTACATCAGAAAAGTGAGCTACATCAATAAAATGTTGTGGTACGGAATTAAACTTCTTTGCTGCGGACAACGAACACAACTCGATGTGCCTACCGGTTCTCATCTAGTACAAAGAATCTAGTTGACTAATATGATATCAGAACAAATATTTTAATTGAAAAAGGAGAACTTTAATGAAGGTTATGATGATTGGTTCGATAAAAGAAGCGAAATGTTTGGAAAAGACATTACACAGATGAAGAGGGTAAAAAGGCAAAGAAGTTGGTCGGTTAACTAGATATTAATAACAAATATTTTATTTGAAAAACAAAACGCTGCAAACCCTTACACCGAAGTTTATTATTTCTGTATTAGATATGTTTTTATCGGACTGATAGATTTGTTAGATATATATAGATAGCGTTATCAGACTCAGACTAGGATCACACAGATACCGCGGGCCTCCATACTTCAAAATTGCGTACAAGATGAAAATACTTGGGCGACCGCCAGCCACGCGGTCTAACTCAGAACGTCTCATTTGACGGGCTCTGCAACTCGGCTCTACATCTCGACCGTTTACCGGTATTCAGAACACCGATTTTCATTACCCGAAGATGAGGTTTTTCAAAAGGTGAACGGATGATCAGCAACCCGACTGGCCTCAATTTATTCACAAAACTAATTATTGACTAAATCGTAATTACTAAAAAAAAAAAACGACCGTGTTACGTCAAAATTTTTGAGATTTCAATTTTTTTAAAGCTTAATTCTTAATTATAATCCCTTGTAATCCCTTAATAATAATTATAATTGTAATCCCTTAAGATCTATTGAATAATAATTTTTTAACAAATTGCTGAAAATTTGCCCCAGTAGTTTTAGAAGGACGGACGGATTAAAAAAAAAATTTTTTTTTAAATTAGATTTTTTTAAATCTTCTTATTTTGAAACACAAACCAACAGCATTAGGGAGGATGTTAAGGGGGTAAAGTACCCAACAAACATACAAAAATCAGACTTAACAATTTTTTTTTATTTTTATTAAAGTAGATTTGGCAACGAACATTTTAAAACCACCCTCATATCTCTACGACGATTACTCTGGTCAATATAAAGCTTTATGAAGCTGTATCAATCTAGGTATCCGCCAGTATCCGCCTGGACCGTCGGTTTTCATAACTTCCCTCTATTCTTCTTCTTTTTCTTTGAGTCCTACAGAATCACTGACAATTATTCGGTAGATGATACGGAGGAAGGAAAAAGTGTGTAAACGAGTGACTGACTCATGGATCGAGAGAGTTGAAAAATCAGGACCAAAGTCTCTAAAAAAAATTTTCAACGACGCATATTCTCTTCCAAATTCAACGTAGAATCGAAAACTAAATTTAAAAAGGGGGGGGGGGGGGGTCAAGAGACAACCCCAAGTTTCAATCGAACATTTGAGGCACTAAAACATCGAAAAATGAAAAACGGGTTCCACCACCTTCAAGCAGAGTGAAGATACTATAGAAAAGGTCCTGTTCATTTTTTTGAGAGCTCGCAGGGTATGGCTTTAATTCCTTAATGTGCCCATATAGATGGGACACCCTGTATAATAAAGTTATTTTATGACTATATTGACCGACGTAATTGTGGGTCATGTGTACCATATCGTTCTGAGAAGCGTGGAGCGTCTGTGGGTACCCAATCCCCTTAACAATTTTAATCCGTGGTCGATTCCAATGGTTTATATTGAAAATAATGTATCAAATAAGATATAAAATTAATGAAGATTATGATGATTTTATTGATAAATGAGGTGGATATTTGGAAAAGACATTACACAAATCAGAAAGTTGATTTATAGCTTTCTTCTGCGTATTGGGCAAGTTACGAGGGAGAAAGCGTAGGCGGACCACCCACGAACGTGGGATTGATGGCGAAAAGCGACGTCACGCTTGCCTCACGTGACGCCCCATTCCGCTCCTGAGGCCACTCGAGATCATCAAATAGGTCAAGAACAATAACTTCGGCTCTTGAATGCTTTCTCGGGTCCCTGCTCTTCCTCCTTCCTCGGGAAAAGCCGTATAATTCCTATTAACCGGGAGGGCCGGGCGGCGAGGGGGAAATTGCCATATCGCGATTTCCCGGGAACTCCCCGGGAAAAGGGAGAGGGGTTCACGGTAAATCCCTCAGGATCCGAGAAGCTTTCCCCATTATGTTTATAATGAAAAGGCGAATAATTACCAATTCAAATTGAATCCCGTCGATCTCTGGGATGAAGGGAACTTCGTACGGAGGTTTTCCAAGAAAAGGTCCGTTTTGCGATGAGGGCCAAAGGGTCATAATCACATTTCCCTCAGTCCATTCTTCGATTCTTCGCTAGTCAATCAATTTAACTTTTCAAAAACGCAGCAAACTACTTCACAATTCTAGATAGATTAATCTTCAATCAAAACCCTTCTCTGTTCACACTGCCTTTATTCCGTTTAGACACTGAATTTACAAAAGTCACCTCTCTTATTTCGGTTTATAACTTTGAATAATGAACATTTATACGATCAAGAGTCACAGTGCTTGAGAGCAACCTCCTTCCTTGGTCTAGGAAGGCCCGGACCTACAACTTGGGTATGGGTTCTAGTCTACCCAAAATCACACATGTTGTAGTAAAAGGGACTGAGCCAAGTTTGGGACACCTTCTAATACATTCCACCTGGAATTGACAACCACGATTCTGGCAATACATATTTTAGCATTTTTTGTGCGGTATCAGCTGTTTTTTATCACAAAATTGGATTAATCGCTGTCATACTTCAACGTAAGATACCTTCAAATACGTTGTTATACTACAGGTGAAGAAGAATTGAAGGAACTTTGTACGGGAACTTACCCAGAAGATACATAATTATTCCAATAAACGGGAGTAGCGGGAGTAGAGCAGGGACCAAGGCGCAAGGGCCGGGCCCTTCTTCCTCGGGAATGGGAAGGAGGAAGAAGCGGTACAACCAGGTAAAAATACCCGGACACCGAACCGTTACTTTACTTGCTCAGTGAGCTCTCTCGTAAGCTGAAAACTTTGCCTGTTTACTGCTAAAACCCCAAATAACCCCCCCCCCCCCCTTGCGAGTAGGTTATAGTAGGCCCACTCACCCTCGTGTAAGAACTCTGATGTCCGTAGAAGTTGCATTCTGGAAACATCAAGTCCCCTGCTCAACCTCCTCTCTTCACCTCTGAGATACGAAGTCTGATGCTGCAAACATAGGTCTGGAATCATTGACTTCCTCTGCTCAATATCCGTAATATTCCAAGTGAGAGTGACTGGTGTACGCGGACTATATGCCAGGGAAACACTTGTGACGACCTGTAACTTATCTTCCATGCTGTATGTCGGTTTGAGCCTGATGCTGCAGAGGGTCTGGAATCATCGGCTTACACTACAGAAACTTCCTAAATACTCCCAACTCCACCTGATCCGCTAACCAAAAACTTTACATGAACCACTATCTTCCTTCAGAAGGGAGAGTAAAATAGTAGAGGAACCAAGATTTCAAGTTCCCAACAGTTGTTATACTACAGGTAAAGAAGAATTGAGGGGCTTACTTTCAAACAGGCACATATCCATTCCGACAAATGTTCAGGAAGTGAAAAAAACGATTTGCAGATTAGTGGAGATGTTTTTCTGCAGTTTCTCATCGGAGTAATGTGTGAGAAGGCACAGATAAGATGCCTCAGAATATGAATCAATTTTCTCCAAAACACGAGGCTGTATATCCATTTTCACTTTGGAAATGTGCCCTTTTGATCAAAACTCACGGATTTGTGCCTTTTTGAAAACAAAAGAATTCATTCTCCATTCTGTAGGTTTTATTGAAAACTTTACCTGACTCCATATTTCCATTTGTCATGCCTGCCATCTATCGAGTCTCGTGTAAATATTCCACGTCAAGACGAAGGCGCAATGCTTCTTTTTGGATATGTGCTTTTTTGAAAACCCACGACTTATCGCCTGACGAAATTCGGAGGATATGTGCCATTTGGATTGCAAGGCACTGAAAAAAATGTAGGGGACGGACTTGTTACCTTTTGATGCAAACACATAACTTTAGCCCCGGAATTGACGTGGATGTGATCTGTTTTGTTCAGAAATGATGATGATGTAGGGGATCTGATTCAACTCATATTCTGAGATAGAAAATTGAGAAGAAAGCGTTTTCTCCCAGATTTGGATATGTGCCTTTTTGAATGTAAGCTCCTCAATTGATTTTGAATATTGAAATGTCTGGATGCTACTTGCTGAATGCGGAAAGCCACTTTTTTCCTGGCTTATCGTCCTTAAACTGGTCAACTCGCGGATTCAACCGGGTCAATGGAGACTTCTTCAAGAGAACTCCTTTCTGGCATACTCAAGCCATTTGAAAAGAGTGTCTCTTCCTTCTCCTTCTTTGGTAAAAACGAAAGATGGGGCATATCGTTTTGACAAATTTGGGGCTCTTGAGGACACTGGCTATTGACTTTGATATGCCTTGTTTTTGAGATGCTGCGTGGACAATCATACCATCTGACACACCCGAAATAGCATTCCGTTACATCTTCCACAGAATAATAAATCAACTACGGATGGATGCGTTTATTTCTGTCTTAATCTTCTCGTTTCAGAGCAAATAGTCAATGCGAGTTCATTACAAATTATGTCACCAGCTTTTTTTCATTACTTAACATCATTTTAGAAACGATCTGTTTATTAGATTTGGTTGATAAATAAAAGGGAAATTCGCATTTTCACCTTTATTCTGGTCACTAAATATATTGAAATAAAAAACTAATTAACCAATCAGAAATACATACATTCTATATGATTAATTTAGTACTAATAGTGATTATTGTATGAAAAAATATCATTTATGTATATGAAACTTCCTGCCGTTGTATCCGTTTTCAGCTTTGAGCAGTTTGACGTCGTTACAAAAGAGTCCGCTACCATGTGAAAATCATGCTGAATTGGTAATTACCACGATGAACTGATGAATATCCAAGAACCACTCAATTCTGTTCACAACACAATGTTTGCACAGTGGACATTTCATCCATTTTATAGCACAATTGAGAAAGCACAGTTGAAATTGCACTATACATACCACACCAGATATGGCAGTTATTCCTGTTGTAATATCACAGAGCAATCGTACACGTAACTAAGTAAGATGCAATATATGCAAACATTTACATTCCACTATGTCACTCAGCTCACGCAGATTGTAGTCGTATATTGTAAGAAATTCACCATTTTGATGAATTCCTTTAATGTAGTGATTCAGAACTAAGACTTTACGCTAGCATTGGCTTTGGAGAGACTGCGGTTGATAATAGAGAATCTAGCAGAATCTTTGTCCATCGTGACAGACAATATGCAAATACAAAGCGTCTGGGAATAAGCTGATGGAAGTAAGCAAGAAATCGACGAGACCCCACAATCATAGATTAATTTACCTTGCCGATGTAATAGGAGATTATTTGGACCCCAACATTTAAAATTTTACATATTCTCATAGCTCATATATGAAAACTCACATTGGAAAAGACAGGAGTCTGGAAACAGCTCGTTTGAGTCATCAGCCGAAGAAAATCCAGGGTACCAAGTTCGGGATTTCCACACCTCCTCAAGCTTCATTTGAGGAGATGTTGCAACTCAATTTTTTGGCGATATAAGCCAACCCTAGGAACACGTAAACTTCCTTCTACTGTAGTGATTCGCTTAGCCTACAGCTGTGAAGTTACTAAGGTCTTTTGAAACGTTGACTTTCAATGTCTTGACCTATAAGTCATTTCTGGTGCTTAGTTGCTATAATCACAAGTCCAAGTACTTATGCTCATCTGAAACTTGATTGGGTTGTACCTAGATATTGTTATTTAGAAGAGAGGTCCCGAAGTAACTGTCTTAGTAGGATTTTTCTGCGATGAAGATGATATCTGCATACATAGAGCTTGACTCAAGATTAGTTGCTGTTAGCCGTTAGCTGGCCAGATCATTCCACTATTGCACCTCTCTATCACGAGGCGTTTATGTTAACGAAATTGAGGGTTGTAGTAGTCTTGGCTGGGAAGTTAGGGATGCAGTTTAGTTCATTGGGTTCAGCAAAATCCTCCTGAATGGGCTGCATAGCCAAAATACCTAGGATGTAGTGTGAGTGGGAGGTAGAGACGATAAAATTGTGTGAATTCAAAGCACAATATCCACGACTGTGTAGTAGAAGTCATAATTGATAGTAAGCATCTAACATCCAGTGATTAACCTGAAAGGCTATCTGCCTTGTAGATGCTACTTCACTTGTGCAGTCTTGAAAAATGATCAATAAGTTCAACAAGCTTCCATAACAGCGTAGCAAAAGCATTTCTGATGGGAGTCTAAAGTACAATAGTATTCAAGCTCCTACCTAAGTAAATTTAAAGGAAGACTAGGCATGTAATACTCGAAAGGAATTGTTATATCAATTCTACCTTTACTTGATTACGTATTCTGATATTATTCCTTTTATTCACCTTATTAATTACTAAGCCTTATTTCATATATAGGTATATAAGGTTCAAGAAATAATTATACGCAAGGAAATAGATATAGTTATTTATTCAATAAATGTATTTAAATCCAATCAATGGAAACGATTTACGGTCTTTACTATCGTTTAACAAATAGCACCGCAGATTATTAGGAAAGGAGTTAGGTTAATAGGATGGAGCTGGGATATTAATATCAATTTGGTTTAAATACAGAAATTGAAAGAACAGATTACCTGGTCGGATGAGAGCTGGGTAGAAAGTGGTAAGGAGAGGGGCTTGTCTCAAGTAGTATTCAAGTTCCAACCTATGTAAATTTAAAGGAAGAGTAGGCACATTGTACTACGTTTGTTTGATGGTAACGAGGGCACTATCGATGCTACGGCATTGAATCGATCAATCGGGATTGACTAGGTATGAATGGCAGGACTAGCATGGTTTCGGATCTGCCACGAAGTTTGCCGAACATTTCCAAAAGTCGGGAAATAGGGAAGATGTGGTGGTAGGAGGAGTGAGAGTTCATGGTTCAGTAAAATGGTTCATCGCTTTGAATTTTCGCACACTGATTTCGAAGATGGGCTACCCCCAAAAGAAGTGGGAGGAATGAACTATTTTTGTCAAGGTTTAATGTTATAGTATCCACCTTCCTGTCAGTTGACTGCGGGGATTTTGGTCCGTTCGTAGAGCAATCACAGTATGTTTGACAATCATGTTTGGCCTTCCCTCAAAACCAGTAAAGAAACAACAGCTTTCTTAGTTGCTAGGCCGATAAGATAGCACCATCCAATTGTAGGTTATTGATGGTGACTTTAGTGGTAATATGAAATAAATTTTACACACGGTATCAGTTTCAAGACGACTTTCTACATCCTCTATGTTTGTGGGGAGGGTTGACCCACTCTGTCCCTCATCGAATTTCGTCACTGAGCTCCAAGAACTCAGGTGGAGGAAGAGAAGGAGGAAATGTCATCCAAGACGGGATGTCGAGTTGTTGATATTTAACAGGGAAAGGGAAAATTATTATCGACACGACTAGCACGTAGGGGGAAGTTTATTGGGTTGAAAGGGTCAAGTTGTGCTTTTACAATGCCATTGAACGAGGTAGATTCTGATTTGTACGACCCTCTGCTGCCATATAATGTAGTTTATGGAACGGATCCATTGTGAGAGGCCCGCTACACGCTGAAAGGCCTCCTGCAACGAGCAGGTGTTGCTTGCTGTTACTAAAATGGTGAAGGGACGACGTACCCGTATTCATCTACCTCTCGAGTACAGATAGAGAAGAGAGGAGAGCAGAGGGCTGGCGGAAACAAGAGCTCTGCTACTTTATGCAAACTGTTTAAAAGCAAATTATTATAGACATTATTAAAACATGGGAGGTGGCGCATTTAGGTGGGGGGGAAGCGGTATATACGAGTATGTTCGCAAACTGAATTAAATCTTCAGCAATCAGATTGCAATAATATTCCGGGGGGGGGGGGGGAGTTATTTTATGAGCCATTCTTATATGAAATTTTGTGTTAATCTTGAGTATACAACATGTTTCTGCACCTAAAACCACTCCTTTACAATGTTTTCTTTAAAAAAAAAGTAAAAAACACATTTTTCAACCAATCTTTTAAATTTTACGATCAGAACAACTCCTCAAAAATGTGGATCACACATAAAACTGGTCGAGCATTAAATTCTGCTTCCATTGGTCCTCTTGCTAAATTGATTATAAAATGAGGGAGTCACTGAATGTCCAATGTCTCCATACAGGGAAAATTCTCTTTTTATGTTTTTGAGAGTGTAAGATCATTTTTAAATGAATTTGGACATTTGATATTAATTGAAAAAATTTCTAATTTCCCGTCGATTGAGCAAAAAAGTGTTGGAGTTATACTGGAAAATAGGAAAGTTACGGCGTTTTTAAAATTTCTTTCAAATTCTATATCACATTGCTTACCCAAAACCAAATGGATCTAGATTCCTACGCACTACTGTTCACGAACCTTAATGGTACACTACAATTCTTAAAGAGTCGCCGAGCTACCAGCTTATTCCTGGTATTTGCGTTTCCAGGTTCAATTTACCAAAAGGGAATCTCTGATCGTATGAAGGAACCTTTCTATAAAGATATTGGCGAATAACAGTAAGAACTTTAGAAAGCTCTAAAGAAGCCAAAACATGGCGAAAGATCTCCGCGTCAAAATAGAGAACAAACTAGAACGCTGCAAATTCTTTCACTGGGGTTTATCATTCAATTGGCTTGCGTTCATGATTTGAATTTCTACTAAGCTTTGGAGTGTGCGTGTTTCACAGCGATTATTGAATTTCAGGAGGCACACAAATATGATCAACTGATCAATCCAAATAGGTATTTTGGTCGAGAACAGATTTACGTGCTCTATACATATCTCCTGAAATTCAATAATCGCTCTATCACTGTGAAACACGCACACTCCAAAGCTTAGTAAAAATTCAAATCATGAACGCAAGCCAATTGAATGATAAACCCCAGTGAAAGAATTTGCAGCGTTTTTATTATTTTTTTATGGTTATTAGAATGCTTTAACCCGTGTATCGGCTACAAAGCCTTTTAGGAGTTCACTCCAGTATCCACATTACTACATCACTACGTCACTAGGTTACTGATATCAACACAAAAACAATAATAAACCAAAATAACGCAAATGTTGGCACCATAAATCGGACCATAGATCGAGGATGGTTTGACCTACGGACCTGGGGAGGGCTCATTCGATTCCTCGTGGAGTGTTCTTCAAAAAGAGTACAAATTTAGGCCGCCTTGACCTATTTTGAGGTTTTTAGGGATTTTACAAAACTTTGACAACCCTTAAAGGGCACTTTAAATTAAGTGAGAGAGCTGGCTCAAGAATTGGGGCGTCGCCGGACCAACATGGATTTTTCCTGAAAATTTCAGCTTTTTTGCTTCAGCCGTTTGGGAGAAATCGTGCGTACGGCGGACGGACGGAAAAATTTTTATTGCAGATTCGGATTCTACACCCTTTGAAACGTAAACCATGAAATTTTCAGGGGGGGGGGGGGGTTAGATTTTTTTTTCAAGAGCGATTACAATGGTTTATTATTGAATAATAAACCAAAACACAATCCCACCTCAATATAACCCAATCTTCCATTGAATGATTGCAAACCACCACAGTCATGATTTGATCTCCGTGTAAGAGCTCTCTAGTACATAATTCACATTACTTTTGACTTTGCATTGATACAAAAATTAATAATACTAAAGAATAGCTTTGTATATGAAATGAAGGGTCGTCACTTAGATTGTTATAGAGGTACTCACTATCCGATGAGATTTCCTTTGATTTTCTCCGTAATACAGGTCAAACCCTTTCGACCAACTAAGCTCCACTAACGTCTTTTCTACTCGGCTTTTTATCCGAACCAGCCAGCCGACCATAAATTTTAGATGATTCACCCTTCAATGGCGTCTGGGATCCCGCTTTTCAAGCTAACAGGTTGAAAAAAAAAAGGAGAAAGACCGTCCAAGCCTCACTCCTGTCACTAAGGTTTTTATCGTTCCTTACTAGAGGATCTTTATGAAAGCAAAAAAGAAATTCCACTAGATTATCCAGTTACTGTACTGATGATTCGAAAATGCTAGCTGAATAACCCCCTATTGTGGAATTTAGCGTACATTGTTCTTAGTTATTAGGATGTATTGTTTGCCTTACTCTCGAAAAACTAAGAAAGGGTATTGAGGAGTGTGTTTCCAAAAGGCATTAAGCACCATTTTTAGGTCGTCTCTCTGAAGCAAAGCTTACAATAGATGGATGCCTATTGGAATTGATCCAACTGGCCGTGGTACAGTGGTTGAAAACGCTATTCTATGAGCCCGAAATTCAAAAGGGGTCGTAAACTCGTGAAATTTGGTATACTGGGGTTTTCTAGTGCCTAGAATCCGAATCTGAAGTTCGTTTGTGAATCCAAGATTTACCGAAAAATCGTCAAAAAAGTATCGATTTCTAAAAAGTTATTGTTTTTCTAATGAGATACTATTTTACTTGCTTGCTTGCTTCTCGGACCCTGAGGGGATAGATTTTGGTTTATTAATCAATAATAAACCACTGTAATCGCTCTTGAAAAAAAAAAAAAAACCCCCCCCCCCCCTGAAATTTCATGGTTTACTTTTCAAAGGGTGTAGAATCCAAATCTGCAATAAAAATTTTGCGTCCGTCCGCCGTACGCCGTACGCACGATTTCTTCCAAACGGCTGGAGCGAAAAATCTGAAATTTTCAGGAACAATCAATATTGGTCCGACAACGCCCTAATTCTTAAGCCAGCTCTCTCACTTAATTTAAAGTGCCCTTTAAAGGTTGTCAAAGTTTTGTAAAATCCGTAAAAACCTCAAAAAAAAAAAAAATCAAGGCGGCCTAAATTTGTACTTTTTTTGAAGAACTTTCCATGAGGAATCGAATGAACCCCTCCCCAGGTCCGTAGCTCAAACCATTCCCGATGTATGGCCCGATTTATGGTGCCAACATTTGCATCCACATTCACTACATCACTAGGTTACTGCAATCAAAACAAAAACAGCTTCTTTTTTTTATCGCAGTAACTTAGTGATGTAGTGAATGTGGATACTGGAGTGAACTCCTAAAAGGGTTTATAGCCGATACACGGGTTGAAGCATTCTGATATGCTCCGTCTTACGAAATTTAAAATTTTCAAATAGAATATTTTTCCATTGTAAACGCTTTTGAAAAAAACGCTGCAAATTCTTTCACTGGGGTTTATTATTCAATGATTCATGATTTGAATTTCTACTAAGTTTTGGAGTGTGCGTGTTTCACAGCTGATAGAGCGATTATTGAATTTCAGGAGATATGCATAGAGCACGTAAATCTGTTCTCAACCAAAATACCTATTTGGATTGATCAGTTGATCATATTTGTGTGCCCCCTGAAATTCAATAACCACTCCATCACCTGTGAAACACGCACAATAAGCTTAGTAGAAATTCAAATCATGAATCCAGCCAATTGAATAATAAACCCCAGTGAAAGAATTTGCAGCGTTTTCAATTGGAATTAAGACTTTCGCTGTCCGAATTAAACCTTTCTTAATTACAAATGAACCTTTCGTAAAACGAATCCTCAAATATGATTCATCAACGTGGAGTGTGTTGTGAGTAAACGGTTTGTCGTCAAATCGAGCATTGGGCTAACGAAAAGTTCTTGGTCATACTATAATGTATTCGGCGCGGACAGCGAACGGACAGATTTTTCATTTGGTTTTTTGGAAATAATAAACTTCTGTGTAATAATTTGCAGGGTTTTTTCCGTGGTCGATTACATGGGTCCATTATTGAAAATAATTTTTAAAAATCTCTCAAATTCAACCTTTCAGTACATCAAATTTGGTGTATAATGCCATGATTGTCATTGCAACCGGTTGTATCTATCTCAATTTTTCTCAATTTTTTTTTGAAAGAAAATATGATTTTTTTTGTTTTCTCCCTAAATACGTTTCCCCTTAAATACCTGAGTTTATGCTTTTCAACTTGGTCATTTCGTTTGACAGTATATCGTGGATGAGCTGTACATGTCTTCTAAGAGTGTGAAAGTGTCTGCAACAATGATCAAAATGGTCAAATAATTATCAAAATTAGCCGAAGCGGGGCGAAACCGCATTTTCAGAAATTTCGCTTTCCCACGGCGCTGAGGTCGGCCAGACGAAGTTTCGTTCTGCCACACTCGAGTTCGGGACGAGGTGACGCAAACTTCCGTCAACCGATTTAACCGCAAGAGCCCCAAGAACTTACCGAGGAGCGGAAGGGAGTTGTTTTCCCCCGTAAGACCCCCCTAAACAACCTGTTGAATATGTTGATTTTCCGAAGGCCGTGCGTGGAGAGAATGTGTGACATTTGCCTCGGCGACCTCAAGTTGTCCACTGACTTCCGAGTACTTGAGCGGCCGAGCTCTAGTGACACTTGAGACGATTGGAGTGGATTGACACTTGAAGGTTGACCGTTCTCGAGAAACAGAGCGATACATGTGGATACAAGAGGCTTCACAAGTTGATGACCTATCAAATGATCCTGAGAGACAACTACCTTCATCTAATCTGTATGAAACTTTTGAAGGTAACGTATTAGGAGATTAGCTTCCAAATTACAGAGGGGGAGTCACACAAGAGTTAAACAAACACCTCCGGCTCAGATATCATCAAATATAGTTCTGACTGACAAACGATATCGGTCTCATCATATAATCGTGGTGGCTATTCTTATCCCTGGAATTGAGGATTTTCGCTGGATAGGAAGGTTTGTTGTAACGAGCAGTTGAAAGTTTGAGAAGGACGCGAGGGCTACAAGAGCAGCAGCAATTGGGACCGGAGCACTTGCGCTACGGGATTGTTTTACTTAGTTTATTTATAAAATTGAATAATAAACCCCAGTGAAAGAATTTTCAGCATAAGATTATGCCATACATCAGGAATGGGTTGAGCTATAGACCTGGGGAGGGGCTCATTCGATTCCTCATGGAAAGTTCTTTTAAAAAAAAGCCCATATTTAAGCCGCCTTGGTTTTTTTGAGGTTTTTTGGGATTTTACAAAACTTTGGAAACCCTTAAGTGGCACTTTAAATTAAGTGAGAGAGCTGCTAAAGAATTGGTGTGTTGTCGGACCAATATGGATTTTTAATGAAAATTTCAGATTTTTTGCTCCGGGCGTTTGGGAGAAAACGTGCGTAGGGCGTACGGACGGAAAAATTGTTATTGCAGATTTGGATTCTACACCCTTTGAAACGTAAACCATGAAATTTTCAGGGGGGGTTAGAAGTTTTTTTTTTTTCTCAAGAGCGGTTACAATGGTTTATTATTGAAAATGTACCCTTATACTGTGACAGATATTGTGTGCTTGAACATTACGCAAGCCGCTATGAAGTACTCCTGGTGAGTCTGAGTGGCTCCTAAAGCTAATTTCTACGGTATTCACACTCTCAAGCTGTCATTTAGTGTGTAGACTCGTTTGGACTTTTTCTTGACGATTAGCCCTTGGTCAGCTGAGAGGCTCCTACAGCTGTCTTCCACGCTATTCACATTCTCAAGCTGTCGTTTAGTCTGTAGACCCCTTAGGACTTTTTCTTTACCGCCCTTTGGTCCTGGATCAGCAGAGTGATTCCTAAACATAATTTCTACGCTATTTACACTTGACTTGCAAAGTAGACTTCTTATGACATATTCTTGGTGATGCATAGCCATTGGATCACCTGCCACAGGGTACTCACATTATCATGCTGCCGTTTAATCTGTAAACCCCTTGGGACTTTTTCTTGACCGCACTTGGGCCCTGAATCAGCAGAGTGGTTCCAAAACATAATTTCTAAGCTATTCACACTCCTCAATATGTCATTTGGTATGTAGACTCGTTTGGAATTTCACCTGCCGTCGTATGAGTATATCGATAGGTTTTAATTGCCCCCTTCTGAGCTATCTTAAAAGTAAAATCCTAATTTCCACGTGCTGGAAATTAGAAGAAATAGTTTATATTTACCATCTGACCTTCAAATCGCCATCAATCATACAGATCAATACTTACATTACAACGTGAGAAAACGTGACATTTGAATTTTATGTATTTGGTGCAACTGGAAATTATTCTTTCAATGAAATTAGTTTATTCTAACTTATGAGATATATTCGTGGGCTAGTACAGTCCAGGTGTTTTATTATTTATATATCTCATTGACTGCCAGTTGTTGAGTTATTTGAATCGGTTATGAAATCTTTTCTAATCTTCCTATGGTGGGGAAATTTGAAATGGACCTTTGAGTCATCTAGTTGCCACTGTCGAGCTTTGGACGAATACTGATCAACTGAAGGGTACTTGTAGCTAATTTCTTTCACAATCAATTTACTGTGCTGAAATATTAAAATTACAACTCTCTTATGGCACTTAAAAACAGTTTCACTGTTCGGAAGCGCCGATTTCGGGTAATGAATAACCAACAAACAGATTCAACTCAATTTCAACTTTTGGCATACCACTTCGAGCTTTCGGCATATCAATTTATACTTTTCACAAACCCAACTAATCCAACATTCCACCCCATATAATGATCAATAAGTGTTTTTTTCTCTCTTTCAAAAAAAAAAAAAAAAAAAATTACCAACAAACATAGACCAATGATCAACTTACGCCCTTGGATTTTTGAATAGATTACGGTTTTTTTAATCGATATTGTTTAACTTTGTTTCAGATGTTCTGCAGTGAGTCAAAACACAACGAGCTGAGCGCCTTTTGGTTTCAAAAATCGGAAGACACTCTGAGGTCCCTATTCCACGATCCGAAAGGTAAGATTGATTGATTGATTGTTTCTGTGGCCAGACTCTTAAAGCATAAGATACAGCATGCACATTTTGTGGTGAAGGCATCGGGAGGTAAAGAAAAACACGGAGTTTGTGAAGAAACATGGTTCATTTCCAAAACTAATTAAGAGTTACAACGTTAACTAAAATACATGATTGGATGTTCCCCGCACCTCTTGACCAATGGGATTGAATCTCCCTTTCACCTCGAATGTACATTCAGTTATGACATAACTGATGATGACCTTGTCGTCGAAATCGATTCAACGTTGTAACTTTTAATTTTTGTGCATATCTACAAATTCTGTGTTCTTTTTGACATGGGTTTCGACGATTTCGTAGCGAATGATTTAGTGCGTGTCATAAGGTCAATGCGTAGTGAGTGTATAATTTTCGATCACTTGTGCCAGTTCCCTTGACAACCGGTAGTGTTCGTACCCTGTGAGCTATCATTATGGGTGACTTTCTTACCTGTGAGGAGAATGCGGAATAATCACGTGTTCGGATGATCTGGTAAGGCATTCCCAGTTGATTGCATACATGCATTGATAGTGCATTATATATACTGCACCATCGGAGATGCCACACTCCTTTTTTATTAATGCCAAATTTGATGGAGTGAATTCAACAACATCGTTTTAAATTCTTCTTACATGTAAGTTATATATAACTTACCAAGCTCTTAAGGCAATAAAGCTGACGCAGCAGCAAACCGCTATGTAACCCCATGGCCCTCAGCCGAGCTACACCCGCCCGTAACTCACCACATACACTTGACGCGCAGTGCATCATATCACATTCTGATTTCAACATACGATTATAGTGATTGTTTTTAAAAACTCTACTTTCATTCGTGGTTACTTAATTTGTATGTAGCTATAACGTTTTAGCTACACCAAAATGAACTTGAACGTAGAATCCGTATCTGAAAAACGCTGCAAATTCTTTCACTGGGGTTTATTATTCAATTAGCTCAATTAGCAATGATTGGAATTTATACTAAGCTTTGGAGTGTGCGTGTTTCAGAAGTGATAGAGCGATTATTGAATTTCAGGAGGCGCACAAATATGATCAACTGATCAATTCAAATAGGTATTTTGGTTGAGAACAGATTTACGTGCTCTATGCATACCTCCTGAAATTCAATAATCGCTCTATCACGTCACTAGGTTACTGATGTCAACACAAAAACAATAATAAACCAAAATAACGCGAATGTTGGTCATACATTGGGAATGGTTTGAGATACTTACATGGGGAGGGGCTCATTCGATTCCTCATGGAAAGTTCTTCAAAAAAGTCCAAATTTAGGCCGCCATGACTTTTTTTGAGGTTTATAGGGATTTTACAAAACTTTGACAACCTTTAAAGGGCACTTTAAATCGAGTGAGAGAGCTGGCTCAAGAATTGGGGCGTCTCCGGACCAACATGGATTTTTCCTGAAAATTACAGCTTTTTTGCTTCAGCCGTTTGGGAGAAATCGTGCGTACGGCGGACGTTTATTGCAGATTTGGATTCTACACCCTTTTAAACGTAAACCATGAAATTTTCAGGGGGGTTAGCATTTTTTTTCATGAGCGATTACAATGGTTTATTATTGAATAATAAACCAATAAAATGGGGATCTCCATATCATAAAAGAAGGTTGGTGTGCGTTGTCACATTCACCCAGCGACGCGTTACGTCGTCATATTTGAACTTCT
Source organism: Creontiades dilutus (assembly GCA_031894815.1). Classification (NCBI taxonomy): domain Eukaryota; kingdom Metazoa; phylum Arthropoda; class Insecta; order Hemiptera; family Miridae; genus Creontiades; species Creontiades dilutus. Next base: position 8,630 of record JAVIWC010008875.1, on the reverse strand, counting down.
TGGCTAAAAGAATGCGAACCTTTGCTAAAATAAGGATTTTAGCAGAGCTCCACTACTCTGCAGTAGAGGTGGATAGTGAGTGAGTGACCTTGTCTCAAAGAACTTCTCTTTCAAGTGAACTTATTCTAAATGACCTGCGAGGGAGGACCTGCAGTTTATCTCAAAAAGTTTGCGACGGCATGACTCCCTGCAGCCAACGTTCAAACTACTCGGGCGGTCGCAAACTTCTCTTGGCAAGGCAAGTTCGAGACCTGCAGGTCGCAAACGTTCTTGACAGCATGGCTCCTGCGACCGATGTTCGAACTACTCGGAGACCTGCTAACCCGTTCTTTACAGAGTGACCTGCAGTTCACCCATCCGCCATTAGCTCGGGTTTCCTTCTAGTCAACGAAGGACTCCCCTCACCGCAGAGTCAATACCAATAATATACTAAATACTATGTACTAAACAATTACTGGTCGATACTATACTCATCACAGAGTCGATTATATTTAACAAGTACCTAGGTATTTATATGAAAATTTGCATGAGGACTCGAAAAATGACTGGGGAGTAGGAAAAGAGAACAGTAGATGACTGTCATTTACCGAATTCTGACGGATGACAAAGATAATAGAGGTTGACGCTCAAGCCACGAGATAGCAGTAAGGTAACGGTACCGGTAGTGGCCACAGTTAAGAATTTTTTTCTTTAGTTTTGACAATTGTGGGCCAACAGTAGTACTGACTTTCTTCAGGACTCATTTAGAATGTAGCCCGACTCTTCCCTAACATATCCATTGCCTAAAACTATCAAAAGAACAATTTTTTCTATTTTTATTAATTTTTTCTCACACCTTTATTTTGATCTAGTAGTGGCCACATCAAATTACGAAATTTCCAATAGTGGCCACGTGCATGTCTCAGTAGTGGCCACTTGACATTTTGCCCTTCTTACGTGTTTAATATCCAGTGGCGTAACGTTTTTCCGCGGGGCCCCCCCCCCCCCCCGCAAAATATTTTTAGGGCCCCTCTCGATGTTTTTTAATGTGTTTTTAAAGCAAAATAATGTTTTTTTTTTTTTTTTTTTTTGCGAAGTTTTTTTCTACGGTCATCGTACAATACGCTACGATAACCTAACTAAAAATAAATAATATAATATAACAATTCAACCTACCTTAACGAACTCGAGACTTCTAGTCTACGTAGCAAACTTTTGTATGACCGAGTGTTATAAAAGTCAACTTTTTCCCAGCCACACATCAGTTCCTTCAGTAATTTTTAAATATCAATATGGTCTACAATGTATATTATAACGATTCGAATCAACAACATGATGAAAAACATTAAACTCCCGCAATCCGCACTAACCTCAAAATCTCTAAAGTTCTGACACTGACACCCTTTACCCTACTTTACACCCTTCCTCACCTGGTTATAAATAAAACCAAAAGATGATTGATCAACGAACCTACATTACCGTTGATGTTTATAACTTGATGCTATATAATGGAATTTTTCTGTGTATCGTTAGTTCTGCTTTATTCTTTAAAATTGAAAAAAAAAATGAATTTTGCTAGAGCGGGCCCGTTCCCGGGCCCCCTTGTAGCCTGCCCCCCCCCCCCCGCATCACGGGGTTTGCGGGGGTGTACGTTACGCCCCTGTTCCTTCAGGTTGTAGTGGTCCGAATAGGACCATCCTTTATTTTAAAAAACGTTATTTTAAATCCATTTTTCGAGGGAATCATTACCTATTCCACCGAAAGTGCCTATTTTGAACGCTTAGGGCATGGTACTCGGTTTTCAGGTTTAATTAAAAGTGTGTATCGTGAAGTTGCGACGAAAGTTCGCGTTTTCGATGTTTTCGGGGGCCTAAAGCTTCTAAAACGCGGAACTATTTGGGCGTGGCGGCGGCCGCTGTGTGTCCCTCCGCCGAGCGGCTCGAATCGAGAGAGCGGGCCCGTCTCGACCAGTCTTCTCCGGTCGTTCGGGCGTGGCGGGTCTCCGGTTCTACTACGCTCCGTGTTCGCGTAAAAAAGCGTTTCCTTCTTCGTCTTCCGTCTATTCGGAAACGTGAATCTTCAAGGATTGATACGACGGAACGCGGGGACGTGCAAATACACCGGTAAGTACCACGTATTTCCCTACAAAATCTCTAATAATAAATCGTATAGGACGAGATTAGGTAGGTGACGCATGTTTAGGAAGTCCCGTGCAGTGTCCCCCACCCCCGCAAAATATTTTCGGGGACCCTCCCCATAGTGTTTTTTTATTTTATTTTTTTTTTTTGCGAAGCTTGCACTTTTTCAACGGTCATCCTACAATACGCTACGATAACCAAACTGAAAATACATAATATAATATAACAATTGAACCTACCTTAACGTCGTAAAGTTTACGAACTCGAGGCTTCTATCGATACTATCGATATTTTCGATATCGGTGTCCTTATTAGTTAACAGTATCCTTAATATATAATATAATAATCCTTAATATAATACACGCTACTACCGATCGCTTCTTGCTAGTATTCTGAGGATTTTGTTCGTTCATTCGTTCAGCGTTTGTGAGTGTGTGAATATTCCATAAAGATGTCTCCAAGTAAGCGGTGGCGTTTTAAAAGACCAACGCCAAGTCTGCCTTGTGCAGCATGACGGAATGAGCAAATTTTCAAAGTAACTAGTTTTGCAGGAGGAAGAATTACGCAAAAACCGACAATTTTATTTTCTGAATTGTGATAGGTACCCATATTTCATTTTAATTTCAAAATTTTTGAAAGCTGAAGAATTTTTATTTATTTATTTTTTTTTGGCGAATTTTGCCAAAAATCTACCTTGTTTTATAATCTTCAAACTGCTCTATTTTGAACGGATTGAAATATTTCCATTCCGAGTTCACCGTGGTGTTCAGCGTGAAAAAAAAATATCCTTTATAAAAGAAAGTCACCTGCTTGGGGGTTTTCCGGCTAACTTTCCCCATTTGAAATGCCCCAAACCTCCCCTTAGAGTGAAGGCACATAGCTTCCTCATCTTCAAACATAGCCTTTTGAAAGCCTTATTGGTAGATTTTTGTGCAAATTTGAGTCTTAATCTTAATTTTATGCAGGAGCATAACGTCTGAGAATGTGTTTTTGGTGTCTGAACAGTGGACTATAGAATATACCTAATAAGTCCGATCTTGATGCAAATATTCATCGAAATCGGTCAGAACAATAAGTAGGTAGTTTCTTTTTCTTCGAAACGTCCAGCTTCTGGTTTGCGCAAAAATTTGATCCGGGGGCGTCAAGTTCTTCAGGTAATCAAACCGAACGTTTGAAAATGTTTTTTTTCAAGAACTTTTTTTTTTTTTTACGTTTTTTTTGCGCAATTGGCTGGGGGCTATTAGTGTGTCTTCCTGGTTCATTTTCAAACTCAACTGCTTTGTAGTTAGTCTGAGTTAAAACAGGATTTGACGTTTGCGCATGCGAAGGGACCGATTGTAACATCCTATAGGGGACGGCTTTTCTATTGTGGACCTGATCGACAATAAAAATTTCATGGAAACGTCCAGCTTCTGTAGTTTTGCCCCAACAAGGATTTGACTGACAGACAGACAGACACACAGACAGACCCAATATCGACAGACAATTCCCAAAATTGTTCTGAAAGTGTGCGAGTGAGACATTTTGGAGACAGTGACGCTCCGCCGCTCACAGTGCCCTTTAGGCATCATCAGTGAAAACAAAAAATACGGATCCGCCGATATTTTCTGCTTTACCGGACGTAAAAACGAGTCCGCTCTCTTGATTGAATTTTCCGAGTGTAGGTACCTCATTTTGGAATATGAACGACTAGCTTCTCATTCAGCTGGTTCAGGAAAGGCCCGTGTTATATAATATGAAAGACCCCAAATACCTGAATGTCGATAGGAAGGGAAGAATTTGCCGGGAAATTGGCCACAAAATGAATGTCGATGGTGAGTTTTTTAAGTTTTTGTTATCAAACAAAATAGTATTATACAAAATAGCGTCATAAAATACATAATAAAAACCAGAATCACTGAAGAACACTGACACGGAAAGGTACAGTACTGTGGGAATGGCTGTGAAATATTTATCACGGATGTCACTGGAGGGTATGGAACACGGAGGGCAACGGTGCCGTCACGTCACAGATATGTGTTTATCGACCTTTAGCCGTCGCAGGGTTTTTTTCCTTCATTATTCTAATAGTACTATCTTTTTTCCCATTTTCGATTCATGATCTCGTTTTGGCCAAAAATTGTCTTTGATTGTTCTTCCCCGCTGCTCTTCAAATGCAACACTCCGACAGTCGAGCATAGGCAATTTCCATGTGTATCGTTTTGTGTTTATATTTTGTTAAATGTATTCCAATATATGCAAGTTTCTCTGTCTTTCGCTGTACCATATTGATGTTAAACCAGATAGGTATACTATGTACGCGTGTTAGTGAGCAGAATAAATGGTCTATCGCGCTTTTCAAAAATCTTCAAAACTCCCCGTCAACATTGTAACGCTCCTTTCCGTACACCCTCTTTCCAGGTTAATCCCAAAGCCGGCCTCGGCCCAAACCGTTCTTTGGCTGAGATGTGTTTGATCGATGCCTTGCGGGGAGCAACACGTTGCTCTTAGCCGCCCCAAGCTGTGAAAGCTGTCGCTGTTTGACCTCTGTAAACCTCCTCGGGACGGATCACATCCTTCTTACGAAGGTTCGATTCCCTTTGGTGAAGAAAGAAAGTCACCTTTTCTATTCATAGGGAGGAGTCAAACGGAGGTGATAAATCGTTGTTCTTGATCTACTTTTGATGCGCTGTCGTGCACGTGATTGAATGTCACTTCTTTAACACCTAGTAATACAATTACATCTATCTAGCGTATGGCAAAAAGACACATTTACTTACACAGACATTACAAAAACAGAAAAACATATATACTGTATATAAGAGGGTATATACCACATTCGTATACGTATGTAAATACAGGATGTTACATTTCGTGACGGTCACAGGCCAGGAGAAGATTCTACGAAAAATTTCTGATCGAAAATGCCTCTTAGCAATTTTTGTTTACACCCTTGGAAATGCGTTTTTTTTTTCAATTTCAAGATTTTTCTCGTTTTTTTTACCTTACCGCGTTAAAACGGCCATATCTCCCACATTTTGGGTGCGATTTCAAATCTGATTCCACTATTGGAAAGAGCGTTAAATTTCCTATCGCCCTTCTGGGAACCCAACTTTTTTGAACCGCCGAAACGGGTGAAAAATCAGCTTGAAAAAGACACTTTGTCAAATCGTGCAGATCTCGACTTTCTTCAAACGCTTATGAGTCCCTGTTATAAGGCATGTGAATTTTAGTCTGTAGTGCTAAACGATGCGCCAAAATCTATGCTTTCCAGCGGTATAACCAGTTTTGAAATTTCGTGTAGTTTTCCGGGAGAAAATTGCTTTTCAAGTGAGGAAAAACGTGGTATCTATTTTTTGAAATGACTGCACATTGTCAGAACCGCCGGAAAAATGAAAAACGGGTCCCACCACCTTCAAGCAGAGTGAAAATACTATAGAAAAGGTCCGGTTCAATTTTTCGATAGCTCGCACCGTACGGCTGTAATTCCTTATGGGCCCATATAGATGGGGGATCCTGTATAAATCGCTTTATGTTGAACTGATCTTAGTTATTACCTCTCTTAAAACTCGTAATTATCTTCTTTATGTAAGTACTTTGTCGGTTAGTGTTAATTCTATTTATATATTTACTGTTTTGTCTTTTACTTTATTTATTCATTATTTCTTCGAAGGTAAATTACTCTACTCTTGTCCTACCGGCATGAAAAGGTTGAGGAGTTGTGACGATTTAACCTCCTGCATCATTTTCAGCGGTCACCTCAACCATAACTGTTGCTGCAGCTTTCCCAGTCATATTTTATGCACTTATTAATTGTTTATTGCCTTATTTTTGCTTTATTTTTTTATATTTCTTCTAATAATGATGTATTTACACATTAGTTGTCATTATTTAGCAATAATCTTGTACAAACAAACATTGAAATGGGTGGGTGTGGAGACGTGGGAACTTATTAAGCGATTTCCATCATTCCTTATGTGATTATTAGATCCGCAGTACGGACATTCATCAGGAACGGATTATGAACGTTTAGCGGACCACAGCTGTACTAAGGAATTTAAAATCTCTACACTATTCGTTGACAGCGTGGATGGTGACACAAATGGTTTTTAATTAATGCTAATAACATCGAATGCTATTGTCCTTTGGGAGGTGATGACAGAACGTTTTGTGTACTTAGTGGATGTAAATTTACTAATCAAATTCACGGCAAACCATACCAGTTTGATGACAATGACGGCAATCACAATGATGATTTAGGCGGCGAAAACCGGTTCAGCAACATCTAAACAATCACTGTTCGATAGTTTTTTTTTAAATCCTACGCCCGTTGCGTTCATTTGACGTCTTGTAGAGGTGTATAAACCCAGGTCACCAGATGGAGAAGACGACCTGCAGGTCACTCAGTCCAAAGATGAGGTCACTATCGTTATCTCGTGGCATGACCGTCAACCTCTGTTATCTTCGACATTCGTCAGAATTCGGTAAATGACGGTCATCTACTGTTCTCTTTTCCTACTCCCTAGACATTTTTTGAGTCCTCACCCAGATTTTCATACAAATACCTACTTGTTAAATGTAATCGACTCTGTGATGAGTATAGTATCGATCAGTATAGTTTAGTATAGAGTAAATTTGAATGGTATTGACTCTGCGACGAGGGGAGTCTTTCGTTGACTAGAAGGAACCCCGAGCTAATGGCGGATAGGTGAACTCCAGGTCACTTTGTGAAGAACGGTTTGGCAGACCTGCAGGTCTCCGAGTAGGTAGTTCGAAAGTCCATCGAATCGATCGGATCCATGCTGTCCTAAACGTTTTGTGATGAACTGCAGGTCTTCCCTCCGCAGGTCATTTGGGGCAAGTTCACTTGAAAGAGAAGTTCTTTGAGACTAGGTCACTCACTCACTACCCACCTCTAACGTCTTGCTGCCCAGTACCTTCCACACGCTGATTCTTCCAGTGTTGATCGGCCAACCCCATCCAGTGCGGGGCACTCCAAAATCTCCCAGAATGCAGAGAGGACTATCGCTGTTCGATATTACACGAACTGATCGCCCATAAATCGCCCATATTCCTCGGGTTGCAAAGGTTGTGTACGAAAAAATAAACACGCAGTTACCGACTTAGAACTATGAAGGTCCGTGATTCTCCCAAAACCATAGTCTTATTCATACGAGGGTCATCCAGAAAGTAAGGTTACAACTGCTGGTAAAAATCGAAGAATAAATAAATTTTATTCAAATTTTGAGGGAACGTAGCAAAATTTGTCCTTATTTTTCTATATAATCACCACCAACTTTAACACGTTTCTTCAGCCTGGGCACCAGCTTTTTAGCCCTCGTCGAACGCACTTCGCTCCAACTCCAAAAACCACTTCTCGACAGTTTCCTTCACCTCCTCGTCGTTGGAAAAACGTTTTCCACCCAAGAACTCCTTCAATTTGGTGAAAAGGTGGAAGTCCGAAGGCGCCAAGTCCGATGAATATGGTGGATGGGTCACAACATCCCATCCAAACGACACAAGCAGGTCCTGGGTCTGGCGAGCGGTGTGGGGGTCGTGAGACACAATTTCACCCATAAGGCTTTGCGAGATGTCTGGGAACATTTCATGAAGGGTGTCAATGGTCAGCCGCCGATCACTGCGAATTTCGGCTATCAGCGGAACAATTGCGAGAGGAGAGGCGAGGAGTGACTGGGGGGAAGGAGAGATAACGAAAACTAGCGACAAGCCCCTCTCCTTACCACTTTCTACCCAGCTCTCATCCGACCAGGTAATCTGTTCCTTCAATTTCCGTATTTAAATCAAATTGATATTAATATCCCAGATCCATCCTATTAACCGAACTCCTTACCTAATACCACCTGCGGTGCTATTTCATAAAAAATAAAAATATTAAAGGAATACGTAAATCGTTTCCACATCGTGGTTAATAGGAGTCCCATAGTTTTTCTTGGAGCAATAAATACAATTATTGAATAAAGAAGCCAAGTTGTTACTAAAAACCTTGTGTATAATCATTCTTGAACCTTATATATCCATATATAAAATAACCTTAGTTGTTAATAAGGTAAAAGGGAGAATAATATCAAGAAATCGTAATCAAGTAAAGGTAAATTTGGTATAACAATTCCTTTCAGTATTACATGGTAGCAGAGCGTGGTTTTGCTAGATGCCATGGTCTGGTTGTTTTTAATATCGGGTGTTAGGATCGTTTTCTAATTACCAGTTGACACGGCGTCGACGGGCTTGTTTGATTAAGTTCGGTCGGTTAAGACGACGTTCGATTTGCGTCGTTTGTGTATAAGTTCGCAGTTCGTAGTTCGTATGAGTTTCGCAGTTTTCAAGTGACCTTATGCTATTTATTCATGCACAGAGGGATACTGGAATATTCAGGTACTAGGGAGTATTCAGGTTCAATTGATCAGGTCTATTTCAAGACAGTGGAAGCTCTTCTCTTTTTTTTTTTGTTTAGGTTTTCTGGTTTAAGATTCGGATTTTATATTCGGATTATTTTCTGGTATTTTACTGCTGGGA